>OY856414.1:15545000-16787500 GCA_963693085.1 Alisma plantago-aquatica | reverse complement strand
ATCACTCATTATGACCAAACCCTCACTTCTCTCTTTATTTCTTGCATTATCTCCTTTATTTCAAATATTCTTGATTAATTGTTTATTTCTAGTTTTTCTATTGATTTTTTATTCCTTTTTCCATTAGAAACTATGTGGACACGAAATCTCATCCAAGATGGATTCATCATCTATATTTCCACTTATTTATTGTAATGTTATAATTACCTCACATTTCTTTTAAACAAAGCAATATTTAATTAATCCTTTCTCTTTCTTGTTACATTATCTTTGCAATTTGGACTCCTTGTAACCCAAGGAACTCAAAAGGCATGAAATCCCCTTTGGGGAATATTCCTTTGCCTTCTAGAAGTTTCTATGTATTTCTCATAAATGTATTGCTTAATATCCATTATATTTTCTCTTTTTCCATTATTTGGAATTTTCCTCTTTTCTTCTCTTTTATATCCATTATTGGATTAACATAATAATAGGAATCACAAAATTCCTATCCAAAGGGATATTTGCAAATGAATCCATCCTTTGAAGAAAAGCATACAATCTTTTCAATTAAATACATATTCATAAAATCATTACATTTCAATTATGAAAACATATGCAAAATTGAGGTTGTAACATCCTTCCCCTCTTATAAGAATTTTGTCCACAACATTCCATCAAGCATACAAACAATTCAGGATAAGACTTTTCCATGTCCATCATTGGCCCCTATGTGGCTTTACCCTATCCATGGCGCTTCTAAAGAACCTTTATCATTACATACCCTTTTCTCTGAGTTCTTTCACCTTGGCATCTATAATCCTCACAGGTGACTCAGGACATTTCAGCCTCCCTTGGGCTTACTAGGTTCATTGCTCAGCACATGACTCAGGTACCTCACATAGTGCTCTAAATTGGACATATGGAACTCATCATACATTACTTTATCATGAGGGGTAAGGTCAACCATAACCTTCCCCACCAATCCATCTCAAATGGACCCATGTATTAGGGACTCAACTTTCTTGGTTGTAGCTTAGAGGGGTTAGATTTTCATATCACATATTCTCCCACAATGAACTGCATGTCAGTCTACTTTGCATCAGCTCATGACTCATGTTGTCCCTGGACTCTCTTTTCCAGCCATGGAATGATCAAAGTGACTCCATGTGCACACATTGTGGTCTTTTCTGACCTTTGTAAGATCCCTTCACCAACATCATCTTAATGAAGTGGTGACCGACACCACCTCCCTTACAAAGCTTCTTTACATCCTGATACTAGTTATGGTGGTTATCGTCACATATTACAGAGGACAAGAACTGTCTCCATGTATCACCCTGAACAAGCACATATTCTCTCGTCAAACCCTCTAGTCTGGATCATACTAACCATTAGTTAGGGGTGATAAACTGTACTAACATCAAATTTTTCATGTACCTACTTCCACCGCATGGATGTGAACCTTTAGGTCATACTCAAGAACCTTTGAACTCATATCATGGTGTAGTTCAACCATCTCTCTTACATGTAGTTCAACCGGACCTGTCTCTTAACAACATTCTTTCCTTCTCATGTCATCTAGGTAAGACGATCTACCATAACCCATATTGCATCTTGACCTTCCTTGGTCTAGGGGAGACTTACCACAACATCCATAGTGATGAAATCCCATTCCCTCTTGGGGACTCTTCACCCTATATATCAATATACTGGGTTACTAGTGTTCATCCTTCACCTCCTGGCTTGCATGGCGACAAGCCACGCACAACTTCATCTTAAGCATCCAAAGTAGTACTATCACTTACTATCTTCTTAGTACCACGGTGTATGGTGATCTTAAATCATGATCTCCTATATGTCATGATTCCTCAAGATTGGTTCCTCAAAAACCCTAAATCAATCTAGTCAAGGTTTCATCATCTTCTTTTCCAAAGAAGTGCATCTGAGGTACTACCACCATCCTTATATTACATCACGGCCTAGGCTGGCTAACCAAACAACCACTAACTTGATCCACAGATCTTGTTACATCCGAGTGTTAGCCCAAACATATTTCCTTTTTCAAACTTAGGGTTAACCTAACAACCTCTTCTAGCCTCTAGATAAACTAGGAAGTTGCATCTCAATAAGAGCATCCATTACTACCTTTCATCTTTAGGTTCTAGGTAATAGTGAAGACATACACTTCCATGTATTCCACTTTTCATCTCATCTCAGACTCTAAGTCTATCTTCATCAAGAAAACTCTGATCTCATCCTCTTGGTTATCAAACTCAACCTTATATATCTTACAAATTCCACATAGCTCATGATAAAAAAAACATCCTCACAAGATGGCTACCTTAGTTCTCTTAGTGCTTGTAAACCATCCCTGCATCGTTCACTCTACAAGGGTATGTTATCATCTCTGTCGTCATACCTCATAGCAACATTCCAACTCACATCATCTTTATCCTTGGTGTATGGCATGCATATTTCTCTATCTCTCACCCCCATAATGGGAAGAAATAAGCATTTGGCTATAGTCCAAATACAGAGTTCTTCCCATTCTAAGAGTAGAGGTGGTTCATCCCACATTACCAGTACACCTTCAAATCTAATTTGAAACGTGCAACATATGTCTCTACATCTTGATCATCTTGATATCAAAGTTACTTCCATGGAAAACTGATCACGAACCTACTTGGGTCCACACACAATCCTTGGTCATCTCCTCTAGGTCTGTAGGGTGCCTGCACTTTTGGGGTCATCCCTCTTCCCTTATGCATCCAGAGAGTGCCCTCCTCATCTTCTCTTTGGGTCCCATGAGTTCATGAAGGTGATCAATCTCCTAACCCATGGCCCTCAGACAATGATAGTTGTTGCCTCCCGACCCTATGGTCATGTGCAGCTAGGGAATTAGGAAACTCCTACTCCCATCGGTCTTATCCCTACCTAACCCTAGGATAGACTTAGGATTCTAACATAGTACATGTCCAACTTAGAACCTTACCCAAGTCTCCATCATCTCTCTCTGCATTCGTGGTCTGACTTACATCCTTTCATATGGATCATGGTGACCTATCTACCTCAGTCAGGCCCCATACCAGTTACCCCCATGGTAACACATCCACATGCACTCAAAGATGATCATCTATGGGTATACAGGTTCACTCTTATACTATGTACTCTCCACTTATCTTCTCAAGATCCTATGAGACCTCTTAGGGTTTCCTCAAACCCAACAAAAGCTAATATACACCCAACAAAAGGGTCCCTCTCCCAGGATAGGAAGAAACTACATCTTGATAATAAAGGTCACATCGTCCTTATGTCCAGGGTTTACCTTCACATGAGCATTCTTATCCCTAGAAAGATACTAAGGCACATAGCTAACAAATAGACCACCTTCTAAACCATACTAGGTCTCCATGGTAGGTCCTACTTGTTTCTATTCTTTCCCATTGGACCATCATCATACATGTCCATGTCACCAACTTATAGATGAGGGATTCATCAAACATACCCCTTAACCAAGGGGTTTCCTTTTCCTCCAAACATGAGGGGTGCCATGCTCAAATATATGGAAACTCAAATCTCATCATGAGCATCAAGTACACCCAGCACTACGACTTCCCTTCTTAGGTCTGGGAACCCTAGGTTCACACTTTTGATGTCCAACTGCATGCTCAACCCTATAACCACGTACCAAGTATGTACAAGGTACTACATGCACTTCCCATTATCTTCCACTTGGATAACACCTCAGAGTGAAGTCCTCCTCAAGGACAACCAACTAGGTATGATGCCTTCCAACTTATTACTAAACCTCCTCAGGGTCTAAGGAACTCTTCTTCCTATCCCAGAAGGTAAACACCTATACCATAGGCACATAGGTACCAGCAGTCTCATCCTTTCTCTAGGGTTTGGTTCCTCTAAAGGCAACCAAGATACCATCAACCTCCAGGGATCATGCATGAGGTAACCGCAACCATCCACTTAGGTCACATCATCCTCAACTTCTCAGGGTTTCTCCTAACCCAAAGTCTAAACTTCCAACCTTCAAGCTCGGGTCCTGCTCTCTCTCTAGAGCTTAACCCTACAACAACCTTACTACTAGAGGCCCTCTCTCTAAGGTGGATCAAGCTCACAAGCATACACCTACATGAGAGAAACCTATGTTCAAACTTATGTTTGCTCAAGATTATCCATAGCCCTTTATGCTTATCTCATAAGCTATCCATCATACTCTCCTGGACAGGGTTTTAACCTACTTCCCACACTACTGACATACTCTGGGTGCCTACTAAGCCATGCCCTTATAATCCCATAGGGTTTTTATAGGTTCTTCACTAACCTCATCATTGAAGGAGTTATCCTTCACTCTAACATGCACAACACTTTCCAGGGTTGGGTCGCCAAAGGCACCACATCATCTAACCTCACATGGCTCATATTTTCATGGGCATCCAAAACCAAAAGCATGTCAACCCACACACATGGTCGATCATGACATCCATCTCAACATGCCATCTCTCTCTCTAACCTTCACTTAGGGTTAGGGTTAGCATCATCCTTAGAGGATGTACCATGTCTCTACCTTTAATGGATATCTCTACCTCTAAGACCAACTTTCCCCACTCATCCTCCTGTCAAGGAGGGCTAGCCTCAGTTCTCTCCTGAGGGCATGACAACAAATGTCATATGACCTAAGCATGTAATTATTCTTTAGTTTATGCTTAAACTATTAAGCTTATGTCCATGACATGTTATTTACATGCTTTTCATTAATTTGGTGGAGGATTCCTTAAACCTTATCAAATTTACCCATACCTTGAGAGGGTGAGGAAGAGAGAGAGAAACTCTAATCCTTAAAATCCTTAACATCATTTGAGTTTGAGAAGGGTTGAACAAGATGAGAGAGTCTTAAAGGTATCTTATTTCGAGTCAAATCCTGAGACATTGACCAGGCAGTCACAGAAATCTAGGAGTCCTCGTATTCTGACTAGCAGTGCGGAGGAAAATATTTCCAACCCCCGAACGTGATCCTTTTCTAGACACCTCTATCTTTCGGAAAATCCTCTAATAACTCCCTTGGGTTCTACAGAGTTTGTAAAATTTAATAATCAATAAAGATTAGATGAGGAACCAGGGCTCAAATACCAAATGTAACAACCCCGCCTCCTAGTAACCCCCAATTAAGGGATACGAAGAGATCATAGTCATTATCCCAATTTCTCAGATCAATGGTTCGACAAATAATCAGTAATAATTATTAAATTCTACTATGACTAAACTGAAATTTGGTATAAAATAAAACTTTGCATACCTTTTTCAAAAACTTGGATATCTACTTCTACCCACATCTGGAGTCTATTCTGACTAATCCTCCTTTGTACTTTAATTCTGATTTAATTCCACATATGCCACTTTAATGTTTCTCCTTTTCAATGTTGTACCTAAAATGCCGACAAACGAAACGCCGGTCAGCATAAATGAATATTTCAGTATGTGAGGGAAACAATAATCGTGCAATTAACTATAACAACATATTACAATCAATTATGATTTAACAAACAACTTTACATTTTAAGCATAACTGCTCAATCCATACATACTCTAACCTCTTGATATCCCTGTAGTGGACATGGATTCTACCTTCCTTATGGTAGATCCCCATTAAACCCCTCATGATCCTACCTAATAGGTGAATCAATTTCTAGGGTTGTCACATGGCACTACCCATAGGTAGCCCACTCCTTAACTCATGGTGTGCTAAAGAGTCTCATGGCACTACACGTGGGTAGCCCAATTTCTAACTCATGATAACCTGATGTCCTACTTAACAAGTTGGCCCTATGCCAAGTTACCCTTTCCATCATTAGCAAAGCCACAGAGGAGGACCAGGATCTGAGCTAGTCATGCATACATATTTATGGTGATAATAATAGTCACTTTATAGTTGCATGAAATAAAAGTCATCCAAGCAGTTATTTTCAAGCAACTGATAAAACATCCGGGAATCACCGTGAAACTAAAGTGATTAACCATAAGCGTCACCACATACCTGTCAGGCTGATTTGAGATAGAATTAATCCAATCAATGCAAGAAATCCAATAGGCAAGCAAGCACACAAAGAGTTCCTGAAATATGCCTATAATTTCTTATCATTGATCATGCCATCAAGATCTATTAAACCTAGGTCGCTTCCTAGGGTTTCTAGTCCACTTTTAGGGTTCCCATTGCAATTAGGGTTTCACCTCATTTTTACTATTTTAAACCCTAATTTTATACAATTATTCTTCAAACCCTAATTATCTCATCTACTCTTCATGAAAGATAACATATAACCTTAATTTTGGATTAAAGACACAATTAAATGTCCATTAGATCTATTATACCTCTTTTACATTAAAACTACCATTTTTATCCTTTTAAGTCATGGTATGATCATTAGGCCCAATTATCATCTTTGGTTCCTTCCGGATTAACAACTCATAGTTCATTGTGGTCTAATTCACATATGAACTCTATTTATCATTAATTCCACCTTTATCCATTAGAAAACCCTAATTACCATATTAAGGGTATTTATCCACAATTAGGAACATTTATACTCAAAATATCTTAGACTCAACATATCTCAACTTTATACATGAATTTGAACAATTATAGCCATTAAGAATCTTAATTACTAACATTAGCATTTCAAGGCCCATTAAAGCTAATGCGTGTACATAGAACCTTAATTTAATCAAACTACGCATAAAAATCATCCTTTTAGATCTAATGTGTCCTTTTGTAATCAACAAGTTAATATTAACCTTAAACATCCATATAACCCTTCCCAATTCATTAATCATCAAATATTAGAGTTTCTCATGAATTAAACCATTAAAGCTAGCATCTTTACGTACTTTTTTAATTGAAAGCAGAATTAGGCTTCAAATATAATTTCTTTTTGTGTTCCTCTCATTCTGAGGATCAATTTTCATATATTAACTTTATTCATCGGAGCGTCCTATCAAAAGTTATGATTTATGCAAGATAAATTACCTCTCGTCCAATGGTAGAGCCTATTCGGCCCTTTCATTTTAGAAAAACATGCAGCTGTTGGATCACGGTCTTCGTTGACCGATTGTGATCGCACAGATCTCGATGCTTGCACCCACTCACCGCTATCCAAAATGCGAAGGGACTCGGTCCCTTGGATTTCCTTGCGAGTCCACTGTGGACCATCATCTGACGGCTACAACTACTCCTTCGCCTTCTTCCCCAGCAGCTCATCCCACGGCGGCACCGCGATGGTTGCGTCGTCGACACTCTATCAATTGGTCCATCCATGGTACTAGAAGGTACGAGAAAAGGTCATTCGGTTTTGTGAGGGCCGCCCGAAGTCGAGGGTGACCATATATATAGGCATGGGTGGCTAGGGTTGGCTCCCAGCCCCACCGTTGAATCCTTGTTTAAAGGAATTTGAGCATTTTCTAGAACAAACACAAAACCTAGCAAAACCTAGGTCAGTTTTGTGCAGAAACTTCCCCCAAATCCATATGAGTAATTTCCCCAGATGCACATGCATCAGATCATGGGAAAATCGGATTGGAAAAAATCACCATCTGACAGCCTGTTTCCCAGTTTGGCTAGAACTGGACGATACACATCTATCGTTGGATCAAGATCCAACAATCCATGTCACTCGCTCATAAACCATATATTGTGACATATAATATGATTTAATGGTTATCTTTCCACTTTAATAAAACTTGTAAAAATCATATCTTCCAAACCGTTTATCCAATTGATCCCAAAATTTGAGGGAAAGTTAATAATAACTTAATCTTTCATTATGCCAAACTTGGGATCATTATTCAAATAAATCGTGCCCTTTTCCTTAGGTGCAATTTATTACTCTATTAGGCATATTTCTCATATTTTCTCTTTCGTATTTTCTTATTTCCCATTATTTGTATTCCTTGTAATCCAAGAAAGCAAGTGGGGTTGGAAATATCACTCATTATGACCAAACCCTCACTTCTCTCTTTATTTCTTACATTATCTCCTTTATTTCAAATATTCTTGATTAATTGTTTATTTTTGGTTTTTCTTTTGATTGTTTATTCCTTTTTCCATTAGAAACTATGTGGAAATGAAATCTCATCCAATTTGGATTCATTATCTATATTTCCACTTATTTCTTGTAATGTTATCATTACCTCACATTTCTTTTAAATAAAGCAATATTTAATTAATCCTTTCTCTTTCTTGTTACGTTATCTTTGCAATTTGGAATCCTTGGAACCCAAGGAACTCAAAAGGCACAAAATCCCCTTTGGGGAATATTCCTTTGCCTTCTAGAGGTTTCTATGTATTTCTCATAAATATATTTCTTAATATCTATTATCTTTTATCTTTTTCCATTATTTGGACTTTTCCTCTTTTCTTCTCTTTTATATCCATTATTGGATTAGAATAATAATAGGAATCACGAAATTCCTATCCAAAGGGATATTTGAAAATGAATCCATCCTTTGAAGCGAAGCATACAATCTTTTCAATTAAATACATCTTCATAAAATCATTACATTTCAATTATGAAAACATATGCAAAATTGAGGTTGTAACAGCTCTCCTGGTTGCACTGGGACAACACCTACAATAACTCCTGATCTCCACCATGGAAAACATGTTGACATTGTCCTCCTAGTGGGAAAAGTATCCATGCCTCTATGGTAGTGCACACGACCACCTAGAACTCTTGTCCTTCTTCTAGAAGAGACAGGAAGGAGTTCTCCCTCCCGTTGCTGTACTAGTCACCAAGTTGGTCTCCCATAACTGTTCTCCCTTGCTATCCCTCTCTCTATCGGGAAGTACTTGCTCAGGATCTTTATTGGTTACCACAATTAGAGAGGACAACAATTGTCATAGGCAATTGAATTGTATCTCTGGGAAGTCCCCAGTACCCCTCTATTTATATGAGGGTCAGGGTCAAGGCTTCCAATCTTAGTGGGAGTGGAAAAGACGAGAATCTCATGAATTTTCACAACCTATGACAGGAGAAAAGGTCGGTTTTCTAGTGAACTCATCGGTTGGCATGTGAGCCAGTCAGTTCACCCAGTGAACGAATTTTTTCATCACATTTCCCGATCCCAATTGTGTTGGAAATTCTAATCCAATTTATACACAACATTATGCCAGCACTAATCTTTGATACAATCAAATTTCTCCATGAACCGAAAGTCTCTCTCAGCCAAACGGTCAGCTGGTGACCTCGAGCCAGTCAGTTTTCTAGGTGAACTGGTCGGTTTGCTCCCTAGTTAGTGCAAAGCTCAGCCAATGCAATTTCCAATCAACTTGACACTCCAACCGGTAGATTCAACACTTGAACATGTTGATTTGGAGTTCTGTCAGCTAATTTGAAGCTTAAATTGAATACCTAAACTGTATAGAGTGGGACCCAAAATGGGATCCACTCAAGTGATACAATACAAGAGCCATGTAATATTATAGCAACAGAAACGAAATTATTATAAATTTACATAATGATTCATTTACAATTGTTCTTCGCCATAAAAGGTTGTATAACAATGTAAACAGGTGTACATCTGATAAATGTAATCACATGCTAGATTTGTTGTAGAGGATAACCCAGGCATTCCAAACTATCCTTAGTTTCAATACTTTGTGTATGATCTTCATGCATCCTTGTCTTCTAATGTACCTACATCTGACTCCAAGTAAAAACACTATGATCTCCTATCATAAAAATTCCTAATTCTCCCTTTGGGGCTTCTACTCGGAGGGAGCATCACCCGAAAAATAGGAAACAAAAATATGTAGGTCAACAAAGACTATGTACATATAATAAACACCTAGGGCATTATATTGGGTTAAAAGTGTAAAAAAGGATGTTCCCACAAGAAGGGGGCTATTTGGGAATTAGGTAAGCTCATGAGAAATATAAAAAGAGAAATGAGTCACATAAATATTTAGATTACAAGCATGAGAATAAAACTTTGTTGCCATAATAGTTATCAACAATCTCAATATAAAACAATAGCTTTTTGCATGCATAAAAATGTAGACTAAATATACTTAAAATAGGGCCATAACACCATAGGATCATGTCGTAAAAGAAATAAGGGTGGAAACTCACACTCTGAGAAGAATATGCACACCCTATATAAGTATGGTTGTACATAAGTACTACTATTCTAGATATTCTAGTCAAACATGTAGCATGCATAAATAGAGTGGCAAGACTAAAATTTTTAGTCAATTTCTCATATAAAAGAAATCACCAAAATAAGGATCCAAAGTCCCATTATAAAGAAGTACTTTAGCAACCACATAAATTTGAATGAATCAAAAGCACGAAATATGAATGTCCAATAATTGGATTTCAAGTAAAATTGTTAAATCAAGAGATGCCTCATTAAATGAATTAGGTCAAAGTCAAATAATGCCCAAAATAAAAGTAGGGGATGTACATACCTTATGGTCACACCTAAATATCAAATGACACTCTTTACATCCAGGTTCAAGACTTTTACAACCTAATCACAATAAGTAAAGTTTATTCGTCATTCTAATCAATCCATCAAACCCAAAAAATGACCTTATGTAGGGAATCGTATTTATGCCATGATAAACATACCATTAATTAGGCCTAAATTTTCTGATTTTAGAAATGAACATATTATTTTTACATTAATGATACCCCAAATATTTACATACCATTTTCCAAGTTAATTCCATTTTCTGAATATCTAAGAAGATCAAATGTCGATATGCCCTCATGACTGATTATTAGCTAATTGGATATGGGCATATATGCCATTGCACTATGACCAAACCCATACAGTTTAAACCTGATCTAGCAGTGAAAGGTCAACGAGACTTGATATTGTATCAACATTATCAGGAGAAAACACAGATAACATAGGCATATACATGATCAACCATACGACTCTACAATAATGATCTTAGTAAAATGACCATGTAGTGGAGTTCTGAGGGTCCTTTCAAACATAGAAATATATTACAGGTGATGACAAAGGTATAACAAGAAATAGGACCTGACATTACTGACTACAATAAGAAGAAAAAGAGCCTAGAAGACAATAACAAGCTTTCCACTAGGAAACTTTGCATGTCAGAGAGGTTTGTAGACCCTCCTGATACTTATGGCACTGAGGAGATGAAAAGAAGTATTGCCTGAAGTGCTAAAACCCATCGTTGCAAGACAGAATATGATGAGGCTAGGAAAGGAAAGACCGAATGTATACCTTAATTGATCCAATCAGAGGTGTGAGAGGCTCCGGTAGGCTCACAACAACACACAACATCAGATCCGAGCAAGGTGGTCATGGCTAACAGATGATGGTGGTCATAAAATAGAAGAAGCTCGTGGTTGTAGTGATTCAGAGAATTGCATCCCAAGGTGATCAACACAAGGGTACGAGCAAAGTACCAGCTGGAGATATATCCATGCATCAGGTTCATGGTGGCATTATAGCAACAAGAAAACTAAGGAGGCGTAGAATAGCAGGAAGGAGCATGAATATATCTGAATTGATGGTGGGGAACTTTTGGGCAATGTATGGCATTGCTAGAGGTGAAGGATGCACATACCAACATCTTTCCTAGAGACATGTAGCTTCACCTCTGGCCATTGATAATCCATGGTGGTGGTGGCTTGCCATTGACGATGATGAATGAAACCCTAAAAACATGAGACAGGGTGCCAGGGCAAGGATGGTGGGTGGATGATGAGGTGTGGGAGAACAAGGGAAAACGAGGGGGATGGGGGTCATCTGGAGTGAGCAAGAATGATGAGGTTAGATTTGGAGGCGACGAAGAATCATACTCCCATCAAGACGTCGTAGCTTCTTCTAGTCAGAGACAAGAGGTGCGTCTGAGACTTGAGATTGTGTGAAGAATAGGAAAGCAAGTGGGTGAAGAGTGGTGAGGGGTAGTGGCTAAGTGGTCTGTAAGGTTGGAGTCAAAGACTGAGGAGGGTGAGATATGTGTGAAAAGGCACATGGAATGAGGAGGAGAGGGGAGACATGGTCGATGACCATTGCTCCCCTTCGCAGGAAGCGGTCGTAAGGTAGGGGATAAGTCCCTACCCACTGGACCTGTGAGTAGAGTTGGGCTTGTCCGCGTGACATGTCGCTAAACAAGATATGAATGATAATAGTGCAACTTTATAATCTTTAAACATAAATTTTAGTGTGTTTCTTTACTAATTCAATTGGTTGAGAAAAAGTTATTCAATTGATCTAAAATTTGACATGTAAGCTACTTGGATATGAGGAACCCAAATTCACCATCAATTTTATATTTTGATACTACTTGATATTATATTTTATTGATTGTATATTAAACATTCATATAATGTATTTATTCAGCTTATTTAATCAATTGTGACTTTGTGTTTTCTATTAAATAGATTTCATTCATCTTAAATCCCTTGGAATACTCTAGTGTGTCAAATTGAAGTTAAGTATGGTATTTGGTATATTTGTCCACTAAGTCTTGTTATTAAATGTAGTGTGGTTACTTTATCTAAAATATCGAATATGATGAGCATTTATATACCTATGATAATGATTGACTACAAATATTCCTAAAGAAATTCGAACTACATAAATCATTAATTACTTATTAACATATACATATAGGGACCTAGAAGTAGGGAGGTTAACTTATGTGTCTAGAATTGAGTATGTTACATAAACACTTTGGCAATCAATTTAATTATCATTCTGATCAAACTCCTCTTCTATATGTATCCTATGTGTGTGACCCCATAGGTTCCTATTTATGTTGACAGTGAATGTCCATAACTTTTTATGACATCACAAGCAAAGAGTGGTGCCTAGTCACACATCATTTCTACCCAAATAATCAAGAAAGTTAGAGAACAACTTCAACCTACGATCAGTGTCAAGTGTTATAGTGATTGTCTAATTCCTTTGTCTCTGATATTTGTAATGAACTCGAGGCATGGAATCATCATCCTCCCAATGTTTAATCCATGTTCCTTGATCCATAGCAGAATGTCTGAGATATATGTGACCTTAATACCATATATTGATTCACATGTGCATGCGCATGCTTTTTATCAGTCTCACTTATCAAGTGGCCTTGATATCAAGCTCTAATAGGATGGACAAATCCCATCTACATCACTCACAATCATCCTTATGTGGCACAACACATTTGATCATCACCTTTATGGAAACCCTTAATCAGGATCATGTTGGATGATGTCAAAACATATCAAATGACATGTGATGAGTGTAATGACTTCATGTCTAAGAACCACATCCACCACCTTCACTATGAGAGATGATTATGACCACCAATTATGGTTTCCACGTGTCACTCTCAAGGTGGGACAATCTGATACATTGTTCCCTAACAAGTGTCTATGTGCTTGGTTTAATATCACATATATCATGACTGATGAGATTTTGTCGTCAACCAACACACACTCTAGTCTTTGGTGTCATTGTTGTCTATCTTCCTTCCACAATAACATCTGACTAGGGACATAACAAGAATATACATACTCTTATCATCCACAAGATCTCATTGTTCAGGTCACGTACTTGAAGACATACGTCATTGAGTAATGTCATTCTTTAGACATTCATTATGTTTCCTCATTATCTCATAACTGAGTGAAACAGAATAAATTGGAAGATTGCCATTATTATGATCAACCAAACCATTTGTGTAATATGTCATCACAATCATCATATCATTGGCTCTCTGGGCATACTTACCAACAATGATATGTTTTCTGGAGAGTCCATTCTTATACCTAATCATGTATCTTCATTCTTGGGTTACTATGTGATTCATATTTGCCTAGTGGCCATTTACCAAATTGCTATAATTCCATAATGTAACACCCCACGTTCAAAACATTTAAATATCACCAATCAGAAGCATTTTACTCAAGGGGATATCACAATATGCTAATCTATGCAGTTAAAGTAAATGAAAACACCATGCATTGATTTAAAAGGGATTCATGCATAGTCCTTGGACATGGAAACTACAAATGGTTCATCTTGAAATCTAATTCTACTAAGCTAGACTTGGATGAGATAACCTAGACATGATGTAAATGATATCGAATGACATTAGATTGACTTGGTAAATGGAACCCCACAAGGCAAATATTCAAATCTTTCTAGTCCTTGATAGCACTTTGTATTCTCTAAGTGCTCCAAGTCCTGTGGACATCATGTTCTTAACCATGCAAAACAAACATCACATTAGTAAGTGGTACTTGGCACTTTATATAACACAAAGTAAATATAACTTGACATAAAGTAATACTTGACATGAATTAAAATTGACATAAATTGACAATACTTTGACATAAAAGCATAAGTTTTACCATGGATTTATATTAAGTATTCTTTGAATCAATTAAACATGGAGAATTAGGTAAGTGAATATATGCTACCTCTCTTAATGCATCATAGGAGCCTATAATTGCTAGGAATTCCATGAAGTCCATAATGCAAGGAAAGCCCATAATGACTCGAAGGGTCATTATCGAGGAGAATATAAAAAATTAACCAATTCCATTTGTTTGTTCATGATCTTGACTTAATCATCAATGTATTTAATATGAATCTTGACATAAAAATAATTTTCCCTCTTAGTGCTATGATGAGATTTGTCCCCTTGAATCATAATGGCATTTCTCCCTCATAATGTTGTAATGGGATTTCTCCCTCATAATGTCTTAATGGGATTTCTCCCTTCTTTGAACATGATTCATTATTCATAGTTCATAGTCATATCCAGGGTTTATACAATAGAACATAAGAATTCAATCACATAATGATATTTATAAATTATATTATCTTGGAGAGCTATCATACTTTCATGAAACATAATAACATGAATAACCATAAAATAAACATTCAATAAACCAAAATTTACTTGTGCCAAATATGCATGGCCCACTTACTTAGAGTAAACATCCTTAGTTCAAGTCCTATGACTTGATCGAGTCTGTAGTCACCTTTATTTTAGTTAAAATCATATTATTTACATGAGTTAATCATCTTTAAGCTCCAATCATAATATTTGATTTTTTAAAGAGATTGAATGTATAAAAAAACATTTGAAAAAAGATTATATCAATAGAGAAACAAAAGAGCTTTCCAAGGAATATTCCATCATTTTCTGAGGTCATATGCAAAATTTATGAATTTTGCATTTTGACCAATCAGAAGTTTGAAAAATTATAGTGCAACATTGATTTAAATCCAGATTAAAGCCGATGTAAATAAAATGTGCAATCAGATAAGACCGAGGCAAGCGTGACAAATGAATTGAAATCAAGGGAGTAGATTGGTCACTTAGACCTAATTATCAAATGTGCATAAGAAAAGAAATCAAAATTGAATACCATAATTGCTCTTGCAAAATTAAGTATTTTATTAATCTTGTAGGGTCACCATGGTCATTAGACAACTTGGTTTCTTCCTCACTTATACATGGCTCTCGAACAGACCCAAAGGTCTCTTGCTCCAATCCTGTGTTATGATCACGGCTGTTCTTAGGGAAACCGAGGATGCCAGCTAGCTACCCACATCCAAAAGAAGCTAAAGGGCCAACTCATGCATTATGGCGTGCACTAGAGATCCGGTTGTGCTTGTGCATGGACATGGTGCCACTGGAAATATAGGAGCCGAAGGAAGCCTTCATGTACTCATACAAAAACTAGATGAATGTTGTGCGAGAAGCTAAGACAAAGATCATGGTATATTGCAAAAAAGTTTGGACAGTTACTGGTATGCATCAGAAATACGTGGAAAATAGGGGAAGCCAGCTCAGAGTTCAAACCCAGCAAAAACATCCATAAGTTGTCAAAACAAAAAGCAATGAATTGTGATGGAGTCAAGGCCTACAGAAAGGTCGTGTTTTCACAGTCAGATATGCAGTGAAGTGCCATAGAGCCAAGCTTTAGTAGAATCCTCAGCCGCAGTCATAGGATACACCGAAAGGGAGAAACTCGGGGCAAATGAGTGATAGAGAAAGGAAGAGGGAACACCATGGAATATTAGTAAGAAATAAATTGCTCGATTAGTGACAGAGAGAGCTAAAGAAAGGTGGTGGTCATCAGAGAAGAATGACGACTAGGTTATAGCATTTGGGGGCATAGGGGGTCTAAATGAAGGTGGACGATTCAAAGGTGATGGGTTGTGGTGCTTTTGGGACGTTTTAGGAAGGGTTATCTTTGTTGAGAGGGGGTTATCTTTGTTGAGAGGGTGACTGTGATTCCAAGGTGGAGATAAAGGGAAATCCTAGATTAGGCATTTTGCCAATAGGTCACAAGGGATGTGAGTAATGGCTCAAAAGAAATGGGCGAGAGAGAGATAAAGTCATCATAGGAAAAATGTCATGAAACAGAGCAGTAATGAGGGAGAAAGGATCATGGGAAGGGATCGTTGGGAAACTGATTCATACAACGAGAAGAGTTTAGGGAAGATGATGACATATCAGTTGTTAGATCGTGAATGGGTGGTGATGCAATGCATGTGAAAAAGGAAATAAAAGCAAGGGGCTCGTGATGGGATAAATACACAAAATCATAGTGTTATATGTTTAGTTAATTACATGTGTAATCAAATCTTAATGAAAATTTATGGAAACTTACCAAATTCATTTAGGGGGTCAAAGGAAATCAACATAATCCCAAATTTGGACCATAGACTAATTGCATAGTATAGATCCTTCCTAGTTAATCAAATTTGAGTTTTCAATATTCCTTTCTCATAACTTGATTTTTATGAAACCTAAAGGTGAATTAATGTGAAATGACTTGCTTTGGTCATTTAGTTGAGTCCAAAATGAGATCATCAACATTTATCCACATTTAATTCTTTTATGCCTTATTGAAAAACTTTTCTTAGAGGAGCGAGAAAAAGATATTTATGATACTTTTTCCTTATATTAAAAGATATAAAAGGAAAAGGGGAAACTTCTTTATCAATTAATTTATTCCCTATCTTCGAATTTAATCCTTTTTCATTCCTCTTTTATTTCTTGTAAACACTCTCAAGGACAAAGGAGAGAAAAAGAAAAAGTGTTACAAACCCAATTTTTGGGTTCATTTGGTGAGAAATGTAATTTCTCATAATAAAGATAAATGAAAAAATAATGATGTCTTTTGATTGAATGCATGAATTTCGTTTAAAATAGACTTGTTGATTTATTTGTGGGATTTATTGGCTATTGGGCCCAATAATAAGGAAAAGACAAAATGAACTCCATTATTAATAAGAAATTGAGAAAAGAAAAATGCAGAAACCTCTAGAAGGAAATAGAGTGTAATCCAAAGGTGGATTGTGTGCCTCTTGGGTTCCTTGGGTCCCAAGGAGTCCAAAATTGCAAAGATAAAGCAATAAGAAAAGAAAAGATCAATTAGATATTTCTTTATTAAGAAAGAAATTGAAAACAATGATAAAATGTGATATATAAGTGAAAAGAGGTACAATTGAGTTATCCTTGGAGGATTTTTGGATCCAAAGGATTCCTAATGTTAAAAGGAATGCCAATGAGGAAAATAAAAAGAAAGATAAAGAGAAGAAATAAACAAGATAATGTGAAATAATGAATATAGATGCATCTAGAAGGATAATAAATATCCTTAAAAAGGAATTTCAAAATATTTGAGTTTCTTGGGGTCCAAGGAGCCCCAATGGAGAAAAAGAAAGAGAAAATACCAAAAATAAAAAAAGGATTAATAATATGATGCATAATGAATGATTTTTGTAGTATTGTTTAAAAGGAAATGTTTTCTATTAAATGAAAATAGAATTATGTGCCATTAGGATAAAGGGCAAGTACTAAGAGAATAAAAGAAGTTATTTTCGAAATCTTAATATCTAAAGAATAACGAATATCAAGGAATTTTGTTTAAAGAGAAAAGGTTGCTTTTTCATGAAGGAATATATCTTCCTAGTAGGAAAGGGATTTGGAAACTCACGGATAGCCATCATAAGCCTTCGTTACCCCCTCTATAAAAGGAGAGAGAGCCCTGGGCCGAGTCCAGGAGGGAGAGATCCCACGTACACTCCTTTCTTCCCCTTCTTCTTCTTATTCTTGGCATACAAACCCTAACTAAGAGGGACGCCGTGAACGTGAAGCCAGGAGGCGACAATATGGAGTTGTGAAGAGGAGCCTGATGCTCCACGGAACTGGGGAATAGCTCTGCCATCGAGGACATGCCCCGACCTACGCACAGCTGCAGCTACATGGCTGCAACGGCAGCCACACATGGCAGGTCGAGTGCGCTTGCATAAGCCAGCCAAATCACGTTCTAGATGGTGCCCTAGCTGCGACAGAGGGCATAGAAGCTTGGGCGGCCATCGGCGGTAATCTAGGAGCCCTAGGAAGAAGAGGGTGCACCCGCGGAGCAATGCAGGTCGGCGACAACGTACACTTCACGAGGTTGAAGAAGATCCAACTGCTTTTGACGGTTCTACCCTTCGAGACACAAAGAAGTTGGTAGTCGAGCCGGGGGTATATTAGTAACTTGGTTATGTTTTCCCAAACCAGCGAGCTTTGCATGGGAACAAGGCTACGTGGTGCCTCCCTATTGGCCAAAGTAAGTGGATTTTGTAAAATTCTTAGTTAATTATTCGTAGCTCGGATTAGCACATATAAAATATGAAAACTGCTTAGAAAAATGAGAGGAATCCAATAAAAATGCCTATAGAAGCTAATTCCTCTTGAAATTCAAAAAGTAGTATAAGTTATCAACTTGATGAATTAAAGATTAAGGAATCCTATTTTGAGACGATTAGTATATTTAGTAGGGTTTAATGGATGATTAAAGTTGGTATTAACCTGTTAATGATGAAAAGGAACATTAGGAACAAAAAGGATGAACTTTGCACGTAATTGGTTTAATTTAGAATTTCATGTGCATGAATATACTTTAATTGGCCTTAAAACCCTAATATTGGTAAATGCGACTCTTAATGGCTTTAATTATTCAAAATCATGAATAAAGTTAAGAGATGATAATTTTAAGCTATTTCAAGTATAGAAGTTCTTAATTTTGGATAAATATCCTTAATATGATAATTAGGGTTTTTTCTAATGAATAAAGGTAGAATTAATAATAAATAACGTTCGTATGTGAATTAGATCATAATGAACTACGAATTGATGATAAATGAGCGTAATGACTTTGTCATGAATTAAAAGGATAAAAATGGTAGCTTTAATGAAAAGGAGGCTTAATGGACTTATTTGATGGTTAATTGTGCTTTAATCTAAAATTAAGGTTATATGTTGTTAAAAGGTTACCTTAATAACTTTTGTGAAGGATAGATGAGAAAATTAGGGTTTAAAAGAGTAAGATGAAGTAAAATCCTAAATGCAAAGTAAACCCTAAAAAGAGGAAGAAACCCTAAAAAGGAATAGAAACCTTAAGTCGCAAGATAGTTGAATAGATTTTGATAAAAAGGAATTGGATGTAATTTCAGGATTCTTGTACTTGCTTGACTGAATATCTTGATTGATTGGACTATTCTATCTCAATTCAGCCTAACAGGTATGTGGTTAATTATGATTAATCACATTAGTTTTCCTGAAGGTTTCCCAGATGGTTAATCGCATTGATTGAAACTAAACAGTTTGGATGTTCATACTACAATTATAAAGTCACTATGGTTATCACAATTATAAATACATGTGTATTCTTGCACCTACATGCCACCCTGATGGAAGATGCCATAAAGGTCAGGCCCAAGACTGTAGACCAATGGGCACCATGAGAGGTGACCCCAGACACCAAGCTCAGGAATCAGAAGGTGGTCTATGTTGCATGACTATGGGGCACCATGAGAGGTGACCCCCAGGCACCAAGCTTGGGATTGAGAAGGTGGCCTTAAGTCAGTGGCAAAAGAGAAACCCTAGAGGGGTATTCCAGGGTTAGGGAAAAAGAGGTGGAGAATGACACATTCAAAAATGCAAACTGGTTTGCTAATTACCCTGATTGTGATAATTAAATTGTTAGCATATTTGCAAAATTTTGGTTGTTCCCACATACCAGCATATTCCTATATGCTGACCGACATTTTGTTTGTCGGCATTTTAGGTACAACAGTTGAAAGAACAAACAGTAAAGTGACACATTATGGAAATAAGAAATAAAGCACAAGGAGGATTAGATAGAATGAATCCAGACTGTGGATAGAGTAGTTTACCAACTTTTAAAAAGGTATGCAAGGTTTTATTTTATACCAGTTTTTAGTTTAGTTGGTAAAATTTGATAATTGTTATTGATTATTTGTCGAACCTTTGATCATGTTAATTGGGATAATGGCTCTGACCTTTTGGTCTCCCTTAATTGGGGGTTACCGGGAGGCGGGGTCGTTACATTTGGTATCAGAGCCTAGGTTCCTCATTTAATCTTTAATAATTATTAAATTTTACAAATTTTTTAGAACATAAGGGAGTTATTAGAGGATTTTCCAAAAGATAGAGGTGTCTAGAAAAGGATCACGTCTGGGGGCTGGCAATATTTTCCTCCACACCGCTAGTCATAATACGAGGACTCCCGGATTAGTGTGACTTCCTAGCCAATGTCTCAGGATTGGACTCGAAATAAGATACCTTTAGGACTCTCTCATCTTGTTCATCCCTTCTCAACTCAAATGTTGTTAAGGATTATAAGGATTAGGGTTTTCTCTCTTTTCCTCACCCTCTTGAGGTATGGGTAAGGTTGATAAGGTTTAAGGAATCCTCCACCAAATTAAATGAAAAGCATGTAAATAAGATGTCATGGACATAAGCTTAATAGATTAAGCGTAAAAGAATAGATACATGCTTAGGTCGTATGACATAAGTTTTCATGCCCTCAGGAGAGACTTCAGACTAGACCTTCTTGTCAGGAGAGTAAAGAGAGTTAGTTTTGGAGGTAGAGATCTCCATTACAAGTAGAGACATGTCACATCCTTTGAGGAAGATGTTAACCCTAACCCTAAGTGAAGGTTAAAGAGAGAGATGACATGATGAGTCAGATGTCATGATAGACTAGGTGTTTGGATAGACATGCCTTGGATGCCATATGAGCCATGAGAGGATGGATGACCGAGTACCTTTGGCGACTCAACCCTAGGAAGGGTCGTGCATGTTAGAATGAAGGATAGCTCCTTCATTGATGAGGTCAGAGAAGGACCTATAGAAACCTCATGAGCTTATATGAGCATGGCATAGTAGGCACCCATGATACGTCAGTAGTGCAAGCAGTAGGCTAAAACCCTAGCCAGGAAGTTGAGGGATAGAATATGAGATAAGCATAAAGGGTTATGGATAACCTTGAGCAAACATAAGCTTGATCGTAGGTATCACCCATGTGGCATACAACTCATAAAACAAGATTAACTAATGCGTACGCGATCGTTAGCAATGGAATTACTGAAAATCACTAAAAATTAAAACCATTTATCAAGAGATCCACTTACAGGGAAAACTCTTTCATATAGAACCAAAGTAAAACATTACATCCTGGTTCATATGTACATCACATGCATCATTGCATCTCGAGGCATACATGTACCAAAATCTCAGATTGAAGTATCAAAACACTAACTCCTAGGACCTGAGAGTACAGAAACGACTTTAGGACTATTTACATAAAGACCAGACAGTCAATGTCTCCACCTATTGGATCATTGTTGTCCCTGTGTCTTCTGCTACTGCTCTTCTCCTGTAGAAGAGTTTCTGCCTTGTCGTCTGCGTCTACCTAAAAACATTGGATCCCACGGGAGTGAGACAATTATAAAAACTGCCCCAGCGGGAGATATAACTCTCCACCAAAACATTGTCATTATAGTTTAACAGAAATAAACTGAACAGTGGGATAATATGAAGTAGCAGTAGGTGGATAAACATCTATGCAGACTGGAGCAACATTCTTATGCATAATTACAGCAATAACTTGATTAAGCATCATGTCTCATAATCAATATGAATTAAGGGAACATAAATATATTCCTGTATTAAGGCATGCTAAGCAGTATATCAACAATCAGTATTCCTCGTATTTCAATATTATGCAAATACGCTACACGGTTGATTATATTTTACAAACAGATTTAAGCTCTGAGGAGATGAGGTATACCGCTCTTACTCCAACCAACCATTTCTAGAATCGAAATCGGTACCATAAATAGGTCAATGGAAGAGTCAGATTCCCATGACCTCCCACATCCTGGTCATCACAGGACTACAAGGAGGACTGTGTCGAATACTCAAATAGCTTTCCAAGGTATACTGGAACTTCACTATAGAGTTACAACGTCAACTGTGCTCTCATCGATAATCGAGAGCATTAGTGTTTATCTCCATCGACCCGACATGAAATAACATTGGGAGATTAATGATACATCCATCCCAACCATCGGGAGATTTATCATACATCTATCCTGACACATGAAGGATTGAGGGGTTTAATGTTTACTCTCTCTCAATATCTTCACCCAGACGTAAGGATATTTTCACCCATTTACCCCCACATATTTAAAATATGCGGATTCTAGGAATTCTATAGAATACCTATTTCACCATCACCAATTGCTGACGATGATGGATCTATGGTCAGAACACTACATGAACAGGTTTCACTTGATTAATTAAGTACATTTTCATATTCTTTTAGCATCAGGAAAGTTCTCAGACAAAACTCATTATGACGATGCTATAAGGAAACATGTACTAACTTCATCAATTGCTTAACAATCTTAAAAGATATTGGGAACTCAATCCCTTCTCAATTTCATCACCATGATCATATGGCCCTGGGTAATTAAACCCTTAATTCATCATTCAACATTGTTACCACCTTTCCAGGTAACCATCACCTTTAGGTTAGTTGACCAAGGCAAACATGATATTTTGCTATTATAAGCATCACACATGATACTTGATGCCCATTAACTCTCTTGATACCTCTTACTAGGTAGCAAGGTATATTATGGCACTCAAGAGACAACCACAATAGTGAATTAAACATCGTAGCTTATACCTGGCCATGATCATCATTTCAAGATGCCTGCATTGTTAGCATAGATAATACAGTGATATCAATTGCATATCAGAACCATGTTCAACAAATATGAATTCACTATTCATGGGTAACACCACTATTCCCTTACTAGGGCTAGGGTTTCCCATTTCATGTCATTTAAGGATAATCATCCTCTTATCACATCAAAGATATAGTTTATCACCATATTGCTCAAGATTAGGGTTCATTGAGTAATACATAGCATTACCCTAAGTTTGGGCTTCACAGTACATCAAATATTAGGGTTCCTCATGAAACCATCCTTAGTTAGGGTTTCACATCAAGTTCACCCTATAAAAGGATTTACATCCAATGTTCTACAATTAGGGTTTACTATTCATCCCAATTAGGGTTTCATGGTCCATTCCCATAATTAGGGTTTACTATTCATCCCAATTAGGGTTTCATGGTCCATTCCCATAATTAGGGTTTACTATTCACATCATCACCCCAAATTAGGGTTACATCCATAGCTTGGATTAGGGTTAAGGATCAACAACCTTTTCAATTAGGGTTTAGGTTCATGATTAGGGTTTCATGATTCTTATTACTTAAGATTCATACCCTTAATCACCATATGAGTCATACTCATGTATCAACTCTATGTTATCATACCTCTCAACTTGATTAGGTCATATCAACCCTTAATTAAGTTCATACAACTATGAATACTCATAGTGTACCAAGTCATTGCTCCTATTAGCAATTAGGGTTTCTTTCTTGATTAACATTAATCACATAGGTACTTTTAGAGTTTCAACCCTTGTACCTTATTGATTAACATTACTAATCAACATTTGATAATTAGGACTATCATTGCCTTTCATATCCTAATGATTGAACCACTAACAACCTCCATGCGGTCTTGAAGTTACATCACCAAACGGTCTTGACACAGTTTGCCACCAAACGATCTTGAGACCGTTTGGCCCCAAACGGTTTCAAGACCGTTTGGTCTCAAACGGTCTCAAGACCGTTTGGGCCAAATCAGTCCCAAAGTCTTGAAATCAATTGGACCAATTAAGGGTTTCATCAATCAACTTGATTAGGGTTACAACTTGATGGATCATGCAAACCTTGGATCATTCAATTGAGTCCATTGGATAATCATCCAACCTTTGATTAAGTTCAGACCTCAAACGGTCAACTATACCAAACGGTCAACCATGCCATGCGGTTTGGTGTCCAAACGGTCAACCAAACCAAATGGTTTGGGATCCAACTTTACCAAACCGTTTGCAAACCGTTTGGACCAAAAGTCCAAGACCGTTTGATTTTGTTCTTTGATTAAGGTGTGTGATTATGAATAGGTTATCATCTTGAACCTTTAGACTCACGAAAGCTACTGCCATTTCCAATGCAACTCTATCAATCAAGCAAAGTTGTTGCAATAATAACAACTAATTCAATTGCAAGTAGAAATTGAATTCAATGACAAAGATTAAGGGTTAAAGTTATATAACCCGCCTTAAAATCTGATCCCAAGCTCCAAGATTCACGGATCCAATGGTGGTTGAAGCTCTAGAAACCTCCCAAGGTCGTTTCTCAAGCTTTTGGAGTGAAAGGATCGGCTAGGGTTGAAGATGGAGTGAAGAAATGAAAAAATCATGTATTGTTTTATGATTTTCACCATGAAATCATGAAGAACGAAGATCAAAGGCTTACCAACAGATTGGGGACGTGCTCCCTGCTGTCCTTAGACTTATTGGTCGGTTTTGCAAGCAAGGGGAAGAAAAGGAATCGAAAAAGACCCTTAGGTGGGTTGAAAAAGGCTCTTTTATAAGAAATTGATGAAAGAGAAAATGTTTAATTAAAATTCAATTAATTCCAAAAATGGTACCACATCTTCCTCCTTGTTTTTCTTGCATGCAAAGGCAACTCAAAGCCACCGAACTCCCTTCCATTATCCATGGATTAAAGGAAAATAAAATAAGCACCTTAATCCATTATAATACTAATATATCTTTTTGAGTGGGAATTCTTTTCCTTATAATAAGGTGAGTGGAATTTCACCTCCTTAAGATATTTTCGATCCTTGCAAGCTCAAGTACGGTCACGCATGCATCTGAATTCCACCAAATTAATTTTTGTTGAAGGCCCTAGAATTATTTTATTTATTTTTGCATTAATATATCCATTATGCTTAAATCTTGATTATTTTAATATCAAGATTCTCTCTCCTTCAACTTAAATCAGATGAGACACCCCCCCCCTCATTTTCTTTGATCCACATGATGACAAGAAACATTAGGGACCTTATTGAAGTGTTAATTTACATATTTCACCCTAGGTTTTGGGTAAATTGCACATTACACCAAAACTAGGTTTTCATGCACAAACATTGCTTTATCAGCTCTTTCTTGGGATTCAGGCTATCACAAGCCATACCCCTACATCATATTCATTGCCATGATGCCTTAACACATGAGTAACATATTATTATGCACAATTTGCAAATAGACCCCTCAACTTGGGTAATTTGCACTTTAGTCCAAAATAGACAAAATATTGATTTCAACAATATTCAAAAAGGACTACAATTGTAATATAAATTCCTCTTGAGCCCTAATTACTTTTCAAAGACAAAAGCATGCATATAATTACTCTCATTATGCAAAACACCTAGGGTTACTTCATAATCCAGGTCAGAGATGTTACAACACAGGTAGGGGTATGCTTGTGAGCTTGATCCACTTTCATGGAGAGAGAACTGATAGTAATAAGTCTAGTTGTGGAGTAACTCTAGAGAGAGAAAATAGGACCCAAGCAAGGAGGATGGAAGCTTAGATTCTGAGACATGAGGAACAGTGGGGAGTTGGGGATGATGCAACCTAAGTGGATGATAGTGGTTGCCTCGTGCTTGATCCCTGGGGGCTGATGATATCCTGGTGGCCTTTAGAGGAACCAAACCCTAAAGAGAGGATGATGCTTCTGGAACCTATGTGCCTATGGTATAGGAGTTTACCTGCTAAGATGAGACAAAGAGTGCCTTAGACCTTGAGTAGGTTTAAGTATCAAGTTGTGAGGCCTTGTACCTTGTTGGTTGCTCTTGAGGAAGACTCAACTCTAAGGTGCGACTCAAATAAAAGGATCGTGGGAGTACATGACATACCTTGGACATGCTGGATTCGTGGTTAAGAGATTTCACATGAAGTTGGATACCTAAAGGTGAACCTAGGGTTCCTAGGCCTAAGAGGAGAAGTGGTGTACCTGATGCTCATGACGAGGTTTTAGTTTCAATAGATTTGAGCATGGTACTTCTCTTGTTTAAAGGAAAGATAAACCCCTTAAGTTTAAGCCAAGTTTGATGAACCCCCCCACAACTAAGTTGATGACATGGGAAGGTATGATCTTGACCCAATGTTGATGATGAGAACAAGTATGACCTAGAATGGTTTAGTAGGTGGTTTGCTTGTGCCTTAGTGGCTGCTGGGTTAAGCATGCTCATGTGAATATAAACCCTAGGGATGTTTATGACCTTGTTGTCAAGAGTTGTAGTTTCCTCCCATCCTGGGAGAGGAACCCTTTGGTAGGGTGTGTACTAGTTTGTGGGTTGTGTGGAAACTTAAATAGGACTCATAAGATTGTGAGAAGCTAAGTGAAAAGTACATGGTAGGAGAATGAAGCTATAGACCCATAGATAACCATCTCTAAGTGCATATGGATGTGTTACCGTGGAGGTAACTAGGATGGGGGCCTGACCAAGGTAGGCATGTTGCCATGACCCCAATGAAAGGATGAAGGTCAACCCATGAATGCAGAGAGAGAGATGATGAAGGCTTGGGTAAGGTTCTAAGCTGGACATGTACTATAATAGAATCCTAAGTCTATCCTAGGGTCAGGTAGGGATAAGACTGATGGAAGTAGGAGTTGCCTAATTCCCTAGTTGCACATGACCATAGGGTCGGGAGGTAACAACTATCATTGTCTGAGGGCCATGGGTTAGGAGATTAATCACCTTCATGAACTCATGGGACCCAAAGGGCAGATGAGTAGGGCACTCTCTGCATGCGTAAGGGAATCGGGATGACCCCTAAAGTGTCGGCACCCTATAGACCTAGAGGAGATGACCAAGGAAGGTGTGTGGACCCAAGTAAGTTTGAGACCAGTTTTCCTTGAAAGTAACTTTAATATCAAGATGTTGGTGATGTAGAGACATATGTGGCACGTTTCAACTTAGATTTAAAGGTGTAATGGCAAGGTGGGATGTACCATCTCTACTCTTAGAACATGAAGAACTCTATATTTGGACTGCAGCCAAATGCTTATTTCCTCTTGTTATGGGGTGATAGATAGGACAATAAGCATGCCATACACCAAGGATAAAAGGTGATGTGAGTTGGAACGTTGCCATGAGGTATGAGGATAGAGATGATAACATACCCTGGTGGAGTGAATGATACATGGATGGTTACAAATATTAAGAGAAACAAGATAGTCATCTTACGAAGATGTTTTATCATGAGCTATGTTGAGTTCAAAAAAAACTAAGAGAATTAAGCTCAGAGTTTTCATGATGAAGATAGGCTTAGAGATGAGATGAGATTATAAATGGAGGTGTATGTCTTCAATGTTACCTAACACCTAAGGATGTGAAGTGGTAATGGATGCTCTAGATGAGATACAACTACCTAGTTTAGATGGAGGCTAGAAGAGGTTGTTAGGTTAACCCTTAGTGGAAATAGAGATAAGTTTGGCTAACACTCAGAAGTAATAATATTGGTTGATCAAGTTAATGGTTGTTTGATTAGTCAGTTTAGGCCTTGATGTAATGAAAGTATGGTTGTAGAACCTCAGATGCACTTCTTTGGAAAAGAAGGTGATAGAACCCTGATGAGAGTGGTTTAGGGTTTCTGAGGAATCGACCTTAAGGAATCATGACAATACAGGAGATCATGATTGAATATCACCATATACCAGGGTACTACAAAGATAATAAGTGACAGTAGTACTTTGGATGCTTAAGATGAAGTTGCATGGGGTATGTTTCCATGCTAGTCAGGATGTGAAGGACGAACACCAGTAACCCAGTGTATCAATATAAAGGATAAAAGAGTCCATGAGAGGGAATGGGAGTTCACCACTATGGATGTTGTGGTAAGTCTCCCCCAGACCAAGGAAGGTCAAGATGCAATATGGGTTATGGTAGATCGCCTTACCTAGATGACATAAGAAAGAAAGAGTATTGTCAAGGGAAAAATCCAGTTGAACTACATATGAGAGAGATGGTTTGACTACACCATGATGCGAGTTCAAAAGTTCTTGAGTAAGTCCTAAAGGCTCACTTCCATTAGGTGGAAGTAGATACATGAAGAACTCGATGTCAGTATAGTTTATCACCCCATACTAATGGACAATATGATTCAGACTAGAGGGACTGATGAGAGCATGTGTGCTCATTTAGGGTGATACATAGGGAGAGTTCTTAAGATGTGATGTTAACCACCATAGCCTTTATCGGGATGCAACAAGCTCTATAAGGAGGTTGTGTCATTCACCACTTCATTAAGATGATGTTGGTGACGGAGGCCTCGCGAAGGTCAAAAAAGAACCACAGAGTGTGCAGATGAAGTCGCTTTGATCGTGCAATGGTTGAGAGGGAGCCAGAGGTGACATGAGTCATGAGCTGATGCAAAGCAGACTGACATGCAATTCAATGTGGGAGAGTATGTGATGTGAAAATCCGACCCCTCTAAGCTACAACTGAGAAAGTTGAGTCCCCGATATATGGTTCCATTTGAGATGGATTGGTGGAGAAGGTTGTGTTTATCCTTACCCCTCAGGATAACATGACATATAATGTGTTCTAGGAGTCTGATCTAGAGCACTATATGAGGTACCCAAGCCATGTGTTGAGCCTTGAACCTATTCAACTTTTGAGAGGCTGAAATGTCATGAGTCACCTATGAGGGTGCAATATACTGAGGTAAGAAAGAACTCAGATGGACAAATATGAGATGATGAAGGTTCTTGGGAAGCACCATAGAAAGGGTGAAGCCACATGGGAGCCCTGATGGACATAAGAAAGGCTTATCCTGAATTGTTTCTTTGCTTGATTGGATTTTGAGGACAAAATTCTTATAAGAGGGGAAGGATGTTACAACCCCAATTTTTGGGTACATTTGGTGAGAAATGTAATTTCTCATAATAAAGATAAATGAACAAATAATGATGTCTTTTGATTGAATGCATGAATTTCATTTAAAATAGCCTTGTTGATTTATTTGTGGGCTTTATTGGCTATTGGGCCCAATAACAAGGAAAAGACAAAAGGAACTCCATTATTAATAAGAAATGGAGAAAAGAAAAATGTAGAAACCTCTAGAAGGCAATAGAGTGTAATCCAAAGGTGGATTGCATGCCTCTTGGGTTCCTTGGGTCCCAAGGAGTCAAAAATTGCAAAGATAAAGCAATAAGAAAAGAAAAGATCAATTAGATATTTCTTTATTAAAAAAGAAATTGAAAACAATGATAAAATGTGGAAAATAAGTGAAAAGAGGTACAATTGAGTTATCCTTGGAGGATTTTCGGATACAAAGGATTCCTAATGTTAAAAGGAATGCCAATGAGGAAAATAAAAAGAAAGATAAAGAGAAATCCTCAAAAAGAGATATTTTAATAAGAAATAAACAAGATAATGTGAAATAATGAATATAGATGCATCTAGAAGGATAATAAATATCCTTAAAAAGGAATTACGAAATATTTGAGTTTCTTGGGGTTCAAGGAGCCCCAATGGAGAAAAATAAAGAGAAAATACCAAAAATAGAAAATAAGAGAATAATATGATGCATAATGAATGATTTTTGTAGTATTGTTTAAAAGGAAGTATTTTCTATTAAATGAAAATAGAATTTCGTGCCATTATAATAAAGGGCAGTTACTAAGAGAATAAAAGAAGTTATTTTCGAAATCTTAATATCTATAGAATAACAGATATCACGGAATTTTGTTTAAAGAGAAAAGGTTGCTTTTTCATGAAGGAATATAGCTTCCTAGTAGGAAAGGGACTTGGCAACAAGTGGGTAGCCATCATAAGGCTTCGTTACCCCCTCTATAAAAGGAGAGAGAGCCCTAGGCCGAGTCTAGGAGGGAGAGATCCCACATACACTCCTTTCTTCCCCTTCTTCTTCTTGTTCTTGGCATACAAACCCTAACTAAGAGGGACAGCATGAACCTGAAGATAGGAGGCAGTAAGATGGAGTTACGAAGAGGAGCCTGATGCTCCAAGGAACTGGGGAATAGCTCTGCCATCGAGGACATGCTCTGACCTACGTGTAGCTACAACTACATGGCTGCAAAAGTGGCCACGCATGGCAGGTCGAGTGCGCTTGCATAAGCCAGCCATATCATGTTCTGGACGGTGCCCTAGGTGCGACGGAGGGCATAGAAGCATGGGAAGCCATCGGTGGCAGTCCAGGAGCCCTAGGAAGAAGGGGGCACACCTGCGGAGCACTGCAGGTCGGCGGCAACCTACACTTTGTGAGGTTGAAGAAGATCCAACCGCTTTTGACGGTTCTACCCTCCGAGACACAAAGAAGGTGGTAGCCGAGTCGGGGGTATATTAGTAACTTGGTTATGTTTTACCAAACCAACAAGCTTTGCATGGGAACAAGGCTACACGGCGCCTCCCTATTGGCCAAAGTAAGTGGATTTTGTAAAATTCATAGTTAATTATTCGTAGCTCGAATTAGCACGTATAAAATATGAAAATTGCTCAAAAACATGAAAGGAATCCAATAAAAATGCATATAGAAGCTAATTCCTCTTGCAATTGAAAAGGTTGTATAAGTTATCAACTTTGATGAATTAAAGATTAAGAAACCCTATTTTGAAATGATTAATATATTTAGTAGGGTTTAATGGATGATTAAAGTTGGTATTAACCTGTTAATGATGAAAAGGAACATTAGGAACAAAAAGGATGAACTTTGCACGTAATTGGTTTAATTTAGAATTTCATGTGCATGAATATACTTTCATGGGCCTTAAAACCCTAATATTGGTAAATGCTACTCTTAATGGCTTTAATTATTCAAAATCATGAATAAAGTTAAGAGATGATGATTTTAAGCTATTTCGAGTATTGAAGTTCTTAATTGTGGATAAATATCCTTAATATGATAATTAGGGTTTTTTCTAATGAATACATGTAGAATTAATAATAAATAACGTTCGTATGTGAATTAGACCATAATGTACTACGAATTGATGATAAATCAGCGTAATGACTTTGTCATGGATTAAAAGGATAAAAATGGTAGCTTTAATGAAAAGGAGGCTTAATGGACTTATTTGATGGTTAATTGTGCTTTAATATGAAATTAAGGTTATATGTTGTTAAAAGGTAACATTAATAACTTTTGTGAAGGATAGATGAGAAAATTAGGGTTTAAAAGAGTAAGATGAAGTAAAATCCTAAATGCAAAGTAAACCCTAAAAAGAGGAAGAAACCCTAAAAAGGAATAGAAACCTTAAGTAGCAAGATAGTTGAATAGATTTTGATAAAAAGGAATTGGGTGTAATTTTAGGACTCTTATACTTGCTTGATTGGATATCTTGATTGATTGGACTATTCTATCTCAATTCATCCTAACAGGTATGTGGTTAATTACGATTAAACACATTAGTTTTCTGGAAGGTTTCCCAGATGGTTAATCGCATTGATTGAAACTAAATAGTTTGGATGTTCATATGGTTATCATAATTATAAATACATGTATATTCTTGCACCTACATGCCACCCTAATGGAAGATGCCATAAAGGTCAGACCCAAGATGGTAGACCAATGGGCACCATGAGAGGTTACCCCAGACACCAAGCTCAGGAATCAGAAGGTGGTCTATGTTGCATGACTATGGGGCACCATGAGAGGTGACCCCCAGGCACCAAGCTCGGGATTGAGAAGGTGGCCTTAAGTCAGTGGCAAAAGAGAAACCCTAGAGGGGTATTCCAGGGTTATGGAAAAAATGGTGGAGAATGACACATTGAAAATGTAAATTGGTTTGCTAATTACCCTGATTGTGATAATTAAATTATTAGCCATATTTGCGAAATTTTGGTTGTTGCCACATACCAGCATATTCCTATATGCTGACTGACATTTTGTTTGTCGGCATTTTAGGTACAACAGTTGAAAGAACAAATAGTAAAGTGACACATTGTGGAAATAAGAAATAAAGCACAAGGAGGATTAGATAGAATGAATCCATGTTGTGGATAGAGTAGTTTACCAAAGTTTTAAAAAGGTATGCAAGGTTTTATTTTATACCAGTTTTAAGTTTAGTTGGTAAAATTTGATAATTGTTATTAATTATTTGTCGAACCTTTGATCATGTTAATTGGGATAATGGCTTTGACCTCTTAGTCTCCCTTAATTGGGGGTTACCGGGAGGCTAGGTCATTACAAAAAGGAAACCAATATCCATCAAATTTGAGTTGATTGCAACACATAATGTATATACAAAAGAGAAAATGTATTTTTTTGTCTCATTATATTATAAAGAATATCATTTCATGGTCTTTTTTCTTTAAGCCCCTCAACTTCCTTCATTTGAGAAAACCACATTATAAGTTTTAAATTAGTTGTGAAGATTGGGGTGTGATAAAAGTGTAGGTGATGTTTTTTTCCTTTTAAGGATAGATAAGTGTGATAATCATTCATAAAGAAAATGAGGTTGGGCTTAGATGATTTCTCCAAATTTAGGCTAGCCTTTGACCATGACATGAACCCACATCTCACCAATCATATATTCCCCTAGAGTGTCAATGAGCCATTCAAAGTTTTACAGCCACAGGAGTGTATCATGTCATTTCTCCACTTCCTACGCATCCCATGCCTAATTCTATAACTAACCCATGCCTTAGTGAGAAAATGTGATTGTGAAATAAGATATGATAAATGTTTCTCAAGAAGGCATTAAAGTCAAGAGTTCATGATCATGAAGGAGAAGTGAAAGTGCTTATTTGTAGAAAGATCTAGAAAGAATAATTATCTCTCTTTTTGTGATTAGATGGCTGGATATATTAGGTCAATGGTGAGACCTAGTGAGTGAACCAAGTTAGGGTCAAGACCACAACCCTATAGAGGTAAATGTGGTGATTTTGACTATATACGGTAGGGCTTTGTTTGATCTAGTTAGATAAGATTTGGAAACATGTGATTGTCTAGTGGTAAGGTGTCCTCCATGGTCAGTGTGTGACGAATTGAAATCTATGTATAGTCTTAGTTTAGCCTTTTCCTAAGCTTTTCTTTTCATTTTTGTCCTAGATGTTGAATTAGTAGAAATTATAAGGGTTTGGTGTACATTTGTTCCCTATATTGGACATTATAAGGATTTATGCATAAATACCACAGTAAAAGTTTATAAAAGGGTTTATTTTGCAAAATATCCACTTAAGAGAGATAAGTATAAAACAAAATCGATCTAGAAGTTTCTATGGCCTTTTTGTATGAGAAAAAGAAAAGAAAATCCTAAAACTAAGATAATGTGACATTAAATGAATTAATTTTTCAATTAAGTGAAAATAAGTGTAAATTGCCTAAAATCCATATAATGGGAACTCAAAAGATAATTCTAAATCCAAATTCGTTTTCTTTGAGTACAAGTTTGCTTGAGTGGTAAGTTTCACAACTTTTAAAAAATTAGTAATTATAATTGTTTTAATTGAATGAGAAAACAAGAGATATCTCAAAAATATAAAATAAAATCATTAATGACTCCAAAAGTAGCAACTAATACCAAATTCATGATCTACACATTAAAATATGGCTTTGGGTAAATTTTCACTCAATTTAGAGAATATTTGATTAAAATGTGAAATTAGGAGAGAGAGTGTGTAGAACCTTCAAAATATTAAATGAATGTATGAATAACTTTGACATGTAAAATTGATGACAAATTCGTAGCCAAGACACTTAATGTGACTTGTGGGTGAAGTTTCATCAAATTTGGAGAATCTTATAACCATTAATGATGGAAGAAAGAGAAAATAAGATTTAATTTATTTAACAAAACAAATTTTCTCAAAAGGAAAATCTAGTTGCATATTCGGATTCCCCATATCAAAAATAGGCTAGATGTCAATTTTTAACTAATTTGGAGCATGTTTGCCCCCTCAAATGAGGAGAGAGAAAAAGAAAATTTAATTTATACACACTATATTCCAATTTGATTAGGATTTGATTTAATGCTTCACGTGGTTGTTTTTGAATTTCTTTGACCCACGTGATCATGACCGTTGGATCCACGATCCCACGGCTTATGAGTTGTCTTCAAGGTCTTGCCATTTTGGCAACAGGAACTGAGATTTTTTTATTCTGTTTTGGTGATTTCTTGCTTGTTTCTCAACCAAATCACACAAAATTTCCTCCTACAATTTCTAAATAAGAAGCTACACCATTTGATCCCCTATTTTTGTGATTTCATGGAGTATTCTGGAAAGCCCCAAACCTTGCTTTCCAAGCAAGTTCGGGCATAATCCTTCTCGCTTTAATTCTCAACCTCACCTATAAATACATATACCTGAGGCTTCCCTAGCCCCCTTGCAACTACTCTCTCCCTTCAATTGCTCATGAGATTGTGTCTTTTCTTGTCGATGATCGAGTTTTGTTCTACTGTTTACAACAGATGGTTCTTCCTCTTCTTATCTTCTCCGTGCAAATTGAGAGCATAAGTTCCTCTTCCTCTCTTCTTTCTTTCTGCTATCTTCATTTCTCGAATTAGGTTGTCTCACAAAATCAACCAAAAATGAGCTTGAAGCAGCTCTACTGCTTGTGTGCATGGTGTCGAGTGAGGGGGATGAATCCCCTAGGTACTTTTACACCTTTGCCCCCATTTCTTTCTTCCTTTTCTTTCTGTTCTTCCACGAGGGTAATATCATCTTTTTTCCATCATCTCCTTTGCTTTGAGCAAGTCAAAGCTGCACCTTTGACTCATGACTTGGTTGGCTCTGATTGGGCCAAGTCAGTAGGTCGGGCACCGCTGTTCTCCTTTTCTTGCAAATTTTAATGCTTAAATGCATTTTCCTAATTTTCTGATTGGTCCATATTGGAAAACTTGTATCTTTTTATTCCTTTGTCCAAAAATTAGAAGTAAATATGTTTTGGAATTAGAAAAATGTAAGCTTTCCAATAAAAATACTTTCTAGGCTTATTTTTCAAAAGGTGTTTTCTAAAAATGATTTTAATACATAAAAATCACCAAAAATGCACTTTAATCATCATAACTCCAAAATTGATAAAATTATATGTTTTCTTAATCAGGAGAACTTAGTAAGATCAATGGTGATGTTTTTGGGTTTTCAATCGAGTTTTTTTTTTCAAAAAGTCCAAAAGTTAGGGTTTCTTTACATCAATGCATATGAAAAACCCCTAATACATGATTATGCATTGAAAATAGGAAAAGTGGACCTTGGACTCAATAAATGTGGTGAAAATGAGTAATTGAATTTCTTAAGAGAGGTATGTGCATCCTTACACCTTAGTTAGGAATATTTTCAACCCTAATCTAGTTTCCCTGATGAGGCACTTATTAAACCATAATCTCTCTATTATTATTTTCTTTGTTATACTTGCCTCAAAATCAGTTTTGTTATTTATTTCTTGGGTCTTGTACCGCACTGCCACATATATATGATTTGATGCTTATACTTGCCATAGGTCTTTAGCATGTTGATTTTATTATACTATTTAACTAGTGTAGTGGTCTTTTGTACAACCACCCATAGATAGGGCATGTATAAATTTGCCCAGGGGAATGTGTTACTCTCCCCAATATAAAATATTTGATAGGTGACTAGAATGTGTTACTCTCCCTCACCTATTTTGTTGAGGTCTGGTAGGTGCCTCAATGCTACTTATTTAAGGTAGTCATATTAATCACGCATGCACACCTTTTATTATTTTTCTCATTGTGGAAAGAACCTATTTAATTATTCCTCATACTTTTAACCATCTTAATATTATGATGAAATCTTAGCCTTACTTTCCATATTATTTCTTGTCTTTTGTAGTGTTCATTATCTCTGACACATACCTTGCTTCTTTCTTTTTTGGGGTTCTTTCCCAACCACCCAGGGCTTGATCAAGGTGTTAAACAAGGACAAGGGATCAAGTTCAGAGTAGATACCAGTTTTTCTATCAAGGATGACTAGGTTTCTTATTCCTAGATCTCAGTAGTTTCTTTTCAATTTTCCCTTTTTAAGAAAATTGTGTAGTGAAGTGAGTTCAAAAAGCAATGCAATAACTTAGATTCCTTTCTACTTCTATTGACATTTTACATGTATCTGAATCATGATTATTTACTTGGATTATTATAGATGCATCCCACAATGTCTATTATCCTTGGGAAAAAGTGTATGTTTTGTATTTTCTTTAAATTTTAGTAAGGAGGTGATCTCGCATCTTTACATAGTGAGTGTAGATGGTTAGTCATCTATTCGTTAGAGTACTAGTTAATTATTTTACTAGTTTCAGATTGTTGGATCAAATCGTTGAAAGTAATGTGCCAAAAATACATGAAATCAGATGCCATATGATTGATTTATGATGAGATTAGCATTTATCTGAGAGTGGTGACTATAAATGGATGATTACCTATTCCTCATAGATGTTCTTATTTTGAGTGCAAGACAAATTATCATGATAAAAAAGTGAGTTTTGATGTAGAAAAAGAAACATGAAAAAATTGTATATTGGGAAACGGAATAGTTTAAGGTCATGTCCAGGACCCAAAATGATTACAAAATGACATGTCATTTTGAGATGGGGCATGTGGTTCAGTTTAAGGTCATGGTCTGGGACCCTTTTGGCATAGTTTAAGGTCATGATCTGGGACCCAAGAAGAATGGGAAAATGAGGTTGGATTAGTTTAAGTTTGTAGTCGTGACCCACAAAAATTTGAAAATGAAGTAGGGTTAGTTTAAGGTCATGATCCAAGACCCAAAAAATATTAGAATCAGAGATGGTCTAGCTTTAGGTCATAATCCAGAGCCATGTTTTTGGAAGAAAAGAAAGAAAGCATGTTTTTTTTTGCAATAAGACTTTATTTTGAAGCAAAAAAAATAGATCAAAAGAATTGTAAGTATGGGAGCATGATCTTGATTTATGTTTCTAGATCAAGTAAATTATTACATTATCAAGATAGTTAAAATATTTTATCTTCCTTTATTTTGGAGTTTTATATTTTTGAATGTTGTTGGTTCATTGTGAAATATAATAATTAATTTCTTTTCAGATCATGGTATGTGGCACTAGGTTTGGTACCTCTAATAGGATGTTCAACATGCATTTAGAAATAGATCCCATTTACTTTTGAGGTCCTTGTCACTATAGTCTCCTCTCACTGAATCAAGTGATCTAGGATGATCTAGGTTTCCTATAGAGGATGGTTATGAGTTTAAGTATTTTAGATATGTTACCCATGTCTGGATCACCTCCTCCTCACTCACTTATGTGAATAGAGTTAGAGGGTTGAAACCCCAAACATTTTTAACCCTTTCTTGTGTTTTTAACCCTCCTTTCAAATTGCTACATCCTATTTTACCACAATAGGATCCTTCATTCTAGGGGAGAAGATGGATTGGGGTCTCTATTGACACTAGATGTCATGATAGAGGATAAATTCATGACATGTAACTGGTGTACAAGAGGAAACTCCTGACTCAGTTGGGGTAAGAAACCAGGTGTCTGAGGCACCCTGTGGTTTTACTCCTGACATGCTTTAGTGTAGTTATACATCACAAGCATTTGCATGAATGAGTAGAATACCACTGTCACAGTTGTGGTATTATTTTTTTCAGAGGTGTCCATATATAGTGGATCTTTTAATTTGAAGCTTTACATGGTTATTGATGATTAAGGCCTTAATGAGTGCTTTAGATTCTAGGTTGAATGGGTGGGATTTGCCTAGTGATGGATTTTCAAGCTTATTACTCCTTGGTTATCCCATATAATATTTAATCCACCTCTTTCTGAGAGATGGGGTGTGAATATTTGTAAGGGTTTTTGACCTCTACTTTAGTCCTTCTACCTTTTGTGTTCTGGGTTAATCCAAGCATATGTCACCTTTAGCATTACGTGAGTTTGACCTTGGTATAGGTGTTAGGAATATTTGATCTTATGGGTTAAATCTAACTCACCTCTAGGAATCATAGTTTTAGCAACCCTATAAAGATGATCATGATTAGGGTTTCACATTGTCTCAGCTACAACCACGAGCATTTTTTGGCATTTAACTAAAATTGGCCTATTAAAGGGGTTAATTTAGATTGTCAAACCATTAGGACCCTCAAGATAATGGCTGTGCTCCTTCCCTTAGACCTATGGTTGTACTTTGACCTCCCTGCTTCATGCAAACAAGAGATGCGTTGAGGTACTTGCATAGATTTTAAGCATTTTTTAAGGGAGAGAGTTTTACTCCCTTACATGGTTGTTTTTTCAAGGGCGTGGTGTCAATGAAGCTCATTTGTCAGTAGTAGTAGTGTTTGAATAAGTTTTTATTGTTTTTATGGAGATTGATGTCTTGATCCATGTCTTTTAGATGTGGGACACCCCCATTGTAGATGTCATGGGCTATGTAAGGCCCTTCCAATTTTGGACAGAACTTGCCTCTAGCATTGTCATTTTAAATGATGTGGATCACCAAATTGCCCTTTTAAAAACTATAGGATGGACCTTATCGTCAAATTCTTGAGCTTCTCTAACCTAATAGAACTATATGTGATGCCGATCTCTCATTTGTCATTCTTCTAGTGTATTGAGGCAATAGAGTCTATCTTGAACCCACTCTGGCTTTGGAATTTTTGACTCTTGTAGTGTGTTAAGGGATGGTATGTGTAACGTTCATTATTTCTAAGCTTTATCATCCCCAAAATATCTTTTTACTCCAATGTGAACTTCAAAAGATACAAGATGGTCTAATTTTGTTTCAGGCATAGTTTGACCCCTTTTAGACTTAATTGTTGGATTAGTTCTAATAAGAACATGACTTGATATATCCAATAAGAAATATTCAAACATGAATATAAATGCTAATTGACATCCTCAGATATAGATCTGGTGAAATTAAAAGTTCGGTAACATATGATTAATAAACAATAATGTAAAATATGAGATAATCTTATAAATTATCATCGTGATGAGGAAGGACTTGTATAGACTCACAGACTTATTAAGAGTATGTCCCATGAAAACTCCACCACATAAGTAGAGAAGGATCAAGATATTTGACTTCCATCCAGTTGGCCTCATGCATAACCCTAGAGGCATAACTATATATCTGCGAGGACCAATAGGGTTCCGTGTCACAAGAAGAGAGGATAGTAAAGATGAGGAAGAGGTGTAAGAAGTTAGGATGATTGTGAGAAGGTCCTTCACCACCCAACAAGCATAGGTGAAATGTCTAGCACTAAACTTTGATGGTGGATTGTTTGGGAGGAGGTACAACTATCTAATTACCTAGGTAAAAGGAATAATATGTGTGTGGGAAATCACCTTCCAAGTCACCCCTAGTGAGATGAGTCCATCACCTGGAGGTTCCATGAGCATGGGAGGGTCAAAGGTTCTAGACTGCCAAAGAGGAGTTTTGTCATGTGCTCTATCATTTTCAAGCTAGGATCCAACCTAATAGTAGACAAATGAAGATGATCTAGTGTGATGGTGGAGTGTCTATGTTCCATTATAATTGTACTCGATTCCCACTAGTCTGTACATGCAGAGCAGCATCATTCACAATGTCAACTAGTTTGGCCGAGCAGACAAGACAGAGACTCACTAGCCCACGAGTGTAGCATCTGGAGCAGAGTGTTCAAGGTTGTGGTCACATGATGGGTTGGCCTTGCTCTATGTGCTAAGGGAGGTTATGGAGGCTTTCCCAAGAGAGAAATAGTAGGGGTCGAAGCTATGTTGCACGCAGCAGGCACAGACGTGCAGGTACCAATGCACTCTTTTTGCACAATAATAGGATTGAAGAAGAACTAGGTCTGTCGGGTAAAAATGAACCAGATCCTGGAGTGGATCCATAAGTGTGGGTCCCTATTGGGACCAAGTATGTTGTGTGATACCCTGGCCACTAGATAAAATAGTTGGTTGTCGGGACTGGCTAATGATAGGTAAATTTCTAAAATTCATATCTTATCATCTAGGGATCCAACTTAGACACATAAGGTATTGACAGAAAATGAAGTCTATGTAGATTAATAAAAAAATCCAAAATTGACATTTTTGATGTTTACCATGTAATGTATTTTGTGTATTAAACCTTATATGATCCCAATGTTTTATGCATCAAAAATAGCAAATGGCTTTGAAAATTGATGAATAATCTACAGAAGGTGTATTTTGATATGTAGAACATTATTATAAAGCATGGTCTTTCTACTATGATCTTTTATCTATGTTTTGATGCAAACCCTAATAAGGGCATTTTGGATATTTCATTCACAATTTGACAACAAAATGATGTGATGTTTTTTGGGAAACCCTAATACATGGTATTTTATAGTTTTGAGGTTTTGGGAAGCTTTCATGCATTTGTTTAAATGGATATTTGATTTTGAATAGAAGTGGTTGTATATGAGGTATTTTATGATTATAAATTAGATATTACATTACATGGGTGTGTTATTACAATGATATATGGTTTTGGGAAGTTTATCTATAATTACCCGAGTAGTGACAAGCAAAATGGGAGAAACCTAGACCATGAAATAAGGGTTGACGAATTATTGCAACTATATATAAATTATTATGTTTTTTTATTGTCTATTTATCAATATTCCATATGAACACATATTAGTAACTTGTGTGGTTAATAAGGCTTATTTGAGCTTATGATAATATATAATATTTATGTAATGTGAGTTTTGACATACCTTTAGTTCAATTATTTTATTGTGGTTTCATAATAGAGTATGAATTAATCAAAATGAGAATCCTAACTTAGTTTATGATACTAGGGTGATGGTGTGAGAATTATGAAATCAAAATAAGGAATGCACATGACATATAGCACTTTAATAATTTCCAATTGACTATATTATGGAACCAAGAATCAAAACTATCTTAAAGATGCCTTAGTATAAGAGGCAAGTGGTTCATGTCCATGAGTATTGATATTAATTAAGATCAGTATATTTACATGTCCCATAAGTAAGAATTTCTTGAGCTATGTGATTCAATGTTATTTGATTATAAGTTAAGATCTACACATAGGATTTTTTAACTTTAATGATTATGTCCTTATATGTGTCCAAAATCTTAATTAGAGATATGTCATCTAGATTTCTTAGACAATTAATATCTAAGAATTAATTACACTATAAGATATAAGAGCAGAATGCATTAAGTCATGATTAAGTATGCAAGATAAGAATTTATAAGCTTCATGTTTCAAGATTTAAGATTTAAGATTTTAGGTTTTAGATCATATGAATACATTAGGATTCATGTTAAGATCAGATTTAATGTCATGCTATAGAGATTGAGTTATCTTGTCAGAAATCATATTTTAGATATTTGAAACATAAGTTTCTTTCATATACTTAATATCTATATATTCGACCCAAATATTTTTCCTAAACCTTTAGACTCAATGTCATATATCTGACATCATGATTTAATTAACTCATTTTATCATATTAGAGTTTTAGATTTAGATTTATCTAAGCAATGAGAATGTCAAGTTCTAGATTCAGAGTTAGATTTAGTTTAGAATTAAAGAACAAAGATGCATAGTTAGAGATAATAAAGTAAGATTCAGATACAAGAAATTAAGAACAAATATAGAGATATTAGATTAAGATTCAAAGATAAGAAATTAAGAATAGAGTTAGAAAATGTCATCAAAACATTAACTATATACATTACAGGAAAGGTCCTCACCAGAGAGTCACGAAATGATTAAGAAGACACTCATGTGTCATAGAGGGCATGTTGTTCCAACATAGGGTGCTTTGTACCATAGACAACACTTCGATGTCAATTGAGGGCATTTAGTGTCAATAGAGGGTGTGTTGCACCATAGAGGACACTTTAGTATCAACATAGGGCACATTGTGTCCATAGAGAACGTTTTGCACCATAGAGGACACTTTAGTGTCATAGAAGATGACTTCATATAATGGTGGTCGCAGTCAGATAAAAGTCATAAATAAAAAAAACCGTTATTTGTATCATGTACATAATCTCATTTATAAGTATGATGGAAAATATTAATATAAGAGAGACATGACCCATGCCCTTTGTGCAAGTCATTTGGTCCAGGCTCTAGAGTAAAGGTCGATTCAGATACATAACACATGCACTATGTGCAAGTTATGTGACCCAGGCACCATAGTGCATGTCCTGAGACCCATGTACCAGAGTACAAGTCTCCAAAGAAAGACAAGTAAAAAAGACAAGCTAAGCTAAAGAAAGAAGAGTTATTTTTTTCAGCCTTTCTACAAATTTTATGTTAATGTCATGCATCTAATGTTTAAGATTATCGTGTATTATCTTATTACTCCGGTAATGCATATATCAATATATTCATTCCACTTACTCTAACGACTATTTTTCCAATGTATGGTTGGGGACAAGATGTCCGCAAGTGAGGAGCATGAGTTGAGGTAGTACCTGGAGACTTGGAGCACAAAGATAGAGCAGGATAAGATCTGGTGGGGCGTCAACTATAAGATGATCCTAAAATTTATAGACTCAATTACATGTTTTAATGTTTAGAACTTTAGAGAAGTGACTATGTCTCAAAATGTTAATTTAGCTTTCCATGTAATATCTATTATGTTCCTTTTGCAAGAACAATTATAAGAATGTTCAATATTTCAGTTTATGTGATTGGTTATATTGTTGTTTTGATTATCAATTTTATCTAATGCTCCCTTAAGTGCACGATTTGTGGATAACTTGGTGTTCCTTCCGGTATGTGCATGTATCTTCCTAAGGAAAGAGTTACAATATGTATAACTCTACTAGTAAAACTTCCTCCATCCTTTATACAAGTTAATATGGCGTAGCTCCTATGAAAGTTCTAATCAATGCCTGATATGCTCATAGAGACATGAAATATGTTCATGCCAGCTGGTATGAGGATTGATCATCTTCTTGAGGATCTTTATCAAGTCCTTGTTGGTGGCTTCTATCGATCCGTTCCTCTGGGGACAATATGGTTATGTTTGTTGATGCTTGTTCCCAAAAGAGCTTGAATATTCTTTGAATTCTTTGCTACGAAGTTTGTTCCATTGTTGGAGATGATCTTGTGCAATAATTCATATCAACTTATGATGTTATATTTTAGGAAATTGATTACTTGTTGATTTGAAGCGTTGGTGATAGAAAAAACCTCCACCCATTTGGAGAAATAGTTGATGGCAACCAAAATAAATCAATTCCCATTTCAAGATTTAAGACATATATTCCCAATCATGTCATTTTCCAAAGCAGAAAATGGCCAGGACATGGGCATGTTGTATAGGTGGTGGGAAGGTGCATGAATGTAGTCACTATGGAATTAGCATACTGACATTTATTGACATGTCAACATCAATATGTCTCCATGGTTTTTGGTAATATCCCGAAGTTGTACCTTTTTTATTAGCATGACTCAAATAATATGTGTGCCACATGATCCTATGTGTACTTCCTTCACGATGTCTTCCTCCTATATATTGTTGATGCACCGAGGAGAGTCAAATTTTAAGACCTATGATACCATCACCTAGGACGTATTGCATTTCTTGTCGCTTTGTTTGCTGGTCTCTTAGGAGAGATCTTCATGGTTGACTTGGATATTTAGGTTTACTTTGATGTCATGAAACTAAGCATTTTCTCTACTATTTACTACATTTTTATTATCATATAGTAGGTTGGTTAGGAAATAGTTTGTACTTATAAAGAGAAGTTTTGGTCCCCTTGGATGTTGATTCATGAAGAGAGGGTAGCTAGGGCGTCGGAAAAGGTATTGTGTTCCCTTTTCATGAAATTGAAGGAAATGTGCTTGAAGTCTTGGGCAAGGGAACACAAGTATTCTTGATAAGGTATTAAAATTAGATGGTGAGTCCTCCAATTGTTCTATACATGAGATATTTTGAGAGGGAATCAATAACGACCCTCTATTTGAAAGAAAAATAATAATCAAATATTTAGTCTTGAAAAATTTCTATATTTAATAAAGTTGAAACCCTAAGTTGAACAAATTTGACTTTCATTTGTTCATTTAAGCTGAGCCATGATTATTTAGTATGCCCAGAATGAGTTTATAGGAAACCAAGATATTATGTGAACCTCGAATGAGTCAGATACATAATGTGTCAATGCTTATTTACATTGATGTCAACTAATGCACAAAACCTTGCCCTAATTATGAAATGGTGACTAGTTAGGGTTTGAAAGATAGATTGGACCAACATACATGTATAATGTATCCTACTGTTTGGTATATGAGTAGATAATAGAATACTAGAGCTTCCATCAAATTGTAGAACCTTAATGCCTATTCACTGATTAATAATGTGTTAATTACCTTAAGTATCTAAAAATGTAAAATGCATGTTTCACTAACTCATATCTAAAACCTAATTGAATAATTGAATTCCTCATTGTCAAATTATCAAACCCACCAATTTTGGTTAGATTTAGATAATCCTAGATGCTTCAAAAGATATTAGGGAGAAAAGGGAGAGATAATGTTGATTATTGACTAGATAATTTAACTATACACGTAATTATCCTAGATATACCAAAGTTCAAGAAAATTATCCTGGACTACTGTGTCATGTGCAGTGTTTGATAGGGTGCTCTTTTGGAGCTGTCTGATTGAGATCGTGAGGCAGGGGCTTTGTCCCCTACCTGAAGCAGAGTTTGCATGGAGGAGGGAACAACACCTAGTCTCCTCATTCGTTGATAACTCTCTCTCTACCCTCAACAACAATGAAATCATGACATCATCCCACGTCCAATGATCTATAAAACAAATCCTATCACCTCTCTCCATAAAAACTCCCAAAAATACCTCGTTCTTTAGTGGACGCGACCGCCACTCCCCAGACCACAACAATCCATCGCATTAATAGCTAGCAACCCAGAAAGATTTCTTGGTCCCTGGGAGGTCCTCCTCTGCCTTCAATTTTTGTCAAGTACAACCCCTGAGCTGCCACGGATTGGAGCTTTTTCCCCGGAGACATTAATCTCAAGTCGGTAGCATTATCCATCTCAGTCTAATTCCACTTTAGGTAACAATCAACATGCTCTGTTCTATGGTTCCTTTATTTCCATAGGCCATGTGTTTCACCCCAACGCCGTACCCATGAACCCAGTTTCAGACAAGCAGAACTCAACCTCTGACCAGGTCAGATGAGCACTTTTAGGCCATGAAAACTAGTCACCTAGCTTCTATTGATATCCACGAATGTGATGGCATATTTGTTTTAGTTGTGTCGCCACTATAACATCATTTTCAACTTTATAGCTTCTTCCCATGTTCCGCGTGACCTTTGTGTCTTTATAGAGGCTCCAGTGGTCTTTAGCCGCCAAGAATGTTGCTTCACCATTGCATAGACTTCTCAAACCTACTTCATGTTGAAGATCACATTATTTTGGTGGTTTTTGTGGCCTTGACTTCAACATGCTCCCCCATCCATGGAAACAACTCAAAGTGGATCTCTTGGGCACCGTGAGACACCAGATCTAGATTGATGGGTTCGTCTTGGCCTTAAGAAGCTATTTCAGTGAAGTTTTTTTGAGATTGCTTGTATCCATCGGGCTCTAATAGGAGTTTGGGACTCCATGGAGTAGATTTTCGTGCCATGGCCAAAGAATAAGATGTAGGCGTGACAATGGCCCATCTACCCATGCTCTTGCAATTTATGTGTCACACCACCATGTCCTTTTTGGTCTTTTAGGGTATCATTATGTTTATAGTTGTGTTTTGACTTGGTGGAGAGCTTAGGCCATGTGTCTAGTGACTACATGGCCACCTCAGTGAGGTGGTACCAACTACTTTTTGGCTAGAATTACAAAAGTGGATTTATCGAACGTTCTAATTGGTCAGTAAATACCAAATCTTTACAAATTCATAGAAAATGCTACAAATGTCTTATGACAATGACCTATATATGAATTGTGATAAGTTTTTCGAGACCTGTCGAATGGTCAAGGTTTTAGACCCAGATTTACAACCTACTTTCCATGATTCGTTGAAAACCCTAGGCTTAACCATGATAAATAATATATTTTATATGTTGGACAGGATAATTAGGACTGATCAGGACTTGATCTACTATTAGTGTAGCTCCTCAATCTCGGGTGAGTGGATCATGCACACTGAGCATTATTCTAGGGTTCTGGGTTCATATTATTTGTTTATGTATTTATAATTACTCCATTAAAGTGTCATTATGTTATTACTTAGTTCTACTCATGACAATTATGTGCATGCTATCAATTTATGTTTCTTATTGATTTCATGATTAAACTTTCATTTGACTATGAATCACGACCATGCTCATTAATCAGGAAATTATGAAAATCATGTTTAAGTATAAGAAATCACGCTATGTTAATACCGTCCTCTCGATCATGTTATGAGAGCCTTAAGTGGCCTTATGAGCTCTGCGGCAGCATTATGTGAGCCTTAACCGGCCTTATGTGATCCTTAATTGGCCTTATAGCATTGTGGGTGCATTAGGAGAGAGAGACTATATCAACTCAAGTTAAATTGCACAACTTTATGTCAATTTATTGAGTTTCAAGTAATCATGTTCACCATGTTAAGTCACTAAGTTTTTCAAGCTATATTGTGTCATTTAAATTATATGTTATTTTCATGTTATAACTACTCAGTGCCACTCACATAGTTTTGCATTGCTTTACATGGGTTGGGGACGAGATGTTTGCAGATGAGGATAATGAAAAGAAGTAGACCTCAAGGACGTCATCTCAAGCTCAAGGACAGTTACCAGATCCTACTTGTTGGGGTTCCATTCTAGATAGTTAACATTTCCTTTAGTTATGTTATGTTGGAGTTTCATTCATTGAACTCTTTTGCATTTGGACTTGTAGTACCCGTTTATGGCATGTAATAAGACACTCAGGTGGTTATCTCTTTTATTCTATGGATTTTGCTTGGTTAATGATATCATTTCACAATTTTTCATGATCTCCATTATGTGTAAATGCTTCCTCTATGGTTGTATTAGTTTTAGAAAGGAAGTCGTGACAAAAGTGGTATCAGAGAAATCCTACAATGCCCACCATAGTAGGATCTTATGTGTCATTCCACATGCTTATTAAAGTCTCCTTTCCTATTACAGATGGCCCCTAAGCATCTCCCTGAGCATAACAAGTCACCCCCTCACTTTGGTGGAGAGAGTGAGCAGGACTTTGAGAATGAGGAGAACACACATGGAGCAGACCCTCCCCTATCATACAATGTGTTGGTCAAACCTTTATCGAATGCAATGGGAGGACAAGTTGGAGTCTGTCATTAGAGGAGGAATGAAGTCACCTTGACAAACTTCCTCAAGGTGAAGCCTGGGACATTCACGAGAGAAGAAAAGTTGGACATTATGGATAAGGATGAAGCCAAGATCAGCAACATGGAGTATTGCTTCCACAACTTGGACTATTGTGAAGAGTCTCATGTCAGGTTTGGGATGCACATGCTGAGAGGACCAGCTCATGTCTGGTGGGAGAACTTTCGTGACACCAAAGACCCAAATTAAGAGTTCCTCGCATGGGAGGAGTTCGTGGAGGCTTTAAAGAGCCACTATGTCTCAAAAGTGATGATGGACAAGAAGGAGTTAGAGTTCCTCTATTTGTGACAGTGTGGCAACATGATTGTTACCCAATATTCTATGAAGTTTCACATCCTCCAAAAGTACAGAGCTGAGATGACTGAGCTAAAGTGAGCCAAGAAGTTCATTTGAGGTATGAAGGATGATCCGTAGATACTTGCTTTCTAGGCGAGGCTACAAGATGATGCATGATGCCCTTGATGCTGCTCTAGAGCTTGAGGACCACCCGGGCAGGGCTTGGAAGAACTCCTAAAATGGACAACCTCACCACCATGGCTACAACAATCAGGACCAACACCATAATGATCACAGGAAGTGTAAGGCCCCAGATGATCCCCTGACGAGGGATGCATGCTCCAAGTGTGGCAAGTTTCATGTAGGGCTATGCAGATTGGGCTTAGGTGTCTGTTTCTACTATGGAGGAGAAGGGCACTTCAAGTACAAATGTCCTAGGTTCGCTGCAAAGAAGGGTGCAAATCAGAACCCTAACCCAGGCCCCCCAGAGAAGAGGAAATATAGGATTTTCTCTATGGTGGATGATGAAGGTAAGGTTTAATCTTAAATATATATTAGCCACTCATGCACCCGTTCATTTTACTAGTCATGTTAGAAATAATGCAATGGTAATCCATGTAAATACCATATCATGATTATGTTAGTGCTTCCTTATGAAATGTTATCATCGGATAATGAGTTAGTGTACATATATGTGGTACCCTAAGGTGTTTAGTACCTTAATATGACGTGAAAACTTTGAGGATGAAATTTCTACAAGGTGGGTAGGTTTTAATGACCCTTAGATTTTAAATTTAAAAAAATGATCAACTATTTAATCTTGAAAATTTTCTATATTTAATGAAGGTGATACCCTAAGTTGAACGAATTTGACTTTCATTTGTTCATTTAAGCTAAGACCATGATTATTTAGTATGCCAAAAATGAGTTAATAGGAAACTAGGATATTATGTGAACCTTAAATGAGTCAGATACATAATGCATCAATGCTTATTTGCATTGATGTCAACTAATACACAAAACCTAGCCCTAATTATGCAATGGTGACTAGTTAGGGTTTGAAAGATAGATTGTACCTACATACATGTATTGTATCCCACTATTTGGTATATGATTAGAGAATAGAATGCTAGAGCTTCCATCAAATTTTGGTAACACAATTCCTTTTCAATGATTAGTAATGTGCTAATTACCTTAAGTATCTAATAATGTAAAATGCATGTTTCCCTAACTCATATCTAAAATCTAATTGGATAATTGAATTCCTCATGGTCAAATTATCAAACCCACCAATTTTGGTTAGATTTATATAACCCTAGATGCTTCAAAAGATATTAGGGAGAAAAGGGAGAGATAATGTTGATTATTGACCCAATAATTTAACTATACGTGTAATTATCCTAGATATACCAAAGTTCAAGAAAATTATCCTACACTAATTTTTCAAGCATAGTGTTTGATAGTGGGCCTTTTTAGAGCCATCCAATTGAGATCATGAGGCAGGGGTTTCATCCCCTACCTCACGTAGAGTCTGTGTGGAGGAGGGAACAACACCTAGTCTCCTCATTCATCCATAACTCTCTGTACCCTCAATGGTTTCCTATCATCCCACATACAATGATCTATAAAACAAACCCTATCACCCCTCTCCACAAAAATGCCCAAAAAAAACCTCGTTCTTCAGTGGACATGGCCACCACTCCCCAAGCCACGACGATCCATCGCACCGTGAGCTAGAAACCCAAAAAGATTTATTGGTCCTTAGGAGGTCCTACTCCGCCTCTAATTTCTATGGAGTACAACCCCTAAGACACCACAGATTGGAGCTTTTTCTATGGCGATGACAAGATCAAGTCTGCAGCATTTTCCATCTCAGTCTAATTACATCAGGTAATCATCAACATTCTCTTTTCCATGGTTCCTTTATGTCTATAGGATGTGTGTTTCACCCCAATGCCATACACATGAACCCAGTTCCAGACCAACAGAACTCAACCTATGGCTAGGTCAAATGTCCACTTTCAAGCCACGGAAACTAGTCACCTAGCTTCTATTGATATTCACGAAGATGATGGCATCATTGTTTTAATCGCACCACCATTGTAACGTCATTTTCCACTTTAGAAAGGATTGAATATTTATGAGAAGTATTAACTTCACTAGATTTTTAGAAGCCAAAACCTCTACAATTGTTGTGGTCAAGAGTATTTTCTTATTGTACACAATTATATTATATTCAAGTATTCCAAGATGAGCTATCTTACTATATATACTTGGCGTTCATGTCAATATAATTTATCAGGAATTTAGAATGTAGAAAAGAATATGCATACCGTTATTGTAGTTTTTTTACATGTTTTAAATCTTGATTCATTAAGATGTGTGTTTCTCTTCCGATTGATAACATTTTTATGTGTAATTTTTGTTTTGCTTTGAATCAAATTTCCATACTAGTTGATTGATCACATACTCTCTCAGAATACCCTATCTACTCATTTTGTCTTTGGATGTGACCAAAAATGCATTTTCATGAGGGTGTGGCACCAATGATGAGACCCAGTTGGCAGTTGCCCAAGGGAGTGGAACTGACTATGTTTGTTATTGAAGCAAGGGATCTATTATGTGGATACACACACAAACTGGCACTCCTTTTGTCTTTATACATGCATAAATACAAAAAGAGGGGGTAAGAAATCAATCCCTCCTCTTTTTGTCTTAATGCATGCATAAAGATAAATTGAATGTGGGTTTGTGAGTTTTTTTAGTCCACATATCATATTCCTTGAAGCAATGCATTTTTTAAGAATATATTGATGGATAGCTTGAAGCTAATGATACTTGTCCCCACCTTTGGGAGCTTCAATGAGCCATGATGAAATAGATGACACTTTCTTAACAACTGATGATATCCTATGTCTTCTCCCACATATTCCACCTTACTTATCCTCAACTTTCCCTTTTATCCTGTCCTTCTCTAGGAGAAGTGAGAGTTTCATGCTACACTGGCTTAGCTTTTTCAATACCATCATAATGAACAATGAAATAAAAATTATATCATGTGTTTCTACCCTTGTTTTAGTTAAAGAAATTAATGTATATGTTATGTCTCCATCATACCTACTAATTATCTACTAATGAATGACTAATGAAAACTACTTAATGAGTCGGGGTCGCGTCCTTGTCCTCTTCACCTATTTTCCTAGGTTTGAGTCTAGACGAGTCAAATAGAGGATTTCTTTCAGAGGATAGCCCCCATAACCAAAATTTATCGAGCGTTCTAGAAGGGAGCAAACTGCAACGGAGGACCTTTAGGAAAAAATAAATTTTGGCTGAACTCTAATGTATGTGTTATGAAACAAGGCAAACTCTTTGTGACCCCACAAGTGAAACAACATTGTTGAGCCCCACACACAAACTCTGCAATCCTTCTGATGCCCCCACACATAATACATGAAAATTTTCAGGCAAGAATGATAATTGTAATGTTGAAGTTATATTATATGTATCTAGAAAAACAAGTTAGAAAGTTTACAGTAACCAATTCCATATGTGAAAGTAAAAATACAAGCAAGGGACTAAACTGTTAAGATTCAATAAGTGACAAAAAACACAAAAACCAAGAAAACAACCAATAAATTATATATAGAAGTCACACAAAAGTAAAATTATATCTTATGTTTTATCCTTGTTTTAGTTAAACAGATTAATGCATTTACTTTGTCTTTGTCATGCCTACTAATTATTTACTAATGAGTTACTAACAAAAGCAACTTACTGATTCAGAGTCACATCCCCATCCTCCTCACCTATTTCCCTAGGTATGAGTCCATACGAGTCTGACAGAGGCTTTCCTTCACATGACGGTCCCTATAATCAAAATTTCTCCAGTGTTTGAGAAGCGAGCAAACTGTAGAAAAAAAACTATAGGAAGAAATGAAATTCTCGAACCTTCGACCTCTAGCACCATGGAACTAAGCAATTTTTGTGACCCCGTGAGCAAAACATCATTGTTGATCCCCTCATGAAAACTCTCAAAACATAAGAAAAAATATAGGAAGTGAAAGAATGATAGGTTGTAGTGTTAAACCTACATTTGTTTACCCATGGATATGTATCCAACAACATATGCCAAAAATCTTACTAGGAACCAAATGTAAACTGATAGTAAAATAAAAGTAATGGGCCAGACAGTAAATAGATTTAATAAGTAGAAGAAAAACACAAAAGCAAGCAAGTAACCAACAAATTAGAGCAAGCAAACAACCACCTGGTATAGTAGTCTCCTCAACTACTCTTATTCATAGGTAAATATGACCCCTCAAAACCACTCAACTACTTCAACCAATCAAATACAATAGTTTACTTTACAAAATGTTTCCTTAGTCGATTATAAATTTTGTCATATATACTTAAATGAGATGTATTTCACCAGCTTTAGATGAATCCTAGGAAACTAAATTATATATGCATGTAACTCTTTTATTCAAAAAAATAACAAAATATATATCTATGACAATTGTTACAGTCTCTATCTTGCTTTACTAATATTTTTAGAATTGGAAACACCCCAGTATTAGTTTCACCTTCATTAATATCTTGCATTATTACCTAGTTGGTTTATACTTTATTTCAGCTTAAATTTGTTCCTTGCTAAGTAAAAATCATGTGTTATGCATAGGTTTTTGAAGTTTGAGCTTTAGTTCATGTAGAATATATTCTACACATAAATCGTGGGAAGAGCATTAAATATATTATGTAATAGTTAATAAAGAACTTATCATTTTTTATTTTTTTGAACTTATATTGTATAATTGTGAATAATTAAATTATAAATCTATTGTAAGAAGAATGGATAAATTTGGTTTTAAAATGATAGAGTTATTGCATTTTTTGTGGAATGTGCAAAATTGGCATTAATTGGCAATCGACGGCCTCCTGATGGTCGCCAACTGATGGCACCATTAGTGACACCCAACAATGGTTAACAAGTGATGGTGTGCATTGATGCCACCGACTGATGGTCGCCCATCGTTGATTGCCCACCAATGAAAATGAGTTGTGTTGGTGTCTAGTACAATTAATCAAAAAAAGACCATAACTTTTGATATATATATATATATATACATATATATATAATCAGAAAATTTGATGAATTTTGTTTCCTTGGATTTAATTTTAATATTTCAAACAACTAAAGCCATAAAATGGACCAGAGACATACACGATGGTGATTCATAAGGTAGTTTAAGAGAAGAATGCCAAGAATATGTGAGATCAATAGACCTAGATGTAAAACATTTGAGGTAACTACATCGACAATGTATCCTTTATTCTCTCTCTTTTTATTTGGTTGAAGCCTAAAGTTTTGTTTCTCATATGTTAATTTCCTATTTTTCTCTTTTTCTTTGTAAATACGTGGTCTTTATGATCAATTTTCTACAAAACAATTATCAGAAAATATAAATAAGTCTTTTCATTCATACAATTTTCTCGAAGTACATGGTGATCTTAGAAAAGACACATATACATTGAATATTAGTGACTACAATTTTAGCTAATATAATCTTCATATTCAATTAGAGGACATCTAGTATGATATCTTCTAGGTCTTGCTTTGATCGCATATCCATGAATTTCCAGAGGGAACAAAACCACGCATGGACCCAAGAAGGGAGATATGGGTCAGTCAAATGATTGGTGCAAAATTGATATTTAGAAGGTCAAAAGGTATGAACCTATCTTAAAAGGATTTTCATGACAAAATGCAAAGAGATAATAATGTAGGAAATTATCAAATGGAAAATTGGGTTTTCAAATTCAATAGGATTCGATGTCAATTTTTGAGACTAATAATTCAAAAATTTAAAGAGATAGCATGTGTCAATTTCTGTTTGTTGGGGAAGCCATCTGTTCTCTCTTACAGAGAAAAACAACACAACAACTTAGTTTCTTAGTATGTTGAGGGATTATATGTGCTTTAACTTTGTGTAGAGGCATGGAAGCGTAAATCCAATAAACTAATGGGAGTAGCCTGTCATTTTTTGACATTTAAACAACGTGCTACTATATTTAGACATAATTGTTTGTGGCCTTTCAAATAGGAAGGCTAAAGTTTTATAACAAATTAGGTCAACCGAACTATCTACTAATGCATGTTGTAAAGAGAGAATTAAGCTCTTCAAAAGTAATAGAAATTGTGTACATTTGAATCAAAAGTATCTAAAATACAAAAATCTCACGTATTGACTCTAAGGGACAATCAAGAAAGAGATCTACAAATGTAGAGGAGTATTTTTCATGATATGGCTTGGAATTACGTGTTATTTAAATTTCATTTTCTTATTTTACAAGTGGGTGGATTGCATCATGTAACCTACATTTCATTTTCTTATTTTACGTTGATATTTAGAAAGTAAAAAGGTATGAACCTATCTTAAAAGGATTTTCATAACAAAATGCAAAGAGCTAAATAATGTAGGCAATTATCAAATGGAAAATTGGGTTTTCAAATTCAATAGGATTCGATGTCAATTTTTGAGACTAATAATTCAAAATTTTAAAGAGATAGCATGTGTCAATTTTTGTTTGTTGGGGAAGCCATGTGTTCTCTCTTACAAAGAACGGAAACACAATAACTAAGTTTCTTGGTATGTTGAGGGATCATATGTGCTTTAACTTTGTGTAGATGCATGGAAGCATAATTCCAATAAACTAATGGGACTAGCATGTCATTTTCTAACATTTAAACAACGTGCTACTATATTCAGACATAATTGTTTGTGGCCTTTCAAAGAGGAAGGCTAAAGTTTTATAACAATTTAGTTCAACCAACTTATCTACTAATGCATGCTTTAAAGAGAGAATTAAGCTCTTCAAAAGTAATAGAAATTGTGTACATATGAATCAAAAGTATCTGAAATAAAAAAATCTCACGTATTGACTCCAAGGGACAATCAAGAAAGAGATCTACAAATGTAGAGGAGTATTTTTCATGATATGGCTTGGAATTACGTGTTATTTAAATTTCATTTTCTTATTTTACAAGTGGGTGGATTGCATCATGTAACCTACATTTTAACAAGATTATGTACATGATATTTTATTCTAATAAACAACTAAGTGTATGGGGAATGATTTTTTGTTTTCAATTATGTCTCAAAAGTTTACCTGTTCTTACTCCACTAAGTTAGGTGTTTATGTTTACTAATTGGACTATCTACTTTAGTACAATGTTTCTATATGAGAGGTTAAGAACTACAATATTTTATGTAATCATACTGTCTGTATACACTAAGTTTTCTTCATTTAAGGTTTAATTTTTTTCTTCAATTTATCATTATATTTATTCATGGAAGACTACATGATTTAAAGTTTCTTTTTCTGTTTATAACTATATGTGTTGTGTAGGGTTGTGTTATATGTCTCATCATATTACATTTTTTATTCACTATACATGTTATTAATTTTTAAATTATTTTCTATAATGTCAGTTTCTAAAAGGTTATGCAATTAAAGATTTCATTTACATTTCTAGAAATTCTAAACTGTGTCGGTGATGATATTTAGATTTAAGTAACGGAAATGGGTTTGGCCAAGTTTTGTAAAGTTAGGATCCTCACTACCACCAATGTGGGTCGGGAGTGATTATGCCAGAAACTAAACTTGCATTCCTTATACACCCTAGCTCATCTCCACTAACATGGTGATGGTTCATCTTTACTAATTAATATATTTAATGTATGGTCCTATATTTTTATAAAACATTATTTAAACTCAATTTATCATATTTTACAAATTGTTTTCAAGATTCAGTTTAAAAAATTCAAGCAATGAAATTAATGAAACTTCTAATTCTCTATCATGACTTTATTCATGGTCTTTCAAGATAATAGACAAGTCTAGTTTTGTTACAACCCTAATTTTTGGGTTCTTTTGGTTGGAAATACTATTTCTCTAATAAATGTATGATTATGTAATTTGTATGATTTATGTGCCTTGAACGGATTTCATTGATAAAGAAGCCTTGTATGAATGATTTCGTGGGCCTTGTTGCCTATCAAGCCCAATAACCAGAAAAGGGCATAAAAAGGAAAAGGAAATCGATTAATAAGAGGAATAAATAAGATAAAGAGAAACAAAAGATGTAGAAGAATCTCGAAGGCTAAGAATTATCCTTCATGAGTGGTTTTCGAATCCTTAGGATTTATTGTGTTCCAAGGAGTCCAAATTGCAAAGACAATAAGAGAAGAAAGAGAAAATAAAAATAATAAAAGCTTTAATATGGGAATAACGTGCCATATACTAATGGAATTATGTAATGACTTTTTGATGTTTCCAATTAGAAAGATTAATTTGTATAAGATGGTGTGTCCTTATGATCAAGGGATTAAAATCCAAGTGCAAAGGGAATATAATCGAGGACTCTTTGTTTAGCCATTATATAAATATTGTAATATAATATTCCTTGATAACCAAGGAACGTGGTTTAACAAGGCAGTAACCAAAGGATTATTTGCATGATAATAAGGAGAGTGGTCTTCTACAGACCGAGGGACTTGTTTCCTTGTGGGTAAGTGCACTAGGATGTTTCTATCCTCCCCTATATAAGGGTTGGACCCATAGCCTCGAGTCCAGGAGGATCTCAGGCGTCTCACGCTTTTCTTCAAACTGATATCGGTTCTGACCCTAACAGCGGGGGGTAGTGCGACCCCTAAAGTGATGAGGAGTCGTGGAAGGGAGTACGAAGGAAGAACGATGCTCCCACGCAGCTGGAAAGAAGCTCGGTCCTCATCTCCTCGCTCTAACCCCTGTGCAGTGCCTGTAGGAGGTCTGCAAACCAGTCGTGGGTCGCAGGTCTGGTTCTCTTGGACCTTGCCGCCTTGGCCACAGCTTGGGACCTTGCTGAGAATGGTGGAGGGTGGCAGATGCAGAGGGACTGATGGTGGTGCCCTTCGAGCCTTAGGGAGGAGGAGATAGCACGCGATCGACCCTGACCCGACGGCAGCGGGAGGGTTCGTGAGGAAGGTGACGAGCAGGTCACTTTGGATGAAATTGCCCCTCCGAGGTATGAAGAACCGGGTCATCACACGAGGGCATAATTGTCAATTCATTATGTTTCAAGCTGGTCAGGTTACACAGGAGAGCTACATTGACAATGGATGATGTGTCAGCCTCTCATTGGCCATGGTAAGTAAATCCTACAAAATTCATAAATAATTATTGGTAACTTAGATTGCAACAAGTTATATATGAAAATTTATCAGGAGAATGCAAGGAATACAATATTATCAAGGCCTAAATATGCTTGTAACTCGAAAAGTATGTAAAGATGCTACCTTTAATGATTTTATTAATGGACAAACCCTACTTTTTGATGTTAATGGGATTTAGTGGTGTTCTTTGGATAATTTAAGATGATATTAACTTGTTGTTGATTTTTTAGATCTAAAGAGATGATCCTTGTACCCAATTGGCCGATTTAGGGTGTCATGTGTATAAAGGGCAATAATGAATTTAGGGTTAATGGTTTCTTATGTGGATTAATTTGAAATTCATTATAGGAAAGTAATGTTAAGTTGGTCAAAAGCTTGTAAGGAAGATTTTAATGAGATAATTAGGGTTTGCATCCAGTTTTACTATTTTTAGGGTAATGATGGAAAGTTAAAGATAAACCCTAATGAAATCCTAAAAAGGAGTAGGAAACCCTAGGAAGAAAGTTCAAGTCAAATAGATAGAAACTTGATAAAGTGTGTAGTAAATAGAGTACATGTACTTTTTAGGATCCTTGATTGTGTGGTTGAACTACTTGCTTGGATTGCTTTCTTCGTTGGAAATGCTATTATCTTTCACGACATTTTCGTGAAGATTCTCGATTGTTATGAAACCTCAACTGCTTGGTTATTTCAATTCTACAATCTCATAAAGTGACTATGTATATAACAATTAAGTATAAGTGTGACTGTCTCAAACCTACATACCATCCCTGATGTATGATGCAAGACCAAGCCCCGGAGGGAAGGTCTAAAATGGTCAGGTGATGTAGCCCTATTTGGGGCTCCATCTCGTGCCATTTTGCACTTTAATCACATCTAAACAAGTTAGATTGCAAGTTAATTCCCCAATATGTATTTTACTATCAAATGTTCTTATGGATGTTCTTTGCACTGTTTTCAGGTACTTGGACCATGCCTTGGATGGATGAGAGAGAAGGAAGGAGTTCTAGGATTCCTCCACTCATGGAGGGGTCCAAAGAAGGCCCCAAAGCCCCCTCAACCTACCCCTAATGGCCAAGAGTCATCATCAAGCACAAAAATCCATGGATGATAAAAGATGAAGTTCAATTGCCTATTGCAGACCCCAAAACAGTCGTGGGAACACCACCACGGTCATATCTTTTATGGTGAAGAATCGAAAGAATCAATAGGGACTTGCACCCAAGATACCACGGTCGTGGCCATCAGCACGGTCGTGGCCCATTGAAGATACCACGGTCGTGGCCATCAACTCGGTAGTGGCCAACAGAGGAGAAGACGGTCGTGCCCCCCCACAAAGACCGTGGGAACCCCCAGAATCAACAGGGAGGTGACTTGAATGCCCATGACCGTGGCCAGCCGTCACGACCGTGGCCTTTGAATATCAACTCGCCCATGCTACTGCCCCACGATCAAGGTCCCCTCCTCTAAAACGGATGTGTTACTCACCACGGTCGTGGTGCTACTCACCCAACACAACCGTGGCACTCCACCATGGCTGTGGCCACCTCCTACTTAGCATATTCACCACCCTTTCCACACCATGCCAGTGTCCACTCTCCACGGCCATCCCATACCACCCTTACCATGGTCGTGGCCCATCAACACGGCTATGGTAACCACCCAACCCTACCTATTTTTACACTATTTTTCCTAGTCTACCCCCACTTACCCTAGTGCTTCCCCACCACCTATATATACATAGGTGGTGGCTGGGGCATGGAGGTTAGCTCATCCTAGCCACCATTACTCCTATCCACCCACTCCTTGAGCATTTAGTGCACTTCTCCTTGCATTTATGCTATCCACCCACCATTTCCATGTCCATTTCACCTTAGAAACCTAGTTTTCTAGGTTTTCCTCCATAATCCCCCATATCTTCATGCCCATCTACACCTTTGGAGGAGAGAGGACGTCCCCAAGTAGCTAGGAGGTGAAGAAGGAGGCTTGTTCCATGAGCTTCATGGAGTCTCTTTCCCTTCTTCCCCATTCTTTTGCCATTACATTGATTATGTGTAGCAAAGCCCCTCTTGGTGGGCTGTTTGGGGGGGGAATGTGACTTTGATACCATGTTGGGGGAATTTTGGCTTGTAATGAAATTATTTTTATCTATTATGATTGTTCCATGCTTTTGTCTCTTATCCCATTGTCATGCTTGTGATTTATGCTTTTTTCTATGAATTGCTTGTTTGATAGTGCTTGATGATACCATGTTTCTGGGAGAATTGGGATGCATGTGGTAATCTTAGGTAGGACTCCTAGGTCCCAATAGGGGATCCATAGCTAGTCCCCTTTGTTCCTACATGCATACCCCCTCTCTTACTACTTGGTATGAGACCTAAGTTGTGATGACCACATTTGTGCTTAATTGGTAAACTAGGGTTTACCTGAATGATTACATGCTTGATTAGATTGAACATCATTTAGACTTGATTAATGATAGTAGATCAATTGTGATATTTCAAACCTAATAATAAAATCTAACTATGATTTTAGTTTGAATAATTAGGGTTTGCGAAATGTAAACCCTAATCGGCAAAAATTAGGGTTTTGATAATACATGAATATGGAATTTTATCGTAAAATTAGGGTTTTGTGAAATGTAAATGATTTTTCATATTTTCTACAAATTTTTTATTTAATTGAATTTTGGATATTATATGGATAACTCAATCATGAATATTTGAGAAAAATTTAAAAATATTTAAGTGTTCTTTGAATGTGGTTCTTGGTCGAACTATACTTCCACCAAAATGTTGACAAAGTGCTTTTCAGCATTGTAGTGTTTTATTTTTAATTATTTATTGGTAACTCCAAATGATCTAAAATATTAACTGAAGATCTAAAACTCAATCATAAACAACACGAAAATTTTCATAATTTTTTGATGCGATTAGACCTTATCAGTAGATGAATTACAGTAATATGTTTATGATAGAAAATTCAGCTGAAATAAGAAAAAGTACAGTGAGGGGTCAATGTGAAATTGACCCAAGCAGCTCAATTGCTCTATATGGTCAACCTAACACACAAGTAGCTCTCATAATACATGATTCAATCCAGAGAAACTAAATCCTAGAGAGATAGGGAGAGTTAGGGTTTGAGAGGAGAAAGTGATGGAGATGTTGACCTAGGGTTTTGCGGCTTGAGGAATGATGAAATCATGTAAGTTTATCTTCTTTGCATAGACTTTGATGGTGAATATTCTCTCACATGTCAAGATTCCATCCCTCCTATGATTTGATCCAAAATGGTATCAAAACTTCCCCTTTTCTCACTCTTTCTTCATAATCCCTCATTTTAGGGTTTCCGAGTTGAAAGGAAGAGGAATCGGGTGAATTGCTAGGGATTTGATATGAGATTGAGATTTTCAGGGATGCACTACGTTTTTAAGGTGTTTTCACACCTTAGGGTGAGTGGTAACTTCCTTTAAATAGTATATTGCATGAAAATTGGTTAAATCATCCATAATCTTTAATTGCTTAGTATGCGACTACAAACCCTGAATTGTGTGTTTGATCTAAGTTGTTGCAAAATGATATGAAATGGATTCTTCCTCTATTTGGATGAATTTCAGATTATAAAATCATATTAGAAATTTATACAATACATCCTAATGAGAATTCCCTAAGTAAACTAAAATATAGGGAATTTTTCTATGACTAGAATTGTTATATAATTAAATAGAGAAATTTGTTTATATGGATCCCCTTGGTTATGAATGATTGTTTATCTAAATGCATAGTACATATATGTCGGATACTATCTTGGATTTCATTTAAGGTGAATAGTGTTTGTTTGATATCTCATTAAAGAGGGTGAAACCCTAGATGCAAGGAAAGTTGGATATTTGCGAATAGATATCGTGAAATCCATTTGAACGGATTTTCTTGAAATGATAGACTTTATTTATTCAAGTTTATTATTGATGCATGTTATCTCAGTGAATGGCATGGAAACCCAAATTCAACTCAGTTCTAAGGTTTCATACATATATTGATTTTATATGATTTGTTGATGGTAATCTTTATTCAGTGAACGTTTATGTCGCATGAAATCCTTATGAGAGCCATGTGATATGAATGAGGTAAATGAAACCCTAAGGATAGGGTGTTCAATGAATCAAGTATTTTGATATCAATGTTCTCAGTATGAGATGTGGTGAGGCACGACTCAAGATTTGGATTGAGGTGCACATTTTCCAAGAAAGTACAAATAATTTATAGGTGCAAATGATGATTACTCGTATGTCAAGTAATTAACTCTTATTAGTGTATTAATAAGTTCAATTGCATGATTCTAGTATATAAAGTATCAAGTGAACATGTATTCTATTATTTAAGAATTTTAGTCTGCCTGCAAATATAAAATGTTGATTTCTCAGTATATTACAGTGTTTTGAGTATATTGCTCTGCCAAGTTTAGAATGATATACATGTTGTATTATAAACTTCAATTAAATAGATGTGGTACCATAGAGATATTAGAGTCAAGTATAAGTAAGAGAAAGGTACAATGTAGAAAGAGTTTTCCAAGAATGATAAAATAATAGACATAGGTGCCCTGAGCATCGTAGATTCCCTACGGATGTCTACACTATAGGGAGGAAACGATCCACCCTGGCAGCGACTAGTATACAGGGATCAGATCGCACCCACAGAGCATGCGGGGAGACAAAGCCCTTGAGAAATTCTCCTAAGAGAAGATAGGTCACCCAACATGAATCGGAGATCTCAGTGGTAACCCAGAGGTACCCATAGAGTGTACCAAGATGAGGCCCACAGAGCATCTCAGACTGTCCGCCTGTGTACTCAGCCTAGAAGGAGAGGTCCATTTAAAGGCCATTTGTTTAGCCACCTTATTCGGACATGACGGTTTGAGCCAAGCGTACCTGGATTCAGTTCTAGGCTTAGCTTCTCAGGTTTTAAGCTAAGTCTTGTACGGTGAGATCGTAGTTCACTATGAGTCTTCATATGTAGAGTAATGTAACATCCCAGGATTTGAGGCCTCGGATAAGTTGATCTTAAAAGGAATGATTGGACTACCCATATCACCAAGGTGCACCTCCTTTTCCGGGAGCCCATCTCTAAAGAACTCCATAGTTAAGTGTGCTCAGCTTGGAGTAGTACTAGGATGGGTGACCAGTCGAGAAGTTGATCCTAGCTTGCGCGTCAGTGTGGACAAAGTGTGCAGTTAAGGCTAGTGGTGGTCTGTGGGGACAGTCGTTATTCCTGAAACTCTACTAGAGCCTTGGGCAGTGGGCCTGAGATTTACAAATGGTATCAGAGCCATAACCCCTCCAGTAGGTGGGGCCCACATGGGCATGTGACATGCCGGTCTTGAGCCGTGCGGTCCAGGCATGTAAGAAAGGGTTGTCCATGGTTGACGTAGCCACCCTTGTGCTGGTATTCTGTGACCGGGAGCTGGGTGTCCATGAGCCATTGTGGGTCTGCACTGAAATGGGGTCAGATTATGAGGTTGTATAGTTGAGACTTGATGAGGACGTCAAGAGTCTAAGTGGGGGAGATTGTAACATCCCAGGATTTGAGGCCTCAAATAAGTTGATCTTAAAAGGAATGATTGGACTACCCATATCACCAAGGTGCACCTCCTTTTCTGGGAGCTCATATCTGAAGAACTCCATAGTTAAGCATGCTCAGCTTAGAGTAGTACTAGGATGGGTGACTAGTCAGGAAGGTGATCCTGGCTTGTGCGTTAGTGTGGACAAAGTGCGCAGTTAAGGCTAGTGGTGGTATGTGGGGACAGTCGTTATTCCTGAAACTCTACTAGAGCCTTGGGAAGTGGGCTTGAGATTTACAAGTACACTGCATATGATCAAGGCATAAGATAAAATATGATCATTTAGGTTTAAGGAGTTTCTTATAAGTAAGAAAGGCTAAGAAAGATTCAAGTACAATTTCCCAACAACTATTCTTTGTATGTTTCTGAATTATTAGTTCTCTTTGAAATTTATCAAGCATGCACATATATTGATTTTCTCTTGTTGATATCTAGAATATCCTACCATATTTATGATTGTCAATGATCAATCTCTTTAAAGCTTACTGTTGTTATAATTGATATCAATTTGTCAAAAGTATATCTGTAATTATATTAGTGATTTAGACTGTTTCTTTGAAGTACTCATTCACTGAGCGAGTAGGATCACCCCTCTACTCAAACATTTTTTAGGGATGTTACATGGACTAGAAGAAGGTCATTGCATAAAAGTAGATCTATCACAAGAGTTAAGTCTGAGTATAGTTAAGTTCAGTTAGTCCTTGTCACTTAGGTCCTTGTAAAGAAATAAGAGAGAGTTGTAAATGATGATGTATAACATTATTCCTCTTTTAGTAATATATGTGAATCAGCAAGTCTTATGTGCTTAAAAGTATGAGAAACATAATGAATGATCATACATGCATTTTTTTTACTGTTGAAATCAGATTAGAGAAATAAATGTTTAGATTCCCTTGTAAAGTTAGTTTATGTGGTTCAATGTGAGTAAACAAATAGTTTGAAAAAGAAGAAAAAGTTAAGGGTGATGTTTGTATTACGTTAAATGATCAATGTATGCCCTAATCTCATGATTAATGGTAATTGTGAAATCGGGGTGTAACAACTTTGGTATCAGAGCTTAGGCTGAGTTGGCAGGGACCATTAAGTTAGTAAGTTAGAGTCATAAGAGTGGCAGATAGGAGATGTTATGATGTTAGCTCTGGGGATTTGAGTATTTGGATATCCTGGCCCGACATCTGAGTACTTGGATCAACCAGTATCAAGCTACTCTGTCTATTCTTTCATGTATACCTGGCCAGGTATACAGTGGAAGGATGGTCTAGAGAGGAACCCTAGAAATATTAGGGTTAGAAACAAGATAAGTAACATGGATTAAGAGCATAAATATAAAATGAGATAGAAGTTTCATTTCATATTGTTGTTTTATTGGAGATGAATAGAAAATCTCTTATATGTTTGAATTCAGATATTCAGTATTTTGAAATATATATGGGTCTTTAAGATTTGTTGTACACTATGCAATAGTAGCATTTATTGATTACATTCTTTGTATCAAGTAGACTAGAAATAATCTTTGAATGAGCTTTCCTAAGTGGATAAGTTTTCTTCCACACATTTGAGATTAATAGGAGTTGAGTAATCCTGAGTAGCTCTTGGCTTCAGGACTGTAGGTTCGGCCTAGTCCGGCTGGCAGGATGCATTACTGGGATCTAATGACTCCTATTAGTAACATAACAAGAGTAAATTCTGGATAGATTAGATCTAAATTCTAGTATGAATGTATATACTCTAATATTTTGAAGTATAAGGGAAAGACTGGGATAACTAAGAATCAGTTGGAACTGATATCTGAGATCCAACTTTGGGGCCTCATATGAGAAACCCTTAATTGGGAATAAAGGAACACGACATAAGGTTCAGATTAAGTTTAATTATTAGTATTATATGAACTCTAAATATGAAATATGGAACGGATATGAGAAAAGTATGTAAGGGGCCAAGATAGTAAGAATCAATCATGAGGAATGGATTATATAACTAAGTACAATGTTTTTATGTACTCCAAAGCAAAGGGGAAATAGAAGAAAAGAGCTAAGTATACAATAAGTACATAGAAGTGAAGAGTCTTCAGTGGAGTTAAAGTAAAGAGAACTAGATGAGCAAATAAATCATAAAACTAGGATAAGAAACTTAGTTGAAACAAAGAGAAATGTTGGAAATAATGAGCTTCATTAAGGAATGAGTGTTATGATATAATTGAGAGCATGGAATGTATACCTTTATTAATAAGTTTAATATATTCATCCTTACTACCTTTGGATTCCAAGTATCTATATAACAACAAACTAGTTTCTAAAAGAAGAACAAAAGTGTAGCTAAATCAATGAATACGTCATACAAAGGTAGACTATATTCAGGAAGGAAAAACTTGATTGAAAGAGAAACTATGTTTCACCCATGCATGCGCTGTTTGATTTAAAATGAAGGATATGTAATGTATTAAATATGAGGTGAAACTAGTAGAAAGATTATTGATTTAGAATTTCAACTTCACATTAGTAGAAGAATAAAAGGAAATATATGCAACATGGTACATGATCATACACATAAAAGAAGAAACATTATCATAATAGAAAACTAGAAGTTAAAGATGACATGTGGAATAGTAGTATATGGTAAGGGGATTATGGAAAGTAAAGAAGGGTTTGAAGCATAATGGAGTAATATAGTTTATAAAACAAAGAGGTTGCGAGATTCACGAAAGTGCTAATTAGTCAAGTATCCTTGTTGATAATTAATTAAACCTACATACGAGAAATGTATTATTGAATGTTTGAAGATAAGAATTCTAAGTCTTAAAATAATTTTATCTTTCATATCTTCCTTAATGAGAGCAATGTGGGAATGAAGTGATAAGAAAATGAATCATATATGATGCATAACCACCGTGGTAGAGACATCTAGTGAATGTAATAATGACACACAATATGATGATGAACCCCTAGTAGGGTAATTGAGAATGTAATATATCTGAATGGCCAAGTAAGAGAAAGGAAATTCAATCGATAAGATAAAGAAGACTTTAGTAAAACTTGTGAGATCCAAAGTTTGAATTTCAAATTAAGGGAGAAAAGTCACATCACAATAACGTCATGCTTCTGATAAGGACCAAACCCTAGAATGTTTAGATTTGTAGTAGTTCAAGGTATGTTAATAGTGATTTGACCTTGAATACTAGCATATCTATAAAAGCAAGATCATGAGATTTGCACTATGAAAATTAAACTAGCACTGATAGTAATCCAAGGTTAAAAGGTAGCTAATCTGAAAGGTAGATAAACAATATGGAAATGATTCGAAATAAAGAGTAAGATATAAATTTGAACTGTAACAAGTGTGTTTTGAACAAAAGGAGAAATACAATATAAGTGGTGTGATATGAGATAAATTATTGCAGGAAAGCAAGAATGATGAATAATCTATTTGTACCGTGTATGTTTCAATTTTAGGAATGTTTAATCTACATGATTAAAATGAGATGGATAAGTAGCAAAAAGTAAGTAGTAGTGAATGAGGAGAGAGATAAAAGAAAATAATGGCTTTTAGTAATATGTGAATTTATTTTTAGAAATATAATTTGTTGAAGGTATATTAAGGGATGTAAATTGGTTCTACGTATGATTTCAGTGTACATGTGCAAGCAATATGTTAATTAATGGTGTTTGATAGTTGTAGTCATTCATACCAGTAATCCATCTTAGTATTATACAATTGTGGTATGATGATATGGGTCAAATGATGATAAAAAAAATGAAGGGTTACCCTAAATAAGGTAGTCTTACCTATTCACTCATATGAATAGAAGGGATTATAACCATATTGTATTGATATGTAACCCTAATGAGGCATAGCTTGTTATACCTAGCTTTAATATAACTAAGTGATGGTAATTGGGTATGAATAGTCCTTGAATGACTAATACAATCATGGAGTACTTTGTTACTGTTGTTGAAACCCTAGTATGCTATAACCTGATGGTTACACCTTGAATTATGTGTGGGTTCATACTTGAGAATAATATGGAATGTGATGGTAATGCTTCACCTTATGCATCCATGATGTAATGGGGATGCCGTGAGTAGTATTGTACAATTGTTGTTGAATCTAGTCTTCCAACTCAAGACTGTTTTGCTATTTGAGTAGCACAATAGTAATATTCAAAACAACATAGTGAACTCTCTTTTGTGACTTAGAGGTAATATAAAACAATAGTACATATTGAGTTGTATATATTGAGATAGTTGGATCAGATTATCAATGTTGAGGTAACACCTCAAGAATATGAAAATATTGAAATGGTTGCTTCTCTATCTACTCTATGATTGATTGTGTCATAGAGAATTTGTTTGTTATCATTGAGAATTGTTTTAACATGTTGTGATTAGAAAAGAAATAAAGGACTTAACATTGAAAACTACATTCAAGTATAAAATACAAGAATGTAATGACATGTAAGATTTCAGAAGCATAAAATAAACTTTGAATATACTTTGTCTGTGCATTTATCTTTCGGGGATGAAACTTTTTAAGGGGGTGAGAATTGTAATGACCACATTTATGCTTAATTGGTAAACTAGGGTTTACCTGAATGATTACATGCTTGATTAGATTGAATATCGTTTAGACTTGATTAATGATAGTAGATCAATTGTGATGTTTCAAGCCTAAGAAGAAACTATAACTACGATTTTATTTTGAAGAATTAGGGTTTGAGAAATGTAAACCCTAATCGGCAAAAATTTGGGTTTTGATAGTACATGAATATGGAATTTGATCAGGATAGCAGTGTGGTAAATGATTTTTCATATTTTCTACAAATTTTGTATTTAATTGAATTTTGGATATTATATGGATAACTCAATCATGCATATTTGAGAAAAAATTTCAAAATATTTGAGTGTTATTTGAATGTGGTTCTTGGTCGAACTATACTTCGACCAAAATGCTGACAGAGTGCTTTTCAGCAGTGTAGTGTTTTATTTTTAATTATTTATTGGTAACTCCAAATGATTAAAATATTAACTGGAGATCTAAAACTCAATCATAAACAACATGAAAATTTTCATAATTTTTTGATGCATTTAGACCTTATCAATAGACGAATTACAGTATTATTTTTATGACAAACAATTCAGCTGAAATAAGAAAAAGTATAGTGAGGGGTCAATGTGCAATTGACCCAAGCAGCTCAATTGTTCTATATGGTCAACCTAACGCACAAGGAGCTCTCATAATTTGTGATTCAATCCAGAGAAACGAAATCCTAGAGAGATAGGGAGAGTTAGGGTTTGAGAGGAGAAAGTGATGGAGATGCTGACCTAGGGTTTTGCGGCCCGAGGAATGATGAAATCATGTAAGTTTAGCTTCTTTGCATAGAATTTAATGGTGAATCTTCTCTCACATGTCAAGATTTCGTCCCTCCTCTAATTTGATCCAAAATGGTATCAAAACTTCCCCTTTTCTCACTCTTTCTTCATAATCCCTCATTTTTAGGGTTTCCGAGTTGAAAGGAAGAGGAATCGGGTGAATGGCTAGGGATTTGATATGAGATCAAGCTTTTCAGGGATGAGTTGTGTTTTTAAGGTTTTTTCACACCTTAGGGTGAGTGAGAACTTCCTTTAAACAGTATATTGCACGAAAATTGGTTAAATCATCCATAATCTTTAATTGCTTAGTATGTGACTACAAACCCTGAATTGTGTGTTTGATCTAAGTTGTTGCAAAATGATATGAAATGGATTCTTCCTCTATTTGGATGAATTTCAGATGATAAAATCATATTAGAAATATATACAATACATCCTAATGAGAATTCCCTAAGTATTCACAGAGGTTATAAGAGTAAACTAAAATATAGGGAATTTGTCTATGACTGGAATTGTTGTATAAATAAATTGAGAAATTTGTTTATTTGGATCCCCTTGGTTATGAATGATTGTTTCTCTGAATGCATAGTACATATATGTCAGATACTATCTTAGATTTCAATTAAGGTGAATAGTGTTTGTTTGACATCTCAGTAAAGAGGGTGAAACCCTAGATGCGAGGAAAGTTGGATATTTGCGAATAGATATTGTGAAATCCATTTGAACGGATTTTCTTGACATGATAGACTTTATTTATTCAAGTTTATTATTGATGCATATTATCTCAATGAATGGCTTGGAAACCCAAATTCAGCTTAGTTCCAAGGTTTCATACATATATTGATTTTATATGATTTGTTGATAGTAGTCTTTATTCAGTGAACGTTTATGTCGCATGAAATCCTTATGAGAGACATGTGATATGAATGAGGTAAATGAAACCCTAAGGATAGGGTGTTCAATGAATCAAGTATTTTGATATCAATGTTCTCAGTATGAGATGTGGTTATGCACAACTCAAGATTTGGGTTGAGGTGCACGTTTTCCAAGAAAGTACAAATAATTTACAGGTGTAAATGATGATTACTCATATGTCAAGTAATTAACTCTTATATGTGTATTAAGAAGTTCGATTGCATGATTCTAGTACATAAAGTATCAAGTGAACATGTATTCTATTATTTAAGAATTTTAGTTTGCCTATAGATATAAAATGTTGATTTCTCAGTATATTACAGTGTTTTGAGTATATTGCTCTGCCAAGTTTAGAATGATATACATGTTGTATTATAAACTTCAATTAAATAGACGTGGTACCATAGAGATATTAGAGTCAAGTATAAGTAAGAAAAAGGTACAATGTAGAAAGAGCTTTCCAAGAATAATAAAATAATAGACATAGGTGCCATGAACACCATAGATTCCCTACGGATGTCAGCACTATAGGGAGGAAACGATCCACCTTGGCAGCGACCAGTATACGGGGATCGGATCACACCCACAGAGTGTGCAGGGAGACAAAGCCCTTGAGGAAGTATCCTAAGAGAAAATAGGTTACCCAACATGAACCGGAGATCTCAGTGGTAACCCATAGGTACCCACAGAGTGTACCAAGATGAGGCCCACAGAGCATCTCGACCCTCCTCCTGTGTACTCAGCCTAAAAGGAGAGGTTCAGTTAAAGGCCAACTGTTTAGCTACCTTAGTCAGACGTGACGGTTTGAGTCAAGCAGACCCAGATTCAGTTCTAGGCTTAGCTTCCCAGGTTTTAAGCTAAGCCTTGTACGGTGAGATCATAGTTTGCTACGAGTCTTCATATGTAGAGTACACTGCATATGATCAGGGCATAAGCTAAAATATGATCGTATAGGTTTAAAGAGTTTCTTATAAGTAAGAAAAGATTCAAGTACAGTTTCCCAAATACTATTCTTTATATGTTTCTGAATTATTAGTTCTCTTTGAAATTTATCAAGCATGCTCATATATTGATTTGCTCTTGTTGATATCTAGAGTATCCTGCCATATTTATGATTGGCAATGATCAATCTCTTTAAAGCTTACTGTTGTTATAATTGATATCGGTTTCTCAAAAGTATATCTATAATTATATTAGTGCTTTAGACTGTTTCTTTGAAGTACTCATTCACTGAGCGAGTAGGCTCACCCCTCTACTCAAAAATGTTTAGGGATATCACATGGACTTGAAGAAGGTAATTGCATCAGAGTAGATCTGTCACAAGAGTTAAGTTTGAGTATAGTTAAGTTCAATCGATCCTTGTCACTCTAGGTCCTTGTAAAGAAATAAGAGATAGTTGTAAATGATGATGTATAACATTATTCCACTTTTAGCAATATATGTGAATCAGCAAGTCTTATGTGCTTAAAAGTATGAGAAACATAATGAATGACCATACATGCATTTTTTTCTACTGTTGAAATCAGATTAGAGAAATCAATGTTTAGATTCCCTTGTAAAGTAAGTTTATGTGGTTCAATACGAGTAAACAAAGAGTTTGAAAAAGAAGAAAAAGTTAAGGGTGATCTTTGTATTACGTTAAATCCTCAATGTATGCCCTAATCTCATGATTAATGGTAATTGTGAGATCAGGGTGTAACAACTTTGGTATCAGAGCTTAGGCTGAGTTGTCAGGGACCCTTAAGTTAGTAAGTTAGAGTCATAAGTGTGGAAGATAGGAGATGTTATGATGTTAGCTCTGGGGATTTGAGTATTTGGATATATTGGTCCGACATCTGAGTACTTGGATCAACCAGTATCAAGCTACTCTGTCTATTATTTCATGTATACCCTGGCCAGGTATAAAGTGGAAGGATGGTCTAGAGAGGAACCCTAGAAATATTAGGGTTAGAAACAAGATAAGTAACATGAATTAAGAGCATAAATATAAAATGAGATATAACTTTCGTTTCATATTGTTGTTTTATTGGAGATGAATAGAAAAGCTCTTATATGTTTGAATTTAGATATTTAGTATTTTGAAATATATATGGGTCTTTAAGATTTGTTGTTCACTATGCAGTTGTAACATTTATTGATTACATTCTTTGTATCAAGTAGACTAGAAATGATCTTTGAATGAGCTTTCCTAAGTGGATAAGTTTTCTTCCACACATTTGAGATGAATAGGAGTTGAGTAATCCTGAGTAGCTCTTGGCTTCAGGACTGCAGGTTCGGCCTGGTCCGGCTGGCAGGATGCATTACTGGGATCTAATGACTCCTATTAGTAACATAACAAGAGTAAATTCTGGATAGATTAGATCCAAATTCTAGTATGAATGTATATACTCTAAGATTTTGAAGTATAAGGGAAAGACTGGGATAACTAAGAATCAGTTGGAACTGATATCTGAGATCCAACTTTGGGGCCTCATATGAGAAACCCTTAATTGGTAATAAAGGAACACGACATAAGGTTCAGATTAAGTTTAATTATTAGTATTATATGAACTCTAAATATGAAATATGGAAAAGATATGAGAAAAGTATGTAAGGGGCCAAGATAGTCAGAATCGATCATGAGGAATGGATTATATAACCGAGTACAATGTTTTTATGTACTCCAAAGCAAAGGAAAAATAGAAGAAAAGAGCTTAGTATACCATCAGTACATAGAAGTGAAGAGTATTTAGAAGAGTTAAAGTGAAGAGAACTAGATGAGCATATAAATCATAAAACTAGGATAAGAAACTTACTTGAAACAAAGATAAATGTTGGAAATAATGAGCTTCATTAAGGAATGAGAGTTATGATATAATTGAGAGCATGGAATGCATACCTTTATTAATAAGTTTAATACATTCATCCTTACTACCTTTGGATTCCAAGTCTCTATAGAACAACAAACTAGTTTCTAAAATAAGAACAAAAGTGTAGCTAAATAAATGAATAAATCATACAAAGGTATACTATATTCAAGAAGGAAAAACTTGATTTAAAGAGAATCTATGTTTTACCCATGCATGAGCGATTTGATTTAAAATGAAGGATATGTAATGTATTAAACATGAGGTGAAACTAGTAGAGAGATTATTGATTTATAATTTCAACTTCACATTAGTAGAAGGATAAAAGGAAATATACGCAACATGGTATACATGATCATACACATAAAAGAAGCAACATGATCACAAGAGAAAACTAGAAGTTAAAGATGACATGTGGAATAGTAGTATATGGTAAGGGGATTACGGAAAGTAAAGAAGGGTTTGAAACATAATGGAGTAATATAGATTATAAAACAAAGAGGTTGCGATATTCAACAAAGTGCTAATTAGTCAAGTATCTTTATTGATAATTTATTAAACCTACATATGAGAAATGTATTATTGAATGTTTGAAGATAAGAATTCTAAGTCTCAAAATAATCTTCTCTTTCATATCTTCCTTAATGAGAGAAATGTGGGAATGAAGTGATAAGAAAATGAATCATATATGATGCATAACCACCATGGTAGAGATATCTAGTGAATGTAATAATGACACACAATATGATGATGAAACCCTAGCAGGGTAATTGAGAATGTAATCTATCTGAATGGCCAAGTAAGAGAAAGGAAATTCAATCGATAAGATAAAGAAGACTTTAGTAAAACTTGTGAGATCCAAAGTTTGAATTTCAAATTAAGGGAGAAAAATCACATAACAATAACGTCATGCTTCTAATAAGGACCAAACCCTAAAATGTTTAGAGTTGTAGTAGTTCAAGGTATGTCAATAGTGATTTGACCTTGAATACTAGCTTCTCTATAAAGCAAGATCATGAGATTTTCACTATGAGAAGTAAACTAGCACTTATAGTAATCCAGGGTTAAAAGGTAGCTAATCTGAAAGGTAGAAAAAAATGTGGAAATGATTCGGAATAAAGAGTAAGATATAAATTTGAAATGTAATAAGTGTGTTTTGAACAAAAGGAGAAATACAATATGAGTGAAGTGTGATATGAGATAAATTCTTGCAGTGATAGCAAGAATGATGAATAATCTATTTGTACCTTATATGTTTCAATTTTAGGAATGTTTAATCTACATGATTAAAATGAGAAGGATAAGTAGCAAAAAGTAAGTAGTAGTGAATGAGGAGAGAGATAAGAGAAAACAATGGCTTTTCCTAATATGTGAATTTGTTTTTAGAAGTATAATTTGTTGAAGGTATATTAAGGGATGTAAAGTGGTTCTACGTATGATTTCAGTGTACCTGTGCAAGCAATATGTTAATTAAAGGTGTTCAATAGTTGTAGTCATTCATACCAGTAATCCATCTTAGTATTGTAAAATTGTGGTATGGTGATATGGATCAAATGATGATAAAACAAATGAAGGGTTACACTGAATAAGGTAGTGTTACCTATTCACTCATATGAATAGAAGGGATTATAACCATATTGTATTGATATGTAATCCTAATGAGGTATAGCTTGGTATACCTAGATTTAATATAACTAAGTGATGGTAATTGGGTATGAATAGTCCTTAAATGACTAATATAATCATGGAGTACTTTGTTACTGTTGTTGAAACCCTAGTATGCTATAACCCGATGGTTACACCTTGAATTATGTGTGGGTTCATACTTGAGAATAATATGGAATGTGATGGTAATGCTTCACCTTATTCATCCATTATGTAATGGGGATGTCGTCAGTAGTATTGTACAATTGTTGTTGAATCTAGTCTTCCAACTCAAGACTATTTTGCTATTTGAGTAGCACAATAGTAATATTCAAAACAACATAGTGAACTCTCTTTTGTGACTCAGAGGTAATATAAAACAATAGTACATATTGAGTTGTATTAATTGAGATGGTTGGATCAGATTATCAATATTGAGGTAACACCTCAAGAGTATGAAAATATTGAAATGGTTGCTTCTATATCTACTCTATGATTGATTATGGCATAGAGAATTTGTTTATTATCATTGAGAACTATTTTAACATGTTGTGATTAGAAAAGAAATAAAGGACTTAACGTTGAAAACTACATTCAGGTATAAAATACAAGAATGTAATGACATGTAAGATTTCAGAAGCTTAAAATAAGCTTTGAATATACTTTGTTTGGCCATTTATGTTTTGGGGACAAAACTTTTAAGGGGGTGAGAATTTAATTGTAACGACAGTCGCCAAACCGATAGAAAAATCGTTACTAATTAAGCAGAATTTAAACATAAACTGCATATTAACAAAAATCACTAAAAATTAAAACCAATTTGCAAAGAGATCCATTTCTAGGAAAACTCTTTAAGGCAGAACCAAAACTTTATATACATCATTGTTCATATTGTACATACACTTTACCATCTCTTCTCGAGGATAACATATAACAATTTCTTTACCAAACTATACATGAGCAACATAAAACCTCAAGGCACGTAAACCAAAATCTCTTATTGATCATAAAACCAGTACGAACCAACTCCAAGGACCTGAGAGTACAGAGACGACACATAGGACTCATATCTACAAGACATGACAGACAATACACTCAACCTAAGTTGTCATTGCTGCTCAGTTGTTGTTCTTCCTCTGCAAAAAGGTCTTCACCTCCTCGTGCACATCCACCTAAAAATTTGGGCCCCACGGGGGTGAGACAATTGAAAATTGCCCCAACGAGAGATATAACTCTCCGCCGACCATATTATTATCACAGTTAATCATTTATAAACTGAGCAGAGGTTCTTATTATATTAACAGGCAGGATTAATCACTGTATGAACAGAATGAAGTAGTCTCCTTTCTTAAGGAGAACATTGCATCTACCCATGGTAGAATTAATAATTAACTACCTGCTTTGCAAGGAATGTAAAGAAACATAAATCACATCTATCCACTAAGGATTCATAAAAGAAATGTAACATCAGCCAAATGATTTCTGTATTTAAGCAAACATGCTAGGCGGCTGATTACATTTTACAATCACACTTAAGCCTTGGGGAGATGAGGTATACCGCTCATCTCCAACCAACCATTGTGAAGTCGAAATCAGTACCATACAAGGTCAATGGCAGAGCCGGCTGCCAAGACCTCACCCGTCTCGACCAGTCTGAGACCACAGGCAAGACATCTCGTGTCACTACTAAATAGCTTTCCAGGGTATACTGGCAACTTCTCTATGTAGAGCTACAGCGTCAACTGCACTCTCTTCGGGAGAGAAAGATATCGTGTTTATCTAACATCCATCCCGGCCTTCATCTTCGGGAGATTCGTGATACATCCATCCCGACACATATAATGAAGGATTGAGAGATCTCGTGTTTATCTCACGTCAATCCAACATTAGGGCGTACATATATTTTCGCCCATCACCCCCGCATATTAAAAAATATGCGGTCTCCGGGTTATGCCACAGAGCAACCCGTTTCACCATTCAGGGAGGGACCTGGCGCCGAATGGATCTATGGTCAGGGCACTACATGATAAAATTCCACTTGATTAATTAAGTGCATTACCATATTCTTTTAGCATCAGTCAAGTTTTCACACAAGAATTATTATGACAATGCTACAAAGAAAGGTGTAATATGTTTATCACATTCTTTTCATATCTTTAAATCACATGATACTTGGGATCTCAGTCCCTTTCACGTTACTGGGAATTCATCACATAACATTGTTACCTCTGTAACTGGTAACCATTACCTCTAGGTCCTTAGACCAAGGTATTCATTTCACTTGTTGTACAAATAGTCTCATGGTTCACAAGGCCATTCACATCTTGTCACCTCTCACTAGGCAACAACTTATTCACATGGCTCACAAGGCCATTCACATCTTGTCACCTCTCACTAGGAAACAACATATTCACATGGCTCACAAGGCCATTCACATCTTGTCACCTCTCACTAGGCAACAAATTATTCACATGGCTCACAAGGCCATTCACATCTTGTCACCTCTCACTAGGCAACAACTTATCCACATGATACTTGTTATGAAAGTATTTAACATGCCTTACAAGGCTTATGCAATAAGAGAAATACAACCTTCCCATCATTAGGGTTAGGGTTTTCCCTTTCTTATCGATTAGGGTTTCTCGTACATATCATTACCCTTCATTAGGGTTAGGGTTCTCCATTATTAACCATTTAGGTTTTCAAGATCATATTATCAATGATCAAACCCTAATTCATTGCTCCATACATCTAGGAGCAAACATTGATATCATAAGTATTCAATCATACTTATTTATTCTCATCATTTATCATTAAATGATTATTAATACAAGGTACGAGTTCCTCTCTAATTCTTACCAGGATATGATTACATCATACTTTATTAACTCAACTTAACCCTTTCTCAAGGTATGTTAGCCTACACTTATCAAAGTGCATTAAACTCATTACATTTCAATGTAACACTTGGCATGACACAATTCATGTGTTACTCATCTAAGTATATTGGATTTAAGGTGCATCAACCTTGAAGTGTTGGATGTGATACCTATCATGTCTTGATATATCATTTCCCTCATTACTTTTAACATACTTAAGTTCATCAACTTATCTTGTATTAGGGTATGTCCCATCCTAATACTTTATGCACTATCTCATCACATTTATCATGTAATGTATTGGTCATAAGTCACACAATTGAATTATTCAACCATCATTAATGATATGAACTCATCTCGGGTTAAGGCATTATTGATATAGGATTAACCATGATCAACCACTCTAGGTGTTTCACCGATCAAGGTATTATCCACACCATTACTTGGTGTTACACTCATCACTCCTAAGAGTGTATTGCACTTACCTTTACAAGGTGTATAGGGTTAAATTATGTGCATATGTTCACCATATCGGATTGTAGGTGTATAGACACTCACCATATCGGGCTAGGATTTGCACTTGTCTCCATATCGGGCATGAGGTACCTGTTGACCTCATATCGGGCACAATATATATATATGTATGTGTCACCCATGATACTTATGATGTATCAACCTATCACCATGTCGAGCTAGAAGTACATTCAATCACCCTATCGGGCTAGTCACCATCTAGGGTTAGCCATGACGGGTTGGGGTTTTCCATATCGGGCTCAACCCAATATACAAGTTAATTGGAGTGTAGGGCACCAAACCATATTGGGCTACATCATCAAACATTAGGTTGCAACACCCATGTCGGGTTAGGGTTGATTGTGTCGGGCACATGGCATATACATGTGTCTCCCATGATACTTAAGAGGTATCAACTTATCACCATATCGGGCTATCATATTGTCTGGGGTTGTGTATCGTGCAACCCTATCGTTCAACCCTATCGTGCAACCCTGTCATTCAACCCTATCGTGAAACCCTATTGTGCATCCATGTCATGCATCCATGTTGTGCATCCATGTCATGCATCCATGTCATGCAATAATACTTGTTACTCTTCTCTTATATCGGGTTACCCAAATTAGGGTTTCATGTCAACTTATAAGTATTCATTCAATCTTGTATCGTGTATGGAGTCTATACTTGACTCCCTATCGTGCAATAGGTGTATACTACACCCCCATATCGTGCAACAAGGTTTACAAACCTATTCATATCATTTTAGTGAAATAGGTGCATCATCATATCGGGTTAGAGGTGCTTGCTTATGTGCATGCACCCGATATCACTTTTATAAGGTGATATCATCATCTTCAAGCTCTAGACCTTTGCTCTAATTGATATAATTCATGGTAACAGGTCTAAGAAACTACTAGAACTCATAATTTCATCAACTATTTCAGGAAATTTCAGTATTAAAAGTATTTCACTAATTATAACAATTTAGGTGAAGAATAATAACATGGTTGAGTTCAAGTTATATAACCCACCTTAAGAACCACTTCAAAGCTTCAAGCTCCAAAGCTCCATGTTCCTAAGGTTGAATATGACTTTATCAAAGGTCCAAGGCTCGTTTACAACTCCTTCATATACAAGGAATCACCATGGATAAGCAATTGGTGAAGAAGAAAAGAAAGGTAGATCATAACCCTAATTCCATGCTTCAATTCAAGCTTGAAGACAACTATATCTTACCTTAGGGTTAAGTTTTGAGTTCCTTGGCTCCTTGGACGACACCCCACCACTATTGGGAGATATGGACTTCCTCTTGGCCGACACAACCTTGCTTGTGGCCGATACCCCCTCACTTGTGGCCAAAATCACTTCAATTGGCCGATATCGACTTGCTATGGACAATATCAACATGGTATGGCCGATACACTTGCTATAGCCGACCCAAGGCCTATGCACAATACCCTTGTGCCCTTGCACGATATGCCAACCCTCTTGCACGATATGGAACTCACTTGCATGATATGGCACTCAACTCTTCACCCTATTGACCGATATCACCTTATATGGCCAATTTCACCTACTTGGCCGATATGCTTTTGCTATGGGCAATATCCAAGGGCCTATGCATGATACCCTTGCTTTACTGCACGATACAAGAGCCCCATGCACGATACCACAAGGTAGGAGGGTGGTAAGGGTCGAAAATTTTCACTTAAGGGTGAAACTAGGGGTATATATACTTGCTGATCATGAAGAAAGGCAAAAATGAGGTGTCAACATTTTGAGCTAGTAGTGCCACGTGTCATGCATGGGTGACACGTGTCCATGCATGCATCAACATTTATCTTGACATGCAAAAATGTTGAGGATCATCTAAATATGCAAATTCATCCATTGCTTATCCATTTGGATAAGTCATCTAGGTTTAATCACTATTTTAAGTCAAGCCGATACACTTTTTCTAAGGAAACTTGTTGGCCGTCACACCTCACCTCCTTGAGGTGTTGTGCATGATATGGACTTTTACAAGAGTTCACAAAACGATATGGGACACCTCCTTGGGCTCCATGGCCGATAGGCACTCATATATAAGCTTTTCAACTTGATACAACTCAAGTTAAGCTTCCAAATTCAACCCTTTTTCTTGGTCATTTCATCACCAAGAGTATCATCATTCATAATTGATCCAAACATGGTGTCTCATTCATTATCTCTCCTATAAATGATACATATAGGAAGTAGGGACATTCTAGAGGTGGTAATTTGCATATCAACCCCACATTTTTTTTGGAAATAGGTAAATATATTGCCAAAAGAGAATGATAGCAAAGCTATGCTGTACAAGACCGATTACAAAAAGTATACGGAACAGGCTCTACAAAATTCCCCAGTATCTTTTGGCTATAGGTGTAAGACCTTTATCAAGTCCTTTCATGGCCTTGATAGAATTACAGACATCTCTAGTAACTAGTTGAAGAACATCAGTATTAGCCTCCCCTCCATGGTTCAGGGTGTTCCTTTCCTTCCAGATGTTAAAACAAACATTAGAGAGGCATACCCCCACAAAAGCTCTCTCCTCTTTGTTGGCGCATTTGTTCTTTAGTTGTTCTAACATATCAGCAAAATTAAGGGCTGTTAGGCTACCCCAGCCATTCTTCAGCCACATAAGAGCCCACATTCTTTTGGTCTTGGAGCACTCAAAGAACAGGTGCTCATGCGTCTCGTCCTCCTCGCAAAAGGAACATCTGGGGTTAATCGGAATGCACCATCGGATGAGCCTATCTTTGGTTAGGTGTTTGCATAGAATAGCCTTGTAACAAGCGATACTCCATTTGGGTATGTGTTTTTCCCCCACATTTTGGGTAAATTACAATTTGTACCAAAATTGGCACACAATGCTCCAGCATTGTTCAAACAAGTTCAAATTTGGAATTTAGGCTTTCCACAAGCCGCCACTTAGCATCATTCTCTCTCTTATGATGCTAAAACATATAAGTCACATTCAAAATGTGACATTTTGCATTATAGCCCCTCAACTTGGGAAAATTGCACTTTGGTCCAAAACAAAAGAAAATTGCTCAAACAGCATTCAATCGGGACCAAACTTGAAACATGAGTGTGTCACATGATAAAAAAGCACCTTATAGGATTATATTAAAGTTATAATCAACTTTATTAAACCAAACAAATAGGGTTACCTCATAACCCAGGTCAGGGTCGTTACATTAATGACCACATTTGTGCTTAATTGGTAAACTAGGGTTTACCTGAATGATTACATGCTTGATTAGATTGAACATCATTTAGACTTGATTAATGATAGTAGATAAATTGTGATGTTTCAAACCTAAGAAGAAACTATAACTATGATTTTATTTTGAAGAATTAGGGTTTGAGAAATGTAAACCCTACTCGGAAAAAATTAGGGTTTTGATAGTACATGAATATGGAATTTGATCAGGATAGCAGTGTGGTAAATGGTTTCTCATATTTTCTTCAAATTTTGTATTTAATTGAATTTTGTATATTATATGGATAACTCAATCATGCATATTGGAGAAAAAATTTCAGAATATTTGAGTGTTCTTTGAATGTGGTTCTTGGCCGAACTATACTTCGACCAAAATGCTGACAGAGTGCTTTTCAGCAGTGTAGTGTTTTATTTTTAATTATTTATTGGTAATTCCAAATGATCTAAAATATTAACTAGAGATCTAAAACTCAATCATAAACAACAAGACAATTTTCATAATTTTTGATGCATTTAGACCTTATCAGTAGACGAATTACAGTAATATTTTTATGACAGAAAATTCAGCTGAAATAAGAAAAAGTATAGTGAGGGGTCAATGTGCAATTGACCCAAGCAGCTCCATTGCTCTATATGGTCAACCTAACACACACAGAGCTCTCATAATTCGTGATTCAATCTAGAGAAACGAAATCCTAGAGAGAGGGAGAGTTAGGGTTTGAGAGGAGAAAGTGATGGAGATGTTGACCTAGGGTTTTGTGGCCCAAGGAATGATGAAATCATGTAAGTTTAGCTTCTTTGCATAGACTTTAATGGTGAATCTTTTCTCACATGTCAAGATTCCATCCCTCCTCTGATTTGATCCAAAATGGTATCAAAACTTCCCCTTTTCTCACTCTTTCTTCATAATCCCTCATTTTTAGGGTTTCCGAGTTGAAAGGAAGAGGAATTGGGTGAATTGCTAGGGATTTGATATGAGATCGAGATTTTCAGGGATGAGCTATGTTTTTAAGGTGTTTTCACACCTTAGGCTGAGAGGGAACTTCCTTTAAATAGTATATTGCACGAAAATTGGTTAAATCATCCATAATCTTTAATTGCTTAGTATGTGACTACAAACCCTGAATTGTGTGTTTGATCTAAGTTATTGCAAAATGATATGAAATGGATTCTTCCTCTATTTGGATGAATTTCAGATGATACAATCATATTATAAATGTATACATTACATCCTAATGAGAATTCCCTAAGTATTCGTAGAGGTTATAAGAGTAAACTAAAATATAGGGAATTTGTCTATGACTGAAATTGTTGTATAATTAAATAGAGAAATTTGTTTATCTGGATCCCTTTGGTTATGAATGATTGTTTATTTGAATGCATAGTAAATATATGTCAGATACTATCTTGGATTTCATTTAAGGTGAATAGTGTTTGTTTGATATCTCAGTAAAGAGGGTGAAACCCTAGACGCGAGGAAAGTTGGATATTTGCTAATAGATATCGTGAAATCCATTTGAACAGATTTTCTTGACATGATAGACTTTATTTATTCAATTTTATTATTAATGTGTGTTATCTCAGTGAATGGCATGGAAACCCAAATTCAGCTCAGTTCCAAGGTTTCATACATAATTGATTTTATATGATTTGTTGATAGTAGTCTTTATTCAGTGAATGTTTATGTCGCATGAAATCTTTATGAGAGCCATGTGATAAGTGAATGACGTAAATGAAACCCTAAGGATAGGGTGTTCAATGAATCAAGTATTTTGATATCAATGTTCTCAATATGAGATGCGGTGATGCACAACTCAAGATTTGGGTTGAGTTGCACGTTTTCCAAGAAAGTACAAATAATTTATAGGTGCAAATGATGATTACTCGTATGTCAAGTAATTAACTCTTATCAGTGTATTAAGAAGTTCAATTGCATTATTCTAGTGTATAAAGTATCAAGTGAACATGTATTCTATTATTTAAGAATTTTAGTCTACATGTAGATATAAATATTGATTTCTCAGTATATTATAGTGTTTTGAGTATATTGCTCTACCAAGTTTAGAATGATATACATGTTGTATTATAAACTTCAATTAAATAGGCATGGTACCAAAGAGATATTAGAGTCAAGTATAAGTAAGAGAAAGGTACAATGTAGAAAGAGATTTCCAAGAATAATAAAATAATAGACATAGGTACCCTGAACATCGTAGATTCCCTACGGATGTCTGCACTGTAGGGAGGAAACGATCCACCCTGGCAGCGACCAGTATATGGGGATCGGATCGCACCCACAGAGCGTGCAGGGAGACGAAGCCCTTGAGGAAGTCTCCCAAGAGAAGATAGGTTACCCAACATGAACCAGAGATCTTGGTAGTAACCCAGAGGTACCCACAGAGCATACCAAGACGAGGCCCACAAAACATCTCAGACCCTCCGCCTGTGTACTCAGCCTAGAAGGAGAGGTCCAATTAAAGGCCAGTTGTTTAGCTGCCTTAGTAAGATGTGACGGTTCGAGTCAAGCAGACCCAGATTCAATTCTAGGCTTAGCTTATCGAGTTTTATGCTAAGTCTTATACGGTGAGATCATAGTTCGCTATGAGTCTTCATCTGCATATGTTCAAGTCATAAGTTAAAATATGATAATATAGGTTTAAAGAGTTTCTTATAAGTAAGAAAGGCTAAGAAAGATTTGATTATAGTTTCTCATCAACTATTCTTTGTATGTTTCTAAATTATTAGTTCTCTTTGAAATTAATCAAGCATGCTCATATATTGATTTGCTCTTGTTGATATCTAGAGTATCCTGCCATATTTATGATTGTCAATGATCAATCTCTTTAAAGCTTACTGCTATTATAATTGATATCAGTTGCTCAAAAGAATACCTATAATTATATTAGTGCTTTAGACTATTTCTTTGAAGTACTCATTCACTAAGCGAGTAGGCTCACCCCTCTACTCAAAATTTTTTAGGGATCTCACATGGACTTGAAGAAGGTCATTACATTAGAGTAGTTCTGCCACAAGAGTTAAGTCTGAGTATAGTTAAGTTCAGTCGGTCCTTGTCACTCTAGGTCCTTGTAAAGAAATAAGAGAGAGTTGTAAATGATGATGTATAAAATTATTCCTCTTTTAGCAATATATGTGAATCAGCAAGTCTTATGTGCTTAAAAGTATGAGAAACATATTGAATGATCATACATGCATTTTTTTTACTGTTGAAATCAGATTAGAGAAATCAATGTTTAGATTCCCTTGTAAAGTTAGTTTATGTGGCTCAATGTGAGTAAACAAACAGTTTGAAAAGGAAGAAAAAATTAAGGGTGATCTTTGTATTACGTTAAATCCTCAATTTATGCCCTAATCTCATGATTAATGGTAATTGTGATATTGGGGTGTAACATAAGTTACTAGTATAAGTGGGATTGATGTTATTGTTTAGGGTTTTCTAAAGGCTAGAATGGCTAGTGGCATGAGGTCAAATACCCTCATCTCTAATCCCATCTCTACCCTTGGCCCTCAATTGCTCAATACCACTTATCCTAGAAACCTAGATTTGGCTAATCCTATTAGAATTACACCTAACCCTAGTCTTCCACTAGTAGTATAGGGTACATTCTAATAGCATTTGCCTTATTGTTTGGTTTGGTAATCTAGATGAAAGATGAGAACCATGCTTGTCCTATAACCTTCCCCAACTAATTTTAAAGTTACATCCCCAAACGGCCCTCCTACCTTAATCATCTTGCTTAAAACTAAACTTGCTCTGTTTGCTTGTTTATGCTAGTATAGGCTAGTTGTTCTTGCTTAACCTAGTTAATTTCTCAGTTTGGATAGTTAGGATTAATTTAGATCTTTTCTTGCTTTAGTGGTTAACTTAGTTTCTAAATTGCTTCTTGCTCTTCTAGTGTAGTGTAACTTATCTTTGCTCTTTCTTAGTTAGTTGGTTAACCTAGATTGTTAAACTTGTTTATTTAAGATAACTTAGGTTCAATTCTTCCCTTTCTTGCTCGTTCACTTAGATTAATCACAAAACAAACCCCTTTTAAACCCTGATCTCCACAATAGCAACATAGTCAACACTAGCCTAGCTCTAGTGCCCCCTCTATCCCTGAGGATCGACCCCTACTCTTACCAATCACCTATACTACAATAGTACCCCGTGCACTTGTGGGTGACCTATTTGGTACTGTGATTGACTTGGTTAGGGCTAATACAAATTTTGAAAGATCCACACATGTGTTCGAGTCCCGTGGAGTGCATCGAGTCACCCCTTGTTTGCTAGTGTGTACACCTCTGGCTCGACGCACCAAGCTTTCTGGCATCGTTGCTAGGGATAGAGGCGCTCGACCTAGCTAGTTAGTGTAGCTTAGCCTTTCCTTTTTCCCTCATGATTATTATTCTTTATTCTTTGTTCACTTTTGCATATTGCCATTCTAACTTGGCTTCTTGTTGCTTGTTTGTGTATTGTGCAGGTGACAGTTGTGCATGCACCACAAGCGTTCCACTTGTACCGACTTGGTGTTGTACAACCCCAAGATAGGTAGAAGGAGACACCAAAGTCACTGAAACCAACACCGAGAAGCCGAGATGGAAGAAAACAACCCTCATGTGAATTCTCAACCACCTCCATTGCAGCCCAACCACCCACTCCATGAGTATTTCAACACGGGGAACTACAATTCACCCATTGCCACCCTAGTTAACCAAATGTTGGGTCAACAATTATCCATTCCACATGCACTCCTTGGACTCCTCCCCACTTACTATGGGATGGAGAATGAGAATCCCTACCATCAAATCAATGCATTCCTTGAGACATGCTCCACTTTCCATACCCCCGCCACCACCGACGACTCCATCCGGAGAACCCTCTTTCTGTTCTCCCTAAAAGAAAAAGCTAAAGAGTGGTATGTTTCAAAGCCAGAGTTGGTAACCTGGAATGAAGTCAAGAATGAATTCCTCAAAAAGTTCTTCCTGATTTCCAAGCTAACCTACATGAGAAGATGCATCACTTCCTTTTCCCAGAAAGAGAATTAACCCTTCCACGAGGCGTGGGAGAGGTTCCAAAAACTTCTCCGCGATTGCCCCCACCATGAAGTGTTGTTGTGGCAACTAGTTCAAGCCTTCTACATCGGGCTTGAAGAATAGAGCCAAAACAACGTCGACTCCTCATGTGGAGGCACTTTCATGGCAAAGCCACCTAAGGAATCGTGGCCTTTGTTCGAGCATCTTGCTGAAAACTCCCACCATTGAGTTTCTACAAAAGGGGAGCATTGCGGCCAAAACTACGTCCCTCCACCTTCTTCTGTAGCTCTAGCCTGCAATGTTGTCAATCCCAATATGATGAGGATGATGGCAGATATGATGAAGATGATGAAGAACCAAGATGGTGGTTCTCCTAGCCAACCCACCATGGTAGTCAATTCTGTTGATGAAGAAGTGCATGCCTTGCACTCCTTTGGCGGCCAAAATAATCAAGGCCCCATTTCCAACACCTATACTCCCGAGTGGAGGAATCATCCAAATTTCTCTTAGAAGCAAGAAAATGAGGATGGACAAGGACAAGGGTAGCCGAAGCCACATTATAGTTTAAAGTTCGAAGAGGAGGTGCTTGGAAGATTAAGAAGTTTGGATGAGGTGAAGAAGGATGTGTCCTCACAAGGGAAGTCCATCAACCTCCTTGAGCAAAGACTAGATCAGATCTCTCTCTCTCTTGTGAGGAGGGAAGAAGGAATACTTCTGTCTCAACCGATGTCCAACCCAAATAGTGATGGTACTTTCCTAGGGAGCACTCAAAGTTCATATGCTCTGCCATCAACCCAAGAACCGTCGAATCCCTCTACTCCACCACCTCCTCAAGCACCTCTTAACTACCAATATGTTCCACCTCCACCTCATTCATACCAGTATCCACCCCCGAAATACCACCCCCATCCACACCAGCAACAACCACCACAACAACCACAACTGCAATTCATACTCCAAAACCCAAATTCACCTCACCAAAGGCCACCACCACCCCAACAGCCACAACCACCTCCACAAGCCTCTTCTTCCACTACCCATGAGCATGTGAAGGTGGTGACTATTCTGAGGAGTGGTCAGACTTTGGGGCACCCCCATGATATCGTTGTTGTTGACAGAGGCGATATTGAGACTGGACGAGTTGATACTGAGATACAGCCTGAGGATACTGTGATGAGAGCCAGAGTTGATATTGTGATATCGGGTGGTGTTACTTTGATTCCTGTGATTCTTGTTGATGACATTGTTGATCTAAACTATGTGGGGTCCCAACTCCCCCTGTTTCCTGTGGCTCTTAAGGAGCCTTCTATTGAGAGGAGAAGAAAGAAGCATACTGAAGACATCCTTGAGACTTTCAAATAGGTAAAAATCAACATTCCTCTGCTTAATGCAGTCGAGAAAATCCCTTCTTATACTAAGTTCCTAAAAGATTTATGCACCTTCAAGAGAAAGACCACGGGGAGAACCCCAAAGAAAGTCAAGCTCACCGAGAAAATGAGCTCGATTTTGAAGCACACCATGCCAAGGAAGAGAAAAGATCCTGGTGCTCCCATCATCTCATGCTACATTGGGGCACATCGCATAGACCAAGCCCTCTTAGACTTAAGTTCTAAGATTAACCTAATGTCATACGATGTGTTTTCCAAGCTCCAAATTGGGAAATTGAGTCTGACTCATTGTACTTTGCAGTTGGGTAACAGATCAGTATGCCTAGAGGGCATGTTGATGACGTGCTTATGAGGCTTGATGATGAGACGTCTTCTTTCTTCCCTTCCGACTTCATTGTCTTAGACATGGAAAAGGACACAAGGAGGGTGTCTATCATCTTTGGGAGGCCATTCCTAGCCATAAGGGATGGAGTAAGTTATGTGAGGATCGGTACTATGTATGTGACATTCATGCACATGAAGATCTGGTTGAACATCTTTAAATCTTCAGTTAGTTGAGTTAATAGGGGCTACTAAAGAAGATTGTTATCTCATTGAGTGCCTAGATGAAATTGTGGAGGAATGCCTACCTACGTGGATTCAAGCTGCCACTCAAGGTAGAGTTCTGGAGCCAATAGTTGAGTTCCCAGATGATGATGATGAAGTTGATGAAGAGAATGAGCTAGCCTTGGTGGCTGCAAGTGAATACCTTCCTTCTGTTTCTGAACCATTAAAGAACTCCCTTGAAGAACCTCCCACTCTTGAGTTGAAGTCACTTCCAGAAGGATTGAAGTATGCTTTTCTAGGTGCAAATGACACCCTCCTGGTGATCATTTCCTCCATTCCCTCACCAGAACAAGAGGAGGCATTGATGAACGTCTTGAAGAAGAACATCCAAGCCATTGGATGGTCTATATCTAATTTGAGAGGTATTGACCCCTCCATCTGGGTGCATAGGATATATTTAGAAGATGATGCAAGGCTAAATCGCCAAATGCAAAGGTGGCTGAATCCAAAGCTGAAAGAAGTTGCAACTCAAGAGGTTGTGAAGTTGCTAGATTTTGGAATTATCTATCCCATTTCTGCTAGTACATGGGTGAGCCCCATCCAGGTTGTGCCTAAGAAAGGTGGGATCATTGTAGCAGAAAGTGCGGATGGTGAGCTTATGTTGGTAAGAGAACAATCAATGTGGAGAATGTGTGTTGACTACCGAAAGCTCAATAAAAAGAGAAAAAAGGACCACTACCCTCTGCCATTTCTCGACTAGATTCTAGAGAGGCTAGTGGGGCAAAGCTTTTATTGCTTTCTTGATGGGTACTCTGGATACTTCCAAATTGTTGTGCATCCTAGGGATCAAGAGAAGACAACATTCACCTGCCCGAGTAGTACATTTGCCTACCGGAGAATGTCATTCAAGCTGTGCAATGCTCCATCTACGTTTCAGAGATGTGTGACTTCAATTTTTGTAGATATGCTTGATTCATCATTGGAAGTGTTCATGGATGACTTCTCAGTTTTTGGTAAGACATTTGATGAGTGCTTCCTGCATTTGGCTACTGTTCTTGAGAGATGTGTGAAGGTTCGCCTAGTTCTATCTTGGGAAAAAGAGTCACTTCATGGTACCCGAAGGCATAGTTTTGGGTCACCGGGTTTCAAAGGACAGAATTGAAGTTGATAGGGCTAAGGTGGGCCTCATTTCTACTCTCACCATTCCTTCCACCATAAGACATGTTCAGTATTTCTTGGGACATGCAGGTTTCTACTGCCGCTTCATCAAGGCTTTCAATAAAATCTCAAGACCTCTATGTTACTTGCTTGAGAATGATGTTGAATTTCATTTTGATGACAAGTGTGTTGAAGCCTTCAACCACTTGAAGGAAAGACTAGTTTCTGCTCATATCATGCAACCCCTGGATTTCTCTTTTCCATTTGAGATTAGGATTGATGCATCCGACATGGCAGTGGGGGTTGTGTTGGGCCAAAGAGTTGTTCAGATTCCACATGATATCTACTACACAAGCAAAATGCTAGATGAATCCCAAAAAAACTACACAACCACTGAGAAGGAGTTGCTTGTAGTTATATTCGCTCTTGAAAAGTTCTGATCATATCTTTTGTAGAACAAAGTAGTGATATGCACGGACCACACTGCACTAAAGTACCTCATGGCAAAGAAAGATTCAAAGCCAAGGCTGATCAGATGGATTTCGTTGTTTCAAGAGTTCGATGTGGAGATTGTAGACAAAAAGGGAGTGGAAAATGGTGTTGCTGACCATCTCTCTTGAATTGATGAGCCCTTTGATGATACAAATTGAATCAAGGAAACGATGACACATGAACAACTCTTCCAACTCTCATCCACTCAAAAGCCATGGTATAAACACATAGCTAATTTCTTAGCTAGTGGAAGGATACCTAGCACATGGACAAGGGAGGAAAGCAAAAGGTTATATGTTATGGTCAAAAACTATGCTTGGGATGACCCTCATCTCTTCAAATATTGTCATGATTAGCTCATTAGAAGATGTGTTCCGGAGATGGAGCAGCAAGAAATCCTCTCTATGTGCCATTCCGGAGTTTGTGGAGGTCACTTTGGTGGAAAACGTACTACCACCAAGATTCTTCAAAGCAGATTCTATTGGCCTACATTGTTCAAAGACTCTCATGAATTTTGTAAGTGTTGCTTGAGGTGCCAAAAAGTGGGCACCATCTCTAAGAGGGATATGATGCCTCTATCACCCATTCTTGTGGTGGAGGTTTTTGATGTTTGGGGGATTGACTTCTTGGGTCCTTTTCCTCCCTCTTTTGGATATGTCTACATTTTGGTTGTCGTTGACTATGTATCAAAGTGGATTTAGGCTGTTGCAACAAGGACAAATGATCACAAGGTGGTATGTGACTTCATGAAATCTAACATCTTTAGCTATTTTAGTATTCCAAGAGATATGATTAATGATGGAGGAAGTCATTTCATCCACCATATCTTTGAAGGCTTGCTCAAGAAACATGGGGTGAACCATCGTGTAGATACTCCTTACCACCCCCAAACAAGTGGTCAAGTTGAGTTAGCCAATCGGGAGATAAATCTCATTCTAGAGAAGACGGTGAGACCGGACCGCAAGGATTCGTCAATTTGTCTCAATGAAGCTTATGGGCATATAGAACTGCATACAAAGCCCCGATTGGCACTACACCGTTCAAGCTATTGTATGGGAAAAGCTGCTAGTTTCCAGTTGAAATGCAACATAAGGAATTATGGGCATTGAAAGCTATGGACCTTGATGGAGAGTGTGCCGGAATGAAAAGAAAATTTTAGTTGAATGAGTTGGAAGAAATGTGCCATGAAGCGTATAAAATGTCTAAGAGTTACAAAAAGAGGACAAAGTTTTTGCATGATAAGTTGATTAAGAAGAAGGACTTCGAGCCCGGCAAGTGGGTATGGTTGTACAATTAAAGGATGAAGTTATTTTCCAAAAAACTCTGGTCTAGATGGGAAGGACCTTATCTCATCAAGAAAATATATCCATCTGGGGCTGTTGTGAATTGTGAGAAAGAAGGAGCAAAAGAGTTCGCCATGAATGACCAAAGACTGAAGCCGGTTGTGGAAGTAGGCCCGAACAAGGCTAACCAAAGTTTTGACATTGTGACGCTTGTAGAAGAACAACAAGCTGATGAAGAGATGTGTTTGGACGTGGATGAGAAAGAGATATACTACAAGGATTCTTTGAGAATCCCAAGGAAATGAAAGAAGTAAAGAATCAATAAGCTCGGATAAAGGTGTAAAATTTAGCGCTAGTGGGAAGCAACCCACCTAGGTTTGGGAGCTTTTTCACCAAACCTTCTCTTTTTGATACTTTTGTTTTCTTTCACACAAAAATACACACACACACACACACTTGTGTTTAATAGTTCTTTTTTAGTTTTGATGACATGGATGGTGGTAGGTACTAGACAGAGAAGGATCAAAGTTGAGTCATGGCCATTAAGGCAAATTTGTGGTGAAATACCAAAGAAAAATGAAGTTCTTGATTTTGAGTTGAGAGAATTGAAGGAATGACCACACCACGACCGTGAGTCTCAGACACGGCCGTGACATAAGTGGCAAAATGTGGTTGTGGCCAGCCTCCATGGTCATGGATTTTATTTGATCAAAGTTGCAAAGATGTCAGGGTTTTTGGAGGAATGGCCACGGCCGTGTCGAAGACGGATAGCCACGACCATGGCACCTGACCATGACTGTGGCAAGGTCATATGAGAACGCTATTCATCAACAACATGACCATGGCAACCCACCACATTTGTACTACCAAAACATGGCCACGACCGTGGCCACCCGCCACGGCTGTGGCCCGACCCAGTTCAGGAAAAAAATATAGCTTTTAAACACATCAAACCCGACCCCTTCTTGATTTCACCCCTTCTCCCTCGACCACACAACTGTGGTGGCATATAGCAGCTCTGCACCCCTCCATTTTGCACCTCCAACACCTCAAACCACCCTAATCAACCACCAATCGTTACCTAATCACCCCCCCCCAGCCGTCCCCCCTACCATTTCTGCCACCAATCCTCCCTAAATCAGTCCTCCACCTCCACCTTCATCTCCAATCCGCCCAATAGCCTCCCTTCCTTAAACCTCCACTTAAACCTTCCATTTTTTGCCCAAATCCACAGCAAACCCCACATCCACCATATAAACGTCATTCTCCTTCCATTCTACACCTAAATCCACACCCATATCACACCCTATACAAAAATCCGAATTTCACCCTCCATTCCCACACCCAACTATGAAGAAAATTGGGAAGGCAATCACCAAGGGGGCCAACATCATCATCGAAGGAAAGTGGTGTTCCAAAAATTCCTCCTCCGATGTTCCTATACCCTCACATACCCCATCCCCAACCAACTCTGCATCCCAATCCCTCTGTCACTCACAATCGGTGAGTGCATCCCATTCCCGTTCATCCGACAGCCACCGCATCACCGACGCCACATATAAGGGAGATGAAGAAGAAGAGGAGGAATCTGAGGAGGTCAACTTGGATAACATTATTGATGAGGTCAAGTAGGTGGCTCCCAAAAGAAGCCAAAGATCAAAAGTAGCACCATCCTCATCAAAGTGCCTGCCAAAGCCTACTCTAGCACGCCACTCGACATCTCATACAACGAGGAAGCGTAGTGAGAAGCCGCAATCTACGCGGCAATTGCGTCAGGATGAAAAATAGTTTGTGTAGTGGTACAACCTCAATACAAGTTCAGGATCCCAGTCTTACATAATGGAGGAAGATGAAGATGACAGTGATGAGGAAGAGGTAGAGCTGATGCCTGAGGAAGAGGATGTTCTGGCACATTTGGAGGCAGACAAATTGAAGGACTTAGGAAAGGCCCCTGTAGGAGTGTCCTATGGCAGAGGACACAGGAAAAGAAAGATTTCATTCACATACCCAGAGTGCAAGACGAGGAGAGTCGTCCCCACTAGATATGGTTGTGAGAAGGTCATTGACAATCTCGGAATCAAAGTGGCGGTGGAAGGAAGTTTGAAGGAAATAGGGTTGTGGAACGTTCTTTTCACATCCCAAATAACTTACCCCACTTTGACTCAGGAGTTCTTAGCCACCCTTGAGAAGACAAATTTGAGAGGGAACGAAGTTATCAAGTTTTCCATTATGGTCAACATGCACACTCTCACGTCAACTGAATTGAATTGTATTTTTGCTGCCAATCTGAAAGAGGCCAAAAAGATGGAAGATGGCCTGCTTGAAAAGGAGTTTGATTTCAATAATGTACACTTCTGGAAGCTCTTGATAGGAAGAGAGGACTACAACATAGGGAGGTCCAAAACTACTGCCATAAGTAACCCCCTTTACCATTATGTGCAAAAGGTATTAGCCAATACCATTGTGGGGTGATATGACAATCAAGGTTCGATTTCACAAAAAGACATGTTTGTCATGATAGCAATGTATCATAAGAAGCATATAGACCTTCGAGTGATGTTAATTGATCATATGAGTTCCATACCCTCCAAGAGTAAAACACCTTTTGTTATGGGGGGATTTGTAACCTCAATTGCACTTGCTTTGGGGTATGATCTTTCTGGAGTGGAGCACACGGTTGATCCCGATTTTGTTGACCTGAACTATCTTATCCGCTCCCACACTACTAAAGTCAAGGACAAAAGGATGATTTATTATACAACTAGTGTGCCCAATTTTGAGCTTGAGTTGTCATACCACGTTGTGCCACTTCTTTCTGTGCTGGGGATCCTCGATAAAGTAGAGGACAAATTGTTGAAGTGGCAACAAGACAACCCAAGAGAAACATACACTAGGGGAGCCACTGCCGCACAAAAAGAGATAGTTGAATCAAATGTGTAAGGGAAGGAATAAGAACGTGAAGGACACAGGCATCCCTAAAGGACAAGAAGGTGGGATGAAGGAACATCCCAGCTGCAGCAGCCCTCAACAAACGCCTACGACATGTCCACCATCAAGGCGCAACTTGAGAGCATTCAGAAGACACAGAGTGACATGCAGCTGATCCAGTAATACATGTGGAAAGACCAATAACAAATGCACCACCAGGTCAACCACTTGGATCGCTACCACCATGCCCAAGAAGTAAGAAACCCTTAATGGGGTGGAGATTTTTGGGGTGGCATAGTTGGATATCCAGAGATATACCCTCCACCCCAGGATGACTACTGGGGACATTACTATGAGCACCCTCCTGCATGCTCATTTCCTCCTTTAGATCCTCCTCACTCATCCGACCAGCAGCCATGACATTTTCCCTATCTACCCTAAGCTATAGTTTCATGATGAGGACAACATCATTCTAAAGATTGAGGTGGGTAGGGCGGTCTGCACCACCCTATCTCTCTTTTTGTGATTTTGATCCACCTTTTCCATCTAGTTTAGTTTTCCTATTCTTGCTCTTTTTATTGCATTCTTGCATAGCATGTAGTTAATTTCATGCAATTTTTGCCTAATTTTCAAAACATTTGCTCCTTTTTGCCATGTATTGCATTTCATGTAGATTTTTGGTAATTTTTGCATGTTTTAGCTAGGATTTGCCTGTTTTACTGCTTTAAGTTCAATAATGTAGGTTTAAGATGTGATTGAAGGCAAATTGGCACCATTTTGGCCAATTTTGCCCAAGCTTGACTGTTCTTGCCCAAAAAGCATGTTTTGACTTGATCTCCACCGTTTGAAATGAAATATTTAATCCTTTGACAAATGCATTCTGTTTCTTAGAGTTTATTGCTATGTGGTCTTGTTTATTGACTTTTTACATGTGTACCACTTCTCAAGATTGTCAAAGTTTCGGTTGTTTTGTGAATTGAGCAAGCTACTAACGCTTAAAGCCTATGGAATCACTTAATAGAAATGTGAATGTCATGTTGTTCTATCATGTGGTGTGATATCATTTGATTCAATGTTGGACTAGCTTTCATGTAGGGAATCTTATGTTGAAGATCACACTAATGACCCCTCTTTGATCCGACTATTCTTCCACCATCTTCATACCTCTCTGCCTCATAAAAAGATGCCCTAGTGCACATAATCAGCCTTGGCCACCTCCAAAAGTTTGGGGTGGCCATATCTTTATCTCCTTGCTTCACTCTATCCACCATATGCCCTATCTACACCAAGGGCAAAAGAAAAGAAAAGAAAAAGAAAGCAAAAAAGAAAATAAAAGGATGCTCCTATTTTAGAGCATTCAAATAAAGAAAAGATGAGTGTTCTATGTAATAGAACTCCAAAAACCTTTCTGCAACCCTTTCTTCTACTTTCATACCCATTGAGCTAGAAAGCATCAAATCTAGCTCACTTTACCCTTTTCCACAGCCACATGGGTCATTTAGTGTGGTTCGAGGCATAAGATTGAATGCATGAAAGTGAAACAATACTCCTAGTCATCTTTGATTAACACCAACATGAAAAGGTTTACCTAGAATGATATGAAGGACATATGGACAACTTGTGTGTTCTATGCTTTATTTTTAAAGTTTGTATGCTCGGTGCTCATTTCATGATTGGTATGTGAAAGAGGAGAGGAGAGAGGTGGAACACATACACTTAGTCTCTTCCAAGACCATGTAGTCAATAATTTTTTGTTGCTATTCATTTGCCATTCTTATTGATTGAAGGAAAATTGAAAAGAGAGATTGAGTAGGAAAATATTTGAGGACAAGAATGTTTTAATTCTGGGGTGGTGATGTAGCCCTATATTGGGGCTCCATCTCATGCCATTTTGCAATTTAATCACATCTAAACAAGTTAGATTGCAAGTTAATTCACCCAATATGTGTTTTATTATCAAATGTACTTATGGATGTTCTTTGCACTATTTTCAGGTACTTGGGCCATGCCTCAGATAGATGAGAGAGAAGGAAGGAGTTCTAGGAGTCCTCCACTAATGGAGGGATCCAAAGAAGGCCCCAAATCTCCCTCAACCTACCCCCAATTGGCCAGGAGTCATCATCAAGCAAAGAAATCCATGGATGATGAAAGGTGAAGTGTAATTGCCTACTATAGACCCCAAAACAGTCGTGGGCATACCCCCACAGTCATGTCTTTTATGGTGAAGAATCGACAGAATCAATAGGGACTTGCACCCAAGATACCACGGTTGTGGCCATCAGCATGGTCGTGGCCCATTGAAGATACCACGGTCGTGGCCATCAACACGGTCGTGTCCAGTAGAGGAGAAGACGGTCTTGGCCCCCCATAACGGCCATGGGAATTTCACGCAAGAACCCCTAGAATCAATAGGTAGCCAACTTGAACGCCCACGACCGTGGCCATCCACCACGTCTATGGCCTTTGAAGATCAACTCGCTCATGCCGTTGCCCCACGATCAAGGTCCCCTCCTCCAAAACAGTCGTGTTACTCACCATGGTTGTGGTGTTACTCACCCAACACGAACATGGTACTCCGCCATGGCTGTGGACACCTCCTACTTAGCATCTTCACCACCGTTTCCACACCATGCTCATGTCCACTCTCCACGACCGTCCTACACCACCCTTACCACGGTCGTGGCCCATCAACAAAGTCGTGGTAACCAACCAACCCTACCTATTTTTACACTATTTTTCCTATTCTACCCCCACTTACCCTAATGCTTCCCTACCACCTATATATACATAGGTGGTGGATGGGGCACAGAGGTTAGCTCCTCCTAGCCACCATTACTCCTCTCCACCCACTCCTTGAGCATTTAGTGCACTCCCCCTTGCATTTATGCTCTCCACCCACCATTTCCATCCCCATTTCACCTTGGAAGCCTAGTTTTCTAGGTTTTCCTCCATAATCCCCCATATCATCATGCCTATCTGCACCTTTGGAGGAGAGAGGACATCCCCAAGTAGCTAGGACGTGAATAAGGAGACTTCTTCCACGAACTCTATGGAGCTTCTTCCCCTTCTTCCCTATTATTTTGCCATTTCATTGACTATGTGGAGCTAAGCCCCTCTTGGTGGGTTGTTTGAGGGGAAATGTGACTTTGATACCATGTTGGTGGAATTTTGTCTTGTAATAAACATATGTTTATCGATGATGATTGATCCATGCTTTTGTCTCTTATCCCATTGCCATGCTTGTGATTTATGCTTTTTGATATGAATTGCTTGTTTGATAGTACTTGATGATACAATGTTTCTAGCAGAATTGGGATGCATGTGACAAATTTAGGTAGGACTCCTAGGTCCCAATAGGGGATCCCTAGCTAGTTACTAGTATAAGTGGGATTGATGTGATTGCCTAGGGTTTTATAAAGGCTAGAATGGCTAGTGGCATGAGGTCAAATTCCCTCATGTCTACTCCCATATCTACCCTTGGCCCTCAATTTCTCAATACCACTTATCCTAGAAACCTAGATTTGGCTAATCCTATTAGAATTCCACCTAACCCTAGTCTTCCACTAGTAGTATAGGGTATATTCTAATAGCATTTGCCTTTTTGTTTGGTTTGGTAATTTAGATGAAAGATGAGAACCATGCTTGTCTAATAACCTTCCCCAACTAATATTAAAGTTACATCCCCAAACGGCCCACCTACCTTAATCATCTTGCTTGAAACTCAACTTGCTCTGTTTGCTTGCTTATGCTAGTATAATCTAGTTGTTCTTGCTTAACCTAGTCAATTGCTCAGTTTTGATAGTTAGGGTTAATTTAGATCTTTTCTTGCTTTAGTGGTTAACTTAGTTTCTAAATTGCTTCTTGCTCTTCTAGTATAGTGTAACTTACCTTTGCTCTTGCTTAGTTAGTTGGTTAACCTAGATTGTTAAAGTTGCTTTTTTAAGATAACTTAGGTTCAATTCTTCCCTTTCTTGCTCATTCGCTTAGATTAATCACAAAACAAACCCCTTTTAAACCCTTCAACCTTGATCTCTGCAGTAGGAACATAGCCAACACTAGCCTAGCTCTAGTTCCCCCTCTATCCCTGAGGATCGACCCCTACTCTTACCAATCACCTATACTACAATAGTACCCCGTGCACTTGTGGGTGACCTATTTGGTACTGTGATCAACTTGGTTAGGGATAATACACATTTTAAAAGATCCACACATGTGGTTGAGTCCCATTGAGTGCATCTAGTCACCCCTTATTGGCTAGTGTGTACACCTCTGGCCCTTGTTGGCTAGTTATCCAATCACCAATCGTTACCTAATCACCCCTGAGCCATCCCCCCTACCATTTCCGCCAAAAATCCTCCCTCAATCAGTCATCCACCTCCACCTTCATCTCCAATCCGCCCAACAACCTCCCTTCCCTAAACCTCCACTTAAACCTTCCATTTTTTCCCTAATCCATATCAAACCCCACATCCACCATATAAACCTCCTTCTCCTTCCATTCTACACCTAAATCCACACCCATATCACCCCCTATACAAAAATCCGAACTTTACCCTCCATTCCCACACCCAACTATGAAGAAAATTGGGAAGGAAAATGCCAAGGGGGGCAACAACATCATCGGAGGAAAGCGACGTTCCAAAAATGCCTCCTCCGATGTTTCTATACCCTCACATACCCCATCCCCAACCAACTCTGCATCCTAATCCCTCTGTCGCTCAGAATCGGTGAGTGCATCCCACTCCCATTCATTTGCCAACCACCACATCACCAACGCCACATATGAGGGAGATGAAAAAGAAGAGAGGGAATCTGAGGAGGTCAACTCAAATAAAAGTATTGATGAGGTTGAGCCAGTGGCTGCCAAAAGAAGCCAAAGATCAAAAGCAGCACTGTCCTCATCAAAGCGTCCGCCAAAGCCGACTCCAGCACGCCACTCGACATCTCACACAGCGGCGAAGCATATTGAGCAGCTGCAATCTACGCGGCGATTGCGTCCGATTGAAGAACAATTTGCGCAGTGGTACAACCTCGATATGAGTTCGGGGTCCCAATTATATAGAATGGAGGAATAGGAAGATGACAGTGATGAGGAAGAGCTAGAGTTGATGCCTAGGGAAGAGGATGTTCTGGCACATTTGGAGGCAGACAGATTGAAGGCCTTAGGAAAGGCCCCTGCAAGAGTGTCATATGGCAGAGGACACAGAAAAAGAAAGATTTTTATCAAGTTTGCCATGATGGGCAACATGCACACTCTCTCATCAACCGAATTTAATTATATTTTAGTTGCCAATCTGGAAGAGGCCAAAAAGATGGAAGATGGCCTGCTTGAAAAGGAGTTTGATTTCAATTATGTACATTTTTGGAAGCTCTTGATAGGAAGCGAGGACTACAACACAGGGAGGTCCAAAACTACCGCCATAAGCAACCCCTTTACCGTTATGTGAAAAAGTCTTAGCCAATACCATTGTGAGGCGATATGACAGTTAAGGTTTGATTTCACAGAATGTCATGTTTTTCATGATAGCAATTCATCATAAGAAGCATATAGACCTTGGAGTGATGTTAATTGATCATATGAGGTCCATACCCTCCAAGAGTAAAACACCTTCTATTATGGGGGGGGGGGTTGTAACTTCAATCGCACTTGCTTTGGGGTATGATCATTCTAGAGTGGAGCACACAGTTGATCCTTATTTTGTTGACCTGAACTATCTTATCCGCTCCCACACTATTAAATTCAAGGACAAAAGGATGATTTATTATACAACTAGTGTGTCCAATTTTGAGCTTGAGTTTCCATACCACGTTGTGCCACTTCTTTCTGTGTTGGGGATCCTCTATAAACTGGAGGACAAATTGTTGAAGTGGCAATAAGAGAACCCAAGAGAAATGTACACTAGGGGAGTCATTGATGCACAAGAAGAGATAGCTGAATCAAATGTGCAAGGGAAGGAACAAGAAAGTGAAGGACACAGGCAGCCCCGAAGGACAAGAAGGAGGGATGAAGGAACATCCCAGCTGCAACAGCCCTCAACAAATGCCTACGACATGTCCACCATCCAAGCAAAACCTGAGAGAATTCAGAAGACACAGAGCGACGTGCAACTGATCCAACAATACATGTGGTAAGACCAACAACAAATGCACCACCAGGTCAACCACTTGTATCACTACCACCATGCCCAAGTAGAAAGAAACCCCGAATGGGGTGGAGATTTTTGGGGTGGTATAGCTGGATATCTAGAGACATACCCTCCACCCCAGGATGACTACTGGGGACATTACTACTAGCACCCTCCTGCAAGCTCAGCTCCTCCTCCAAATCCTCCTCACTCATCCGACCAACTGCCACAGTATCTATGACACTTTCCATATATACCCTAAGTTATAGTTTCATTCTAAGGACATCATGATTCTAAAGTTTGGGGTGGGTAGGGCGTTATGCACCACCCTATCTCTCTTTTTGTGATTTTGATCCACCTTTGCCATCTAGTTTAGTTTTCTTATTCTTGCTCTTTTTATTGCATTCTTGCATAGCATGTAGTTAATTTCATGCAACTTTTGCCTAATTTCCAAAAAAATTGCTCCTTTTTGCCATGCATTGCATTTCATGTAGATTTTTTGTAATTTTTTCATGTTTTAGCAAGGATTTGCTTGTTTTACTGGTTTAAGTTCAATAATTTAGGTTTAAGATGTGATTGAAAGCAAATTGGCACCATTTTGGCCAATTTTGCCCAATCTTGGATGTTCTTGCCCAATAAGCATGTTTTGACTTGATCTCCACCATTTGAAATGAAATTTTTAATCCTTTGACAAATGCATGTTGTTTCTTAGAGTTTATTGCTATGTGGTCTTGTTTGTTGACTTTTTACATGTGCACCACTTCTCTCAAGATTGTGAAAGTTTCGGTTGTTTTGTGAATTGAGCAAGCTACAAATGCTTAAAGCCTATGGAATCACTTAATAGAAAGCTACAAATGCTTAAAGCCTATGTCATGTTTTGTGAATTGAGCAAGCTACAAATGCTTAAAGCCTATGTCATGTTGTTTTATCATGTGGTGTGATATCATTTGATGAAGTGTTGGACTATCTTTCATGTAGGCAATCTTATCTTGAAGATTACACTAATGACCCCTCTTTGATCTGAATATTCTTCCACCTTCTTCATACCTCTCTGCCTCATAAAAAGATACCCTAGTGCACATAATCTGCCTTGGCCACCTCTAAAAGTTCGGGGTGGCTATATCATTATCTCCTCACTTCACTCTATCCACCATATGCCCTATCTACACCATGGGCAAAGAAAAGAAAAGAAAATAAAAAGAAAGCAAAAAGAAAATAAAATGATACTCCTGTTTAAGAGCATTCAAATAAAGAAAGGATGAGTGCTCTATGTAATAGCACTCCAAAAACCTTTCCGCAACCCTTTCTTCTACTTTCATACCCATTGAACTAGAAAACATCAAATCTATCTCACTTTACCCTTTTCCACAGCCACGTGAGTCATTTAGTGTGGTTCGACACATAAGATTAAATGCATGAAAGTGAAACAATACTCCTAGTCATCTTTGATTAACACCAACATGAAACGGTTTACCTAGAATGATATGAAGGACATATGGACAACTTGTGTATTCTATGCTTTATATTTGATGTTTGTATGCTCAATGCTCATTTCATGATTGGTATGTGAAAGAGGAGAGGAGAGAGGTGGAACACATGGACTTAGTCACTTCTAAGACCATGTAGTCAATAATTTTTCATTGTTATTCATTTGTCATTCTTATTGATTGAAGGAAAAATGAAAAGAGAGATTTAGTTGGAAAATACTTGAGGACATGTTTTAAGTTTGGGGTGGTGATTTAGCCCTATTTTGGGGCTCCATCTGGTGCCATTTTGCACTTTAATCACATCCAAACAAGTTAGATTGCAAGTTAATTCCCCCAATATGTGTTTTACTATCAAATGCACTTATGGATGTTCTTTATACTATTTTTAGGTACTTGGACCATGCCTTGGATAGATGAGAGAGAAGGAAGGAGTTCTAGGATTCCTCCACTCATGGAGGGGTCCAAAGAAGGCCCCAAAGCTCCCTCAACCTACACCTAATGGCCAAGAGTCGTCATCAAACAAAGAAATTCATGGATTATGAAAGATGAAATTCAATTGCCAAATGCATACACCAAAACATCCGTGGGCATACCCCCACAGTCGTGTCTTTTATGGTGAAGAATCGACAGAATCAATAGGGACTTATACCCAAGATACCACGGCTGTGGCCCATTGTAGATACCACGGTCGTGGCCATCAACACGGTCATGGCCAGTAGAGGAGAAGACGGTCGTGGCCCCCCACAACGGCCGTGGGAATTTTGCACATGAACCCCCTGAATCAACAGGGAGGCGAATTGAACGCCCATGATCGTGGGCATCTGCCACGGCCATGGCCTTTGAAGATCAACTCATCCGTGTTGCTGCCCCATGATTAAGGTCTCCTCCTCCAAAACAGTCGTGTTACTCACCACAGACAGTTGTGGTCCCACTCACCCAACACGACCGTGGCACTCCGCCACGGCCGTGGCCACCTCCTACTTATCATATTTCGCCACCCATTCCACACCATGCTCGTGTCCACTCTCCATGACCGTTCCATACCACCCTTACCACGGTCGTGGCAACCAACCAACCCTACCTATTTTTACACTATTTTTCCTATTCTACCCCCACTTACCCTAGTGCTTCCCCACCACCTATATATACATAGGTGGCGGTTGGGGCATGGAGGTTAGCTCCTCCTAGCCACCATTACTCCTCTCCACCCACTCTTTGAGTATTTAGTGCACTCCCCTTGCATTTATGCTCTCCACCCACCATTACCATCTCCATTTCACCTTGGAAACCTAGTTTTCTATGTTTTCCTCCATAATCCCCCATATCTTCATGCCCATCGGCACCTTTGGAGGAGAGAGGACGTACCCAAGTACCTAGGAGGTGAAGAAGGAGGCTTCTTCCATGAGATCCATGGAGTTTCTTCCACATTCTTTTGCCATTTCATTGATCATGTGTAGCTAAGCCCCTCTTGGTGGGTTGTTTGGGGGGAAATGTGACTTTGATACCAAGTTGGGGAAATTTTGGCTTGTAATGAACTTATTTTTATCTATGATGATTGCTCCATGCTTTTGTCTTTTATCCCATTGCCATGCTCATGATTTATGCTTTTTAATATGAATTGTCTATTTGATAGTGCTTGATGATACCATGTTTCTAGGAGAATTGGGATGCATGTGGCAATCTTAGGTAGGACTCCTAGGTACCAATAGGGGATCCCTAGCTAGTCCCCTTTGTTCCTACATGCCTACCCCCTCTCCTACTACTTGGTATGAGACCAAAGTTACTAGTATAAGTGGGATTGATGTGATTTCCTAGGGTTTTCTAAAGGCTAGAATGGCTAGTGGCATGAGGTCAAATACCCTAATCTCTACTCCCATCTCTACCCTTGGCCCTCAATTGCTCAATACCACTTATCCTAGAAACCTAGATTTGGCTAATCCTATTAGAATTACACCTAACCCTAGTCTTCCACTAGTAGTATAGGGTACATTCTAATAGCATTTGCCTTATTGTTTGGTTTGGTAATCTAGATGAAAGATGAGAACCATGCTTGTCCAATAACCTTCCCCAACTAATATTAAAGTTACATCCCCAAACGGCCCACCTACCTTAATCATCTTGCTTAAAACTCATCTTGCTTTGTTTTCTTGCTTATGGTAGTATAGTCTAGTTGTTCTTGCTTAACATAGTCAATTGCTCAGTTTTGATAGTTAGGGCTAATTTAGATCTTTTATTGCTTTAGTGGTTAACTTAGTTTCTAAATTTCTTCTTGCTCTTCTAGTGTAGTGTAACTTACCTTTGCTCTTGCTTAGTTAGTTGGTTAACCTAGATTGTTAAAGTTGCTTGTTTAAGATAACTTAGATTAATCACAAAACAAACCCCTTTTAAACCCTTCAACCCTGATCTCTGTAATAGAAACATAGACAACACTAGCTTAGCTCTAGTTCCCCCTCTATCCTTGAGGATCGACCCCTACTCTTGCCAATCGCCTATACTACAATAGTACCTCGTGCGCTTGCGGGTGACATATTTGGGACTGTGATCGATTTGGTTAGGGCCAATACAAATTTCAAAAGATCCACACGTGTGTTCGAGTCTCGTTGAGTGCATCTAGTCACCCCTTATTGGCTAGTGAGTACACCTATGACCCTTGTTGTCTATTTATTCAACCACCAATCGTTACCTAATCATCCCCCAGCCGTCCCTCCTATCATTTCCACCACAAATCCTCCATCAATCAGTCCTCCACCTCCACCTTCATCTCCAATCTGCCCAACAGCCTCCCTTCCCTAAACTTCCACTTAAACCTTCCATTTTTTGCCCAAATCCACAGAAAGCCCCACATCCACCATATAAACCTCCTTCTCCTTCCATTCTACACCTAAATCGACACCCATATGACCCCCTATACAAAAATCCAAATTTCACCCTCCATTCCCACACCCAACTATGAAGAAAATTGGGAAGCCAATCACCAAGGGGGCCAACATCATCACCGGAGGAAAGAGGCATTCCAAAAATGCCTCCTATGATGTTTCTATACCCTCACATACCCCATCCCCAACCAACTCCACATCCCAATCCCTCCGTCGCTCACAATCAGTGAGTGCATCCCACTTCCGTTCATCCGAAAGCCACCACATCACCAACGCCACATATGAGGGAGATGAAGAAGAAGAGGAGGAATCTGAGGAGGTCAACTTGGTAACATTATTGATGAGGTCGAGTCGGTGGCTGCCAAAAGAAGCCAAAGATCAAAAGCAGCACCATCCTCATCAAAGCACCTGCCAAAGCCTACTCCAGCACGCCACTCGACATCTCACACGGCGGCAAAGCGTAGTGAGAAGTCGCAATCTACGCGACGATTGCATCCGGATGGAGAACAGTTTGCGTAGTGGTACAACCTCGATACGAGTTTGGGGTCCCAGTCTTACAGAATGGAGGAAGATGAAGATGACACTGATGAGGAAGAGGTAGAGATGATGCCTGAGGAAGAGGATGTTCTGGCACATTTGGAGGAAGACATATTGAAGGCTTTAGGAAAGGCCCCTACAGGAGTGTCCTATGTAAGAGGACACAAGCAAAGAAAGATTTATCTCACATACCCTGAGTGCGTGATGAGGAGAGTTGTCCCCACTAGATATGATTGTGAGAAGGTCATTTACGATCTCGGAATCAAAGTGGCAGTGGAAGGAAGTTTGAAGGAAATAGGGTTGTGGAACGTTCTTTTCACACCCCAAATAACTTACCCCACTTTGACTCAGGAGTTCTTTGCCACCCTTGCGAAGACAAAGGTGAGAGGGAACGAAGTTATCAAGTTTGTCATGATGGGCAACATGCACACTCTCACATCAACTAAATTGAATTGTATTTTCGCTGCCAATCTGGAAGAGGCAAAAAAGATGGAAGATGGTCTACTTGAAAAAGAGTTTGATTTCAATTTAGTACATTTCTGGAAGCTCTTGACAGGAAGCGAGGACTACAACGTAGGGAGGTCCAAAACTACTTCCATAAGAAACCCCCTTTATTGTTATGTACAAAAGGTCTTAGCCAATACCATTGTGGGGTGATATGACAATCAAGGTTTAATTTCACAGAAAGACATGTTTGTCATGATAGCAATGCATCATAAGAAGCATATAGACCTTGGAGTGATGTTAATTGATCATATGAGGTCCATAGCATCCAAGAGTAAAATGCCTTTTGTTATGTGTGGGGGGGGTGTAACCTCAGTCACACATGCTTTGGGGTATGATCTTTTTGGAGTGGAGCGGACTGTTGATCTCGATTTTGCTGACCTCAACTATCTTATCCGCTCCCACACTATTAAAGTCAAGGACAAAATGACGATTTATTATAAAACTAGTGTGCCCAATTTTGAGCTTGAGTTGCCATACCACATTGTTCCACTTCTTTCTGTGTTGGGGATCCTCTATAAACTGGAGGACAAATTGTTGAAGTGGCAACAAGACAACCCAAGAGAAACGTACACTAGGGGAGCCACTGCCACACTAGAAGAGATAGTTAAATCAAATGTGCAAGCACAGGAACAAGAAAGTGAAGGACACAGGAAGCCCTGAAGGACAAGAAGGAGGTATGAAGAAATATCCCAGCTGCAGCAACCCTCAACAAACGCCTACGACATGTACACCATCTGGGCGCAGCTTGAGAGAATTCAGAAGACACATAGCGACATGCAGCTGATCTAGCAATACATGTGGCAAGACCAACAACAAATGCACCACTAGGTCAACTACTTGTAGCACTACCACCATGCCCTAGCAGAAAGAAACCCCGAATGGGGTGGAGATTTTTGGGGTGGCATAGATGGATATCCAGTGACATACCCTCCACCCCAGGACAACTACTGGGTACATTACTACCAGCACCCTCCTACAGGCTCAGCTCCTCCTCTAAATCCTCCTCACTCATTCGAGCAACAGCCACAACAGCCATGACACTTTCCCTATCTACCCTAAGCTATAGTTTCATGTTGAGGATAGCATGATTCTAAAGTTTGGGGCGGGTAGGGCGGTATGCACCACCCTATCTCTCTTTTTGTTATTTTGATCCACCTTTTCCATCTAGTTTAGTTTTCCTATTCTTGCTCTTTTTATTGCATTCGTGCATAGCATGTAGTTAATTTCGTGCAATTTTTGCCTAATTTTCAAAAAAAATACTCCTTTTGCCATGCATTGCATTTCATGTAGATTTTTGGTAATTTTTGCATGTTTTAGCTAGGATTTGCCTATTTTACTTCTTTAAGTTCAATAATGTAGGTTTAATATGCGATTGAAGGCAAATTGGCACCATTTTGGCCAAATTTTCCCAAGCTTGGATGTTCTTGCCCAAAAAGCATGTTTTGACTTGATCTCCACCATTTGAAATGAAATTTTTAATCATTTAACAAATGCATGTTGTTTCTTAGAGTTTATTGCAATGTGGTCTTTTTGTTGACTTTTTACATGTGCACCACTTCTCTCAAGATTGTGAAAGTTTCGATTGTTTTGTGAATTGAGCAAGCTACAAATGCTTAAAGCATATGGAATCACTTAATAGAAATGTGAATGTCATGTTGTTCTATCATGTGGTGTGATATCATTTGATGAAATGTTGGACTAGCTTTCATTCAGGGAATCTTATGTTGAAGATTACACTAATGACCCCTTTTTGATCTGACTACTCTTCCACCATCTTCATACCTCTCCGCCTCATAAAAAGATGCCCTAGTGCACATAATCATCCTTGTCCATCGACAAAAGTTTGGGGTGGCCATATCTTTATCTCCTCACTTCACTCTATCCACCATATGCCCTATCTACACCAAGGGAAAAGAAAAGAATAAAAAGGATGCTCCTGTTTAAGAGTATTCAAATAAAAAAAGATGAGTGCTCTATGTAATAGCACTCCAAAAACCTTTCTGCAGTCCTTTCTTCTACTTTCATACCCATTGAGCTATAAAACACCAAATCTAGCTCACTTTTCCCTTTTCCACAGCCATGTGGGTCATTTAGTGTGGTTCGAGGCATAAGATTGAATGCATGAAAGTGAAACAATACTCCTAGTCATCTTTGATTAACACCAACATGAAACGGTTTACCCGGAATGATATGAAGGACATATGGACAGCTTGTGTATTCTATGCTTTATATTTAAAGTTTGTATGCTCAGTGCTTGTTTCATGATTGGTATGTGAAAGAGGAGAGGAGAGAGGTGGAACACGTGCACTTATTCATTTCCAAGACCATGTAGTCAATAATTTTTTGTTGCTATGCATTTGTCATTCTTGTTGATTGAAGGAAAACTGAAAAGAGAGATTGAGTTGGAGAATACTTGAGGACAAGTATGTTTCAAGTTTAATGTGGTGATGTAGCCCTATTTTGGGCCTCCATCTCGTGCCATTTTGCACTTTAATCACATCTAAACAAGTTAGATTGCAAGTTAATTCCCCCAATATGTGTTTTCCTATCAAATGCACTTATGGATGTTCTTTACACTATTTTCAGGTACTTGGACCATGCCTTGGATGGATGAGAGAGAAGGAAGGAGTTCTAGGATTCCTCCACTCATGCAGGGGACCACAGAAGGCCCCAAAGCTCCCTCAACCTACCCCTAATGGCCAAGAGTTGTCATCAAGCAAAGAAATCCATGGATGATGAAAGATGAAGTTCAATTGCCTACTGTAGACCCCAAAACGGTTGTGGGCATACCCCCACGGTCGTGTCTTTTATGGTGAAGAATCGACATAATCAACAGCGACTTGCACCCAAGATACCACGGTCGTGGCCATCAACACGGTCGTGGCTAGTAGAGGAGAAGACGGTTGTGGCACCCCATAACGACTGTGGGAATTTCATGCAAGAACCCCCAGAATCAACAGGGAGGCGACTTGAATGCCAACGACCGTTGCTATCCTCCACGGTCGTTGTCGTTGAATATCAACTCGCCCATGATGTTGTCCCACGATCAAGGTCCCCTCCTCTAAAATAGCTGAGTTACTCACCATGGCGTTGGTGTTACTCACCCAACACGACCGTGGCACTCCGCCACGGCCGTGGCCACCTCCAACGTAACATCTTCACCACCCTTTCCACACCATGCCTGTGTCCACTCTCCATGACCATCCCATACCACCCTTACCATGGTCGTGGCCCATCAACACGGCCATGGTAACCAACCAACCCTACCTATTTTTACAGTATTTTTCCTATTCTACCCCCACTTATCCTAGTGCTTCCCTACCACCTATATATACATAGGTGGTGGCTGGGGCACAGAGGTTAGCTCCTCCTAGCCACCATTACTCCTCTCCACCCACTCCTTGAGCATTTAGTGCACTCCCCCTTACATTTATGCTCTCCACCCACCATTTCCATCTCCATTTCACCTTAGAAACCTAGTTTTCTAGGTTTTCCTCCATAATCCCCCATATCTTCATGCCCATCTGCACCTTTGGAGGAGAGAGGACGTCCCCAAGCATCTAGGAGGTGAAGAAGGAGGCTTCTTCCATGAGCCCCATGGAGTTTCTTCCCCTTGTTCCCCATTCTTTTGCCATTTCATTGATTATGTGTAGCTAAGCCCCTCTTGGTGGGCTATTTGGGGGGAAAATGTGACTTCGATATCATGTTGGGAGAATTTTGGCTTGTAATGAACTTATTTTTTTCTATGATGAATTCTCCATGCTTTTGTCTCTTATCCCATTGCCATGCTTGTGATTTATGCTTTTTGATATGAATTTTTTGTTTGATAGTGCTTGATGATACCATGTTTCAAGGAGAATTGGGATGCATGTGGCAATCTTAGGTAGGACTCCTAGGTCCCAATAGGGGATCCCTATCTAGTCCCCTTTGTTCCTACATGCCTACCCCCTCTCCTACTACTTGGTATGTGACCTAAGTTACTTGTATAAGTGGGATTGATGTGATTGCCTAGGGTTTTCTAAAGGCTAGAATGGCTAGTGGAATGAGGTCAAATACCCTCATCTCTACTCCCATCTCTACCCTTGGCCCTCAATTGCTCAATACCACTTATCCTAGAAACCTATATTTCGCTAATCCTATTAGACTTACACCTAACCCTAGTCTTCCACTAGTAGTATAGGGTACATTCTAATAGCATTTGCTTTTTTGTTTGGTTTGGTAATCTAGATGAAAGATGAGAACCATGCTTGTCCAATAACCTTCCCCAACTAATATTAAAGTTACATCCCCAAATGGACCACCTACCTTAATCATCTTGCTTAAAACTCAACTTTCTATGTTTTTGCTTGTTTATGCTAGTGTAGTCTAGTTGTTCTTGCTTAACCTAGTCAATTGCTCAGTTTTGGTATTAGGGTTAATTTAGATCTTTTCTTGCTTTAGTGATTAACTTTGTTTCTAAATTACTTCTTGCTCTTCTAGTGTAGTGTAACTTACCTTTTCTCTTGCTTAGTTAGTTAGTTAACCTAGATTGTTAAACTTGCTTGTTTAAGATAACTTAGGTTCAATTCTGCCCTTTCTTGCTCATTCACTTAGATTAATCACAAAACAAACCCCTTTTAAACCCTTCAACCCTGATTTCCTCAATAGGAACATAGCCAACACTAGCATAGTTCTAGTGCCCCCTCTATCCCTGAGGATCGACCTCTACTCTTTCCAATCACCTATATTACAATAGTACCCTATGCGCTATCGGGTGACCTATTTGGTACTGTGATCGACTTGGTTAGGGCTAACACAAATTTTGAAATATCCACACGTGTATTCGAGTCTCGTGGAGTGCATCTAGTCTCTCGTTGTTGGCTAGTGTGTACACCTCTAGCCCTTGTTGGCTAGTTTTTCAACCACCAATCGTTGCCTAATCACCCCCCAGCCGTCCCCCCTACCATTTCCACCAAAAATCATCCATCAATTAGTCCTCCACCTCCACCTTCATCTCCAATCCGCCCAACAACCTCCCTTCCCTAAACCTCCACTTAAACCTTCCATTTTTTGCCCAAATCCACAACAAACCCCACATCCACCATATAAATGCCATTCTCCTTCCATTCTACACCTAAATCCACACCCATATCACCCCCTATACAAAAATCCAAATTTCACCCTCCATTCCCACACCCAACTATGAAGAAAATTTGGAAGGCAATCACCAAGGGGGCCAACATCATCACCGGAGGAAAGCGGCGTTCCAAAAACGCCTCCTCCAATGTTTCTATACCCTCACATACCCCATCCCCAACCAATTATGCATCCCAATCCCTCAGTCGCTCACAATCGGTGAGTGCATCCCACTCTCGTTCATCCGACAGCCACCACATCACCAACACCACATATGAGGGAGATGAAGAAGAAGAGGAGGAATCCGAGGAGGTCAACTTGGATAACATTATTGATGAGGTTGAGCCAGTGGCTGCCAAAATAAGAAAAAGATCAAAAGTAGCACCATCCTCATCAAAGCGCCCGCCAAAGCCTACTCCAGCACACCACTCGACATCTCACACAACGTCGAAGCATAGTGAGCAGCCACAATCTACGCAGCGATTGTGTCTGGATGAAGAATAGTTTAGGAAGTGGTACAACCTCGATACGAGTTTGGGGTCCCAATCTTACAGAATGGAGGAAGATGAAGATGGCAATGATGAGGAATAGGTAGAGCTGATGCCTGAGGAAGAGGATGTTCTGGCACATTTGGAGGCAGACAGATTGAAGGCCTTAGGAAAGGCCCATGTAGGAGTGTCTGATGGCAGAGGACACATGCAAAGAAAGATTTCTCTCACATACACAGAGTGCATGAGGTGGAGAGTCGTCCCTAGTAGATATGGTTGTGAGACGATCATTGATAATCTCAGAATCAAAGTGGTGGTGGAAGGAAGTTTAAAGGAAATAGGGTTGTGGAACGTTCTTTTTACACCCCAAATAACTTACCCCACTTTGACTCAGGAGTTCTTTGCCACCCTTGAGAAGACAAAGGTGAGAGGGAACGTAGTTATCAAGTTTTCCATGATGGTCAACATGCACACTCTCTCGTCAACCAAATTGAATTGTATTTTTGCTGCCAATCCGGAAGAGGCCAAAAAGATGGAAGATGGCCTGCTTGAAAAGGAGTTTGATTTCAATAATGTACATTTCTGGAAGCTATTGACAGGAAGCGAGGACTAGAAGCACGTCATGAGAATAAAGGAGAAGAGGGGGGCACCGAGACCCCGCCCTGGTCGTCTAGTACATAAGGACAACAGAGTCAGGAAGCAGGAAGAGGCCACCGGCGCGCAGCTTGCGCTTCCGTGGACGGCGTCAGGGTTGGAGAACGGATTCGGACGAGGAAGAAAAGAAAGGGCATAATGACCCTAGTGCCCCTGTAATCATGTTAATGAACTAGGGGCACAAGTGTCTTTTCCTGAGACCAACTAGTCGCCAGCGTGGAGCAAAAACAAGTAAGTTACGCTGACTTGGCAGTTTTTGATTTGTCAAGATTTGATAATCTTCAGTAAATCATAACTATTTATTGGTAACTCGGATTGCAATGTATAATATATGAAAATTGATCGAGATAATGAGAGGAATCTAAATAAAATAGTTTGGGATCTTGACTATGCTTCATGTTATAAAAGTAGGTACAATACATGTCCTAATGTGTTTAATGAAAAGGAAAGCCTAGATTTAGGTTAATATGATGCTTAATGGAGTAGATTTGGTTATGTTGAGTTAATACCTGATCTTGACATGTCTAATAAGGAAATCCTTGATAATGATGAATAAATGATTATTCTAGATTAATTATCTTATTTATGTAGATTTAGGATTTTGAAACCAATGTGGGCATCTTGCTATGATCTTAATGTTAGAAATGTGATCTAGGTATCATGAGTAGTCTGATATGCCTAAGATGATGAATATGGTTTCACCTAATATGCATAACAAAATTTGTAATTTTAGGAGCCATGATATGATGGAGTTAGGATTTGTAACCCTAATCCCTAGTCCAAACATGAGACAGCCCTAAACCCTAGTTTAGGAGCACATCTTGATCTGTTTAGTACAATGCAAATACATGGTGACACATATGTAGTATGCTTTTACATGTTTTGTTGCTTGGATGTTTGGAAACATTCTTAAAGTATATGATGTTCTGCATGGTTTCTGCGATGGCATAAGGTACGTGGTTACGCTTATGAATACATGTATCGAATTCTAAGATTGCTGGTATTTCTCGATGAGATTGAATGACAATAAACTACTTGCTTGTTTATTTAGTTCTTGCAAACTATAAAGTTCCTATGAGTATCATGTAAAGTAAATAACAATATTCTGAACTCTAGGTTAGACTGATCTTAAGGGTAATGCACACGAGCCCCAGAGGGACAGTGATTACACCTGAGGTAGTTGACCAGATATGGGTTGGAATATGAAATAAGTTTATATTCTTATATGCAAGATAAAGATGTTGCTTATATATGTATTTGTGATTATTGTTTGAACCCACATACCACTATAGCAATATATTGACCGCATATTCATTTTTCAACATTTTAGGTATCAGATATACTTGATTCGTGGACAAGAGGGTACAGATAAAAATGTTGAAGACACTACAATTTAATCATGAAGGTTTAATCTTAATGGTTTATCTTCACACGTGTAAAAGTTAATTCTATTTAAAAGTTGTGTAACTCCTTAGAGGAGTTTTTTATGTAAACATGTAAATATTTGATCATTAATGGAAATTGTTTACTATTTTGTATTATTTCTTGAATCTGAACCTAGAATTTATGACTGACGATTCACGACTTTAAGGTCTTTTAGACACTCAAAAGTGTGGGTCGTTACAACAATGCAGGGAGGTCCAAAACTACCGCCATAAGCAACCCCCTTTACCGTTATGTGCAAAAGGTCTTAGCCAATACCATTGTGAGGCGATATGACAATCAAGGTTCGATTTCACAGAAAGACATGTTTGTCATGATAGCAATGCATCATAAGAAGCATATAGACCTTGGAATGATGTTAATTGATCATATGAGGTCCATACCCTCCAAGAGTAAAACACCTTTTGTTATGGGGGGGGGGGGTTGTAACCTCAATCGCACTTGCTTTGGGGTATGATCTTTCTGGAGTGGAGCACATGGTTGATCTCGATTTTGTTGACCTGAACTATCTTATCCGATCCCACACTATTAAAGTCCGGGACTAAAGGATGATTTATTATACAACTAGTGTGTCAAATTTTGAGCTTGAGTTTCCATACCATGTTGTGCCACTTCTTTGTGTGTTGGGGATCCTCTATAAACTGGAGGACAAATTGTTGAAGTGGCAACAAGAGAACCCAAGAGAAACATACACTAGGGGAGTCACTGCCGCACAAGAAGAGATAGCTGAATCAAATGTGCAAGGGCAGGAACAAGAAAGTGAAGGACGCAGGCAGCCCCGAAGGTCAAGAAGAAGGGATGAAGGAACATCCCAGCTGCAACAGCCCTCAACAAACGCATACGACATGTCCACCATGCAGGCGTAATTTGAGAGCATTCAGAAGACACTGAGCAATACCAGTTGGGAATGCCAACGTCCTCCAAAAAACAAACAGTGAATGGCATGCATCCTTACCTCTCCTCTGCATCTCAATCCTTATCTCCATGTTTTCTCATTACAATGGTACCAGGTAATCTCTCCGAGCAAACTTTTGAAATTCGTACCCAGTTACTGCAAGCGGTGGAAGCCCCAATTGGGACTCCTCCATGAATCACGCAGTGACCGAACTCTCCAATTTCACCTTCCATATAAGAAAAAAGGTTCTCAACACCACCTATGAACCCCAATAACGTCTGATTACGACTTTGGATTTATAATCGTCACGTAGCTTCCTAATTTCCTTATGGATATGGTTCGTGAGTGGCCTTGCTAATTTACGGTCTTCCCTTCTCTTCCACACATGCTAGTGTTTTTGCCCGCGTTCTGTCTTTCAGGTTTTGCTAGAATGTATCGTGGGTGGCTTTTTTTATTATTTTTATTTTTTTAATAAAAGCCAGGAGGTCTTTGTATCCATCCTACCCTCCTGTAGGTAGGGTGGCTTAGTTGATCTTTTCCGATTGGTCTTCGTTTAGTTGCAGTCACTCCGCCTATGTGCCTGGACACCGCACTGTTAGTCTGGAGTTCGGTGGCCATTGTGGCGGAGGTCGGTTGCCTCATCTCCCCGTGTGAATCCAGCATCTTCTGCACTGTATTACCCATTACCCTTGAACTCAGGGTCGTCACACTTCACTTTTTTTTTCTGCAAAACGGACTGCAGACAGTTAAATGAATATGAAATATTGGGTTGAGGGCATAATGTACTATGAACTACGAAGTAGTCGAGTGTATCTATTTTAAAATTTTAAAAAATTAAGAGTTAAAATACTTTTTTACCTTAAGTGTAATAATAAATTATATTATAAAAGAAAATATAATGAAATTAGTGACACAACATAACTATAAAATTTTAGAACATTACATTTCTCTCATTAATGTTCTTGGAGTCCGCAATAGTAGAATTAGTGTTGAAAAACTTTACAATTCTTCTTTCAATATGGAGAATGAGATTATCATCAAGAAATTCATCTTCCATTTTGTTAGGTAATTTTGTCTTAATAAGTTCATCACTGAAAATGCATGTTCTGATGTGGCTATGGAGATTAGAAGAGTCAAAATCAGAGAGATCAATCTATATAGCAATATGTGAATTTTATTCTCTTCAATTTTTGTTAGAGCACGATATAAATCCGAAACAGTCAAATGGTTCATGAAATCTGGATTGGTAGGAACATGTTCTATGAAATGACAAAGTAGATATCTCAAATCAACTTTTTCTTATCAAAATCAGATGAGTAATACTTCTAAAAAAGACAAACTTTCAACAGTTATATCTTGTAAGTTATGTTACTGTGATGCAAAGTTAATATAAACAAATTTTCAAAAGTTACAAAGGCAATATAAGTATCTTATATAAAACCACACGTATGATAAATAAATAAAATCAACGATAAGATGACTTACAAGATGTTTCCGTCACACCATGATATGTGGAAGGTGAATAATGAAAAAATCGGTCTAAAATTGGACATAAGAATGGACTTTGTCTCTCTTTGATCTCGTTGTGCACACCTATATGTGTTCCAAAAAGGTAGAGGCAAGCAGTTTTCAAAGATCGTGTTGGTCACTTAAACACAATATTGAAAGCGGAGTTTGAGCAATGATGTGAAATTCTATTTGAAAATATCCATACCTACTGATATCTAACAGGTCATGTTGACGCTTGTTTAACAGAACATGGAGTTTGACACGTTCAATGTTGGAAGTTTATGGATAAATTTATATAGGTCATTATTTCCTTTATTTATGTTTGTTATTTTGAATAGTGATAATTATCAAAAGACCAAAGGAGACAGAGCAAAATTACTAAAAATCAAAATGGTATAGAAATTGTAAAACACATTAGAATAAGAAATCCTCTTCGCAATTGTAAAAACAAACTAAATTGAAAAAGAATCTACGGGTGCATTAAATTACTGAGTAATTGTCGGAGAGAAGTCAATATAATAGAGATTTTTATTGCATTATTTAACTTGAAAAGTATAAAATTACCATCAATGGAAACTCTTGGGGGGATTTATCAAATATGAAACTTTCAACACAATAAAGTAGATTAATTAACACCTTTTAACCAAACCATATTCATTAAAAATCAAAACGGATTAGAAATTATAATAGCCAATAACATATGAAATTATTTTTGTACTTGTAAAAGCAGCACAAATTGAAAAAGAATCTATAAATGAATTAATGTAGCGAGTAAACGTCGGAAATGAATTAAAACAACAAGGAATTTTTATTGTATGTTTAACTTGGAAAGTATAAAAGAACCATCAATAAAAAACTCTTAGGGGTGTATCAAATTAGAAATGGTCAAATGCAAAAAAAAATAGATTAATTAACAACTTTCAACCCAACCATATTCATTAATTTTTCAAAATCTTGCCCCCTAGTCTTACAGGAGATATGCTAATGTAATATGAAAAATATAATTACAATAAAAGAGAAGACAGACGGGCAACATGTTGAAATCTTCTATGTTTGAAATAATGACAAATATATAAATCAGATGTTGTAGGTACAGAAGTTAAGTATAGAAAATTTAACCCCAATGACAACAAATTGTGCCCCCACCTGAGTCACATGTGTTTTGGCACATACAGACACATTATTCAATCTAGCCGCACGTTGTTTTGGAATCTGGATTTTACACAGTTACCCTATCACGCAACACATTATAAGACCTGATGCGGGAGCACGACTTGTCTTTTAATGTGGGTTTCCGACTAATAATCATGTAATAGTATTCATCTTGTACAATCTGAACTAGTTGATATATGGGTTTGAAAAAAATATCATGACACATGTTTTGGAATTTGAAAAATAAGATCTACCGTTTGATATAAGTTTTGATGTCTAATTGGATCAAATGTGAAAATTGATATTTTCAGTTTTCATTGATTCAAATTTGGTAATAGGTAAAGTGGACCATGAATCGTGGGCTAGGACAATTGAAAGTTATTAGGTTCATCTAAGAAGGTATGGAGTTAATCTACTTAATTGGGAAATATCTTGTAACTATAATAATAACTTTTCTTTGAGGAGGCTAAAACCCAAATGTTGCTTTTTACTCCAAACTTATTCTTAGGTAATCCAAGTTTTCCTAAGTTTTGCCATTGTTGCCAATGTTATTAAATATCTCATGTAGTTCATTATTCTTACATTTGCTTGCTATTATGACTACTTTTGATATCATCATTATTTGAAATATGTTTGAGATTAATTGAACTGTCTTTCCTTCTCTGTTATTATGTACGTTAGATATATTTAAATATGTTATATGTAAGTGTTTGGGTGTTGGAGAGAATATTGTCACAAATATATATATATATATGTATATATATATATCATTGGGCTTAAGTTTGGTGCCCTAGTCCCAGATGTTAGTGGTTGGTGCTCTTATATGTTTGATGTACTTAAAGGATTAAGTTGACGGTGACTCCCTCCTATGGCATGAAATTCAATAGTGTTCTGAAAAATAAGATCTATCGTTTGATATAAGTTTCGATGTCTAATTGGATCATATGTGAAAATCGATATTTTGGGTTTTTACTTATCTAAATTTGGTAATAGGTAAACCAGACCATGAATCGTGGGCCTAGGACAATTGGAAGTTGTTAGGTTCATCTAATAGGGTATGGTGTTAACCTACTTAATTGGAAAATATCTTCTGATTATAATATTAATTTTTTATTGAGGAGGCTAAACCCAAATGTTGATTTTTACTCTTTGACTTATTCTTGGGTAATCATTTTTTCCTAATTTTCACCATCTTGCCATTGTTATTGAATATCTCATGCTATTCATTATTCTTACATTTTCTTTCTATAATGACTGGTTTTGATATCATCATTATTTGAAATGTGTTTGAGATTACTTGAACTATCTTGCCTTCTCGATTATTTTGTATGTTAGATTCATTTAAATAGGTTATCTATAAGTGTTTGAGTGTTGGAGCGAATCGTGTCACAAAGATATAGCATTTGGCTTAACTTTGGTGCCTAACCCCAGGTTATAAAGGTTGGTGCTCTTACATGTTTGATGTACTTATAGGATTAAGTTGTCGGTGACTCCCTCCTATGGCATGGAATTTAAAGGTATTCTAAAAATAAGATCTATCATTTAATGTAAGTTTTGATGGCTAATTGGATCATATGTGAAAATCAATATTTTGGGTTTTTACTTATCTAAATTTGGTAGTAGGTAAATTAGAACATGAATCGTAGCTCTAGGACAATTGGAAGTTACTAGGTTCATCTAAGAGGGTATGGTGTTAACCTACTTAATTGGAAAATATCATGTGACTATAACACTAATTTTTTATTGAGGATGCTAAAACCCTTTGTTGATTTTTACTCTTGAATTATTCTTGGGTAATCCATGTGCTCCTAATTTTCACCATTGTTTACAATGATATTGAATATCTCATGTTGTTCATTATTCTTACATTTGCTTGCTATGATAATTAGTTTTAATATCATCATTATTTGAAATATGCTTGAGATTACCTCAATGATATTGTCATCTCAGTTATTATGTATGTTTGATATGTTTGAGTATGCTATCTATAAGTGTTTGGGTGTTGGAGCAAATAGTGTCACAAAGATATAACAGTGGGCTTAAGTTTGGTGCCTAACCCCAGGTGATAGAGGTTGGTGATATTACATGTCTGATGCACTAAGGATTAAGTTGCCAATGACTCCCTCCTATGACTTGGAATTCAACGGTATTCTAAAAAATAAGATCTATTGTTTTCTATAAGTTTTGATGTCTATTTGGATCAGATGTGAAAATTGATATTTTGGGTTTTTACTTATCTAAATTTGTAATAGGTACATTAGACCATGAATCGTGGGCCTAGGATAAATGGAAGTTATTACGTTCATATAAGAGGGTATGGTGTTAACCTACTTAATTGGATAATATCATGTGACTATAATACTAATTTTTTATTGAGGAGGCTAAAATGCTTTGTTGATTTTTACTTGACTTATTCTCGGGTAATCCATGTTTTCCTAATTTTTGTCATTGTTTCCAATGATATTGAATATCTCATGTTGTTCACTATTCTTACATTTGATTGCTATAATGACTAGTTTTGATATCATCATTATTTGAAATATGTTTAAGATTAGTGAACTATCATGCCTTCTCAATTATTATGTATGTTAGATATGTTTGAATAGGTTATCTATAAGTGTTAGGGTGTTGGAGTGAATAGTGTCACAAAGATATATCATTGGGATTAAGTTTGGTGCCTAGCCCCAGGTGTTAGAGGTTGGTGCTCTTACATGTTTGATGTACTTAAAGGATTAAGTTGTTGGTGACTCCCTCCTATGGCATGGAATTCAACGGTATTCTGACTTTACTTATAAGTGGTGATGGTCATATGACAATAGTCAAGCAAAACTTATTATTTGCTAGTGATGAAAATCACAAAATAAAAAGAAATGGTTGACTATGTACTCCTTTGATAAGTCTTGTCACTCCTTATTTATTTGTTCTTTTTTATAACCAACTTTCATGCCTTCTTTTGAAAGGGGGTAACTTTTTATTCAAACATACTTGTCTATATTGCCCTATAATTTTTTTTTTTGATGACTGAGAGAACCCATCCCGGGCGAAGCCAACATGGTAAAATCTCGAGGCATGAGAGGGTGTGGTCCGGTCACCCCCTTCCCGCGCCTAATCAGCGTGAATTGCCATTCACAAAGTGCCTTCGGTGAGGTTTGAACCTGAGTCCTTCATTGGGACTTACCGAGCTCTTACCACCCGGGCTACTATGGCCGGACTTCTTTTGCCCTATAATTGACTATGTAGTGCATACTAGTTTATATTGGTAATATTGTCCATTTTTCTCCCTATTGGGTGTTGTCCTCAAACCATTTAGATGCAAGTGTTCCCGGATAGGATATTTGGAAGGAGCTAGTTTCCTAGCAATACATTTTAGATTATAGCTTTAGGTGCCCATGTTGTCCTCTACAATTGGTCTACTGTATAGTTTAGATTTATAATATTTCTTCATGTCATGACACCATGTTGGTGAGGAACCATGTTAACTCTAAATTTTTTACTAGTTGAATCTTCCATTGATATAAAATCATAATGATTTATGTATCATACTTTTAAAAAATGAAAAATGCATGTCTTCCTTCTTACCTCTGCGTGTGTCTAGATTGGGATGGGTTTTGTTCCTCGATAAGTAATTAGTGGATCCCTCCTGAGTCAAACTCATTATAAAAACCATCTATAACTCCTTATATACCTTTAAAGCTGCTCAATCTTGCCAAAATTTCCCCTCCCCCTGCAAAAATCGGCCATAGCTCAATTAGCTGGATTTGAACCATATGTGGACTACCGTGCATAATCCTAGTCCCTTGTGGGTGGATGGGGTTGTGTGAGAGGTGATATCAGTGAGTGGGGTTGACAATATTTGGAGCTTCCTTATCGTAACACCCCATTATTTCAATTATAGTCATTTAGATCGAGTTAACTCAATTTGGGTTCTCTTTGTGGGACTCATTCATCAATTATGGTTAAGTTTGATGTAATGAAAATTATGACTAATACATTATAGTTGTTTCTTACTCTAGTGGAACATGCTTTAAACATTACATTAGGGTCTCATCATCTATTAGGTTCTAATTGATGCATGGAATTTGAAACTTGAAAAAAATAGGATTTTCAATTCATGAGTTTAGATTTTGAGGATGTTACAATTCTACCCACTTTAAATAAATATCATGCTTGAAATTTCACAAAACTACCGACCTTAGAGTTTTACTTATTCTATGTATGCTAAATCTCTAATTTCATATTGAAGTCTCATTATCATACTTAAGATATGAAATGATCATGGTTAACACAATTACATGAGAACTTGATTAACTTGACATGAATTCATATTAGACTAGATTTTTAATTGAGTTGATATAGTCACTCTCTTGAATGCACCTGTAGTGCTCATAAGGCCAGTTAAGGCTTACATAAGGCATATTAAAGCTCACATAACATGATTGAGAGAACCATATCGACATAACATTATTTCTTAATCTTAAACATGATTTTCATAATTCCATAAATCTATTATCGTGACGGTGATACATGATGAACACATAATCATACAAAAAAAATTGATTATTAGTATGTGCATGATACTCTCACTTATCTATGTCAAATTATCCACCCTTTGTGTTAATGATTGGTCTTACTATCTATCTAATTAGGTTTAGAGGACTATATGTCTTAAATGTGTAATGTCCACTCTTGTTTTCATTGTTTCCTTTGGATACATGTTGGTTGGTCATCTATCCAGAGGTGACATGTCTTATCACACTTATCTTAGCACCTCCCTAGTGCACATGTCCCATACCACATGCACATAAAAGGGCAAGACAAACATGATGCACATAAGATTCTCTCTACATACCCTATAAGCATGTGTCCCATACCACAAATGTGTGAGAAAAAGAGAGAGCATGCTATATACAATTTTAAAGTTAGCATAAAAGTTCAAAATATGTAGGCACATAACCCTAATCCTATTCTAAACTTATGACGTCTAGACCTCCACTTTAATTTCCAATGTCATTTCACATACTTCTTCTATACCTAGGGATTGAATATATGAATCAGATGTTTGTCTGGTAGGCATCTACTTATTTTCTCTAATACCATTAATGTAACACCCCGCCATATCAATTTATAGTCATTTAGATCAAGTTAATCAAGTTTAACTCAATTCTCTTTGTAGTACTCATTCATCAATTATGGTTAAGTTTCATGTAATGAAAGTTCAAACTAATAAGTTGTAACATTGCTTAGTCTAGTGGAACATGTCTTAAACATTGCATTAGGATCTCATCATCACAGTAGATTCTAATTGATGCATGAAATTTGACATTTGAAAAAAATAGGGTTTTGCATTTATGAGTTCAGATTTTGAGGATGTTACACTTCTTGTGGTGCTCCAAACCTTCCTGCAACCTAGATTTCACATCAGAAAGTTTCCACAAGGCTCTAAAGATTTGATGACTATACAATTGCCTCAAGACACAGTAAGTTCATATATTCCTAATCCTCCTTCACCCCTTTGTTGTTTATTACATGAGATGTGTATTTTGGGTGTTTGATGTATATATGATTTTCTTCTTCTAGTCATCTTGGCTAGGCCTCGTGAAGTTATTCCCCTTTTCCATCCTATCTTTTTGCCATGGAAGAAGGCCCTTCTTGCACCCACGACCATCCCAAAACTTGTGTAAATGATCTTTTTGTTTGGGGAAGCATGAATAGATTATCTCTCGTGCCAAGTTATTGGTATCATCTTGCCATAACGCATTTTGGTTCCAAGGTTGAGCATCCAATGGAATATTCTTTTTTTTCATTGGAATGTATATTTGAGACATGTGATTGTAAATTTTGCCCTTTAATTTATCCATGTGTGTCACATCGGTTATTGGAAAGATTGACTTTTCCTTGGGTTTCCATTTGTTTGATATGAATTTATATTAGTGTGGTGTTTGACCTTTTGTTTGCATCACATCAAGGTCTCTATTATGGATGTGAAGGCATCAATGTCCTTTATCCACAACCTTTTACTTAAAAATTAGTAGATATATCAATTATAAGAAATTCATAATCATTATTTTAAAGATCAAAAATTTAAGTGATAACTTCATGAAACCAAGAAAATGAGCACTATCATTTTATATGACTTCTTTGACCTAGTTTGATTATGTTTGAAAGTCATTTTCTAGGGTTTGGATGTTTATTGGAAACTTAAACTTATTCTATATGAATTCTAACAGGTGATGTATGACCCTGATGTTGGCTTAGGGATTTATCCTAGACCTTCTAGGACGGATATCTAGGTAAGCGCATCTTCTCGATTTACATTGGGTATTGATTGATTGAAACCCTAATATGTTATGTATGAGGTCTAACCTTCCTTGCAACCCCCTTTTGGAATCTTCTACAAATTCGTGTGGGTCCTCTTACCCTGTTTGCCATGCTATGATCTCTTTTCCGTCTTTTGTGATTTAAAGTTTGCAAATTACTAAATAATACACCCAAACTTCCCAATTTTTTCATGAGTGATTGTATTATATAATTATATATTATAGTTGTGCTTTTGTAGAACCATACTTATAGGAACTATAGTTTTATTCATCTTGCAAAGCACTGGGATCTTATTCCCACTATCACATTTTATATATTGGGCACTAATATTTTACTCCTCCTGCCTAAATAAAATATTTATCAATATTTATTAAGTATGTTTATCATAAAATAAAAGTATAACAATAGAACAAAACATATAATTGTTACAACTTTTTTAAGATAAAAATGTCCAATACCCACATGAGTGCAAACATAAAGTAAACTACTAAACTAATGAGAGTGGTTTCAAACGGAAACATGGACAACTCTATCCTATGTAGAGAAAGCAAGCTACATTTGCATTGGTTATGAGCCTACTGCAAGGAGCGAGAGACATGAGGGGATCCACTCCTCACTTAATTGAGGAATAAACCATTTAATCCAAATACTAACAAGTGTGTTGGAATAGCTATATTTGTTTTATTTCCCAAATGAATGGTATATAAGAATAGTAGTGGAATAAATTATCATAATTATTTTCAAATTACAAAATTACATAGTAATCTCCCATTTAGGGTCTACATGAAAGAGATAACTTCTCACTAAGCATAGGAATGTCCAAGAAATTTCAAGTTTATCTTTTGTGACTCAGCTCTACTAAGCCAAGTCCAAGTCATGTCAAGTCTTCCATGACCTTCACCTAAGGGGTTGGAAGCATACCCCACAAAATAAGACGAAGTGGAAGTTGATAGTACAAAAATGCTGGTATGAGCATATAAATAGAGATTGAGCAGTATTAGGGAAAGTGGAAATCATTAACTTATCATGGATTCCCATATCAAAAGAAAGATATCTAAGAATCCAAATGAATAACCAAAAGAATATTGATTACCTAAACACAAATAATTTAGAGAGGATAAACTTGCCTTAATCAATGTCAGATCAACAATCTCACAAACATACACAATTGCATAGTGAGTAATAAATAGACTATCATATAGAAAAAATTAGAGTAGGAACCCATATATTCCAGACCAAGGGAAAGGAGGAATACAACCTCAACTCCAAACAAATATAGAATCCTATAAGAGGAGTAAAACCTAAATATATTGCAAGAGGGCTAAAACCTCAGTACATGACAAGAGGACTAAAAGCTTAGTGCCTAAAATATAAAATACTATAGAAGGATTAAAACCTTGATGTATGGTCAGAGGACTAAAACCTCAGTGCCTCATATAAATATGGTGTCACTACTTCTATTTATGACTAGTCGGTCACACATTCAAATAGGGCATGCAATATAAAGTATAGTCTAGCTCAAATAAGGAATGAGAACATCCAACTGATATGAGTGGGTTCACAGGACCCATAAACAAATATCCAACCATCTTCACAAGTAGAATGCATGATAAGATCAGAAAAGGTCATCACTTGAAAGTTAGGGCTTCCTTTAGTTCAATTTCTCAAATTATAGTTGCCACATAAAACAAGATGAACAAGATACAATTTATAGTCCCACAAGAATGTTCATCAACTTAAGAATATCAAAAGATCCATATCAGTATATAAATACTCACATGAGTCAACCATTCAGAAGAGAGAGAGGTGTGTAGGGTAATATGTCCCAAAGGACCAAAAGAGAGATAGATGAATAGGTGATTTCTCAATATGATTAAGAAGGAATGCAGCACACCTCATATCAAGTCCAGATACTTCTTAGGTCAACCTTAGTTACAAATCATGGTCACAAGCCACCTATTAAAAGCTTATATAAAATTAGAGTTAGTGTAATATCCTCAAATTTTGGTAAAAATTGAACTATAAAATATGATGCATGAATTAAATTGATATTACTTCAATGATTTTATTAGTGGAATAATAATGATAATTGCCTTTGTCGCACAAGTGCTTTTGGCACAAGACAAATAGATAAACGGAATTCATGCATTAATAAATAGTAATGACTTTTGATATTGATAAATGTTTTCCAAAGGAGAATAAAGAATATGTATCTTTCCATTATTGGAAACGCAATGGTTGGGACACAAATAGTGTTACCCTGGGTTGACTTTTTGGTATGTTGAAAGATAATTACAAGAGGATTTCAAGGATAATCCAAGATAATGTGTGGCTTAGATAATTAATTAAAAGATTATCCACCTTTTCTTGGAAACCAAATAATGGAACAATATGTAAGTTTCCTAAGAGAAATAGGAAATAATAATGGAAAGGTTTGAAGAAGGAATGTATTTTCGTTTAAGATAATTCCTTGTTTTCCCAAAATATTAGTTGCCCGATATAAGGATTGTTTCTTTAGGAAAGGCATGAATACAAGTGCACGTAGGACATTAAGTTTGGGAAGTGTTTAAGATACAGAAGGACGATGAGTTTGAAAAGGTCAGGACTGCATAAAGGTTCGTGTAATGAGGAGTATATAAATATACATGTGGTATAGGCTCCCTTCTCATCAGAGATTATCCCCCTCCTAACCCGTAAGATTCTGTAGGACATACATGTCTTCTGCCTTCTCTCAACTAAGATCAATGTTGCTTCTTGGCGGAATATCTTCAACAAAGCCTGCCATCCTTCTCCTCTCCTTCTGCCTAGGACCGTTGGGCTTTCAACAGGGAACTCCCTCCTTCCCAGAGGTGAGGCAAGGTGCAACCAGCACGCATCAGGTGGCGCTGTGACCACCACGATGCCAAGGGAGTGACCCTTCTGGCTGTGCCGGGGGGGCAGGGTGCCTTGTCGAGAAGTTCCAATACAGATGGGCATGCAGGTGTAGTGCCAAGGCACGATGACAAGATACACACGCCCACAAAGCAAGATAGAAGAGAGGGGAAGCGAGATGGAGAGGAACCTAGGGCGGAGGCGGCAAGGGAAGCGGACCTGACCGTCGACGCCATTAGCCGCACTGCATAGGCGATCAGGAGGCGCGAGGCGGAAGAACCCCATCTGATGCTTGTGAAGTGATGCACGGACCCGGGCGGGCGTCGCGCCCTGGGAGAGGGAGAGAGGGTAGGCGGCGCCGATAGACTGACTGGCACACCAGGGAACATCAGTGTATGAGAGCGGAAGAGATACCGGGGCTATGGGGTGTCGATGCCAATGAAGGAAAGAGGAGGGAGAGGACGGATCTCACGGAGGTGGTCGCAAGTGGCAGAGGCCATAAGCCCAGCCTCACCAAGGCTGACCCAACGGCGGGCCGCCTGTGTGCACGCGGAGGATAACAGAACCCGGAGCCGGCGCCCTGTGTACTGAACGGACAGCGTGTGCCTGGCTTCATGAGCAGTGCGAGGGAGATCCGGGGGGGGGAGAACCAAAGGCGAGACCAACCTTTTGCGCCAGGAAGGGGTGCCTCACCGCCAAGGCGGCAAGGGTCGGCGGAGCGAAGCGCGTACGTGCGCTGGAATCGCTCGTCGAGCGCCTGAGTCGCCCTAGCGGGATGAAAGGGAGAATAGAGTCAGATGACTCTTCTGCCCCTGGTCTCATGTTCAGGACCCCGTGGGCAAGTAAGTCTTTTCCTTTGTTATAAAGAGCCGATTTCTAGTAAGTCAATAAATCTTTTATAATGACGTGTCACCCTATGATTGGCTCAATAATGATGTTTTGCAAATATCGTAGTAATTGCTAGGATGATCGGATTTAGACAAACTTTATATGAAAATTGATGAGGAGAATGAGAGGAACTCGAATAAAATAGTTTTAAAGTCGAATTATGCTTACTGTTATAAAAGTATGTGCAATACATATTTAGATGTGTTTAGTATAAAGGAAAGGCCTAAATTCCTGTAATCTGATGCTCAATTGATGTAGACTAGTTTAAGTTGTTATAATACCTGATCTTGCCATGTATAATGAGTAAAATCTTGATAATGATGAATAATGGATGATTCCATATTAGTAATCATATTCATACTAATTTAGGGTTTTAAAACCAATATAGACATCTTTATATGATCATAATGTTAGTCATATGATTTGGGTGTCATGAGTAGTCTTAATTGTGTAAGATGATGATTAGGGTTTCACCTAATATGGTTAATTAAATGTTGTAATGTTAGAAACCACGATATGATGGAGTTCGGGTTTGTAGCCCTAATCCTTGGTCCAAACGAGAAATAACCCTAAACCCTAGTTTAGGAGAGAATCTAGATCTGTTTAATGTAATGCGAATACATGGTGACACATATGTAGTATGCGTGTTTCAGATACTGTTGATTGAATGCCTTATTGCTTGATTGGTTGGATGCACTCTTAAAGTACAAGGGATATATTCTGTATTATTTCTGTGATGGCATAAGGTACGTGGTTACACTTATGAATACATGTATCGAATTCTGAGATTGCCGATGTTTGTCGATGAGATTAGACGACAAATAAACTGCTTGCTTGTTTATTTAGTTCTTGCAAATTATAAAGTGCATATGAGTATCATGTAAAGTAAATAATAGTATTCTGAACCCTGGGTTAGACTGATCTTAAGGGTAATGCACACAAGCCCTGAAGGGACAGTGATTACACCTGAGGTGGTTGACTAGATATGGGTTAGAATATGGAAAACAAGTTTATATTCCTATATGCAAGATAAGATGTTTGCTTATATCTGTACTTGTGATTATTGTTTGAATCCACGTATCAGTATAGAAATATACTGATCGCGTATTTGTTTGTCGGCGTTTTAGGTATCAGATATACTTGATTCGTGGACATGAGGGTACAGATAAAGAGGTTGAAGACACTACAGTTTAATCATGAAGGTTTAGTCTTAATGGTTTATCTTTACACCTATAAAAGTTAATTCTGTTTAAAAGTTATGTAACTCCTTAGAGGAGCTTTTTATCTAAACATGTAAATATTTGATCATTAATGGAAATTGTTTACTATTTTGTATTATTTCATGAATCTGATCCTGGAAGTTAAGATTAACGATCTGCGACTTTAAGGTCTTTTAGACACTCAAAAGTGCGGGTCGTTACATTTGGTATCAGAGCACAGATTCATCAACTAATACGTAATAGTTTATAATTTCAAATTATCCCTAGAAATTTTAAGAGAAAAATTAGGTTCCTCGTCTCACATTTTCGTCTACTTCTCATCTCTTTCTTAAAAAAAAAATCTTTGAAAAGAAAATATTAATAAGAGAAGTAAAATGTGAAACTTGAAATTGGTAATCAACATGGTGTGGTGGTATGGGACACTGCCCATGTGAAAATTTAAAATAAGTAATCAACATGGTGTGGTGGTATGGGACACTACCCATGTGAAACTTAAAATCGGTAATCAACATGGTGTGGTGGTATGGGACACTGCCCATGTGAAACTTGAAATCATGAATAAGAAAGATAAGGGATGGTTTAGGAAACCCAATCTCCCCTGCATATGGGCATGAGGAGCATAAAACTTAAGTGAAAAGTCTTAAGAGACGTAAAAACCCAATAGTTGAATTTAGATCATAAAATGAAAAGTTGGAATATAACTTGCTCAAACTCCTCATGTTGTCTCTAGAAGTTTAGTGATGGTGGCCAAGCCCCTAGAGGGGAAGGCCGAGGTAGCACCAAGCCCTAGAGGGAAGGTGAACCAAGTTCATTGAATGGACAGAGACCATGAGGGGGTATTCCAGAGATTGAGTAAACATGGGTTGATGATAAAAGTTGTCTAAGAAACCTTTAGGGTTAGTGAGCCAACCTGGGGTGGGTCAACCCAAAGAGTGGGAAGATGACCTAAGAGGGAGGCAAAACCTAGATCTTGGGATCAGGTTGTGGCTAGAGAGCCTAACCCTCTCCTATGAGCCAAGAAGGCACCCTAGGCTAGGACTTTCCCTTAAAAGGTAAGTGAATAAATTGAGATAACATTAATCCTCACCTAGAGGGGAAAAGAGTTAAAGATATAATAATGAAAAGCACTTAAATTCTTTGAACCCAAGGATGCCAACTCTGAGTGACACAGCTGGTCAAGCCCAGGAGGGAAGACCAGTAAGGCACCAAGCCCAGGAGGGAAGGTGGCCTAAGTCCACAATGCAGTTGTTTAGGATCAAGCCCCTGGAGGGGAAGATCACAGAGGTCAAGCCCAGGAGGGAAGACCGACATGGCACCAAGCCCTGGAGGGAAGGTGGCCCGAGCCCAATGATGGGACAACACTGCATTATGTGTACTCAAAAGAGAGATATGAAGGCAATTCTGGTTAAAGAATTAAATAAGAGAATAATGTGCTTAAAAGATATGACATCTCAAAAGAAACCCTTAGGGAGGGTAGAGTCCTAATGCAATCCTAGAGTCAAGTAGGGTGTATTAGAGGTACATTGGACCGATGGGTTAGGAGTTGATTGTTCCCTGAATGCACAAGACCATGTGGTCGGGAGGTAACAGCTAGGTTTATCCAAGGTACATGACTCAGGAGATTAGCTACCTCTATGAGGATCGTGTAGCCTAATGGGTGAATATGAAAGGCACTCTCTTGATGCATAAGGATGAGATCACTCCAAAAGTACCTATACCCCTAGAGACCTTGAGGATTTGGCTAAGGCTCATAATGATACAAGAGATGTAAATATAAAAGAAGTCATGTAAAACTTAGAGAAGTTGTGTCCTAACTTAAGAGTAAGAAAAGGGACACTTGACTCCATGAGATAGAAAAATGCTATAAAATTAAGAAAGAAAGTTTAGAGTCATATAGAGTATGATTCAACTTAATATGTGAAAGTGAAAGATAATATGTGGATGTACCATCTCTGCCCTTGGAATGGAATGAAATTCGTGTTTGGACTGCAGCCAAATGCTTATTTCGTCTCATTATGAGGGAGGGAGATTGCATAGACACATGTCATGATTTAAAATTGAGATAAATGGGATGAGTATCCTACAATTAAAGTGTAATGACATGACCTAGGGTTAGAGGTGTTGCCTCACCCTTGTCTGCAAATAATGTGTGATAGGTTGGAAACCTAGGTGAAAAGAGAAATCACCCAGTAGTAATGAAATCACAAAATAAGAATGAAATCATCAAGTGATGATAAGACGTGTATACTAAAGATGTAGATATACATTGAATTGAATTCAAGTACTAATCTTAGTCTTAATGTGTGGAATTTGCATAACAACATATGTAAAGATGTCTAAGTAGGGTGCTAACCCTAAGACTTGAACTACGATGAGTTATAATTTGTATTTTTCTTTTGGGTGTGAATTTTGAGGACAAAATTCCTTTTAAGGAGGGGTGAATGTAATATCCTCAAATTTTGGTAAAAATTGAACTATAAAATATGATGCATGAATTAAATTGATATTACTTCAATGATTTTATTAGTGGAATAATAATGATAATTGCCTTTGTCGCACAAGTGCTTTTGGCACAAGACAAATAGATAAACGGAATTCATGCATTAATAAATAGTAATGACTTTTGATATTGATAAATGTTTTCCAAAGGAGAATAAAGAATATGTATCTTTCCATTATTGGAAACGCAATGGTTGGGACACAAATAGTGTTACCCTGGGTTGACTTTTTGGTATGTTGAAAGATAATTACAAGAGGATTTCAAGGATAATCCAAGATAATGTGTGGCTTAGATAATTAATTAAAAGATTATCCACCTTTTCTTGGAAACCAAATAATGGAACAATATGTAAGTTTCCTAAGAGAAATAGGAAATAATAATGGAAAGGTTTGAAGAAGGAATGTATTTTCGTTTAAGATAATTCCTTGTTTTCCCAAAATATTAGTTGCCCGATATAAGGATTGTTTCTTTAGGAAAGGCATGAATACAAGTGCACGTAGGACATTAAGTTTGGGAAGTGTTTAAGATACAGAAGGACGATGAGTTTGAAAAGGTCAGGACTGCATAAAGGTTCGTGTAATGAGGAGTATATAAATATACATGTGGTATAGGCTCCCTTCTCATCAGAGATTATCCCCCTCCTAACCCGTAAGATTCTGTAGGACATACATGTCTTCTGCCTTCTCTCAACTAAGATCAATGTTGCTTCTTGGCGGAATATCTTCAACAAAGCCTGCCATCCTTCTCCTCTCCTTCTGCCTAGGACCGTTGGGCTTTCAACAGGGAACTCCCTCCTTCCCAGAGGTGAGGCAAGGTGCAACCAGCACGCATCAGGTGGCGCTGTGACCACCATGATGCCAAGGGAGTGACCCTTCTGGCTGTGCCGGGGGGGCAGGGTGCCTTGTCGAGAAGTTCCAATACAGATGGGCATGCAGGTGTAGTGCCAAGGCACGATGACAAGATACACACGCCCACAAAGCAAGATAGAAGAGAGGGGAAGCGAGATGGAGAGGAACCTAGGGCGGAGGCGGCAAGGGAAGCGGACCTGACCGTCGACGCCATTAGCCGCACTGCATAGGCGATCAGGAGGCGCGAGGCGGAAGAACCCCATCTGATGCTTGTGAAGTGATGCACGGACCCGGGCGGGCGTCGCGCCCTGGGAGAGGGAGAGAGGGTAGGCGGCGCCGATAGACTGACTGGCACACCAGGGAACATCAGTGTATGAGAGCGGAAGAGATACCGGGGCTATGGGGTGTCGATGCCAATGAAGGAAAGAGGAGGGAGAGGACGGATCTCACGGAGGTGGTCGCAAGTGGCAGAGGCCATAAGCCCAGCCTCACCAAGGCTGACCCAACGGCGGGCCGCCTGTGTGCACGCGGAGGATAACAGAACCCGGAGCCGGCGCCCTGTGTACTGAACGGACAGCGTGTGCCTGGCTTCATGAGCAGTGCGAGGGAGATCCGGGGGGGGAGAACCAAAGGCGAGACCAACCTTTTGCGCCAGGAAGGGGTGCCTCACCGCCAAGGCGGCAAGGGTCGGCGGAGCGAAGCGCGTACGTGCGCTGGAATTGCTCGTCGAGCGCCTGAGTCGCCCTAGCGGGATGAAAGGGAGAATAGAGTCAGATGACTCTTCTGCCCCTGGTCTCATGTTCAGGACCCCGTGGGCAAGTAAGTCTTTTCCTTTGTTATAAAGAGCCGATTTCTAGTAAGTCAATAAATCTTTTATAATGACGTGTCACCCTATGATTGGCTCAATAATGATGTTTTGCAAATATCGTAGTAATTGCTAGGATGATCGGATTTAGACAAACTTTATATGAAAATTGATGAGGAGAATGAGAGGAACTCGAATAAAATAGTTTTAAAGTCGAATTATGCTTACTGTTATAAAAGTATGTGCAATACATATTTAGATGTGTTTAGTATAAAGGAAAGGCCTAAATTCCTGTAATCTGATGCTCAATTGATGTAGACTAGTTTAAGTTGTTATAATACCTGATCTTGCCATGTATAATGAGTAAAATCTTGATAATGATGAATAATGGATGATTCCATATTAGTAATCATATTCATACTAATTTAGGGTTTTAAAACCAATATAGACATCTTTATATGATCATAATGTTAGTCATATGATTTGGGTGTCATGAGTAGTCTTAATTGTGTAAGATGATGATTAGGGTTTCACCTAATATGGTTAATTAAATGTTGTAATGTTAGAAACCACGATATGATGGAGTTCGGGTTTGTAGCCCTAATCCTTGGTCCAAACGAGAAATAACCCTAAACCCTAGTTTAGGAGAGAATCTAGATCTGTTTAATGTAATGCGAATACATGGTGACACATATGTAGTATGCGTGTTTCAGATACTGTTGATTGAATGCCTTATTGCTTGATTGGTTGGATGCACTCTTAAAGTACAAGGGATATATTCTGTATTATTTCTGTGATGGCATAAGGTACGTGGTTACACTTATGAATACATGTATCGAATTCTGAGATTGCCGATGTTTGTCGATGAGATTAGACGACAAATAAACTGCTTGCTTGTTTATTTAGTTCTTGCAAATTATAAAGTGCATATGAGTATCATGTAAAGTAAATAATAGTATTCTGAACCCTGGGTTAGACTGATCTTAAGGGTAATGCACACAAGCCCTGAAGGGACAGTGATTACACCTGAGGTGGTTGACCAGATATGGGTTAGAATATGGAAAACAAGTTTATATTCCTATATGCAAGATAAGATGTTTGCTTATATCTGTACTTGTGATTATTGTTTGAATCCACGTATCAGTATAGAAATATACTGATCGCGTATTTGTTTGTCGGCATTTTAGGTATCAGATATACTTGATTCGTGGACATGAGGGTACAGATAAAGAGGTTGAAGACACTACAGTTTAATCATGAAGGTTTAGTCTTAATGGTTTATCTTTACACCTATAAAAGTTAATTCTGTTTAAAAGTTATGTAACTCCTTAGAGGAGCTTTTTATCTAAACATGTAAATATTTGATCATTAATGGAAATTGTTTACTATTTTGTATTATTTCATGAATCTGATCCTGGAAGTTAAGATTAACGATCTGCGACTTTAAGGTCTTTTAGACACTCAAAAGTGCGGGTCGTTACAGTTAGATTCACATTAATTACATAAACTCTTAAATTGTTGTTTTGTTATTATTGATTAGACCAGAATCCATCCATCATGTAAATTATACATTCCTAATTTCATAATATATTTGACTTTATTTTCCTACATTATAGATTAATATATTTGAATTTTAGAAATTCTGGCCAATTAGAAAATCCTTAAAATCACATATTTGTTAGATTGGAATTGTGTGATGAAATGGTTACCATTGGATGGAGAAAATTCAATGATTCCAAGACATATTTTAATTTATTTTTCTGATAAATAAATATACATATATAAATTTTATAATTTTTAGCCTATGAGAGACCCAAAAAACATCTCAATAAATAAATTTGAAATTTGGGTGAGTTTTTTTGAGGTGGACCAGTAATCGTTGTCCACGTGGATGTTTCCTACAATATCTATAGCACAAGGTGCATGCATTGATCATGTCTCAAAATGATGCATTTGCCCATAGCATCATGTGATAAGAAGAAAAAGACATCATAGGGCATATTAGTGAAAAAACCACCTAGGATATTCCCCACCCTTGTGACCTTTCCAGGATGCAATGGGAGATGTAGGCCCCTAAATTACTCCCATGGGATAGGTGACTATAAAACTAATAGCAAGCAAGTTGACAAACTATAGATAATATCTCAAGATTAATGCAAGGTAAGAGAACCAAGAAAGAAGCAAAATGGTGAAGAAATAAGGATGCATTAGTTATGCGTCAAAGAAATAGAAAATGGGAAATCAAGATATACCAAGTTGTAGACGAGTTCAACTACAACGACCCCGCCTCCCGGTAACCCCCAATTAAGGGAGACCCAGAGGTCAGAGCCGTTATCCCAATTTCCCAGATCAACGGATCAACAAATAATCAGTAATAATTATTAAATTCTACCATGACTATACTGAAAGCTGGAATAAAAATAAAACTTTGCGTATATTTTCTTTTTCAAAAACATGGATATCTAACTTCTATCCACCTCTAGACTCTATTCTAACTAATCCTCCTTTCACTTTATTTCTTAATTTCACAATATGCCACTGTATTGTTTGCCCTTTTCAATTTATACCTAAAATGCCGACAAACAAAATGTCGGTCAACATAAATAAATATGTCGGCATTTGGGGGAAACAATAATCAAGTAATTATCTATAACAACATATTGCAAGAAATTATGGTTTAGCAAGAAAACTTTACACTGTAAACATAACTACTCAATCCATACATACCCTAACCTCTGCGCTAACCCTGCAGTGGACATGGATTCTACCTCTCATATGGTAGATCCCAACTGACCCCCATGATCCTACCTAATAGGTAGATCAATACCTAGGGTTGAAGAGTCACATGGCACTACCCATAGGTAGCCCAATCCCTAACTCTTGATATGCTAAAGAGTCGCATGGCACTACCCATAGGTAGCCCAAACCCTGACTCATGATAAACTGATGGTCCTACCTAAGAGGTAGATCATGCACTAGGTCATCCTTTTCATCATTAGCAAAGACACAGAGGAGGACCAGGATCTGATCTAGTTATGTACACATATTTATGGTGATAGTCATAGTCACTTTATAGTTGCATGAAATAAAAGTCATCCAAGAAGTTATTTTCAGGCAACCGATAAAACATTTGGGAATCGCCGTGAAACTAAAGCAATTTAACCATAAGCATAACCACATACCTAATCTAGAGTAACTTTATGTCCAAGCATTAATATTCAAGACAATCAAACAAGCAATCAACAATATCCTAAAATTAATGCATAACATCCAAGTGTCATTATTTTACCCAAAACATTCTCAAGATAGACTTGGATTCCACCTTAGGATTTCTAGGCCAACTTTAGAGTTTTATTAGTGTTTTAACCTCCATAAAGCTTTTATCACTTTTAATACCCTTTTAGTTCACGAACCCTAATTTCAACATCATAGGCACAATTATCATGTTCGATTTCTTTTGAATTGACAACTCGTATTTCATTATGGTCTAATTCACATATGAACTCTATTTATCACTAATTCCACATTTATCCACTAGAAAACCCTAATTACCAAGTTAAGGGTATTCATCAACAATTAGGAACTTTTATACTCAAAATAGCTTAGATTCATCATATCTCAGTTTTATTCATGGATTCGAGCAATTAAAGCCATTAAGAGTCAAAATTACCAAGATTAGGGTTTCAAGGCCCATTAAAGCATATATATGTACATGGAACCCTAAATTAATCAAATTATGCATAAAGATTATCCTTTTGGATCTAATGTATCCTTTTTATAATCAACAGGTTAACATCAACTTTAAACATCCAAATCACCCTTCCCAATTCATTAATCATCATATATTAGGGTTTTTTAATCATTAATGCACTAAAGTAGATAACTTCAACTACATTTAGAATTGCAAGAGGAAATAAGCTCTAAAACTATTTTTAATGGATTCCTTACATTTTTCTGAGCAAAATTCATATATTGCATGTATCAATCCGAGCTACCAATAATTAAATACGATTTTTGTAAGAATTCACTTACTTGGACCAATGAGAGCATCCCATGCAACGTAGCTTTGCCAATTTGGAAACATAACCAAATGACTCTTTTACTCACACATAAGTCGCCAACTCTTCATACCCCGGAGGGGTATATTTGTCCAACGCCTCTGCCTGTCTTCAACCTCGCGGAAACCCTCCACTTCCGTCACAGCAGTGGTTGGGAGCTGGTTGCCTCCCTTCAATGGACCCGAAGGGCACCGACGAGGGTCCCTTCACCTCTGTCGCCCTCCGCCGCACCCGCGGAGGCCCCAAGCTATGGACGAAGCGGTCGGGGTCAGGCTTGTGGTTGCTTCTCCATCGGTTGACCTTGCAGGCACGCTGCAGATGGCTAGAGCAAAAACGAGAGCAAGGGAATGATGGCCAAGCCCCCCTTAGGTCGTTGGGGAAGCCTCATGCCTCCGTCGTACCCCATCACAACTCCTTGATGCCCCTGAGATTGCTCTACCCTCTCTTGGCTAGGGTTTATGTGGAAATAAGAAGAAAGGGAGAGAGGGATGCCTGAGATCTTCTTGGGCTTGGGGTTAAGGGTCCAACCCTTATATAGGGGAGGGTATCAAAGCCCTAGGATGCCCATCCATGAAGTAACAAGTCCCTTTCCCAAAAGGACACTTATTTCCTTAATTAAGAAGTAATATTCTCTCTCTTAAGTATCTTCTTAATAAACCATATTCCTTGGATATTTAGGAATTTGAAAATCATCTCTCTTATCATCTTTTGACTTTTAATCCATTGGCCACAAAATTATACTTCCTAATAGTAGAAAGTACCTCTTTTCGATAATACCAAAAATTCATTAATTATGTATCACAATATCCTCTTATTTTGTATTATTTGCATTTTCTCTTTCTTCTTATTCATTGGGACTCCTTGGACCCCAAGAAATCATAAGATTTCAAATTCCTTTTTAAGGATACTTATTATCCTTCTAGATGCATCTACATTCTTCATTTCTCATTATCTTACTTATTTCTTTATTAAGATATCCCTTTTCAAGGATTTTCTCTTTATCGTTTTTTTTCATTCCTCTTTTCCTATTTCCTTCATTAGAAATCACATATAAACGAAATTTATTCAATTGTGGCCATTAATGCCACTTTCTAGAGATTTCCATGTATTTCTTCTCATAAATACTTTGCTTAATATTCATTGGCTTGTATCTTTTTCTAATATTTGGACTTGTCTTCTTTTCTTCTCTTTTATATCCATTATTGGATTAATATAATAATAGGAACCACAAAATTCCTATCAAAAGGGAGATTTGCAAAGAAATCCCTTCTTTGAAGCAAAGTATACAACCTTTTCAATTAATTTCATATTCATAAAAACATTACATTTCAATTATGAAAACATATGCAAAATTGAGGTTGTAACATCCTTCCCCTCTTATAGGAATTTTGCCCTCAAAATTCCACCAAACACAAACAATTTAGGATAAGACTTTTCCATATCTGTCATTGGCTCCCATGTGTCTTCATCCTCTCCATGGTGCTTCTAAAGAACCTTTATCATCTCATATTCTTTACTCATGAGCTCTCTCTCACCTTGGTATCTCGTACCCTTATAGGTGACTAAGGGTAAGTTAGCCTCCCTTGGGAGCTCACTAAATTCATTGTTCATCCCATGGCTTGGGTACCTCACATAGTACTCTAGATCGGACTCCTGGAACACATCATACATCACGTTATCCTGAGGGATAAGGCTAATCATAACCATCTCCACCAATCCATCCCAAATGGACCCATGTATCGAGGACTCAGCTTTCTCAGCTATAGCTTAGAGGGGTCGGATTTTCATATCACATATTCTCCCACAATGAACTACATATTAATCTACTTTGCATCAGCTCATGACTCATGTCGCCCTGGGCTCTCTTTCATCCATCGTACGATCAAAGCGACTTCATCTGCACACACTGTGGTCTTTTTCTGACCTTCATGAGGTCCCTTCACCAACATCATCTTAATGAAGTAGCGACTGACACTGCCTCCCTTACAGAGTTTCTTACATCCTGATACTGGCTATGGTGTCTATCATCACATCTTACATAGGATAGGAATTGTCTTCATGTATCACCCTGAATGAGCACACACGCTCCCTTCAGACCCTTTAGTCTGGATCATACTAATCATCAGTTAGGGGTGATAAGATGTACTAGCATCGAGTTCTTCATGCACCTACTTCCACCGCATGGAAGTGAATCATTAGGTCACACTCAAGAACCTTTGAATTTGCATCATGTTGTAGTTGAACCATCTCTCTCATATATATAGTTCAACCGGATCTATCTCCTAATAGTATTCTCTCTCTCTCTTAGATCATGTCATCTAGGTAAGGCAATCTACCATAACCCATATTGCATCCTGACTTTCCTTGGTCCAGGGAGACTTACCACAACATCTATAGTGATGAACTCCCACTCCCTATTAGGGACTCTTTATCCTCTATATCAACTCATTGGGTTATTGGTGTTCATCCTTCACCTCCTGGCATGCATGGAGACAAGCCACATGCAACTTCATCTTAGGCATCCAAAGTACTACTACCACTTACTATCTTAATAGTATCAAGGTGTATGGCAAACTTAAAATCATGATCTTCTGTATGTCATGATTCCTCAAGGTTGATTCCTCAGAAACCCTAAAACACTCTAGTCGTGGGTTTCATCACCTTCTTTTCCAAAGAAGTGCATATGAAGTTCTACAACCATCCTTCTATCACAACAAGCCCTAGGCTGGCTAATCAAGCAACTACTAACTCGATCACTGGATCTCGTTACATCTGAGTGTTAGCCCAACATATCTCCTTTTCCAAACTTAGGGCTAACCTAACAACCTCTTCTAGCCTCTAGCTAAACTAGGCAACTGCATATCAACTAGAGCATCCATTACCACCTCACATCCTTATGTATTAGGTAATGTTGAAGACATACACCTCCATGTATTCCACTTATCATCTCTTCTCGGACTTTAGGTCTATCTTCATCAAGAAAACTCAGAGCTCATCTTCTTGGTTATCAAACTCAAACTTATATCACTCATAAATTCCATACAACTCATGATAAGAACGTCCTTATAAGACGACTACCTTAGTTCTCTTGGTGTTTGTAAACCATCCACACATCATACACTCCACAAGGATACATTATTATCTCTATCCTCATACATCATAGCAACATTTCCACTCACATCATCTTTATCCTTGGTGTATGGCATGCAGACTGTCCTATCTCTCACTCCCATAACAAGAGGAAATAAGCATTTGGTTGTAGTACAAATACAGAGTTCTTCCCATTCCAAGAGTAGAGATGGTACATACCACATCGCCAGTATAGCTTCAAATCTAACTGGAAACGTGCATCACATGTCTCTACATCATGAACATCTTGATATCAAGTTTACTTCCATGAAAAACTGGTTTCGAACCCACTTGGGTCATCATAGCATCCTTGGTCATCTCCTCTAGGTCTATAGGGTGTCGGCACTTTTGGGGTCATCCCTCTTCCCTAATGCATCCAGAGAGTGCCCCATTCATCTGCTCTTTGGGTCCCATGAGTTCATGAAGGTGATCAATCTCCTAACCCTTGGCCCTCAGACAATGATAGTTGTTACCTCCCGACCCTATGGTCATGTGCAACTAGGGAATTAGGCAACTCCTACTCTCATCGTTCTTATCCCTACCTGACCCTAGGATAGACTTAGGGTTCAAACATAGTACATATCCAACTTGAAACCTTACCCAAGTCTCCATCATCTCTCTCGACATTCGTGGTCTGACTTACATCCTTTCATAGAGATCAGGGCGACCTACCTACCTCGGTCAGGCCCCATACTGGTTACCTCCATGGTAACACATGCACATGCACTTAGTGATGGCTATCTATGGGTCTACAGGTTCCTTCTCATACTATGTACTCTCCACTTAGCTTCTCAAGATCCTATGAGACCTCTTTAGGTTACCTCAAACCCAACAAAAGTTGTACGTCCCCTACAGAAAGGTCCCTCTCCCAGAATGGGAGAAAACTACATCTTGATAGCAACAAAGGTCAAAAATGTCTCTACGTATCAGGTTTATATCCACATGAGCATGCTTAGCCCTAGCAAGCTACTAAGGCACATAGCTAACAAACATACCACCTTGTAAATCATACTAGGTCTCAATGGTAGGTCATACTTGTTCTCAATCCTCAATATTGGACCAAGATCATACCTTCCCATGTCACCAACTTATATGTGAGGGGTTCATCAAACATACACCTTAATCTCAGGGGTTATCATTCCTATAAACATGAGGAGTGACATGCTCGAATCTATAGGAACTCAAATCTCATCATGAGCATCAGGTACACTACTTCCCCTCTTAGGTACAGGAACCCTAAGTTTACCTTATGGATGTCCCATTGCATACTCGGCCTTTTAACCCCGAACCAAGCATGTACAAGGTATGGCACGCACTTCCTATTATCCTTCTACTCAAGCAACACTTCAGAGTTGAGTCCTCCTCAAGGATAACCTACTAGGTATAAGGCCTCACAACTTGGTTGTGGAATCCAACTCACAAAAATAAGATTAACTAATGCGGAAACGTATTATTAACAGTGGATTACTGAAAATCACTAAAAATTAAAACCATTTATCAAGAGATCCATTCATAGGAAAACTCTTTCATTCAGAACCAAAGTAAAACATTACATTCTGGTTCACATATGTACATAACATGTATCATTGCTCCTCGAGGCACACATGCACTCACTACTCTGTCTCATCTGTACACAGGTAGTATAAAAACCTCGAGGCTTGAAACCAAAAATCTCAGATCGAAGTATTAAAACACTAACTCCTAGGACCCGAGAGTATAGAGATGACTATAGGACTAACTATACACAACCAGACAGCCAATGTCTCCACCTGATGGATCACTACTGTCCTTGAGACTGTTGTTGCTCTTCTCCTGCAGAAGGGTTTCTGCCTGCTTGTCTGCGTCTACCTAAAAACATTGGATCCCACGGGGGTGAGACAATTACAAAATTGCCCCAGCGAGAGATATAACTCTCCGCCGTAACATTATTATTACAGTTTAATAGAAATAAACTGAGCAGTGGAATCATAAACTTAACAACAGATAATTTAGCATCTAAATAGATTAGAGAAACATTCTTATGCAAGTATTTCAACTATAACTTGATAAGCAGCATGTCTAATTTTCAATAAAGAATTGATCAACATAAATAACCTTTATGCATCAAGGACATGCTGAGCAGTATATCATCAACCAGTGATTCCCGTATTTCACTCTTATGCAAATACGCTACACGGTTGATTACATTTTACAAACATATTTAAGCTCTGAGGAGATGAGGTATACCGCTCATACTCCAATCGACCATTTCTAAAATTGAAATCGATACCATAAATAGGTCAATGGAAGAGTTGGATTCTCATGACCTCCCACATCCCGGTCAGTACGGGACTACAAGCAGAACTGTGTCAACTGCTCAAAATAGCATTCCAGGGTATACTGGAATCTTCACTATAGAGTTACAGCGTCAACTTCACTCTCATCGGCAATCGAGAGATTTAATGTTTATCTTCATCAACCCGACATTAAATAACATTGGGAGATTAATAATACATCCTTCCCAACCATCGGGAGATTTATGATACATCCATCCCGACACATGAAGGATTGAGAGGTTTGATGTTTATCTCCCCTCAACCTCTTCACCAGGACGTAAGGATATTTTCGCCCATTTACCCCCACATATTCAGAATATGCGAACTCCAGGAATTCCATAGGAAAACCTGTTTCACCATCATCAACTACTGACGATGATGGATCTATGGTCAGAGCACTACATGAATAGATTTCACTTGATTAATTAAGTACATTTTCATATTCTTTTAGCATCAGCCAAGTTCTCAAAACATAGCTTATTATAACAATGCTATAAAGAGACATGTACTAATTGCATCAATTACTTATCAGTCATTAAAAGACATTGGGAACTCAGTTCCTCTTTTCAATACTGGGAATTATCATCCCTTCCCAATCTCATAACCATAATCATATGGTTCTGGGTATTTAAACCCTTAGCTCATCATTAAGCATTGTTAACACTTTTTCAGGTAACTATCACCTTCAGGTCATCTGACCAAGGCAAACATGAAACTTGCTATTACAAGCATCACTCATGGTACTTGAGGCCCATTAAATCTCTTGTTACCTCTTACCAGGAAGCAAGGTATATTATGGCACACAAGGCCCAATCACAATAGTGAATTAAACATCATAGTTCATACCTGACTGTGATCATCATTTCAGAATACCTACATGGTCAGCACAAATGATAACAGTAATATCAATTGCATATCATTACAATATAAAACAAATATGGATTCACTATTCAAGGGTAACACCACTATTCCCTTATCAGGGTTAGGGTTTCCCATTTCATGTCTTTTGAGGATATTCATCATATTAACCACATCAAGGTTATGGTTTATCACCATATTTCTCATATTAGGGCTTCATAAAGCATTATATAGTATTACCCTGGATTTGAGCTTCACATCACATCAAACATTAGGGTTTCTCATGAAACCATTCTTAGTTAGGGTTTCATATAAATTTCACCCCAGAATAGGGTCTACATTCAATAAACCACAATTAGGGTTTACTATTCATCCCAATTAGGGTTTTACATTCAATTACCCATAATCAGGGTTTATTATTCATCCCAATTAGGGTTTTGCATTACATTACCCTAAATTAGGTTTACACATATAATCACCCTGGATTAGGGTTACATCCATACCCTGGATTAGGGTTTCATTAAGAATTGCCCTAAATTAGGGTTTGGGTTCAATAACCTTGTCGATTAGGGTTTATACTCATGATTAGGGTTTCATGATCTCTTTACTAAGGATCATACCCTTGATCACCACATGAGTCATACTCATGTATGAATTCCATTTTTTTTCATTCTCTCAACTTGATTAGGTTATATCAACCCTTCAATCAAGTACATACAACTATGATTGTCATAGTGTACCAAATTATTGCTCTTATAAGTGATTAGGGTTTACCCCTTTATTAGTACTAATCATTTAGGTATTTTTAGGTTTTTAACCTTTGTACATCTATGATTACCATCACTATCAAACATTGGATCATTGGAACAATCATTACCTTCAATTTTCAAATGATTGAATCACAAATGAACTCCATTCGGTTTTGAAGTTTCATCACCAAACGGTTTTGAAACCGTTTGGCCTCCAAACGGTTTTGAAACCATTTGACCCCAAACGGTTTCAAGCCTATTTGGGCCAAATCAGTCCCAAAACCACAAGGGTTCTTTAGGTCATTTCATCAATCCAATCAAATGTAATTGCATCATTGAATTGACTATCGATTAAGAAATTGAAGGATTCGTCAATCAACACCATTAGATCTTTATCCAATAATCAAGGATCAACCACTAACCCTCCAAACGGTTTTGAAACCGTTTGGTCCCAAACAGTTTCAAGACCGTTTGGGCTCAAACGGTCTCAAGACCGTTTGACCCAATTTGTCTTGAAATCGTTAGGACCAATCAAGGATTCTTCAATCAACTTGATTAGGGTTTCCAATTGAAGGATTGTACACACATTGAATCAATCAATTGGATCCATTGGATCATCATCCAACACATACTTAAGTTCATACCTCAAACGGTCAACATAACCAAACGGTCAACCCTCTCATGCGGTTTAGAGTCCAAGTCACCAAACGGTTTGGTGAAACCGTTTGGACCAAAAGTCCAAAACTGTTTGCAACTCAAATTAGTTGAGGTGTGTGCTTATGATCATGTTATCATCTTCAACCTTTAACCCAAAGAAAACTACTTCCATTTCCATGGAAATTACATCAACTAATCAAGGCGGTTGCAATAAGAACAATTGAATCGATTGAATTGAGAAATTGAATTCAATAACAATGATTAAGGGTTCAAATTATATAACCCATATTCAATTGAACTTCAACGCTTGGAGCTTCACGTCAACAATGGTAGAAGAAGCTTTCTCTAACCACAAGGATCGTTCCTCAAGCTTTTGAGTGAAAAGGAATGGTTAGAAGTGAAGATGGGATCGAGATATGAAGAAATTATGCATTGTTTTATGATTTCCACCATGAAATCAAGAAGAACGAAGGTCAAGAACTTACCACAGGTTTGGGGGTCATCTTCCTACTGTTCCTAGATCCCTTGGTCGTTTTTGCAAGCAAGGAGAAGAAAAGGATCCGAAAAAGTCCTTGGTTTGAGTGGTAAAGGCTCTTTTATAAGAAAATCAATGAGAGAGAAAATGTTTTATAAAAATCTTTTAATTCCAAAATTGTTGCCATCACTTCTCCCTTGGTTTCTTGCATGCAAAGGAAACTCTATCCCCACCGAGCTCCCTTCCATTATCCATGAATTAAGGGAAAAGAAATTAAGCACCTTAACCCTTATAATAGGAATATCCATATTTGAGTGGAAATTCTTTTTCTTATAATAAGGTGAGTGGAGTTTTCACCTCCTTGGGATATTTCCTGGTCCTTGCAAAGCTCAAGGACTTCCACACACATCTGACTCCAACCATTTTAATTTTGGTTGAAGTCCCTTTAATTATTTTATTTATGTATTAATTTGAACTAATGTTTCCATTATGCGTAAATCTTGATTATTTTAATATCAAGATTCTCTCTCCTTCTGAGAGATACAATTGAGATGCCCCTCTCATTTTATTTACTCCACATGATGCCAAGAAACATTAGGGACCTTTTTGAAGTGGTAATTTGCATATTGAACCCTAGGTTTTGGGTAAATTGCACCTTACACCAAAATTAGGTTTTAATGCACAAACATATCTTTATCAGCTCTTTCTTGGTATTCAGGCTATCACAAGCCATACCTCTACATCATCTTCATTCTCATGATGCTTCAACACATGAGGAACATATTATCATGCACAATTTGCAATTAAACCCCTCAACTTGGGTAATTTGCACTTTAGTCCAAAACAATCAAAACATTGATTTCAACAACATTCAAAAAGGACTAGAATTGCAATATAAGTTCCTCTTGAGCCTTAATTATCTTTCAAAATATAAGAGCAAGCATGTAATTACTTTTATGAAGCAAAATACCTAGGGTTAAAACATAACCCAGGTCAGGGATGTTACAAGTTATCCACCCCTTATAAGGATTTCGTCCCCGAAATCATCAACAAAACATCAAGAGAAAAGAGTAGGGTATTTCCTCCTCATTTCTTCCTCTAATTCCCATGTGGCTTCTTCAACACCATAGTGATTCCAGAGGACTTTTACAAGACTAATGTCTTTCTTTTTCAACTTCTTGATTCTTCTGTCAAGAATCAACACAGGTCCTTCAACATAAGATATGTCATCATTTAGTTCTACCTCCACATGTTGTAAAACCAACTTAGTGTCAGGATGACACTTCCTCAACATAGATATATGAAACACTGGGTGCAATCTATGCAACTCAGGTGGTAACTCCATCTTATAGGCTACCTTTCCCATCCTCTCAATGATCGGATAAGGCCCCATAAATCTAGGAGCTAACTTCCCTTTCTTTCCAAATCGCAGGATACCTTTCCAAGGTGAAACCTTGAGGTACACCCTGTCTCCAATTTGTAATTCTAAGGGTCTACGATGCTTGTAAGCATAGGATTTTTGTCTATCTTGGGTAGCTTTCAACTGTTGTTGTATGACTTTAACTTTCTCAGTTGTTTGTTGAACCAGCTCAGGACCCAAAAGTTGATATTCACCAGTTTCATACCAACATAGGGGAGATCTACAACGTCTACCATAAAAATCTTCATATGGTGCCATGTCAATACTTTGCTGATAGCTGTTATTATAAGCAAACTCTATCAAGCTCAAATGTAGATCCCAACTCCCTACAAACTGAAGAACACATGCCCTAAGCAAGTCCTCCAAAGTTTGTATCGTCCTCTCTGATTGTCCATCTGTTTGGGGATGAAAGGCTATACTAAACCATAATCGCGTACCCAAAGCTTTATGGAGTCACTCCCAAAACGACTTTTAAACTGGGTACCTCTATCAGAAACTATGGTAACTGGAACCCCGTGCAAATGCACTATCTCATCTATGTATATCTGTACCAGCTTTTCAGCTGTATAGGTTGCTTTGACAGGTAAGAAATGTGTTGTCTTTGTCAACCTATCAATTATCACCCAAATGGAATCATGACTTTTGGCTGTTCTAGGAAAACCAACCAAAAAGTCCATGGTTACATGATCCCATTTCCACTGTGGTATAGGCAGTGGTTGCATTGTTCCTGCGGGCTTCTGATGTTCAGCCTTAACCTATTGACACACCGGACATCGCATAACAAACTCATTAACATCCTTCTTCAAACCAGGCCACCAATACATATATTTTAAGTTATGATACATCTTGGTGCTCCCTGGATGCGTAGCATACATTGAAGAATGAGCTTCTTCCATAACTATCTTTCTTAAGTTATCAACATCAGGTACTATCATCCTACCATGATAACAGGCTACCTGATCATCTGAATCATGGAAACCATCTCGTTTCTCACTACCATACTCTGATCTAATCTGTTGAACTACAGCATTAGCTTGTTGTGCTTCTTTAATCTGTTCCCTCAGAGTAGGTTTTACTTGCATCTCAGCTAACAACCCAGATAACAACGATAACATAAGTTGTATATTATCTTGCCTTAAAGAGATAAGCATATCTCTCTTAGAGCACAATAAGGAGTTTAGTTGTGCTTTATCTAAAGCTGGTGTTGCTGATTTTCTGCTTAGTGCATCAACAACTACATTGGCCTTCCCTGGATGATAATCAATTATACAATCATAGTCCTTGATTAACTCCATCCAGCGGCGTTGCCTCATGTTTAGCTCATGCTGAGAAAAGATATACTTTAGATTCTTATGGTCTGTGAAAATCTGGAATGTTTCTCCATAGAGATAATGTCTCCAGATCTTCAAGGCATGTACCACAGTAGCTAGCTCTAGATCGTGTGTTGGATAATTCACCTCTTATTTCTTAAGCTGTCAAGAAGCAAAAGAAATCACTTGTTTATCCTGCATAAACACACATCCTAAGACATTTTTAGATGCGTCATAAAAGACTATGTACCCCTTTCCTTGCTCAGGTAACACCAACACAAGTGCACTGGTTAACTTTTCCTTCAGCAACTGGAAAGATTGTTGACACTTGTCATTCCAGACAAAAGGAATCTTCTTCCTGGTCAACTTAGTCAGGGGTAAAGCTATAGAACTGAATTTCTTAATGAACCTCCTATAATAGCCTTCCAGTCCTAGGAAACTATGTATCTCTATCGGTGTCTTTGGTTGTTCCCATTGCAGGACAAATTCTACTTTCTTGGGATCAACATGAATACCTGAAGCAGATATTACGTGTCCAAGAAAAGAAACTTCTGATAACTAGAACTCACACTTGCTAAACTTAGCATACAACTTATGCTTTCTTAGCAAGGTCAAAGCCTGACGGAGATGTTTCTCATGTTGTTGAGCATCTCTACTATATATCAGGATGACATCTATAAAGAAGACTACACACTGATCAAGAAAAGGTCGAAAGATTCTATTCCTGAGTTCCATAAATGCAGCTGGTGCATTAGTTAGTCCAAATGACATAACTGTGAACTCATAGTGACCATACCTTGTCCTAAAAGCAGACTTGGGTATGTCACTCTCATTGATACGCAACTAATGGTATCCCGATCTCAGGTCTATTTTGGAAAAGATAGTTGCACCACGCAACTGATCAAACAAGTCATAAGTCCTAGGCAGAGGATACTTGTTCTTTATAGTTACTTTATTCAACTGCCTATAGTCGATGCATAATCTCATAGACCCATCTTTCTTCTTAACAAAGAGGACCGGAGCACCCCATGGTGAAGTACTCAGTCGGATAAATCCCTTCTCAAGCAACTCCTGAAGTTGTTTCTTGAGCTCTGCCATTTCAACAGGTGCCATTCTATATGGCGTTTGTACTATTGGTTGTGTTTTCGGGATTAGATTAATTTCAAAATCAATCTCTCGGGGCGGTGGAACACCTGGAAGTTCTTCAGAAAATACATCTTCAAATTCCCTGACTATTGGAACTTCAGAAAGATAAGGGCTATCCATTGTGGTATCAACCACATGGGTTAAGAATGCAAAGCATCCTTGTCTCATCAACTTCTCAGCTACCATAGATGACATAAGACAGGTTGAAAGAATCTTTCTATCTCTCTGAAAGATCCATGTGTCACCATTATCTGTGAACACAACCGGCTTGGAACTGCAATCCAAGACAACCTTATACTTCTCTAAGGTGTCCATCCCAAGGATTATATCGAACCCGTGCATTTCAAGTGGTATAAGATCCACCTGAATGCAGTGATCAGAAAAGAAAAGATTGTAGGGAGAACACACTTCCCGCAATACTGCAGATCCCAGCAAAGGTGTTTCTAATAACAGGCTATCTGCTCTATGACTAACAATCATGTTGCAGTCATGAATCACTTCTCAAGTGATAAAAGAGTGTGTAGCACCCAGATCAATTAACACAGATTCGAAGCAGGATGAAGACATATCAGAATAAAATAGTTCCATCTGACCTGTCACAACCCGAGGGTTGACTACTGCTTCAGGTTGATTCATGGCATAGAATCTAGTCGTTGGTTGTTGTTGATCATGTACTCGATTGTTGGATGTCGACGAACTGGCTTGGGATGTTTGTCCACGTCCTCTAGCACCACTGCCAGATTGTTGCTTCTGAGAGCCTAGCTGAATCTACCTCATTTTCTGGGTCACATTCTTGACTTTCTCAGGACAGTCCCTCACCACATGGCCTTCTCTTCCACATCTATAATAGGTTACATTCCCCCTCTGAGGTCTGGGTGGTCCTGTTACTGACATTGAGGCTGAGTTGTGAGCTCCCTTCGGTGGTAAATTACGGCCTCTACCCTTTCTTGACGTCCATTGCGTCTGGGTATCATACCTTGGTGGTGGTGTAGGCACAGAATACCTTGGTTTCTTAAAACTCCCAGAACTCTATCATTAGAACTGTGGGTATTCTTTCTTACCCTTGATCTGTCTCTTCTCAATTACAACCCTCTCTATACGTCTTACAGACTCCACAAAAGTGACAAACCTCTCCCGGTTCTCCATAGCATACACCGGAGTGGTCAATTCAGCGTTCAACCCCTTCTCAAAACGTCGAATTCTCTCCTCATCATTTGATGCCATATGCGGACAAAACCACAATAACTCCATGAACCTAGCTTCATATTCACTAATGTTCATTTTCCCTTGCCTCAACCTCTCAAATCGAGAGATTTTCTCATCTAGATACGTCTTGTAAAAGTATCTAGCGACAAATTCACGCCTGAATTCATCCCATCAGATCATGACTCCAGGTCTTTTTCCCTCCTCGATGGTCCACCAGTGGCCAGCACTCCCTTTTAAGAGATATACAGCATGACTAACCTTCTCATCATCAGGAATCATGAGGATTCTGAAAGCTTTCTCCAGTTCAGTCAACCATAGATCAGCATCTGTTGGATCGGTTGTACTAGCATACTCTAAGCCTTCTACCCTCTTAAGTCGTTTAAAGGTCTTTCCAGCTCCATGTATTTCATCATGGGCTGGTGCCCTTGGTGCAGGTAATGGCATTCTATCTGTCATATGGGTCATAGCTGCCATAAACTGCTCAAACATGGCTTGGAAGGCTGGGTTACCCATATCAGCTTGGTTGAACTAGGGTTGTTCAGGGATGGGCTCCTCCCTATCTTGGTCTCTTGCACCTCCTCCTGGTGTAGCAACACTACTCTCAGCAGCTTGTTCATCATGTGATCCAGACATCTTTAGTTCTTCTTCTCCTCCTATATGAGCAGAAGACACTGTCAGATAACTGGATGACACTAGAACAGACTCAACAACCTTAATCATATGTCTCTGTAGACTCAACAAACCTAGATCTTTGATACCACTTAACTTGTGGCATCCAACCCACAAAAACAAGATTAACTAATGCGTAAGAGTATTATTAACAGTGGATTACTGAAAATCACTAAAAATTAAAACCATTTATCAAGAGATCCATTCACAGGAAAACTCTTTCATTCAGAACCAAAGTAAAACATTACATTCTGGTTCACATATATACATAACATGTATCATTGCTCCTCAAGGCACACATGCACTCACTACTCTATCTCATCTGTACACATGTAGTATAAAAACCTCGAGTCTTGAAGCCAAAAATCTCAGATCGAAGTATTAAAACACTAACTCCTAGGATCCGAGAGTACAGAGACGACTATAGGACTAACTATACACAACCAGACAGCCAATGTCTCCACCTGATGGATCATTGTTGTCCTTGAGACTGTTGCTTCTCTTCTCCTATAGAAGGGTTTCTGCCTGCTTGTTTGCGTCTACCTAAAAACATTAGATCCCACGGGGGTGAGACAATTACAAAATTGCCCCAGTGAGAGATATAACTCTCCGCCGTAACATTATTATTGCAGTTTAATAGAAATAAACTGAGCAGTGGAATCATAAACTTAACAACAGATAATTCAACATCTAAACATATTAGAGCAACATTCTTATGCAAGTATTTCAACTATAACTTGATAAGAAGCATGTCTAATTTTCAATAAAGAATTGATCAACATAAATAACCTTTATGCATCAAGGATATGCTAAGCAGTATATCATCAACCAGTGATTCTCGTATTTCAATCTTATGCAAATACGCTACACGACTGATTACATTTTACAAACATATTTAAGCTCTGAGGAGATGAGGTATACCGCTCATACTCCAACTGACCATATCTAAAATCGAAATCAGTACCATAAATAGGTCAATGGAAGAGCTAGATTCTCATGACCTCCCACATCCCGGTCAGTACGGGACCACAAGAAGGACTGTGTTTACTGCTCAAAATAGCATTCCGGGGTATACTGGAATCTTCTCTATAGAGTTACAACGTCAACTGCACTCTCATCGACAATCGATAGATTTAATATTTATCTTCATCGACCTAACATTAAATAACATTGGGAGATTAATAATACATCCTTCCCAACCATCGGGAGATTTATGATACATCCATCCCGACACATGAAGGATTGAGAGGTTTGATGTTTATCTCCCCTCAACCTCTTCACCAGGACGTAAGGATATTTTCACCCATTTACCCCCACATATTCAGAATATGCGAACTCTAGGAATTCCATAGGAAACCCTATTTCACCATCATCAACTACTGACGATTATGGATCTATGGTCAGAGCACTACATGAATAGATTTCACTTGATTAATTAAGTACATTTTCATATTCTTTTATCATTAGCCAAGTTCTCAAAACATAGCTTATTATAACAATGCTATAAAGAGACATGTACTAATTGCATCAATTACTTATCAGTCATTAAAAGACATTGGGAACTCAGTTCCTCTTTTCAATACTGGGAATTATCATCCCTTCCCAATCTCATCACCATAATCATATGGTTCTAGGTATTTAAACCCTTGGCTCATCATTGAGCATTGTTACCACTTTTCCAGCTATCACCTTCAAGTCATCTGACCAATGCAAAAATGAAACTTGCTATTACAAGCATCACTCATGGTACTTGAGGCCCATTAACTCTCTTGTTACCTCTTACCAGGCAGCAAGGTATATTATGGCACACAAGGTCCAATCACAATAGTGAATTAAACATCATAGTTCATACCTGACTATGATCATCATTTCAGAATACCTGCATGGTCAGCAACATAGACAATAAGAATGATTAGCCCAACCACTGTTTTGCGGATAAAAACTGAATGATTTGAGTGGGAACGAAGAAAGCCAAAAGTTACTAAGATCTGAGTAAGTTTGTCGAACCAAGCACGAGGGCTCTGTTTGAGATCATAGATGGATTTTTTCTGCTTACAGACCTGTGAGGCATACTCCCCCTCAGCAACAAACCCCGGTGGTTGCTCCATGTAAACTTTTTGCATATCAGTACCATATAAAACAAATATGGATTCACTATTCAAGGGTAACACCACTATTCCCTTATCAGGGTTAGGGTTTCCCATTTCATGTCTTTTGAGGACATTCATCGTATTAACTGCATCAAGGTTATGGTATATCACCATATTTCTCAAATTAGGGCTTCATAAAGCATTATATAGTATTACCCTAGATTTGAGCTTCACATCACATCAAAAATTAGGGTTTCTCATGAAACCATTCTTAGTTAGGGTTTCACATAAATTTCAGCCCAGAATAGGGTCTACATTCAATAAACCACAATTAGGGTTTACTATTCATCCCAATTAGGGTTTTACATTCAAGTACCCATAATCAGGGTTTATTATTCATCCCAATTAGGTTTTTGCATTACATTACCCTAAATTAGGTTTACACATATCATCACCCTGGATTAGGGTTACATCCATACCCAGGATTAGGGTTTCATTAAGAATTGCCTTGAATTAGGGTTTGGGTTCAATAACCTTGTCGATTAGGGTTTATACTCATGATTAGGGTTTCATGATCTCTTTACTAAGGATCATACCCTTGATCACCACATGAGTCATACTCATGTATGAATTCCATTTTTTTTCATTCTCTCAACTTGATTAGGTTATATCAACCCTTCAATCAAGTACATACAACTATGATTGTCATAGTGTATCAAATTATTGCTCTTATAAGTGATTAGGGTTTACCCCTTTATTAGTACTAATCATTTAGGTATTTTTAGGTTTTTAACCTTTATACCATATATGATTACCATCACTATCAAACATTGGATCATTGGAACAATCATTACCTTCAATTTCTAAATGATTGAATCACAAATGAACTCCATTCGGTTTGGAAGTTTCATCACCAAACGGTTTTGAAACCGTTTGGGCCAAATCAGTCCCAAAACTACAAGGGCTCTTTAGGTCATTCATCAATCCAATCAAATGTAATTGCATCATTGAATTGACTATCGATTAAGCAATTGAAGGATTTGGTAATCAACACCATTAGATCTTTATCCAATAATCAAGGATCAACCACTAACCCTCCAAACAGTTTTGAAACCGTTTGGTCCCAAACGGTTTCAAGACAGTTTGACCCAATTTGTCTTGAAATTGTTAGGACCAATCAAGGATTCTTCAATCAACTTGATTAGGGTTTCCAATTGAAGGATTGTACACACATTGAATCAATCAATTGGATCCGTTGGATCATCATCCAACACATACTTAATTTCAGACCTCAAACGGTCAACATAACCAAACGGTCAACCCTCTCATGCAATTTGGAGTCCAAGTCACCAAACGGTTTGCAAACTGTTTGGTCCCAAACGGTTTGCAAACTGTTTGGTCCCAAACGGTTTGGTGAAACCGTTTGAACCAAAAGTCCAAAACCTTTTGCAACTCAAATTAGTTAAGGTGTGTGCTTATGATTAGGTTATCATCTTCAACCTTTAACCCCATGAAAACTACTACCATTTCCATGGCAATTATATCAACTAATCAAGGCTATTGCAATAAGAACAATTGAATCAATTGAATTGAGAAATTGAAGTCAATAACAATGATTAAGGGTTCAAGTTATATAACCCGCCTTCAATTGAGCTTCAAAGCTTGGATATTCACTTAAACAATGGTAGAAGAAGCTTTCCCTAACCACAAGGATCATTCCTCAAGCTTTTGAGTGAAAAGGAATGGTTAGAAGTGAAGATGGGATCGAGATATGAAGAAATTATGCATTGTTTTATGATTTCCACCATGAAATCAAGAAGAACGAAGGTCAAGAACTTACCACAGGTTGGGGGGTCGTCTTCCTGCTATTCCTAGCTCCCTTGGTCGTTTTTTTAAGCAAGGATAAGAAAAGGATCCGAAAAAGTCCTTGGTTTGAGTGGTAAAGGCTCTTTTATAAGAAAATCAATGAGAGAGAAAATGTTTTTATAAAAATCTTTTAATTCCAAAATGGTTGCCATTCCCCCTTGATTTCTTGCATGCAAAGGCAAATCTATCCCCACCGAGCTCCCTTCCATTATCCATGAATTAAGGGAAAAGAAATTAAGCACCTTAACCCTTATAATAGTAATATCCATATTTGAGTGGAAATTCTTTTTCTTATAATAAGGTGAGTGGAGTTTTCACCTCCTTAGGATATTTTGTGGTCCTTGCAAAGCTCAAGGACGTCCACACACATCTGAATCCAACCATTTTAATTTTGTCTGAAGGCCCTTCAATTATTTTATTTATGTATTAATTTGAACTAATGTTTCCATTATGCTTAAATCTTGATTATTTTAATATCAAGATTCTCTTTCCTTCTAAGAGATACAATTTATTTACTCCAAATGATGCCAAGAAACATTAGGGACCTTTTTGAAGTGGTAATTTTCATATTGAACACTAGGTTTTGGGTAAATTGCACCTTACACCAAAACTAGGTTTTAATGCACAAACATATCTTTATCAGCTCTTTCTTGGTATTCAGGCTATCACAAGCCATACCTCTGCATCATATTCACTCTCATGATGCTTCAACACATGAGGAACATATTATCATGCACAATTTGCAATTAAACCCCTCAACCTGGGTAGTTTGCACTTTAGTCCAAAACAATCAAAACTTTGATTTCAACAATATTCAAAAAGGACTAAAATTGCATATAAGTTTCTATTGAGCCTTAATTATCTTTCAAAAGATAAGAGCAAGCATGTAATTACTTTTATTAAGCAAAACATCTAGGGTTAAAACATAATCCAGGTCAAGGATGTTACATTGGTACTAAGCCTCCTCAGGGTCTAAGGAACTCTTGTTCCTATCCCTAGCAGGTAAGCACCTATATCATCTGCACATAGGTACCAACAGCCTCATCTTTCTTCTAGGGTTTGGTTCCTCTGAAGGCAACCAAGATACCAAAAGCCTCCAGGGGTCATGCACGAGGCAATCGCAACCATCCACTTAGGTTGAAACATACCCAACTTCTCAGGGTTCCTCATATCCTAGAGTCTAAGCTTCCAACCTTCTTATTCGGGTCTTGCTCTCTCTCCCTAGAGCTAACCCTACAAACAAACTTGCCACTGGAGGTTCTCTCTCTAAAAGGGTGGATCAATCTCACATGCATATACTTACATGGGTGAAACCTACGTTCACTCGAGATTATCTATGGCCCTTTATGGTTATCTCATAATCTATCCAACATGCCCTTCTGGTCTAGGTTTCGACCTACTTATAGCAGTTACTAACATACCCTAGGTGCATACTATGCCATGCTCATATCAGCCCATAGGTTTTCTATAGGGTCATTACTAACCTCATCAATGAAGGGGTTATCCTTCACCCTAACATGCACAACCCTTCTTAGGGTTGGGTCGCCAAAGCTACTTGGTCATCCAACCTCATATGGCTCACACTATCATAGGGATTCAAAACCAACATCATGTCAACCCACACAAGGTCGACCATGACTTCCATCTCATCATGCCATCTCTCTCTCTAACCACCACTTAGGGTTAGGGTTAGCATCATCCTCAGATAATGTGCTAGGTCTCTACCTTTAATGGAGGTCTCTTCCTATAAGAACAACTCTACTTCATCCTCCTGATAAGAAGGTCTAACCTCAGGTCTCTCCTACGGGCATGACAACACATGTCATGTGACCTAAGCATGCAACTATTCTTTAGTTTATGCTTAAACTATTAAGCTTATGTCCATGACATCTTATTTACATGCTTTTTCATTAATTTGGTGGAGGATTCCTTAACCTTATTATACATACCCATACTTTAAGAGGGTGAGGAAGAGAGAGAAAAACCCTAAACCTTATAATCTTAATAGAATTAGGGTTGTGAAGGGACGAAAATATATGAGAGAGTCCTAAAGGTATCTTATTTTGAGTCAGATTCTAAGACATTGGCTAGGAAGTCACACAAATCTAGGAGTCCTCATATTCCGACTAGCAATGCGGAGGAAAATATTGCCAGTCCCCAAACATGATCATTTTCTAGAAACCTTTGTCTTTCAAAAAATCCTCTAATAACTCCCTCGGGTTCTACGGAGTTTGTAAAATTTAATGATTACTAAAGACTAAATGAGGAACCAATGTTCTGATACCAAATATAACGACCATGCCTCCCGGTAACACCCAATTAAGGGAGGCCCAGAGGTTAGAGTCATTATCCCGATTTCCTGGATCAAAGGCTCGATAAATAATCAGTAATAATTATTAAATTCTACCATGACTATATTGAAAGTTGGAATAAAAATAAAACTTTGCATATCTTTTTTTTTTTCAAAAACTTGGATATCTAACTTCTATCCACCTCTAGTCTCCATTATAACTAATCCTCCTTGCACTTTATTTCTTAATTTCACGATATGCCACTTTACTGTTTGCCCTTTTCAATTTGTGCCTAAAACATTGACAAACAAAACGTCGGTCAGCATAAATAAATATGTCGGTATGTGGGGGAAACAATAATCAGGCAATTATCTATAACAACATATTACAAGCAATTTTGGTTTATTAAGCAAACTTTACACTTTAAACATAACTACTCAATCCATACATACCCTAACATCTGTGTTGTCCCTGTAGTGGACATGGATGCTACCTCTCATATGGTAGATCCCAACTAACCCCCATGATCCTACCTAACAGGTAGATCAATACCTAGGGTTGAAGAGTTGCATGGCACTACCCATAGGTAGCCCAATCACTAACTCATGATATGCTAAAGAGTCGCATGGCACTCCCCATAGGTAGCCCAATCCCTAACTCTTGATATGCTAAAGAGTCGCATGGCACTACCCATAGGTAGCCCAATCCCTACCTCATGATAACCTGATGGTCCTACCTAACAGGTAGACCATGCACTAGGTCATCCTTTTCATCGTTAGAAAAGCCACATAGGAGGACCAGGATCTGAGCTAGTTATGTACACATATTTATGGTGATAGTCATAGTCACTTTATAGTTGCATGAAATAAAAGTCATCCAAGCAGTTATTTTTAGGAAACTGATAAAACATTCAGGAATTGCCATGAAACTAAAGTGATTTAACCATAAGCGTAACCACATACCTGATCCAGAGTAACTTGATGTCTAAGCATTAATATTCAAGAAAATCAAACAAGCAATCAACAATATCCTAAAATTAATGCATAACATCCAAGTGTCATTATTTTACCCAAAACATTCTCAAGATCGACTTGGATTCCACCTTAGGATTTCTAGGCCAACTTTAGAGTTTTGTTAGGGTTTTAGCATCCATAAACCTTTTATCACTTTTAATACCCTTTTAGTTCACAAACCCTAATTTCAACATCATAGGCACAATTATCATGTTCAATTTCTTTCGAATTGACAACTCGTATGTTACGACCCCACCTCCCGATAACCCCCAATTAAGGGAGACCAAGAGGTTGAGCCGCATCCATTAATCCCGGATCAAAGGTTCGACATATAACCATAAACAATTATCAAATTCTAACAGACTATACTGAAAATGGTAATAAAATTTTTCTTTACATACCTTTTGAAAACTTGGATCTCTAAACTTTTATCCACACAGATACTAATCTATCTAATCCTCCTTTGTACTTTAATTCCCTTTTAGTATCAAACGTGCCACTTTACTGTTTGTTCGTTTCATTGTACCTAAAACGCCGACAAACAAAACGTCGGTCAGCCAAAGCTGGTATGTGGGGGAAACAGATAATCGTGCAACTATGATAACCATGTAATCATTCAATTAATCATTTAACAACCAAGATTACGTTTTAAGCCAAACTACTCAATCCATCTTTTCACAACTCTGTATTGCCCCTTTAGGACTTACATGGTACCTCTATAAGGTGACTTGATGGACCTACCCTCTAGGCAGCCAAAGTCATTCATGACCCTACCCTCTAGGCAGTTAAAGTCATTCATGACCCTACCCTCTAGGTAGTCAAAGTCATTCATGACCTGATGTACCTACCCTCTAGGTAGTCTTTTATCAGGTCCGCCATTACGACACAGAGGGAAATCAAGGATTGAGCTAGATGGCATATACATTAAGTGATAGTCATAGTCACTTTATACTTTGCATGGCAGAAATAAACATCCAAACTGTTTAGTTGCATTCAATGCGATTAAACATTCAGAAAACGTCGGGAAACCTAAACGGTTAACCATAAGTAACCACATACCTTATTCCTTGCAGAAACCATGCCGAACATCATAGACTTTATGAGTGCATCCAAACATCCAAGTAACCAAGCATATAATCAACAATATCTGAAACATGTATACTACATATGTGTCACCATGTATTCACATTACATTACTCAGATCTAGATGTGCTCCTAAACTAGGGTTTAGGGTTATTTCTTGTTTGGACTAAGGATTAGGGCTACGAACCCTAATTCCATCATATTATGATTTATAAGATTACAATCTCACTTTTGCATACTAGGTTAAACCCTAATTATCTTCTTAAGCATATTAGACTACTCATTACATCTAATACACATTATCAACATTAATTAAGGTTTCTAATCCCTTTAAGGCATATTCATGTACATAAAACCCTAAAGTAAACCAACTATATAAAAAGATCATCTTTTTAAATACTATTCTCACTTTCATTAACAACAGGTTAATATCAGATTGATTTATCCATCTATCATCAAATCTAAGGATTTTTCCTTAATCGAATCATTAAAATGATAGCTTTTATGCACTTTTCATATTGCAAGCATATTTAGGCATATAATCTCTTAATTAACCTAATTACATGCAAAGATCATCATTTTTGATCTTAAAGTATCTTTTTACATTTAACAGGTTAATATCAACTCTAATGATTCATTAAACCTTATTACACACTTTAATCATATCAGATTAGGGTTCCTTAATCTTTAACTAATCAAAGATGATAATCTACATAAATTTTAGAACTATGGTCAGATTCAGGCTATGAGACTATTTTTATTGTATTCCTCTCATTCTGAGGATCAAAATTCATATATAACTTTTCGTCATCCGAGCTACGAATCTTAAGTTACGAATTTTGCAAGAAAAATACTTACTTGGCCAATAGCATGCTGACACGTCAGCATAGCATTTGGAAAACATAACCAAATGACAGAAATACCCCCGCGTAAGTGGACCATCTCCTTAGCCCGCGAAGGGCAATCTTGTCCAACGACCTATAGGCGTCTTCTTCCTCGCGATTGCTGATCTGCGTAGCCCTAGCCGACCTTGTGCGGCTGGTCCTTCGCATCTGGGCCCTCGATGGCCATCAGGGACAAGTCCCCTCCATCCGCCATGCCCCCTCGCAGGTGGGGCCACCCTTGGTTCGGCCGCAACCGCCGGGAGCAGGCTCTGCAAGCCGGCGGCGCACCACCTTGCTGCAGCCGTGCTGCAGGTTTGCGGCCGGTGTCCTGGTGGAGCCCGACGCTCCTGGACGCTCACGGGTCACTCAAAGGTCACCGCGGTTCATCAGGCAACCTTCCAAAACGGCCGCACGTCTCTCCATTGCTCCAGAGAACTCTCTATCCGTGGTCTAGGGTTAGCATGGAAGGAAGAAGAAGAAGAAGAAGAAGCAAAAGTGGGGGATGGTTGCGTAGGACTTTTTCTCTCAACTTGGCCAAGGGATCTACCCTTTAAATAGGAGAGTATCCACGCCCCATAGAGTTCATCCATGAGTTAATTATGTACTTTCCTTAAAAAAAGAATGGAATTCCTTCATTAAGAAGCTAACTCTCTCTCTCCTTTGATATATTCCATCACTTGGATAATAGGAATTCGAAATTCCTCCTCTCTTATTTACTTTATAGTTGCTTCTTAATGTTTGGCACAATTCCTATTTTTCTTTATAGAAAAATATCAACTTTTTAATAAATTCATTAAAGAAGCAACATATTATCCTCTTATTTTGCCTTTTTAGTATTTTCTCTTTCTTTCCTCTTTATTGGGACTCCTTGGATCCCAATATACTCCATTATTTCGAAATCCTTTTCCAAGGATATCTATTATCCTTCTAGATGCATCTTTATGCCTTATTTCACATTATCTTGTTTATTTCTCATTTAAATATTCCTTTTTGAGGATTTCTTTTTATTTCTCTTTTATTTTCCTCATTGGTATTCTTTTTATCTTTAGTAATCCTTGGGATACGAAATTCCACAAAGGACAACCCAATTATACCTCTTTTTACTTGTTTTCCACATATTACCATTATTTCTAATTTCTTTCTTAATAAAGAAATACTTAATTAATCCTTTCTTTTCCTATTTCTTTCTTTTTGCAACTCCTTGGTACCCAAGGAACCCAAGAGGCACGAAATCCTCTTTGGATTTGCCTTCTAGAGGTTTCCACATATTTCTTTTCTTAAAATTCAACTATCCATTTACTAATTGAATTTCCTTTGTTATTTTCCTTTTTATTATTATTTCTTGGTTTTGAGTTCCTTGAACTCCAAGATATCCATAATCTGGAATTCTTATCTTTTAGGGAAATATATCATATCTTTTTCCTTATTTTATGGAATTCTTTACGTATTCTTCAATCACATCAATTTGGGCTTCAATTAAAACAAGGCCCATTTAGCAACACACAAATAATCAATCATGGAATCCATTCCAAACCACATCACATCAATCATGGAATTCATCATATCATTATTTGTTCAATTAGATTTAATATGATAAATTTCATTTCTCATTAATTAAGCCCAAAAATTGGGGTTATAACATCCTTCCCCTCTTATAGGAATTTTGTCCTCAAAATTCAAACAAGCAAACAATCAACAATTCAGGATAAGACTTTTCCCCTGTCCATCATTGGCCCCAATGTGGATTTACCGTACTCATGGCGCTTCCAAAGAACCTTTATCATCACTTATTCTTTTCTCTGAGTTCTTTCATCCTGGCGTCTATAAACTACACAGGTGACTCAGGTCATTTCAGCCTCCCTTGGGGCTCACTAGGTTCATGGCTCAGCACATGGTCGGGTACCTCACATCGTGCTCTAAATTGGACACATGGAACTCATCTCACATTACTCTATCCTGATGGGTAGGGTCAAACCTAACCTTCTCCACCCATCCATCTCTAATAGACCCATGTATTGGGGACTCAGCTCTCTTAGATATACTTAGAGGGGTCGGATTTTCATGTCATATTTTCTCCCACAGTAACTTGTATGTCAGTCTACTTTGCATCTGCTTACGACTCTTATCGTCTCTAGGCTCCTTTCAGCCCTTGCACAATCAAAGCGACTTCATCTACTCGTACTGTGGTCCTTTTCTAACCATCATGTGGTCCTTTCACCAACATCACCTTACTGAAGTGGTGACCGACACAACCTCCCTTACCGAGCTTCATACCAAACCCGATACTGGCTATGAGGGTCATTGTCACATCTTTCATAGGACAAAACTGTCTCTAGATATCACCCTGAACAAGCACACATGCCCTCATCAGACCCTTTAGTCTGGATCATACTACCCATAGTTAGGGGTGATAACATTGAGTTCTTCATGTACCTACTTCCACTTTATGGAAGTGAACCTTTAGGTAAAACTCAAGAATCTTCGAACTCGCTTCATGGTGTAGTTGAACCATCTCTCTCCTGGGTAGTTCAACAAAACTCTTTCTTTTCCCATGTCCTCTAGGTAAGGCGACCTACCATAACCCATATTGTATTTCAACCTTTCCTTGGTCCAAGGGAGACCCATCACCACATCCATAGTATTGATCTCCCATTCCCTCTCAATGACTCTTTTGCCCTCTATATCGATACACTGGGCTACTGGGGTTCGTCCTTTACCTCCTGGCTTGCATGGCCATAAACCACATGCAACCTCATCTTAAGCATCCAAGTGCTATTTCTATTTATCATTCTGTATAGTGATCTTCAATCGTGATTTCCGGTATGTCATGATTCCTCAAGATAGATTCCTCCAAAACCCTAAACCACTCATGTCGGGGTTTCATCACCTTCTTTTCCAAAGAAGTGCATATTAGGTTCCACCACCATCCTTTTATTGCATCAAGGAGTAGACTGGCTAACCAACCAACCCTTAACTTTTCAACACATCTTACCTTATCTGAGTGTTATCCAAACACCACTCCTTTTTAAACTTAGGGTTAGCCAAACAACCTCTTCTAGATAAATGAGGTAGCTATAACTCAACCAGAGCATCACTTCATATCCATTAAAGACATACACTTCTCCTTATTTCACTTATCATCTCATCTCCAACTCTATGTCCATCTTTATTAAGAACACTCTCTGATTTCATCATCAGGGTGATCAAACTCAACCTGGTATAACTTGTAAGTTTCACTTAGCTCAGGATAAACACATCCTCATAAGGTGACTATCTTCCATGTATCATTCCTTTTTACCAGATTAGGTTATCTTCTCTATCCCCATTTCTCGTGGCAGCGTTCCAACCTACATCATCTCTTATCCTTAGTGTATGACATGCATATGTACTATCTCTCACTCCCATAACAAGAGGAAATAAGCATTTGGCTGCAGTCCAAATACAGAGTTCCTCCTATTCCAAGAGTAGAGATGGTACATCCCACCTTGCCAGTACACCTTTAAATCTGAGTTGCAACGTGCCACGTATGTCTCTTTATCACAAACATCATGATATCAAACTAGTCTTGAACCTACTGAGGTTTATATCCTTAGTCAACTCCTCTAGGTCCATAGGGTACCGACTCTTTTGGGGTCATCCCTCTTCCCTCATGCATCAAGAGAGTGCCCTACTCATCTGCCCTTTGGTCCCATGAGTTCATGAAGGTGATCAATCTCCTAACCCATGGCCTTTAGACAATGATAGCTGTTACCTCCCGACCCTATGGTCATGTGCAACTGGGGAATTAGGCAACTCCTACTTTCATCGGTCTTATCCCTACGTGACCCTTAGGATAGACTTAGGATTCTCCATCATAGTACATGTTCACTTAGAACCTTACCCAAGTCTTCTGCACTCATGGGCTGTCCTTCATCCTTTCATAGGGATCATGGCAACCTGCCTACCTTGGCCAGCCCCATACCGGTTACTTCCATGGTAACACATCTACATGCACTTAGACATGACTATCTATGGGTCTACAAGTTCATTCTCATACCATGTACTCTTCACTTAACTTCTCAAGATCCTATGAGACCTCTTTTAAACTAACAAAACTGATATACACCAAAGGGGTCCCTCTCCCAGGATGGGAGGAAAACTATCCCTTGACCACGAGGTCACTAAAGCTCTTAGGTCTAGGGTTTACATCCACACGAGCCTACTTAACCCTAGCAAGCTATTAAGGTATAAGAAGATTGCCTACTGAACTATGCTAGGTCATACTTGTCCTCTTTCCTCAAAGCTGGATCAAGATCATATCCTCAACCTAGATGTGAGGGGTCCATCAAACACACCTTAATCTTAAGGGGATTTTCTTTTCCTCTATTCACGATGATTACTATGCTTGCCTCTATAGGAACTCATCTCTCATCATGATCATCAGGTACACCACTTCCCCTCTTAGGCCTAGGGACCCTAGGTTCACTTGTAGGTGTCCAACTGCATACTCTATCCACGAACCAAGCATGCAAAAGGCATGACATGCACTTCTTGTCATCCCTCAACTCGAGCAACGCTTAGAGTTGGATTTTCCTCAAGGACAAACCATAAGGTACAAGGCCTCATAACCTATTACTAATCCACTTCATGGTATACAAAACATCTTCTTCCTACCTCGGAAGGTAAACATCTCTACCGTAGGCACGTAGGTACCAGAAGCTTCATCTTTTCTCAAGGGTTCGGTCCCTCTAAAGACAACCAAGGTACCATCAAATTTCAGGGACCGATCATGAGGCAACCACTATCATCCAGTGTTCATGGTTTTAGGCTTCCAACCTTCTTGCTGGGTTTCCTACTCTCTCTAGAGCTAACCCTACATCCAACCTCACCATTAGAGGTCCTCTCTTTATGAAGGTTCAACCTCACAGGCATGCTCTACATGGGTGAAGCCTAGGTTTGAACTTATGGTTGCTCAAGATCATCCATAACCCTTTATGCTCCATCATGATTCCTTATCCCGGGTTTCATCCTACCGTCAGCACTATGACGTGCCCTAGGTGCCAGCTATACCCTACTTGCACAAGCCCATAGGGTTTCTAAGGTCCTTCACTAACCTCATCATCTAAGGAGTTATCCTTTATCCTAACATGCACGACCCTTCCCAGGGTTGGGTTGCCAAAGGTGTTAGGTCATCCATGGATCATATGGCATCCTAAAGGCATGTCCCTTCAAACACCTAGTCCAACTCATCTCTCTCCAACCATCACTTAGGGTTAGGGTTAGCATCATCCTCATAGGATGTGCCAGGTCTCTCCAAGACTGACTCATCCTCCTGACAAGAAGGTCTAGCCTTAGGTCTCTCCTGAGGACATGACATCTTATGTCATACGACCTAAGCATGTATCTATTATTTATTTTGCGCTTAATCTATTAAGCTTATGTCCATGACATCTTATTTACATGCCTTTCATTAATTTAGTGGAGGATTCCTTAAACCTTATTAACCTTACCCATACCTCAAGAGGGTGAGGAGAAGAAGGAAACCCTAATCCTTTATGTCCTTATCAGAATTTTGTGATGAGAAGGGATGAATAAGATGAGAAGTCCTAAAGGTATCTTATTTCGATTCATACCCTAAGACTTTGGCCAGGCGGTCACACGGATCCGGGAGTCCTCGTATTCCGACTAGCGGTGCGGAGGAAAATCTTGCCAGCCCCCGGTCGTGATCCCTTTCTAGACACCTCCGTCTTTCGGATACTCCTCTAATAACTCCCTTGGGTTCTATGGAGTTTGTACAATTTAATAATTATTAATGGTTAAATGAGGAACCCAGGCTCTGATACCAAATGTTACGACCCCACCTCCCGATAACCCCCAATTAAGGGAGACCAAGAGGTTGAGCCGCATCCATTAATCCCGGATCAAAGGTTCGACATATAACCATAAACAATTATCAAATTCTAACAGACTATACTGAAAATGGTAATAAAATTTTTCTTTACATACCTTTTGAAAACTTGGATCTCTAAACTTTTATCCACACAGATACTAATCTATCTAATCCTCCTTTGTACTTTAATTCCCTTTTAGTATCAAACGTGCCACTTTACTATTTGTTCGTTTCATTGTACCTAAAACGCCGACAAACAAAACGTCGGTCAGCCAAAGCTGGTATGTGGGGGAAACAGATAATCGTGCAACTATGATAACCATGTAATCATTCAATTAATCATTTAACAACCAAGATTACGTTTTAAGCCAAACTACTCAATCCATCTTTTCACAACTCTGTATTGCCCCTTTAGGACTTACATGGTACCTCTATAAGGTGACTTGATGGACCTACCCTCTAGGCAGCCAAAGTCATTCATGACCCTACCCTCTAGGCAGTTAAAGTCATTCATGACCCTACCCTCTAGGTAGTCAAAGTCATTCATGACCTGATGTACCTACCCTCTAGGTAGTCTTTTATCAGGTCCGCCATTACGACACAGAGGGAAATCAAGGATTGAGCTAGATGGCATATACATTAAGTGATAGTCATAGTCACTTTATACTTTGCATGGCAGAAATAAACATCCAAACTGTTTAGTTGCATTCAATGCGATTAAACATTCAGAAAACGTCGGGAAACCTAAACGGTTAACCATAAGTAACCACATACCTTATTCCTTGCAGAAACCATGCCGAACATCATAGACTTTATGAGTGCATCCAAACATCCAAGTAACCAAGCATATAATCAACAATATCTGAAACATGTATACTACATATGTGTCACCATGTATTCACATTACATTACTCAGATCTAGATGTGCTCCTAAACTAGGGTTTAGGGTTATTTCTTGTTTGGACTAAGGATTAGGGCTACGAACCCTAATTCCATCATATTATGATTTATAAGATTACAATCTCACTTTTGCATACTAGGTTAAACCCTAATTATCTTCTTAAGCATATTAGACTACTCATTACATCTAATACACATTATCAACATTAATTAAGGTTTCTAATCCCTTTAAGGCATATTCATGTACATAAAACCCTAAAGTAAACCAACTATATAAAAAGATCATCTTTTTAAATACTATTCTCACTTTCATTAACAACAGGTTAATATCAGATTGATTTATCCATCTATCATCAAATCTAAGGATTTTTCCTTAATCGAATCATTAAAATGATAGCTTTTATGCACTTTTCATATTGCAAGCATATTTAGGCATATAATCTCTTAATTAACCTAATTACATGCAAAGATCATCATTTTTTATCTTAAAGTATCTTTTTGCATTTAATAGGTTAATATCAACTCTAATGATTCATTAAACCTTATTACACACTTTAATCATATCAGATTAGGGTTCCTTAATCTTTAACTAATCAAAGATGATAATCTACATAAATTTTAGAACTATGGTCAGATTCAGGCTATGAGACTATTTTTATTGTATTCCTCTCATTCTGAGGATCAAAATTCATATATAACTTTTCATCATCCGAGCTACGAATCTTAAGTTACGAATTTTGCAAGAAAAATACTTACTTGGCCAATAGCATGCTGACACGTCAGCATAGCATTTGGAAAACATAACCAAATGACAGAAATACCCCCGCGTAAGTGGACCATCTCCTTAGCCCGCGAAGGGCAATCTTGTCCAACGACCTATAGGCGTCTTCTTCCTCGCGATTGCTGATCTGCGTAGCCCTAGCCGACCTTGTGCGGCTGGTCCTTCGCATCTGGGCCCTCGATGGCCATCAGGGACAAGTCCCCTCCATCCGCCATGCCCCCTCGCAGGTGGGGCCACCCTTGGTTCGGCCGCAACCGCCGGGAGCAGGCTCTGCAAGCCGGCGGCGCACCACCTTGCTGCAGCCGTGCTGCAGGTTTGCGGCCGGTGTCCTGGTGGAGCCCGACGCTCCTGGACGCTCACGGGTCACTCAAAGGTCACCGCGGTTCATCAGGCAACCTTCCAAAACGGCCGCACGTCTCTCCATTGCTCCAGAGAACTCTCTATCCGTGGTCTAGGGTTAGCATGGAAGGAAGAAGAAGAAGAAGCAAAAGTGGGGGATGGTTGCGTAGGACTTTTTCTCTCAACTTGGCCAAGGGATCTACCCTTTAAATAGGAGAGTATCCACGCCCCATAGAGTTCATCCATGAGTTAATTATGTACTTTCCTTAAAAAAAGAATGGAATTCCTTCATTAAGAAGCTAACTCTCTCTCTCCTTTGATATATTCCATCACTTGGATAATAGGAATTCGAAATTCCTCCTCTCTTATTTACTTTATAGTTGCTTCTTAATGTTTGGCACAATTCCTATTTTTCTTTATAGAAAAATATCAACTTTTTAATAAATTCATTAAAGAAGCAACATATTATCCTCTTATTTTGCCTTTTTAGTATTTTCTCTTTCTTTCCTCTTTATTGGGACTCCTTGGATCCCAATATACTCCATTATTTCGAAATCCTTTTCCAAGGATATCTATTATCCTTCTAGATGCATCTTTATGCCTTATTTCACATTATCTTGTTTATTTCTCATTTAAATATTCCTTTTTGAGGATTTCTTTTTATTTCTCTTTTATTTTCCTCATTGGTATTCTTTTTATCTTTAGTAATCCTTGGGATACGAAATTCCACAAAGGACAACCCAATTATACCTCTTTTTACTTGTTTTCCACATATTACCATTATTTCTAATTTCTTTCTTAATAAAGAAATACTTAATTAATCCTTTCTTTTCCTATTTCTTTCTTTTTGCAACTCCTTGGTACCCAAGGAACCCAAGAGGCACGAAATCCTCTTTGGATTTGCCTTCTAGAGGTTTCCACATATTTCTTTTCTTAAAATTCAACTATCCATTTACTAATTGAATTTCCTTTGTTATTTTCCTTTTTATTATTATTTCTTGGTTTTGAGTTCCTTGAACTCCAAGATATCCATAATCTGGAATTCTTATCTTTTAGGGAAATATATCATATCTTTTTCCTTATTTTATGGAATTCTTTACGTATTCTTCAATCACATCAATTTGGGCTTCAATTAAAACAAGGCCCATTTAGCAACACACAAATAATCAATCATGGAATCCATTCCAAACCACATCACATCAATCATGGAATTCATCATATCATTATTTGTTCAATTAGCTTTAATATGAGAAATTTCATTTCTCATTAATTAAGCCCAAAAATTGGGGTTATAACATCGTATTTCATTATGGTCTAATTCACATATGAACTCTATTTATCACTAATTCCACATTTATCCACTAGAAACCCCTAATTACCAAATTAAGGGTATTCATCCACAATTAGGAACTTTTATACTCAAAATAGCTTAGATTCATCTTATCTTAGTTTTATTTATGGATTCGAACAATTAAAGCCATTAAGAGTCAAAATTACCAAGATTAGGGTTTCAAGGCCCATTAAAGCATATATATATATATATATATATATGTACATGGAACCCTAAATTAATCAAATTATGCAAAAGTATTATCCTTTTGGATCTAATGTATACTTTTTATAATCAACATGTTAACATCAACTTTAAACATCCAAATCACCCTTCCCAATTCATTAATCATCATAGATTAGGGTTTCTTAATCATTAATGCACTAAAATAGATAACTTCAACTACTTTTTGAATTGTGAGAGGAATTAAGCTCTAAAACTATTTTAATGGATTCCTTGCAATTTTCTGAACAAAATTCGTATATTACATGTATCAATCCGAGTTGCCAATAATTAAATACGATTTTTGTAAGAATTCACTTACTTGGACCAATAAGAGGCTAACACGTCAGCCATCCCATGCAACGTAGCTTGGCCGATTTGGAAACATAACCAAATGACTCTTTTGCCCCCGTGTAAGTCTCTAGCTCTTCATACCCCAGAGGGGTATATTCGTCCAATGCCTCTGCCCATCTTCAACCTCGCAGAAACCCTCCGCTTCCACCGCAGCAGTGGTTGGGAGCGGGTTGCCTCCCTTCCATGGACCTGAAGGGCACCGACGAGGATCCCTTCACCTCTGTCGCCCTCCGCCGCACCCGCAGAGGCCCCAAGCTATGGCCAAGGTGATCGGGGTCTGGCTTACGGCTGCTTCTCCATCGGTTGACCTTACAGGCACGTTGCGGATGGCTGGAGTGAAAACGAGAGCAAGGGAATGATGGCCAAGCCCCCCCTTAGGTCGTTGGGGAAGCCTCATGCCACCCTCATACCCCATTACAACTCCTTGATGCCCCCGAGATTGCTCTACCCTCTCTTGGCTAGGGTTTATGCGGAAACAAGAAGAAAGGGAGAGAGGGATGCCTGAGATCTTCTTGGGCTCAGGGCTAAGGGTTCAACCCTTATATAGGGGAGGGTAGCAAAGCCCTAGGATGCCCATCCACAAGGTAACAAGTCCCTTTCTTCAAAGGACACTTATTTCCTTAATAAAGAAGTAATCTTCTCTCTCCTAAGTATCTTCTTAATAAACCATATTCCTTGGATATTTAGGAATTCGAAAATCATCTCTCTTATCATCTTTTGACTTTTAATCCATTGGCCATGAAATTATACTTCCTAATAGTAGAAAGTACCTCTTTTTTATAATGTCAAAAATTCATTAATTATGTATCACATTATCCTCTTATTTTGTATTATTTGCATTTTCTCTTTCTTCTTATTCATTGGGACTCCTTAGACCCCAAGAAATCCTAATATTTTGAAATTCCTTTTTAAGGATACTTATCATCCTTCTAGATGCATCTACGTTCCTCATTTCTGATTATCTTACTTATTTCTTTATTAAGGTATCTCTTTTCAAGGATTTACTCTTTATCTTTTATTTCCTTTCCTCTTTTCCTATTTCCTTCATTAGAAATTACATATAAACAAAATTTAATCAATTGTGGCCATTAATGCCACTTTCTAGAGATTTCCATGTATTTCTCATAAATACTTTACTTAATATTCATTATCTTGTATCTTTTTCTAATATTTGGACTTTTCTTCTTTTCTTCTCTTTTATATCCATTATTGGATTAATATAATAATAGCAACCACGAAATTCCTATCAAAAGGGAGATTTGCAAAGAAATCCCTTCTTTGAAGCAATGTATACAACATTTTCAATTAAGTCCATATTCATAAAAACATTACATTTCAATTATGAAAACATATGCAAAATTTAGGTTGTAACATCCTTCCCCTCTTATAGGAATTTTTCCCTCAAAATTCCACCAAACATATAAATAATTCAGGATAAAACTTTTCCATATCCGTCATTGGCTCCCATGTGGCTTCATCCTCTCCATGGTGCTTCTAAAGAACCTTTATCATCTCATATTCTTTACTCCTGAGCTCTCTCTCACCTTGGTATCTCGTACCCTTATAGGTGACTCGGGATAAGTTAGCCTCCCTTGGGATCTCACTAAATTCATTGCTCAGTCCATGGCTTGGGTACCTCACATAGTGCTCTAGATCGGACTCCTGGAACACATCATACATCACGTTATCCTTAGGTGTAAGGCTAATCATAACCATCTCCACCAACCCATCCCAAATGGACCCATGTATCAGGGACTCAGCTTTCTCATCTATAGCTCAGAGGGGTCAGATTTTCATATCACATATTCTCCCACATTGAACTACATGTTAGTCTACTTTGCATCAGCTCACAACTCATGTCGCCCCTGGGCTCTCTTTCAGCCATCGTACGATCAAAGTGACTTCATCTGCACACACTGCGGTCTTTTTATGACCTTCGCGAGGTCCCTTCACCAACATCATCTTAATGAAGCAACGACCAACACTGCCTCCCTTACAGAGCTTCTTACATCCTGATACTGGCTATGGTGGCTATCATCACATCTTACCTAGGACAGGAATTATCTCCATGTATCACCCTGAACGAGCACACACACTACCTTCAGACCCTTATGTAACATCCCTGACCTGGGTTATGTTTTAACCCTAGGTGTTTTGTTTAAGAAAGATAATTATATGCTTGATATTATCTTTTGAAAAGTAATTAAGGCCCAATAGGAACTTATATTTCAATTTTAGTCCATTTTGAATAATGTTGAAAGTAATGTTTTACTTGTTTGGACTAAAGTGCAAATTGCCCAAGTTGAGGGGTAAAATTGCAATTGTGCATGATAATATGTTCCTCATGTGTTGAAGCATCATGAGAATGAAGATGATGCAGAGGTATGGCTAGTGAAAGCCTGAGTACTAAGAAAGAGTTGATAAAGCAATGTTTGTGCATTAAAACCTAGTTTTGGTGTAATGTGTAATTTACCCAAAACCTAGGGGTTAATATGAAATTTACCACTTCAATAAGGCCCTTAATATTCTTGGCATCTTGTAAAGGAAATAAAATGAGAGGGGCATCTCATTTGAGCTACTTTGAAGGAGAGAGAATCTTGATATTAAAATAATCAAGATTTAAACATAAATTGAAATAATGCGAAAATAATTATATTAAATGGATTGCCCTTCAACCAAAATTGTGTTGGTTGAAATCCACACATATGGACGTCCTTGTTCCTTGCAAAGGAAAAGGAAAGATCAACGTGAGTGGATAACCCACTCACATTAAGAAACTAAAAAGAATTATCCACTTACTTATGGATAATTACTATTATAAAGGTTAAGGTGCTTAATTTCTTTTCCCTTAATTCATGGATAATGGAAGGGAGTTCGGTGGAGATAAAGGTGCCTTTGCATTCAAGGAACCAAGGGGGAATAGGTGGCAACAATTTCGGATTTTAAAGGATTTATATGAGGCATTTTCTCTCTCATTGATTTTCTTATAAAAACACCCTTTACCACTCAAAACAAGGACTTTTTCGAATCCACTTCTTTCCTTTGCTTGCAGAAATGATCAAGGAATCTAGGAGCAGCAGGAAGACGACCCCCAACCTATTGGTAAGCTTCTTGACTGTAAAGAGTGGGACCCGATAGAGGGCCCACTAAATGGTAAAAATATGAGCCGTGAAATAATTAAGCAGCGGAAAATACAACTATTTACAAAGTTACAAAATATGCCCATGTACATTACTTTCTCACCCTAAGGGTGGTACAAAGAATGAAAACACTACATTCATAAACACATGGTCTCATATGCAGAGGGTAACAAGGCTATCTCAAGTTGTCCTTATGTCCACCAATTAGATCACAATCATCCTGAATCTCTGTCCTGTAAAACACCTACACCTGGGTGGAGGGAACACCCAGAATAATAGGAAAACTGAAAAACCACTAGAGGGGGGTGAATAGGGTTTTATGATTATTTTGAAGTAATTTAACTCAAACAACCACAATTGAAATAATAAGAAGGAGACAAGGTGTTTAGAGTGGTTCCAACCTTAGCAAATACTAAGGCAGTCAATCCACTACCCAGTTGCTTACCCAACCGGGATTTTGAAAGTATTAAATTTTATTACCTCTCAAGTAATTTACATAAAATTACAATACTTTCTACACCCTTTGGACAGACTTCACCTTGAAGTAGTTGCACCAACTTTGAAGCAGCCTTCTTGAAGTAACTTCAAGCTCCCCCTTGAAGTAGCCTTCCTCTTGAAGTAGCTTCCCGTTGCAACAGCCTTCTAGAAGTAGTCCAAAGACCTCCTTCTTCACCAAGAAGATCAAACCCTCTCCAATCCGCAGCCTCCAACCCTAGGAGTAGCAAGGAGAGTACAAGCAATAAGAAAGAACAAGGAAATGGAAATTTACAATTACCACTTTGAAGCACAAGACTTGATTTGCCTATATCAAGCGTATAGATCTCCTAACCAATGAATGTTAAAGTGTAGGTTTAGTGGATAGGAGATGCTAGCCTATAGGACACAAATTTTGTAGCAAGGAAAAGAATAGCCAATGCTAGTGTTGCTCAATTGCTCAAAACAGATTGCCAATTGCAAGTGTAAGCTCAAGTATTGCACAAGTGTATATAAATGAGTTTAGGTGTCCTAAGGCATGTCCTATTTATAGGAATGACCTACAAGTGCTTAAGTACGTTCTAGACACTTTCTATGGGGTTCTTAGTGCTTAACTAGTCGTTAGGTATCCATTAGTTGCACTAACAACGGCTAGTTAATTAATTCTGAAAAGTGCAGACAGAAACATTCTCGGTCGAGGAATTGTCGACTGAGATCTCAGTCAGTCGAAGTTTTGTCGACTGAGGGACTGTCTGGAGTCAAGTGTATATAACGTTCTGATCCAACTCCCAACCACTTTGTCTAGTGGGTCTAACGGCTACTTGGGTCATTCTCAGTCGAAGAGTTTGTCGACCGAGAGTGTCTCGATCGAGGAATTTGTCGACCGAGAATGGCCCTATTTCAATGTTTTAAACTAAGTACTAAGTTTGTGTATGAGTGTGCAATTTTGACACTATTGTAGGGGATGACCTATCTAAGTGTTGTGATTGGCTAAGGAAGATCTAACTCTTGATTTACATTATGTCTAAGTACTTGTACATTATATATTTGTACAAGTTTTACAATTGATTACATTCATGAAATTAAAGCAATTTAGCATATAGATCTTCCAAGTAGTTTGTCATCCACCTAATTCCTACAACACTCAAGTAGCACGTGAGATTCACAAGAATGAAATGTTTGTCATCATCAAAACAAAGGGATTATACTAATGTCCAATTTAGCCAACAATCTCCCCCTTTTTGAAGATGACAAACATTTCCTAAATATAAAATAAGGAAATATAAATCATGTGAATTTCGTACCTGAAATTTACCTTTTGTAGCCATTCTTGTTTTGCAAGTGAATGCTGGCCGAGATATTATGAAACTCATTTTAATTTTATGTTTTTGATTTTATATTATTTCTCCCCCTTTGTCATTTCAAAAAGATATCCAAGATAATCATATAGAATGACTTTTTATTTTTCCCTTTTAATTTTATGCTATGCTCCCCCTTAAAGAGATATTCAATTAAAATCAAGGGATTAAGGCACACTAATTAATGGTAAAGTTAGCCACAATTTAATTCTCAATTATTTGCACAAATTTGTACCCTTTGTGATTCATTGCATATATTACTCCCCCTTATTTGTATGCTCTACTATAATATTTATATAACATGTATATGATCAGATGAAGCCATTGAAAAAATACTTGTATTGATAACAACTTTGTGCTTATACAATGTAGAAAATGACCCATAAAGCATGACATACTTGCTTATAAAAAGATATTCATTACAATCAATACAAAGATAGCCATTTGATCACAACCATTACAAATATATAAATTTTTGCTGACCGACGAAGTTGCTGTGAATAGAATTTTGAGCTAATTTTTAATACAAGTGATAGACTGGATTTGTAGAGCATATGTATGTCTTCTAGGGGAGTAATAATGTAATCATTTGAGCATTATTTGAACATATAATGTAATAATGTAGAGCATGTAATATAATCATTGTCTAGGATATTTGAGCAATTCTAAGGTCATAACTAGTTTTTAGGATTTGATTTTGACCATTTATCAAAAGCACATTTTGAATCAAGATACTAAGATTGAGTATAGTAAAATGATGTTCAAATAAGCATTTTGTCAAGCTTATTTTAGGTCGACCTCGACTACGACCATAGCGCCCCTTGGTCAAGCTTGATTTCAACCAAGAGGCAATTTCTGCAGATTTCCAATTTGAACACTTATATGTGAAGTATAATTTCTACAGATTTTCATGAAGTTTTATTGTTTATGCAAAATGGCATCTTCACATGAGTTGAATCACAATGATCAAAAACAATATCCATTCGTGGTTTGTATATATGGATCAAGGATTATTGTAGACAAACCAATGAAAACATAATGATTATGACACAATAATTTTGATAGAATAGTAGAAGTATATCCACAATACAATGATCAAGATGGAAGCATGTAACTTCATGAAATACAATGATTATGACCATTTAAATTTTAATACACATGGTTCCTACATAGATAGACCAAGAAATGATTAGGATAAACTGTGTGGACTATGATAAAACATTAATTTCCTCAATCATGATGCATAATTTTCAAAAAAATTTTAAACCATGTAAACCAAAATAATCTCATTCATGATTCATGGATTTTCAATTTTAAGACAAACCATAAACAGGCTTAATAAACTTTTTCAATCAATAAATAAGGTTTGTTAAAAAATCAGTCTTCATATAATACTTATGCAAAATGTTTAAGGATTTCATATTCATAATGTTATATCTTAAATCATGATGCAAAAAGATCAATATGTCTTGTTTCAAAGTTGGTCTCGAAGATTGATTTTGCATATTAAATCATTTATTGATAGCAAACTAAATTAATTGAAAAATAGGTTCAGCAGAACTTGATTCGGTTGAACTATTTGTCGACCGAATTTATCTCGGTCGACTATTTCTCGACCGATAATGTTGCTGTCTGTACAAGTTTTATCAGATATATTGTAAACTACAAAATAGTAACCTGCTCGGTCGACCATTTCTCGACCGACAATGTTCTCGGCCGAGAAAGTTTTTGTACTGTTTCAGAATTGTTTCAAAGTAAAACAAGAATATGAAAGTTAAAGCTCGATTTAGTTGAGATATTTAAATATCAAAGTAACATTATGTTAAATCTCAACTAATCATATACATTTTGAGAATCCAAACTAAAACAAGTAGTTTAAGATGTATATTTGGAAATTTTAATTTTTTTTTTTGGATTAACTTGGTGTCCTATTATGTTTAGTTGAGATAGACATAGAGATATACAACTTAGAGTCTTTGGTCATATCTCAACTTAATTTTATCCATTTAGTTTGGGGGTTTTAGAACCCATACTAACTCAACATCTTTTTTCTTGTAGGGACATGAGAAAGAGTAATGTCCAAGACACAAACAATAATGACAACATATGGAATCAACCTCATATCTCTTTCTATGATTTTGTTCTAGGTTTTCTTGGGTACATATGTATGTTTGCCTTTAGGTACATACATAGATCGATTTTCTAGTGCTTGTGTCTTTCTCCAACTAGGTTTTTTATAAGATTTTCCTTTAGGATTATAACCTAGTCCTCTCCTTCCAATTTGATGACAAGAATCATTTAAAATTTTATCAAGGGTATCATTGTTATTCAAACTACTAATCTTTTGTTGCAGCTTGACAATCTCATCCATTCTCTTATTGATGTCTAGCTTTGCTTGATATATATTAGATAATAAGGAATCTCTTTCTTTCACAATAATATCATAATCTAGATGTGTACACAAAACAGGTTGTTTTTTAAGATCATTTAACTTTGCAAGTAATCCAACCTTTTCTTGAGATAGAAGACTGTAATTTGTTTCTAGAGTAAAAATCTTCACATTACAATCATTTAGAGATGATTTCAAAGTATGATTTTCAGAAATAACACCATCCTTTTCAAATCCAAGATCATTTAATTTTGCATACAAATCTTCATTTTCAGATGTGAGAGCAAGAAGTTTAGCATGTAACTCATCATTTACTTTATTAGACTTCTTTAATTTCTTCTTGCACTCAATATACTTATTATGTGTTTCTTCAAGACTAGCAATTAGCTCTTCTTTTGATAAATCAAGAAGGCTTACATCTTCTTCTTCTTCATTGGTTGTAGCAATGAGGCAATTTTTGTGCACCTCTTCCTTCTTTTCTATCCATGGACAACTAATTGTTGTGTGGCTTGTTCCTAAGCACCAACTGCAACTTGTTGAAGATTGGTCCATGCTTTTCCTTTGCTTGTGGTTGTAGACACCACCACCCTTCATTCTTCAAGACTCGATTAGAGCTCCTTGAAGCCTGCTCTGATACCAATTGAAAAACCACTAGAGGGGGGTGAATAGGTTTTATGATTATTTTGAAGTAATTTAACTCAAACAACCACAATTGAAATAATAAGAAGGAGACAAGGTGTTTAGAGTGGTTCCAACCTTAGCAAATACTAAGGCAGTCAATCCACTACCCGGTTGCTTACCCAACCGGGATTTTGAAAATATTAAATTTTATTACCTCTCAAGGAATTTACATAAAATTATAATACTTTCTACACCCTTTGGATAGCCTTCACCTTGAAGTAGTTGCACAAACTTTGAAGCAGCCTTCTTGAAGTAACTTCAAGCTCCCCCTTGAAGTAGCCTTCCTCTTGAAGTAGCTTCCTGTTGCAACAACCTTCTAGAAGTAGTCCAAAGACCTCCTTCTTCACCAAGAAGATCAAACCCTCTTCAATCCGCAGCCTCCAACCCTAGGAGTAGCAAGGAGAGTACTAGCAATAAGAAAGAACAAGAAAGGAAATGGAAATTTACAATTACCACTTTGAAGCACAAGACTTGATTTACCTATATCAAGCGTATAGATCTCCTAACCAATGAATGTTAGTGGATAGGAGATGCTAGCCTATAGGACATAAATTTTTTAGCAAGGAAAAGAATAGCCAATGCTAGTGTTGCTTAATTGCTCAAAACAGATTGCCAATTGCAAGTGTAAGCTCAAGTATTGCACAAGTGTATATAAGTGAGTTTAGGTGTCCTAAGGCATGTCCTATTTATAGGAATGACCTACAAGTGCTTAAGGACGTTCTAGACACTTTCTAGGGGGTTCTTAGTGCTTAACTAGACGTTAGGTATCCATTAGTTGGACTAACAACGGCTAGTTAATTAATTCTAAAAAGTGCAGACAGAGACATTCTCGGTCGAGGAATTGTCGACCGAGATCCCAGTCGGTCGAAGTTTTCTCGACCGAGGGACTGTCTGGAGTCAAGTGTATATAACGTTCTGATCCAACTCCCAACCACTTTGTCTGTTGGGTCTAACGGCTACTTGGGTTATTCTCTGTCGAAGAGTTTGTCGACTGAGAGTGTCTCGGTCGAGGAATTTGTCGACCGAGAATGGCCATGTTTCAATGTTTTAAACTAAGTACTAAGTTTGTGTATGAGTGTGCAATTGTGACACTATTGTAGAGGATGACCTATCTAAGTGTTGTGATTGGCTAAGGAAGATCTAACACTTGATTTACATGATGTCTAAGTACTTGTACATTATATATTTGTACAAATTTTACAATTGATTACATTCATGAAATTAAAGCAGTTTAGCATTTAGATCTTCCAAGTAGTTTGTCATCCACCTAATTCCTGCAACACTCAAGTAGCACATTAGATTCACAAGAATGAAATGTTTGTCATCATCAAAACAAAGGGATTATACTAATGTCCAATTTAGCCAACAAAAACAAGGTATGAATCAACAAAAGCTGAGTATGTACGTAAAAGATTAACTAGGGCATTTAAAAAGTAAAGTAAGATGTTCCCATCAAAAGGGGGTTTATTAAAATTAGGTAAGCTTCAAGGAGATGTAACAAGAGAATGAATTTTCAAAAGAATGAGGCATTATAAATGAATAATTATTATTACCATTCTTTCCATAACCAACAATCCAATCATATAAACATTTGCATGCTGATACATTTGACTAAAGTAACTAAGATAGGGTCACGACACCACTGAGTCAATGGCCTAAGTAAAATGGGTGGAAAGAGACGCACCATGGGCGGAAGTAGACGCGCCCCTGTATAAAAAGAGGTGGAAAGACGCACCCCGGGCAGAAATAGACGTGCCCTAATGGTTACGCATAAGCATCTACGGTAGTTAAACTAGTCGAATTATCTAACATGCATAAATAGAGTGGCAAGATGTACCTTTCACAAGCATGTGGCATGATTTAACCACAATAGAAGATGGGGTTATTAACCCAATTCAATATGATAATAATTTCAAAAGAATAATAAATCCAACTGAAAGTATATGAACTATCCAACAAATGGAATAAGAGCAAGTATTTTAAAAGATGCCTCATTATGGGAAATTTAGTCATATAAATGCCCAGTTATAAATAGGGAGGAGTACATACCTTCAGACTTGTCCAAGTCAAATAAAAGTTAACTAAGTTTGGGCCAAATTTAATATCGCCACCTAAACATAGAATAGTACATAGTGTTAATTTTGTTCCTCATAAATTATTTAACCCAATTAAACACTCCCTTTGAAAACTCATTATTGGCTCATAAGGCTGCGCTAAGCACTTAAAACCTCTCATTTAGGAGTCATATAATCACCCCTACAGTCCGTGATCTAATGTCGATTAATCTTACTTCACTCACAATTTCACGAATCTAATAAGCAGCGGTTTAAGTTCACTGGGCTGCTATATTGGAAACTGGCAAATCGATTGCAGAGTCATTCATTTATCCCACCTCACGCTCACCTGGGAAGCAAACCTGATGGGATTGGTTCTTGCACAGGAACGAGTGCTGGTGTCCAAACAGCCATGCTTGTCAATGCGATTCAACGTGATATGAACGACAATCCACCTCGTCGTGCTCACTACAGAGTGGCCCCAACGGGTCGGCCTCATTCCAAAAATGAATACAGAATGTAAGTGGAACAACACGGCGGAGTTGGAGCTAGAGCGGTATGACGAAACCACCGGGCATTAACCCAAAAAGGGACACTACGGAAATCTCAGTTCGGATAGCACATGCAATAGCCAAATCATAGCAATCGCGACCCTGCAAGGGATTGGATCACCAGAAGAACCAGTACACATCTTCGGTGATGCCTGTCCAACACGATTAGCAGACGAACACACAAGAATGAAGACGACCACCACAACAGACTTTGCTCACATATATACGTGAATCGATAAAAGCCACAGGCGCGTGTCAGTCGAAGTGAATAATCTAGGCGCCCCAATCACACCAGGATTAGGTAAGCTACTGGTCAGTGTCGACCATTTCGGATGCATCACCTGATACTCGTTGACTAATAGCCATGAGGTGTCACCATGGCAGAAAACAGGGGAACTCGTCGACCCATCCGTCAGGATAAATCCAGAGCGAGAGGAATACGGGAAATAAAAGCTATGATACCCATGATGGTGTTGTTACCTTTAATTGGTTCAAAAATGACCACGGCGACGTTGCAACTTGCTCCTCGCCGGAGACGACGGCCACCCTGTTACGAGGATTCACTGGCGCTCCGATGAAATCCGGAGTAGGAAGTATTACTGCTGGTGTGGTTGATTTCGTAATGAATGGAGTAAAAAAAGACCAGGCAGCCAAGCACTAAGGCAGTGACAGCGAAGGCCTACTGGAGGTGTTTTTGGGCGTTTTACAATCGGGCACTTCAGGCATCGCTTTTAGGGTTCCCGAGTCCGCATTGTCCTCTCAAAACCGTCGTTGAGGATTAAATGACAATGAGGCACTGATTAACGCAATCAGCTGGCAGTCTAGTAACGTTCACGCCTCGTTCGTGGGAGACAAAGACGAAGCCTTGCCTCTGCCCGTAGCGTACTCTTTCTTTTAAAAAAAAACAATAAGCGGATGAACCATGGTCAGCCTAGCGTGACAACTTAGTTCAAAATATTATTACCAACCATATACATATTTCTCTTCAATGTAATTAAGGGGTGCAATTAATCTCCTATAGACTTCTAATACGTCGGTTGGTTATAAAACTAGTAAGGAACATGGTTCTCATTTCTAAAGTCCATTTTTAATTCGCTAGCCATGAATAAAATAGATGGGCATTTAAATATCCTAAGAAATAGATGACACATGCAAGGTTAAATGTGATAATACCAACACGAGTGATCTTAAAATCTCCATTTCTTTCAAGGTCCCACAGGTGTAAAGACATGTTAATCTATTTTAGGATCAAAGATACTACTCAAAATAATTAGATAAAAGAATAAAACTTAAGTTTTTAGGAGAGAGGGAATTGAAATAGATACCTAGATTTGAGGTCGTTATAGAACACCACCCCTTAAAAAGATTCCATCCCCGAAATCTCAAGCAAATAGTAAGGGGTGAGTTTGCAACATTTCTTCCCTGAGTTTCCAAGTGGTCTCTTTAATACTATGATACATCTAGGGAATTTTCTCCAGTTCGATCTCTTTGTTTATCTATTGATTTATTCTGGGTCCAAGATCTTCATATGTAACTCTTCATACAACAATCTTTTTGTATCACGATAGGTTCAACATATAACATATGTGAGGGGTCTTTCACATATTCTTTCAAGACTGACACATGGAAGACATTGTGAATCTATATGGTCAAACTAGGTCAAAATCAAATATTTAGTAAATTAATATAATGAATTTCCAATTGGAGACTTAATCAATTATTTTACATTTAACCTAATGTCATAGGTGATATATTTGAATATTATATTTTCTTGCCTCCATAACTCTTAGTTAAACTTATTTAAGAAAAATCAATTTTATGTTAACTTAATTACAACTGGGAGTAAGGACATGAAATGTTGAGTTAAGTATCTAGATTTGGGTATGTTACAACACTCCACCCCTTAAAAGGGATTTCGTCCCTGAAATCCACACAAATATAAATCAAAGTACTAGGTTGTAGTTCCTAACAAATTATATGTAATTCCTAGCATAACACCACCACATCATGCTTATATGCAAAATCCAATGTGAACTTATATTACTTCACCCATCAGTCTCTATTATCTTCTCATACCATGAATTGGTCTAGGAATTTACACTAATATTGGGAATTATCTTAACGGTTTTAATTCATTATTGTTGCATACATTGTTGAGGGGTTCTCTCCATCCTATAACTATAGTATATGGTATCCCTTCCATAATAGTTCTTAATGCTAATAACCAATGATTTCAACTATTCATTAAGTTACAGACCCAATTATATAAGGCTCCACGTCTAAAAGGACCCATCTAACCCTACCAAGAAATAAGAGGGTAACCAACTAGATTATAGCTAATATATGTGTCCTTTATGCCTAGGGTCAGAGGGTTGATCATGCAAATCAATGATTTCTTCACTAAGGGATATCTACTACTACAACTTCTTTGTGGTGGTGACTTGGTTCCAAAACCATCGAGGAAATCTGAAAAAGTTTATATATATAATATAATAATGAAAATAAGTTTGACGATGAAAACCTTGTGATGGTAATCTAAAATGGCGCCAAAATCGATCCGAGAACCAAGTCAACCACTTTTACCACATACAACATATACTATCACCATAACATCACTTCATCTTCACAAAGAGTCTTATCTACACACATTAAGGGGTTCAACAAGAATCCCTAAATTCTAGATGAGGGGGGATATATGTTTCTTCTAGCACGCAGCTAACTTCTAGTAGGTCCTACTAGGCACTACCCCCATTATTCCACCATTTAAAATCGTGACTTATGCCATCACATCCCAAAACATTCTTTTATAAGGTCGTGTAAACCGAATAGTACGAGATTACGGTCTCTAATTTCCTAGTTGGTTTACACTCATGGTGTCATAAGCCTAGATGAACTGGATAGCCGAACTACTACTCATCTCACACATCAAGTAAACCAAATTAAATGGTGGCAATGAGTAAGTGATCAACCCTAGATGTACATATGTCACATAACCTCAATTTCGGTGTACATCCAAAGTTTCAAGAAAAAGAGTGTCTACTATAGCTTCCAAACATGATTGTGCCTTTACATGTTCCCGGGGGAAAATAACATGGCACGAAGTTTTATTTTGTGATCTAACTATGTGATCATACATATAAAGGACAAGGGAGATATGCATCTTTACTATCTTATTAGTATGTGAGGTTTGAAATCCGTAGGATCATTACTTAAAACCCATATATTCCTTCAAGAAGTCCTTATTTATGAGAATCCCAAATTTAACTAGTATAGTATCCACCCCTTTGAGGAAAATTATGTTGAGATAGCTCCATGTTGGAGGAAACACAAGCCTAACCTTAAAGGATCTAGTTCACATCATCATGTGCTATCATATAATACCTCAAAATACAAAACTCATGTCAATATTCTAAGTTTGTATCCATGCATGCGCAGTTCAGATAATGTCTGTCTCATAGGCATGCTAGATAACCACAAAAACAAAAGGTTTAACAATTTATACTAGGTTTGTGCACAATTATTGGATAACTCAAACTACTCTCTATAGTATATGAAGTTCCCTCCTCTAAGGATGGAGTAGAGGATTATGTCTATAAGAGTCAACTAGAAAGCTATATCTATAAGGACAAGTTACGATTGTTAAGAATGTATCCAATACTAGGTCATCTACATACTATGTTTGGGATAAATATCTACCAACAATTCTAATAGGGGTGAAACCCTAATCGATAAACATGATTCTGATGTAGGTATGATAAAAACCTCTAAAAGGTCACCTACCAACTAAGGAACAATCTAAGATAACTTGAAATAGTCTAGTTATCGACTGCTTAGGCTCTGATACCATTCTGTAAAGAGTGGAACCCGATAGAGGGCCCACTCAATGGTAAAAACATGAGCCGTAAAATAATTAAGCAGCGGAAAATACAACTATTTACAAAGTTACAAAATATGCCCATGTACATTACTTTCTCACCCTAAGGGTGATACAAAGAATGAAAACACTGCATTCATATACACATGGTCCCATATGCAGAGGGTAACAAGGCTATCTCAAGTTGTCCTTATGTCCACCAATTAGATCACAATCATCCTGAATCTCTGTCCTGTAAAACACCTACACCTGGGTGGAGGGAACACCCAGAATAATAGGAAAACAAGGTATGAATCAGCAAAAGCTGAGTATGTACGTAAAAGATTAACTAGGGCATTTAAAAAGTAAAGTAAGATGTTCCCATCAAAAAGGGGTTATTAAAATTAGGTAAGCTTAAAGGAGATGTAACAAGAGAATGAATTTTTAAAAGAATGAGGCATTATAAACGAATAATTATTATTACCATTCTTGCCATAACCAACAATCCAATCATATAAACATTTGCATGTTGATACATTTGACTAAAGTAACTAAGATAGGGCCACGACACCACTGAGTCAATGGCCTAAGTAAAATGGGTGGAAATAGACGCACCCTGGGCAGAAGTAGATGTGCCCCTGTATAAAAAGAGGTGGAAAGACGCACCCCAGACGGAAATAGATGCGCCCTAATGGTTATGCATAAGCGTCTACGGTAGTTAAACTAGTCGAATTATCTAACATGCATAAATAGAGTGGCAAGATGTACCTTTCACAAGCATGTGGCATGATTTAACCACAATAGAAGATGGGGTTATTAACCCAGTTCAATATGATAATAATTTCAAAAGAATAATAAATCCAACTGAAAGTATATGAACTGTCCAACAAATGGAATAAGAACAAGTATTTCAAAAGATGCCTCATTATGGGAAAATTTAGTCATATAAATGCCCAGTTATAAATAGGGAGGAGTACATACCTTCATACTTGTCCAAGTCAAATAAAAGTTAGCTAAGTTTGGGCCAAATTTAATATCGCCACCTAAACATAGAATAGTACATAGTGTTAATTTTATTCCTCATAAATTATTTAACCCAATTAAACACTCCCTTTGAAAACTCGTTATTGGCTCATAAGGTTGTGCTAAGCACTTAAAACCTCTCATTTAGGAGTCATATAATCACCCCTACGGTCCATGATCTAATGTCGATTAATCTTACTTCACTCACAATTTCACGAATCTAATAAGCAGCGGTTTAAGTTCACTGGGCTGCTATATTGGAAACTGGAAAATCGATTGCAGAGTCGTTCATTTATCCCACCTCACGCTCGCAGGGGAAGCAAACCTGATGGGATTGGTTCTTAAACAGGAACGAGTGCTGGTGTCCAAACAGCCATGCTTGGCAATGCGATTCAACGCGATATGAACGGCAATCCACCTCGTCGTGCTCACTACAGAGTGGCCCCAACGGGTCAGCCTCATTCCAGAAACGAATACAGAATGCAATTGGAACAACACGGCGGAGTTGGAGCTAGAGCGGTATGACAAAACCATCGGGCATTAACCCAAAAAGGGACACTACAGAAATCTCAATTCGGACAGCACATGCAATAGCCAAATCATAGCAATCGCGACCCTGCAAGGGATTGGATCACCAGAAGAACCAGTACACATCTTCGGTGATGCATGTCTAACACGATTAGCAGACGAACCCACAAGAATGAAGATGACCACCACAACAGACTTTGCTCACATATATACGTGAATTGATAAAAGCCACAGGCGCGTGTCATTCGAAGTGAATAATCTAGGCACCCCAATCACACCATGATTAGGTAAGCTACTGGTCAGTGTCGACCATTTCGGATGCATCACCTCATACTCGTTGACTAATAGCCATGAGGTGTCACCATGGCAAAAAATAGGGGAACTCGTCGACCCATCCGTCAGGATAAATCCAGAGCAAGAGGAATATGAGAAACAAAAGCTATGATACCCATGATGGTGCCGTTACCTTTAATTGGTTCAAAAATGACCACGACGACGTTGCAACCTGCTCCTCGCCGGAGATGACGGCCACCCTGTTACGAGGATTCACTGGCGCTCCAATGAAATCCGGAGTAGGATGTATTACTGCTAGTGTGGTTGATTTCATAATGAATGGAGTAAAAAAAGACCAGGCAGCCAAGCACTAAGGCAGTGACGGCGGAGGCCTGCTGGAGGCATTTTTGGGCATTTTGCAATCAGGCACTTCTGGCGTCGCTTTTAGGGTTCCCGAGTCCGCATTGTCCTCTGAAAATCGTCGTTGAGGATTAAATGACAATGAGGCACTGATTAATGCAATCAGCTGGCAGTCTAGTAACGTTCACGCCTCGTTCGTGGGAGTCGAAGACGAAGCCTTGCCTCCGCTCACAGCGTACTCTTTCTTTTAAAAAAACCAATAAGCGGATGAACCATGGTCAGCCTAGCGTGACAACTTAGTTCAAAATATTATTACCAACCATATACATATTTCTCTTCAATGTAATTATGGGGTGCAATTAATCTCCTATAGACTTCTAATACGTCGGTTGGTTATAAAACTAGTACGAAACATGGTTCTCATTTCTAAAGTCCATTTTTAATTCGCTAGCCACAAATAAAATAGATGGGCATTTAAATAGCCTACGAAATGGATAACACGTGCAAGGTTAAATGTGATAATACCAACACGAGTGATCTTAAAATCTCCATTTCCTTCAAGGTCCCACAGGTGTAAAGACATGTTAATCTATTTTAGGATCAAAGATACTACTCAAAATAATTAGATAAAAGAATAAAACTTAAGTTTTTAGGAGAGAGGGAATTGAAATAGATACCTAGATTTGAGGTCATTACAGAACACCACCCCTTAAAAAGATTTTGTCCCCAAAATCTCAAGCAAATAGTAAGGGGTGAGTTTGCAACATTTCTTCCCTGAGTTTCCAAGTGGTCTCTTTAATACTATGATACATCTAGGGAATTTTCTCCAGTTCAATCTCTTTTTTTATCTATTTATTTATTATGGGTCCAAGATCTTCATATGTAACTCTTCATACAACAATCTTCTTGTATCACGATAGGTTCAACATATAACATATGTGAGGGGTCTTTCACATATTCTTTCAAGACTGACACATGGAAGACATTGTGAATCTATATGGTCAAACTAGGTCAAAATCAAATATTTAGTAAATTAATATAATGAATTTCCAATTGGAACTTAATCAATTATTTTACATTTAACCTAATGTCATAGGTGATATATTTGAATATTATATTTTCTTGCCTCCATAACTCTTAGTTAAACTTATTTAAGAAAAATCAATTTTATGTTAACTTAATTACAACTGGGAGTAAGGACATGAAATGTTGAGTTAAGTATCTAGATTTGCGTATGTTACATTGACCTTCATTCATCTTGATTTCATGGTGGAAATCACAAATCAATGCATGATTTCTTCTTATCTCGATCCCATCTTCACTTCTAACCATTCCTTTTCACTCAAAAGCTGGAGGAACGAACCTTATGGATGTGAAAAAGCTCCTCCCACCATTGTTGACATGAAGCACCAAGCTTTGAAGCTCAATTGGAGGCAAGTTATATAACTTGAACCCCTATTCATTGTTATTGATTTCAATTTCTCAATCAACTATGTTCAATTGCTCTTCTTTCAATTCCTTTGATTAGTTGGTGAAATTACCATGATAATGGCAGTAGTTTTCGATGGACTAAAGCTTGATGATAATAACATCATCTTTGGCTCACATTCCAACAGATTTGTATTGCAAACGGTTTTAAGGATTTGGTCCAAACGGTTTCACCAAACCGTTTGAAGGATTGGACTCCAAACCGTTTAGAAGAGTTGACCGTTTGGATGGGTTGACCATTTGAGGTCAGATCCCTAGAACATGTTAGATGATGATCCATTTGATTTAATTGATTAAATCAATACATGGACAATCTTCAATTAGAAACCCTAAATCGATTAAGTGTTGAATTGCAATTGTTTAATTTAAAAGTTTGGGTTGATTTGCCCAAACGGTCTCAAAACCATTTGGAGGTCACCCCAAACAGTCTCAAGACCGTTTGGAGGTCTAGGGTTGAATATGGTTGAGTAATTGAAGAGTTAGATATATCAAATCAAAATTCAATCAATAGTTATAATGATGATCAATCCAATGATTTAAAACCTAATTGGATATCACAACTTTTTAATGAATGATGAGTCAAACAGTCTCAAGACCGTTTGGAGGTCGTCCAAACGACCTCAAGACCATTTGGAGGTCATCTAAATGACCTCAAGACTATTTGAGGTCAGGTCATATTATAATTTGATGGTGGTTCATTAGTTTCAATTGGATTATTTCCACAATGATAATCATTGGTGGTTCCTCGATTTCCAAAACCCTAATTGATTGGTTCTTGATTATAAATCCTAGTTCAATTGGGTTCAAAACCCTAATTTTTGGTCCAATTGAAGTATGATCCAATGGATCAATTGATGAATGAATCAAGGAGTAAATTGATAGTTGGTTCATGGATGGAAATCTTGAAATTTGTTAAGTGTTGAAGACCTTTTTGGTCCATTCGGTTTTGAGAGGGTTTGGACCAAACAGTCTTAAGACCGTTTGAGTCCAAACGGTCTCAAGACCATTTGGAGACCTAAGCTCATCCGGTTTCAAAACATTCTTGCTTAAATGGTTTCAAGGGTAATATGCCCAAACGGTTTCAAACCGTTTGAACTCTGAAAGTCCAAAACCGTTTAGGACCTAAGTAGGAAACACAGTTTGAGGTTCAAAATGGTTAATCCATTTGGACATATAATATAATTGAAGATTAAATTGGTCAATTCATTTGGATATTCATGTGATTGAAGGTTCAATTGATCAAATCTTCTGAACACCTAATGTATTTAGATGATTAATACCCTTAGTGGGATAAATTATTGAAGTGTAGGGATGCAAGAATTCAATACATTATGTTGACCTTAAATGTATGTATTTGAAATAAGTGTGATATACAATTAGGGTATGATCCTTAACAAAGAGATCATAAAACCCTAATTGAGTTGATTGATGAACTCAAACCCTAATATAGGGTAATAGTAAAACCCTAATATAGGGTGATGATATGAGTAACCCTAATTCAGGGTATTTTAATGTAAAAACCCTAACTGGGATGAATAGTAAACCCTAATTGTGGGGTATCGAATATAAACCCTAATCTGGGGTGATGTGATGAGAATAGTAAACCCTAATTTCCAAATAGAGTGAAGGTGTGTGAAACCCTAATCCTGGACAATGAAATGATGAGTCATTGGTCCTAATTGAACAAAGGGGATGTGTAACCCTAATTGGAATTAAATGGGAAACCCTAACCCTAGTAAGGGAATAGTAGTGTTACCCTGAGATGACATGGAACTGAAATATGATTGATATATCAGTTATTATGTGTAGTAACCATGTAGGTATTCTGAGATAATGAACATAGCCAGGTATGATATATGATGTTTATTTACTGAAATTATTAATTGGGCCTTGTGTGCCATAATATGCCTTGTTGCTTAGTGAAAGGTAATAAGAGAGTTAATGAGTCTCAAGTGCCAGATAAGATGCTTGTGTAGCAAGTGTCATGTACACCTTGGTCAGATGACTTGAAGTTGATGGTTACCTGAAAAGGTGGTAACAGTGCTCAGTGATGTGCTAAGGGTTTGAATACCCAGAACCATATGTTTATGGCATTGAGTTTGAAATAAGGGACTGAGATCCCAATGTATTTTAGAGACTGAGAAGTAACTGATGAAAATAGTACATATTCCTTTATAGCATTTATCCTAATAAGTTATGTTTGAAAACTTGACTGATGCTAAAATAATATGATAAGGTACTTAATTAATCAAGTGAAATTTATTCATGTAATGCTCTGACCATAGATCCATCATCGTCAGTAGTTGGTGATGGTGAAATAGGTTTTCTTACGAGATCTCCTGGAGTTCGCATATTTTGAATATGTGGGGGTCGATGGGCAAAAATATCCTTACGTCCTAATGAGGGAATTGATGGAAGGTAAACATTAAACCTCTCAATCCTTCATTGTATGTTCTGATATGGATGTATCACTAATCTCTCAATGTTGTTAATGTTGGATCGATGGAGGTAAACATGAAATCTCTCGATTGCAAAGAGAGTGCAGTCGCCGTTGTAGATCTATAGAGAAGATGTCACTATACCCTGGCAAGCTATGTAGTAGAGACACAAGATGTCCTGCATGTAATCTCGCACTGACCGAGATGTGGGAAGTCATGGAAGCTAACTCTTCTATTGACTTTGTATGGTACCGATTTTGACTTTGCAGTGGTCGGTTGGAGTATGAGCAGTATACCTCATCTCCTTAGAGCTTAAATATGTTTGTAAAATGTAATCAATCATGTAGCATATTTGCATAAGATTGAAATACGAGCACCTTTGGTTGATGATGATCCTACTTAGCATGTCTTGGATACATAAATGTTATTTATGTTCTTTAATTCCTTTTTGAATAAGAGACAAGTTGCCTTGTCAAGTTATAGATGAAATACTTGAATAAGATTGTTTCTCTAATCTGCATAGATATTGATTTATCTGCCATTAACATATATTATCCCATTGCTCAGTTTATTTCTCTTAAACTGCAATAATAATGTTTTCGGCGGAGATTTATATCTCTCGTTGGGGCAATTGTATAATTGTCTCACCCCCGTGGGATTCAACGTTTTTAGGTAGACGCCGACAAAGAGGTAGAAACTCTGTAGCAGGGGAAGAGCAGCAGCAACAACAACAATAGGGACAATAGTGATATCCCAGGTGGGGATACTGGTTGTCAAGCTTCGTACATATGTCAATAGAGTCGTATGTGTCATCTTTGTACTCTCAGGTCCTAGGAGTTAGTAGATAGTGTTTTTATATATCGATCTGAGATTTTGGTTTGATGCTTTGAGGATTTTGTTACTTGTGATGTTTAGCAAAGTAATGATGCATATATATTCCTCAAGAAGAGATGGTACATGGAATGTACAATGTGGACCAGTATGTAAATATAATAGTGTGGTTCTTATTTAAAGAGTTTTCCTGAGAATGGATCTCTTTGTAAATGGTTTTAATTTTTAGTGATTTTTAGTAACCCGCTGCTAACGTTACGCTTCTGCTTAGTTAATAACATTTTATTCGAACGAGGCATCACAATTTAGTGGTATCAGAGCTCTAGGTTCGCTGAGTCTACAGAGACATAGGATTAAGGTTGTTAAGTCTGTTCTAAGTGTTTTCCGATTTATCTGATAGTGTCTTCTGCTCATATAGGAGAAGAAGAACTTGAAGATGTCTGGATCACATGACGAACATGCTGCTGAGAGCAACGTTGCTACATCAGGAGGAGGTGCAAGGGACCAAAGTAGGGAGGAGCCCGTACCTAAACAACCCCAGTTCAATCAAGCTGATATGGGGAACCCAGCCTTCCAAGCCATGTTTGGGAAGTTTATGGCGATGATGACTCATATGAAAGATAGGATGTCACTATCTGCACCAAGGGCACCAGCCCACAATGAAAGATAGGGAGCTGGCAAGACCTTTGAATGGCTACGGAGGGTAGGAGCCCCAGAGTATGCTGGCACAGCTGACCCAGCCGATGCTGACTTATGGTTAACTAAGTTGGAGAAAGACTTCAAAATCCTTATGATTCCTAAAGATGAGAAGGTGAGGCATGTTGTATACCTTCTTAAGGGGAGTGTCGGTCATTGGTGGACCATCGATGAAGGTAAAAGGCCAGGAGTTGAAGTTTGATGGGATGAATTCTGACAGGAATTTGTCGCTAGATACTTTCCTAAGATGTATCTAGATGAGAAGATCTCTCAATTTGAGAGGTTGAGGCAAGGAAAGATGAACATTAACGAATATGAAGCTAGGTTCATGGAGATTTTGCGATTCTGTCTGTACATGGAAGCTACGGATGAGGAGAGGATTCGGCATTTCGAGAAGGGGTTGAACGCTGAATTGACCACTCCGGTGTCTGCTTTGGAGAACTGAGAAAGATTTGCCACTTTTGTGGAATCCGTGAGACGGATTGAGAGGTATGTGATCGAGAAGCGACAGACCAGTAATAAGAAAGTGTATCCTCAATTTCAAGGACAAGGGTTCGAGAGTTTCAAGAAGCCGAGTTTCTCTGCACCACCACCACTAAGGTTTAATGCCCCGATGCAGTGGACGTCAAGTAGGGGTAGGGGTTGTAGTTTTACTCCAAGTAGAGCCCCCAGTACAGCGTCAGCATCAGTGATAGGACCAGCCAGGCAGAGTTTGGGAAGTTACAATTGCTACCAATGTGAGAGGTCAGGACACTTGAAGAGGGATTGTCCTGAGAAGATCAGAACTGTAGCTCAACCCTAAAGGTAGAGTCAGTAAGGTTCACAGAGGCGACAGTTCAATAATAATTCTAGAGGACATGGACAAACGTCCCAAGCTGGATTGTCGGCACCAAACAACCAAGCACAGGGTCAACAGCAACCAAAAACTAGATTCTATGCCATGAATCAGGCCGAAGTAGTAGTCAACCCTCGGGTTGTGACAGGTCAGATGGAACTATTTTATTCTGATATGTCTTCATCTTGCTTCGTATCTGTGTTAATTGATCTGGGTGCTATGCATTCCTTTATCACTCGAGAAGTGATTTATGACTGCAACATGACTATCAGTCATAGAGCAGATAGTTTGATGCTAGAAACCCCTTTGCTGGGATCTGCAGTATTGTGGGAGGTGTGTTCTCCCTGCAATATTTTCTTTTCTGATCATCGCATTCAAGTGGATCTTATACCACTTGAGATGTAGGGTTTTGATATAATCCTAGGAATGGACACCTTAGAAAAGTATAAGGTTGTCTTGGATTGTAGTTCCAAGCAGGATGTGTTCACAGACCATGGTGACACATGGATCTTTCAGGGAGACAGAAAGATTCTTCCAACCTGTTTAGTGTCATCTATGGTAGCTGAGAAGTTGATGAGACAGGGATGCTTTGCATTCTTGTCTCATGTGGTAGATACCACAATGGAGAGCCCTCATCCTTCTGAAGATCTGGTAGTCAGGGAATTTGAAGATGTATTTCCTGAAGAACTTCCAGGTGTTCCTCCATCTCGAGAGATTGATTTTGAGATTAATCTAATCCCGAGCACGCAACCAATAGCACAAACGCCGTATAGAATGGCACCTGCTGAAATGGCAGAGCTCAAGAAACAACTGTAAGAGTTGCTTGAGAAAGGATTGATCCGACTGAGTACTTCACCATGGGGTGCTCAGGTCGTCTTTATTAAAAAGAAAGATGGGTCGATGTGGTTATGCATTGATTACAGAAAGTTGAATAAAGTAACTATAAAGAACAAGTATCCTCTGCCAAAGATCGATGACTTGTTTGATCAGTTGTGTGGTGCAACTATCTTTTCTAAAATAGATCTGAGGTCGGGATACCATCAGTTGTGTATCAAGGAGGGTGACATACCTAAGTCTGCCTTTAGGACAAGGTATGTGCACTATGAGTTCACAGTTATGTTGTTTGGACTAACTAATGCACCGGCTACATTTATGGAACTCATGAATAGAATCTTTCGACCTTTTCTTGATCAGTGTGTGGTCGTCTTCATAGATGACATCTTGATATACAGTAGAGATGCTCAACAACATGAGCAGTACCTCTGTCAGGCTTTGACTTTTCTAAGAGAGCAGAGGTTATATGCTAAGTTTAGCAAATGTGAGTTCTGGTTACCAGAAGTTTCTTTTCTAGGACACGTAATATCTGCCTTAGGTATTCATTTTGATCATAAGAAGGTGGAATATGTCCTGCAATGGGAATAGCCAAAGACACCGATAGAGATTCACATTTTCCTAGGGTTGGCAGGCTACTAAAGGAGGTTCATTAAGAACTTCAGTTCTATAGCTTTACCCCTGACCAAGTTAACCAGGAAAGATATTCCTTTTGTCTGGAATGACAAGCGTCAACAATCTTTCCAGTTGTTGAAAGAAAGGTTAACTAGTGCACCTATGTTGGTGTTACCTATGTTTATCCAAGAACTACTTTAGCAAACGGTCTCCCAACCTTGCTCAAACGGTTTCCCAAACCGTTTGGGAGTAAACGGTTTCAAACTGTTGAATGCAAATGGTTTCACTAGACCGCATAGAAGCAAACGGTCCAAGACCGTTTGGAGGTATTGACCAGGTGTTGACCATTTGGAGGACTGTTGAGAATAATGTAGATTAATTATCTACTAAAAATCATCAATTAATTCCAAGTGATTCACCAATCAAAGGCTCATCAACCATCTAAACCCTAATCGGGTCAATTGCTGATTTCAATAATTGATTTATGTTGAAGTTTGGGTTGAGTGACCCAAATGGTTTCAAAACCATTTGGGGATCACCCAAACGGTCTCAAGACCGTTTGGTGATCACCCAAGACCATTTGGAGGTCATCTAAATGATCCCAAGACTGTTAGGGGTCAGGTCATGACCAAATTGATTGATGGTTCAATGATTTCAAATCAATTAGACTCACATTGAAGTTTGTTGAAGGGTCATCGATTTCAAACCCTAATCCAATTGATCCAAGCCCTAATTGATGATCAATTGAGGGTCAATTGAGTGTCAAATCAGTTGAGGGTTGACCTAATTAACTCAATTGATGATTGGCTAACATGTGCATGATCGATTGAGGGGTTCAACATTGGAAACCCTAATTCAATTGAAGTGGTTGAGACACTTTTTGGTCCTTGCAGTTTTGAGGTGGTTTGGACCAAATGGTCTCAAGACCGTTTGGGACCAAACGATCCCAAACTGTTTGGTCTCATGCGGTTTCAAGGTTGGTTATGTCCATGCGGTTTCAAAGTCAAACATGACCAAATGGTCTTCATCACCAAACGGTTTCAAGGGCAGTCCAAGACTGTTTGGAGGTTTAGTGTGCAAGACCGTTTGAGGTCTAAATAGGTCAAGATCGTTTGATGCCTTAGTGGTCAAGATGGTTTAGTGGTTGATTAACCTAAACCTCATAGATACTTAATGTGATTAAAGGACCAAGTAATTAGTTGATTAGGACATGATGTAATCAACAGTGATTATAATAAAGGTACCCTTGATGGAATAGAGTAGTTAGTACTCTTTGAATAAGTGAGCTTTAATGATCACAATAGAAATGACATAACCCATGATGTCAATGTTGAATTGACTTAGCCTAATCAAGAGTGATGCAAACATCAACTTATAGAAAGATGAGAGAGAAGACTTCTTATATGAATAATTAATCAAGTAATGGACTCTCAATATGAATGAATACCTAATTAGGGTATGATCCATGTTAGTGAGATCATGAAACCCTAATTATAATGCTTAATGAGTCCTAACCCTAATTGGGGGCTTAAATGAATAGTAAACCCTAATCTAGGGTAATGTGATGTAATGTGAATAGTAAACCCTAATCTAGGGTAATGTGATGTAATGTGAATAGTAAACCCTATTCTAGGGTAATGTAATGTAATGTGAATAGTATACCCTAATCTAGGGTAATGTGATGTAATATGAATAGTAAACCCTAATCTCGGATAAGGAGATGATGTGAACAGTAAACCCTAATTCTGGGTTATGCTTTTAAGCATGAAGTGCTATGTTTGGATAATGAAATGAGGAATCACTATTCCTAAATAAGCTAAAGGGTTTGGTTAACCCTAATTGAATTGAAAAGGGAAACCCTAACCCTAATAAGGGCATAGGGGTGCAACCCTTGAATAGTAAAGTTATCTTTGTTCTATATTGTGCTGATATAGATATAATGTGCATGTTATCATTTTTGTTAGTCATGCAGGTCTTTATAAAGTAGTGAGCATAGCCAGGTAAGGGTTATGATGTCATACTCATTAAAAACACTTTACAACTTCTGAAAGCAATGATATACTATGTTGCCTAGTGAGAGGTAACAAATGAGATTGATAGGCTGTATGAGCCATGAGCAATATTTGTATTGTTATAATCATGCTTATACTGTTAAATAATTTGATGGCAATATGTTACTTGGTAACAAGTGTTTTGATGATCTAAGGGTTTGAACACCCATATTCTTGAATCATAATGATGAGATGGTTAGAGATTGATATCCCAATGTTAACAAGATGTGAATGAACTTGATACAATTAGTACTCTTTCTTTATAGCAATTGATTTAATGGTTTATGTTTGAAAACATAACTGGTGCTAAAAGAATGCCATAATGTACTTAAATAATCAAGTATAATGATATCATGTAGAGCCCTGACCATAGATCCATCATTGTCAGAAGTTAGATGATGGTGAAATAGGTTTTCCTAAGGGAACTCCTGGAGAGTATACTTTTGAGTATGTGGGGGTTATGGACGCGAATATCCTTACGTCTTAATGGGGGAATTGATGTGAGATGAACATATAATCTCTCAATCCTTCATTATATGTATATGCCGGGATGATGTATCACTAATATCCTGATGATGTTGTTATTGCCGCATCGATGTGAGATAAACAAGAAATCCCTCGATGGCGAAGAGAGTACAGCATGCCACTGTAACTCTAATAGCGAAGTTGCCAGAATACCCTGGAAAGCTATTATAGCAGAGACACAAGATGTCATGCATGTTGTACCTCACATTGACTGAGGAAGATGAGGTCATAGGAATCTAGCTCTTCTGATGACCTATGTATGGTACCGATTGCGATTTCGTAATGGTCGGTTGGAGTATGAGCGGTGTAACTCATCTCCTCAGGGCATAAATATGTTTGAAAAATGTAATCAGTCGTATAGCATAATTGCTTAGGTTGAATTAAGAGAAACAATGATTGATGATACATTGTTCATAGTGCTCTAGTTGAATAACTAGTATACATGTTCTTCATATTCCTTATTGATATATGTCTTGTCATTCAATCAAGTTATAATTGAGATGATTGCTTAGGGAATACTGCTCTAATTAGTTTATTCAATGAATTGCCTGCTGTTGAATAATTATAGTTCTACTAATCATTGTTATTTTAATATTTGCAATAACAATGCTTCTGGCAGAGAGTTATAACTCTCACTGGGACAATTATTCAATTGTCTCACCCCCGTGGGATTCAACTTTTTAGGTAGACGCCGAGGACGAAGGAACCCTTCAGTGGGTGAGTAGCAACAGCAGCAGCAGCAACATCAGGGACAGCAGTGATCCTCAGGTGGAGACACTGTCTGTCAAGTCTTGTAGATATAAAGTCCTATGTGTCGTCTCTGTACTCTTAGGTCCTAGGAGTCAGTAGATGGTTTGTTATAAACCTAATATTTTGGCTTAATGCCTCGAGATTTTTGTATACTGCTCATGTACAGTTTAACAGGGCAGTCAGTGTTATGACTCTCGAGATGTGATGATACAGAGATATGTTGATGTATCAGCTTGTAAATAACTTATCTTGTTTCTTAATGAAAGAGTCCTACAGTCTGTGGACCTTTATGAAAAAGTTTTAATTTTTAGTAATTTTCAGTAATTCCACTGCTAATTAATCGCTTCTGCATTGTTAATAACGTTTTCTCCTAGATGTGTCCCACAACTAGTGGTATCAGATCTCTAGGTTCGTTGAGTCTACAGAGACATAGGACTTAGGTTGTTGAGTCTGTTCTAGTGTCTTCCAATATATATGATAGTGTCTTCTGCTAATATAGGAGGAGAAGAGAAAACTAAAATATGTCTGGGTCACACGAGGAACATGTTGCAGAGAGTAGTGTCGTTGCACCCAGAGGAGGTGCAAGAGACCAAGGAAAAGAAGAACATGTGCCTGAACCACCCTAGTTCAATCCAACTGACATGGAGAACCCAGTCGTCCAAGCCATGTTTGGGAAGTTTATGACTGCCATGACACATATGACGATAGGATGCCTATACATGTACCTAGGGCACCTACCCATCTAGAAGGATAAGGATCCGGCAAGACATTTGAACGACTTCGCCGAGTTGGAGCCACAGAGTATGCTGGAACAGCTGACCCAGTAGATGCTGACTTGTGGTTAAATAAATTAGAGAAGGCCTTTAGAATCCTGAACATCCCAGAAGCTAAGAAGGTTAGACATGTTGTGTATCTTCTCAAGGGGAGTGTTGGTCACTGGTGGACCATGGAGGAAGGGAAAAGGCCAGGTGTTGAGATTGAATGGGAAGTTTTCCGATGGGAATTTATCAACAGATACTTCCCTAAGACGTTTAGGATGAGAAAATCTCTCAGTTTTAGAGGTTAAGAAAAGGACTAATGAACATTAGTGAGTACGAGGCTAAGTTCATGGAGCTTTTTCGGTTCTGTCCGCACATGGTGACCACAGATGAAGAAAGGATTAGGCATTTTGAGAAAGGGTTAAACGCTAAATTGACCACCCATGTGTCTGCTCTGGAGAACAGTGAAAGGTTTGCTACCTTTGTGGAGTCTGTCAGAAGGGTAGAGAGGTTTGTTTCAGAGAAGAGATAGACAAAGAACAAGAATATGTATCCCCAGTTCCAAGGATCCTCATCTAAAGGTTTCAAGAAACTGAGATTTTTTGTACCTACACCACCACCTAGATTCAGTACCCAGATGCAGTGGACGTCAAATAGGGGTAGAGGATGAAGCTTACCTTTAGAAGGAGCTCGTAGCTCAGCATCTATGTCGGTTACAGGACCACCCAGACCACAAAAATTGAACAGAAGTTGTTACATATGTGGAAAGATGGGACATCTGATGAAAGATTGCAGAGCCAGAGAAGTGAGTGTAACTCAACCTCAAAGGTAGAGTCAGCAAGGATCTCAAAGGCGACAGTTTCCAGGTATACTAGAGGACGTGGACAAGCGTCCCAGGATGGATCATCGGCACCTAGTCATCGAGCATCGAATCAACCACAGGCAACGACAAGATTCTACGCGATGAATCCACCTGATGCAGTGATCAACCCTCGGGTTGTGGCAGATCAGATGGAGTTGTTTTATTCCGATATGTCTACATCTTGCGTTGTATCTGTTTTAATCGATCTGGGTGCTACGCACTCCTTTATCACTCGAAGAGTGATTCTTGACTGCAACCTGACTACAAGTCATAGAGCAGATAGTTTGTTGCTAAAAACTCTATTGATGGGATCTGCTGTGTTGCAGGAGATATGTTCTCCCTGCATTCTCTTCTTTTCTAAACATCGCATTCAAGTGGATCTTATACCACTTGAGATGCACGGATTCAATGTAATCCTTGGGATGGATACCTTGGAAAGGTATAAGGTTGTTTTGGATTGTGAGTCCAAGCAAGTTGTGTTCGCTGATGATAGTGACACATGGATCTTTCAAGGAGATAGAAAGATTCTACCAACCTATCTTGTATCAGCTATGGTTGCTAAGAAGCTGATGAGGCAAGGATGTTATGCATTCTTGGCCCATGTGGTAGATACTACCATGGATATCCTTAATCCTACTGAAGTTCCTATAGTCAGGGAATTTGAAGATGTATTTCCTAAAGAACTTCCAGGTGTACCACCGCCTCGAGAGATTGATTTTGAGATTAATCTAATCCCAGATACGCAACCTATAGCACAAACACCATATAGGATGGCACCTGTTGAGATGGCAGAACTCAAGAAACATCTGTAAGAGTTGCTTGAGAAGGGTTTCATCCGACCGAGTACTTCGCCTTGGGGTGCTCCAGTCCTCTTTGTTAAAAAGAAAGATGGGTCAATGTGTTTGTGCATTGATTATAGACAGTTAAATAAAGTAACAATAAAGAATAAGTATCCTTTGTCGAGGATTGATGATCTCTTTGACCAGTTGTGTGGTGCAACCTTCTTCTCAAAGATAGATTTGAGGTCGGGATATCACCATCTGCGTATTAAGGATGGTGACATACCTAAGTCTGCCTTTAGGACAAGGTATGGTCACTATGAGTTCACAGTTATGTCGTTTGGACTAACTAATGCACCAGCTGCATTTATGGAACTCATGAATAGAATCTTCTGACCTTTTCTTGATCAGTGTGTTGTTGTCTTTATAGATGACATCCTGATCTATAGTAGAGATGCTCAGCAACACGAACAACATCTTCGTCAGACTCTAACTTTGCTAAGAGAACATAAGCTATATGCTAAGTTTAGCAAGTGTGAGTTATGGTTACCAAAAGTATCTTTTCTTGGACACATAATATCTGCCTCAGGTATACATGTTGACCCTAAAAAGGTAGAATATGTCCTGCAATGGGAGTAACCGAAGACATCGACGAAGATTCAAAGTTTTTTAGGGTTGGCAGGGTATTACAGGAGGTTCATTAAGAACTTCAGTTCAATAGCTTTACCCTTGATCAAGTTAGCCAGGAAGGATGTTCTTTTTACCTGGAGTGACACGTATCAGCAATCGTTTCAGTTGTTAAAGGAAAGGTTGACAAGTGCACCAGTGCTTGTGTTACCTGAGCAAGGGAAAGGATATATAGTTTTATGTGATGCCTCTAAGAATGGACTAGGATGTGTGTTGATGCAGGATAAGCAAGTGATTTCTTTTGCTTCTCGACAGCTTAAGAAACACGAGGAGAATTATCCGACACACGGTCTAGAACTAGCTATTGTAGTTCATGCCTTGAAGATCTGGAGACATTATCTTTATGGAGAGACATTCCAGATTTTCACAGACCATAAAAACTTAAGTATATCTTTTCTTAGCATGAGCTTAATATGAGGCAATGCCACTGGATGGAATTAATCAAGGACTACGATTATACAATTGATTATCATCCAGTGAAGGCCAACGTAGTTGCTGATGCCACTACTACAGAAATGGCCTTTGGCGTCGGTCGTTTAACCCCATTTGGCGTCGGTTTCCGACCGACACCTATATGGGCGCCGCTAAAGGTCGAACACTTCGGCGTCGGTTTTTTAACCGACGCCTATTTGTTCTATAGGCGTCGGTTGTTTAGTAAATAACTGCCGCCAAAAGTGTTCGCGCCACAGAAAATGGCGTCATCTAGGGCACTTTGTGCGTCGGTTATTTACTACACAACCGACGCCTATATATACTATAGCGTCGGTGTTTTAGTAGATAACCGACACATAAAGTGCCCTAGATGACGCCATTTTCTGTGGCGCGAACACTTTTGGCATAGGTTATATACTAAACCACCGACGCCTGTACTTCAAGATGACACGGCCGTGCTTCCCTGCACGGCCGTGTTTAGTACTATAGGCGTCGGTTTTATATGAATAACCGACGCCATTTACACCACGGCCGTGCTATCCTGCACGGTCGGGTTGTTTGTACTATTAGGCGGCGGTTTTTATCAAATAACTGACGATGTATGTCTTTGCTGACGGTTTTCTATAAATAACCGACGCCTATTTATATTTTTTTTTTCATATCAGTTTGCAGGCCTGCTGTGGCTGGTCAGCAGGATGAGAACCTGCAGTTCAGTTTTCTGAACTGCAGGTTTACGACATCCATTGATATCAGCCTACAAACAGGCCGCAAACCTGCAAAAGTCACAAGCAAAATTCTACACAAGTACATACATTCAGACATCAATTCAATTCTCACATTCACACATATAGAAACATTCAAATACATGTATTAACATTCAGAAATATTCATTTACAAAGTATCATTCATTATCGCTATCAACATCCCAATTATATCTTACAGTTGCCACTGCTTGTATGGCTTTTGCCCATTCTTCTCTTACTTCATTTAATGCTTCCATCGTATATGGAGCATGTATATTTTTTAAGCGTTTACCTGTAGTGTTGTCAGTTTTAAACACCTACAAAGAGAATTGTGTATATATATAAGTAATAATATAAAAATAAGATAAGATTTATATATTTCATACTAACTAATGAGACTATATATAATACCTCATGTATGGTATCGATGTCCAATGCGGCATATTTGATAATCATCTGCATAAATCGCATCACATAGTATGTGCATGCCCAGCCATTGTCTTGTGTAGCACACTATAAATTGAAACATATAAAATAATACAACTAAGCACAATTCACATCAATAATATATATATTCGAGTCGGGAACTTACTTGTACGTTCTGCCAATTTATTGGCTGGTTCTTTTTCCTTGGGACCATTCCTCCAGCCTTTTTGAATGCATCTAAACCCCTACATGTTAATATAACACAATAAATTGCATAAGTAAATAGTAATGTAATAAAAGATGTTAACAGATATAAAAATGAAATATTTCTCACCAGAATAATGGCATTCTCATTACGTGTCCAATTTTAATGTTCAATGTACTCCCCGCAGGATCTAGATAATAAACAGTGAATGTCCCGGAGACAATAACTAGTAACTCCCAATGTCTACCGCTAGAAGTAAGAAGTTAACAATTAATAACTCAAAATGCAAAATAAAAATGGAATTTTCTTAAGTCCAAATTATAAATAAAGTAAACTTACTTGACATTGAATGGAGCTATTATTATCGTCTTCTTTTGCTGACCAAAAATTGTAAAAGCATCTATACAGTATTGTTGAACATTATCAGGGTCTTTAGCTACCAAACTAATCAATGATGGAATCAAAAATCCCACATGATCAAATGCAAATTGTTTGCAATGATCTTCGACTAAGTAGCTGCAAAACATATAGGCGTATGAATTAATATATAAGAAACCAGATCACCGGATCTTACACAAGGTATATGGATGTATAAACAAGATCTCACCTTATCCATGTCTCTATCATTGATGTATTCAGCCAATCATACATAAACAGCTCAATAATATCTTGTATAAATAAAGAGCTATCGTATGATCGACCTGCATAATCTACATCTAAAGAAACTATTATAGGGCAATGTATATTATGTGCCCGTAGCCAACATGCCATTCCCCTACAAGCAGGACCTAACGGGTATGTTAGGTCAGTTGGAACCCAAGTTGGTAATGCGGGAAGTGGAGGTGGAGGCCTAGGTGCTCCTGGTGTCTTCTTTTTAACCTGTATATATAATTTCAGATCAGTTGACATCATATATACACATCAACAGTCTAAATCAATGTAAATTTATCTTACAATTTCAGTCGTGTAGACGACATCTTCTTTGGGCCACAATATGACCCCGCCTTCTGCCTCACCAAGTGTATCAATATCTGGGTGGGCATATGGCAACGCAACTTCCCTCCAATCGGGTAACACACGTAATGGGCCCACACGAACATAGCCCTGTGGCATTGGAGTCCCGTGAAACCTTTCCCCAGGAAGGGACGGGTAAGCTTGCGCCTCTGCAACAACATAGTCTTCTATTCTTAAGCGGCATGGCTTCAATGCCTACAAATTTACGTAAAGAATGTTATACATATATACATATAATCTTGAAAACATATCATCTTGAAAAGACTAGCTACAATGTCATAAACAATACTTACAGCAGACGTGTTAGGCGATGGGTCTCCAGGATTACTCGCAGTCTGTGCATCAGGAGAAGAGTGGGTCGCCATAGGCTGATTGGAAGCCTGAGATGCCTGCCACCGCAGCAATTCTTCCTTGACCTTCTCAGCAACTACATCGTTGACCTTCTTAGCAACTAAATCCTCAACTCTCTTATTCTCCTATACATGGATAAAAGAAACATTAGCTTCTTATTAATGAATTTCGTTTTGCAGTAACATTCTAAAAAAAGAATAGGTTACCTCTTCTTGAGAAAGTCCCACTCTGGGTTTGCGCTGGGATGGCCCAAAGAATGCTTTGATGCCAACACCAGTGCCGGCACCTCTAACACGTCCAGGATGCTCTGGGTTACCCAGAGCAACTGTCAATTCATCCCTTGTGCCATGAGGGATGAGCGTGCCTTGTTTCCTCTGCTCGTGCAGCTCCCGCTAATCACCATAAACAGAAATTGGTAAGTTAACACCACAAATAATCAATATTCAAACGATTTCTCTAAGAGTGTTATTTTACCATTTTTGCAGCCGCCTCAGCAGTTACAGGCTTCTTTATTTCACCCTTCTTGTTTTGCCTGCCAGCTATCCAGATATCATGGCGAGGCATGGGTGTGGCAGACTCCTGAGTAGGAGCAGACTCCTGAGTAGCCGCAGACTCCGCCTGTAGTCTTTGGCGAACGCTTGCATAGCCTTTTGGACCCATAGTGTGGTCATGCACATTCAGTGCACGCCTTGCTTTTTGTGTGTCACTGAGGGCCTAGTTAGTATGCACATTAATGATTTGGTTAGTAGCACTAAATGCTAATCTTGAATAAGTGAATACAATGTATATTAATTAAATTGGGAGTGACGCCTAATACCTTGAATTCTTCAGATTTTCTTGAAGCAACAAAATTGTCCCAATCTTCTTTGTCCAAGAAGTTCCATTGTTCAAGGGCTGACTTCTTCTTCTTATCACCCTATTTTATGTATTCTCTGTTCAGATTTGTCCTATAATTCCTAAGCATCTTTCCAGCGCGTTGCATCACATTTTTACGATGCAACTTCTCATCCAATGCAAACAGATTCTGTAAAATAGAAATGTTATTAACTAGTATCCAAAATAGAATTGCAAATAATAGAATTTGTAATCTACAAAATAGAATTGCAAATAATAATAACTCACGCATAAATCCTTCCATATCAAGTCTTTTTTCCCTTGAGGAACTTTATGCCAATTGTCATACTTAACACCACAATGGCTCCGAGTGGTACACCCAAGATAGTTTACAAAATTATTGCGGTTCACTCCAATTGGATTTCCTCCATTAGCAAACTCCACCACCAATTTGGATCCACTACCACTTAGCGCTAATAACTTCTTCAACAGAGTGATGCCCCTTTTCTTGTTAAGTGTTTGGTGTTGCGCATCAAGTTGCTCCAGTGCTTCAGTGGGTACAGGTGCATCAACCTAAAATTTGACAAAAATAAAACACACTAAATTAGCCCAATATAGAAATATAGGATATATGACATAACTAGAAGATAATGAATTTTATAGAAATACAAGATATGTTTTTAGAACTTACATTAGTATCCTCGCCATGCTCGTCATGGACAGCATGCTCATCATGGACTTCATGCTCATCATGGACATCATGCTCATCATGGTCATCCATCTGAAAATGTCATTAAAAAGGCAAACATTTAGCATTTGTATTAACTAGAAAAAGGCAAACATTTAGCATTTGTATTAACTAGAAAAAGGCAAACATTTAGCATTTGTATAAACATACATGTCTCTAAAATTGTGATCTTTTATCAATTAACAATCCTTCATTGTGATCTCCGCGCACATATAAGTCATCATTAGCTTCAATATTTTGTGGAGTTGGCAACCCAACTGAGAATGGACTGGAGTCATCATACTTATCATAGTACTCTTCTTCATCTATAGGATCTTCAATGAACTATCTTTTACCATGAAGAACAACCGACCATTTATCATTTGCAGGATCATCGATATAGAATATTTGTTTCGCCTGTGATGCCAATATGAATGGTTCACCCTTCTCGCCAATCTTTTCAAAGTTCACCAAAGTGAAACCCAATTCATCCACTATAACTCCTTTGGTGTTATCAACCCAATTACATTTAAAGAGCGGAATTTTGAAATCTATGTAGTCAAACTCCCAAATGTCCTCAATGACACCGTAATATGACATTTTAGCTTCACGTGGACTCTTATCCTTTGCACTTGCAAAGTACATTGTCGACGCTTGAAGAGTGACCCCACTATTTTGGACGACACTCTTATCATCTTGGCGCTTTGTGTAATATGTGAATCCATTAATGTCAAACCCTTCATAAGACATAACATTCAGTTTTGGTTTAAAGGCGAGGCATTTGATAGTTTTTGTAATATCATTTGGTGTTTGAGATAGTTGATGTAAGACTTTATCTTCAAACCACTTAGTAAAAGTCTTATTATGCTCTCTAGCAAGCCACATTGAACTTGCTCAAGGATGTTCTCTCTTTATGAAATTGGTATGTTCCTCGATATAAACACTCACTTCGTCCATATTGTGTAAAATATACAAGTGAGCTTGTTCCAACTGCTCACGGCTGATTACTTTCACCCGTGATCCCAAAATTCCTTTGCCCTCCTCAATATTCTTGTCATTATCAGGAGTGTCATTACCACTGAGAAAGTCATTGCAAAAATCCATAACCTCTCTCGCCACATAACCTTCAATAATACTCCCTTCAGGCCGATAACGGTTTCGAACATCACCTTTAAAAACGCTCATGTATCGTTCAAAGGGATACATCCAATGCAAGAAAACTGGTCCCAACATTTTCACTTCCCTAGTCAAGTGGACAACAAGATGTACCATGATATCAAAGAACGAAGGAGGGAAATACATCTCAAGCTGACATAGGGTAACAACCACTTCTCTTTGCAAATTATCGTGAGTATCAGGGTCAATAACTTTGCTGCATAGAGTGTTGAAAAAGAAACAAAGTCTGGTAATTGCAAACCTTACATGCTTCGGCAATATAGATCGAATTGCCACGGGCAATATTTGTTGCATTAGAGTGTGACAATCATGAGATTTAAGACCTATCAACTTCAGATCTTTCATTGATACCAATCTACGGATGTTGGATGAGTAACCATGTGGCACCTTAACATTTACCAAGCATTCACAAAAAAGTTTTCTTCTCCTTTCTAGACAACGTGTAACAAGCGGGAGGTAAGTATGTTCTTTTATTACCCATTTCACGTAATTCTGTTAATTCTGACCTTATTCCCATTTCACGTAGGTCCAGTCTGGATTTTATCCCATCTTTAGTCTTACCTGGTATATTTAATAGAGTACCAATGATGCTATCACAGACATTTTTCTCAACGTGCATTACATCGATACAATGCCTGACTGTCAAAGAACTCCAATAAGGAAGATCCCAAAATATTGACTTCTTCTTGAATGAAGAATTGTCACTCCGTGTGGCCATACTACATTGTGATTTCTTACCAAATTCATTGGCAATGTCTTTTACTCTTTCATAAACAACATCCCCTGGTATAGGTTTAGGTGCACTCCGTTCATCATTCCATCCATTGAATGCTTTGTGCTTCCTACGATATGGATGGAATTTTGAAAGAAACCTTCGATGACCAAGATATACAGTCTTGCCGCCATGTTTTAGTCTTATTGAATCAGTGTTTTCTTCACATATAGGACACGCTTTAGCTCCTTTGACACTATATCCAGACAAATTCCCATATGCTGGAAAGTCATTAATAGTGCAAAACAACATAGCGTGCAAACGAAATGTCTCTCTTGCTGAAGCATCATAGGTCATCACACCTTCAGCCCAAAGTTTCTTTAAGTCATCAATCAAAGGTTCAAGATAAACATCGATATCATTTCCGGGTTGTTTAGGGCCCGATATCAACAATGACAACATAACGTACTTATTTTTCATACACATCTAGGGAGGAAGATTGTATATAACAAGCATGACTGGCCAAGTGCTATGTTGGCTGTTCAATGTCCCGTACGGATTCATCCCATCTGTACAAAGCCCAAGTCTTAGATTCCTATCTTCTTCACCAAATTTAGGGTATAATAGATCAATCTTCTTCCACTGTGGGGAATCAGACGCATGTCGTAGGATCCCATCATTATTTTTCTTAACATCTGCATGCCACCTCAAATTCTTCGCATCTTTCGGATTTTCAAACAAGCGTTGAAACAGTGATATTATAGGTAGATACCACAACACCTTGGCAGGAGAACCAGTTTTGGACTCCCCCGAAGTCGTCAATTTATACCGTGACGCACCACATTTTGGACAATCTTTCAAATCTACAAAGTCCTTTTGAAATAATACACAATCATTCGGGCATGCGTGTATCTTCTTGGCCTCCATTCCCATTGGGCACAACATTTTCTTTACCTGGTATGTTGAGATTGGAAGCTCGTTTCCTTCAGGAAGCATTTCTTTCAACAAAGTCAACAATGAAGTGAAGCTTTTGTCGCTCCATCTATTGTTAGCTTTCAACTTATACAATCTCAACACAGTGCTAAGCTTCGTAAACTTAGCAGAGCCTGTGTATAACGGTATCTCAGCATCATGCACAATGTTTGTAAAGATAGGAGGTGGATCGGTGTGCTCTACCCTACAACTATCCAGCATCGCATCAACGATGTCTGTTGGAACTGGTTCGTTCACATTTACGTCATCGGAGGCAATTTCTTCTTCCACCCAAGCACTGCTATCGATATCTACTGGTTTCGATTTTGAAATCTCTCCATGCCAGTGCCATTCTGTATAGCCTTGTACAATCCCGTTGCACATGACATGACTTTTGATTTCCTCACCAGTGTTGACTTTCAAGTTGTTACCGCAATGCCTACATGGACAGTAGAACCTATCTGTAGGTTTTTTCCTATGTTCCTCGGCAAATCTAATAAACTGATCAAGACCAGATATAAACTCTGGGGTGCAACGATTACGAATGGACATCCATGATTTATCCATTCTATGATCAGAGAAAACAAGTATATATTAGGAAACAAGTATATATTAGGAAAAGATTAGGCAGCATTTCCCCACTGTTCTCTAAGTACATATGTACTTAGAGAACAAACGGGGAAATGCCAACAAACACATGTGATGTAATTCTTATATATAATAAATGTGTACCACCTATCCCATCCTTGAACACCTAATCTCACTAGTAAGTGTATAATGTGTATTGGGTTTTCAAGAAAATTTCGGCAGCATTTCCCCGATGTTCTCTAAGTACATATGTACTTAGAGAACAAACAGGGAAATGCTACCAAAATTTTCTCGAAAACTCAATACAAATTATACACTTACATCCTAAGTGAGATTAGGTGTTCAAGAACAGTCCCAAACTGGGGACTATCCAAGATTTACTCCTAATGAGTAAATCTTGGACGGGTTTCTAGGCCAACAAACACAATAATAGATATCTACAATGAAGCCGGACTCCATACAAACAGTATATAATTTAGTGATTGTTCATTCTAATTTATATCAATGTACAAGTAATATAAAAAACAATGATTGTTCACATTCTAGGCCAAAAAACACATGTGATGTCATTCTTATATATAATAAATGTGTACCACCTATCCCATCCTTGAACACCTAATCTCACTAGTAAGTGTATAATGTGTATTGGGTTTTCAAGAAAATTTCGGCAGCATTTCCCCGCTGTTCTCTAAGTACATATGTACTTAGAGAACAAACGGGTAAATGCTACCAAAATTTTCTCAAAAACTCAATACACATTATACACTTACATCCTAAGTGAGATTAGGTGTTCAAGAACAGTCCCAAACCGGGGACTATCCAAGATTTACTCCTAATGAGTAAATCTTGGACGGGTTTCTAGGCCAACAAACACAATAATAGATATCTACAATGAAGCCGGACTCCATACAAACAGTATATAATTTAGTGATTGTTCATTCTAATTTATATCAATGTACAAGTAATATAAAAAACAATGATTGTTCACATTCTAGGCCAACAAACACATGTGATGTCATTCTTATATATAATAAATGTGTACCGCCTATCCCATCCTTGAACACCTAATCTCACTAGTAAGTGTATAATGTGTATTGGGTTTTCAAGAAAATTTCGGCAGCATCTCCCCGCTGTTCTCTAAGTACATATGTACTTAGAGAACAAACGGGGAAATGCTACCAAAATTTTCTCGAAAACTCAATACACATTATACACTTACATCCTAAGTGAGATTAGGTGTTCAAGAACAGTCCTAAACCGGGGACTATCCATGATTTACTCCTAATGAGTAAATCTTGGACGGGTTTCTAGGCCAACAAATAATGTGTTGTCATTCTTATACCTAAAATCCTAGTTCTTCAAATTAGGGTGATTATTGATGTCTTTAAAAGCATGATTGGCAATTTAGGGAAAAGTTCATCATTTAAATTCCAAGCATTCACATGTGTGCATTACAGTTCATCATTAAGCAAGAAGGGTGATTAGGATTCTCAATATACTCAACAATAAAATAAGTTAAACATGTGTGCATTACAGTTCATCATTTACATTCCAAACATGTCACATGTGTGCATTACAGTTCATCATCAAGATATCTATAACTTACTTAAACATTCAATTATGAAGTAAATATACACTTAATTAAGAATAGCATGACACACAAAGTTGCAGTCAACATCATTATGTTTTGTTCTATCATGGACTATCAGATTGGTATATCACATATGTATCAGTACATTATTAAATAAACACAATCAGTAAATAACTTTTAAAAAAAAATCCACTAGACGTGCAGCCTAGACGTGCCCTGGCGCCGCCCAAGCATCCGCCTAGAGGCCTATCTAGGTAGGGCACCTGGGCTTGGGACCCTAGGCGTGCCCTGGAACCTACTTAGGCGCTGCCTGGGTGAGTTCTAGGTCGGTGGCGGCAGAGAAAAGCAAGGCACAGGACAAAAAAGGTGGTGAAGGTTTGTGGGTTACCTTGCACGAGGACAGCACGAGTAAAGCTGCTTCTACCGGCGGGGGCGGAGGTGACGACGACAGCACCGTAGCTGCTTCTACTGGCGGCGACGACTAGAGGAGAGCAGGGGCGGTGGGCAACGACCGGCGGCGACGAGCGGACAGCAGTAGCAGCAGGGGCGGCGGAGAAGAAGGGTGCCGGAGAAGAAGGACGCCGGAGATGGGGCGCCGGAGAGAAGCGCCGGAGAGCAGCAGCAGCAGAGAAGCGCCGGAAAGTCACCGCAACAGGGAAAATCGCCGCAATAGGGTAGCAATGAAACAGAAGAAAGGGGAAGAGTCGGGCGATCGCGGGGGGTTATAAGTTCCCAAATAGCGTCGGTTGTTTACAACAACCGACGCCTAAATATCTTTAGCGTCGGTTGGTTGAAACAACCGACGTCCAATTGGACGATATTTTCATGGAAATTTTTGGCGGGAACCACCTTCAGCGTTGGTTAGACAAGGATAACCGACGCTGAAAGTGACATTGTCCGCGCAAATTTTCATCGCAAATAGGCGTCAGTTTTCTAGGTATATAACCGACGCTGAAAATGACACTATTTTTTTTATCAAAAAATGGATTTCGCGGGCGACTTTAAGCGTCGGTTTTTTATAAACAACCGACGCTTAATACAAAGCGGTACCCGTGTCTGGCTGGTCTTCGAATATAGACGTCGGTTTTATTAAACAACCGACGCCTTATATGTTAGGCGTCGGTTTTCCTTAATAACCGACGCCCAGAAAAGCGACACTGAATGCTATTTCTGTAGTAGTGTGCTTTGAGTAGGAAATCAACAACACTAGCCTTAGACAGAGCACAACTGAATTCTTTCGTGTGCTCTAAGAGGGATATGCTTATCTCCTTAAGGCAAGACAATGTACAGTTAAGAGTATCATTGTTAACAGGACTGTTAGCTGAGATGCATATAAAACCTAATTCAATTGAAGTGGTTGAGACACTTTTTGGTCCTTGCGGTTTTGAGGTGGTTTGGACCAAACGGTCTCAAGACCGTTTGGGACCAAACGATCCCAAACCGTTTGGTCTCATGCGGTTTCAAGGTCGGTTGTGTCCATGCGGTTTCAAAGTCAAACATGACCAAACGGTCTTCATCACCAAATGGTTTCAAGGGCAGTCCAAGACCATTTGGAGGTTTAGTGTACAAGACCGTTTGAGGTCTAAATAGGTCAAGATCATTTGATGCCTTAGTGGTCAAGATGGTTTAGTGGTTGATTAACCTAAACCTCATAGATACTTAATGTGATTAAAGGACCAAGTAATTAGTTGATTAGGACATGATGTAATCAATGGTGATTATAATAAAGGTACCCTTGATGGAATAGAGTAGTTAGTACTCTTTGAATAAGTGAGCTTTAATGATCAAAATAGAAATGACATAACCCATGATGTCAATGTTGAATTGACTTAGCCTAATCAAGAGTGATGCAAACATCAACTTATAGAAAGATGAGAGAGAAGACTTCTTATATGAATAATTAATCAAGTAATGGACTCTCAATATGAATGAATACCTAATTAGGGTATGATCCATGTTAGTGAGATCATAAAACCCTAATTATAATGCTTAATGAGTCCTAACCCTAATTGGGGGCATAAATGAATAGTAAACCCTAATCTAGGGTAATGTGATGTAATGTGAATAATAAACCCTAATCTAGGGTAATGTGATGTAATGTGAATAGTAAACCCTAATCTAGGGTAATGTGATTTAATATGAATAGTAAACCCTAATCTAGGATAAGGATATGATGTGAACAGTAAACCCTAATTTTGGGTTATTCTTTTAAGCATGAAGTGCTATGTTTGGATAATGAAATGAGGAATCACTATTCCAAAATAAGCTAAAGGGGTTGGTTAACCCTAATTGAATTGAAAAGGGAAACCCTAACCCTAATAAGGGCATAGTGGTGCAACCCTTGAATAGTAAAGTTATCTTTGTTCTATATTGTGCTGATATAGATATAATGTGCATGTTATCATTTTTGTTAGTCATCCAGGTCTTTACAAAGTAGTGAGCATAGCCAGGTAAGGGTTATGATGTCATACTCATTAAAATCACTTTACAAGTTCTGAAAGCAATGATATACTATGTTGCCTAGTGAGAGGTAACAAATGAGACTGATAGGCTGTATGAGCCATGAGCAATATTTGTATTGTTACTATCATGCTTATACTGTTAAATAATTTGATGGCAATATGTTACTTGGTAACAAGTGTTTTTATGATCTAAGGGTTTGAACACCCATATTCCTGAATCATAATGATGAGATGGTTAGAGATTGATATCCCAATGTTAACAAGATGTGAATGAACTTGATACAATTAGTACTCTTTCTTTATAGCAATTGTTTTAATGGTTTATGTTTGAAAACATGTCTGATGCTAAAAGAATGCCATAATGTACTTAAATAAACAAGTATAATGATATCATGTAGAGCCATGACCATAGATCCATCATTGTCAGAAGTTAGATGATGGTCAAACATGAATTCCTAAGGGAACTCCTAGAGAGCATACTTTTGAGTATGTGGGGGTTATGGACGCGAATATCCTTACGTCCTAATGGGGGAATTGATGTGAGATGAACATTTAATCTCTCAATCCTTCATTATATGTATATGTCGGGATGATGTATCACTAATCTCCCGATGATGTTGTTATTGCCGCATCGATGTGAGATAAATAAGAAATCCCTCTATGGTGAAGAGAGTATAGCATGCCACTATAACTCTAATAGCGAAGTTGCCAGAATACCCTAGAAAACTATTATAGCAGAGACACAAGATGTCCTGCGTGTTGTACCTCACACTGACTGAGGAAGATGAGGTCATAGGAATCCGGCTCTTTTGATGACCTATGCATGGTACCGATTGCGATTTCGTAATAGTCGGTTGGAGTATGAGAGGTGTAACTCATCTCCTCAGGTCATAAATATGTTTGAAAAATGTAATCAGTCGTATAATTGCTTAGGTTGAACTACAAGAAACAATGATTGATGATACATTGTTCATAGTGCTCTAGTTGAATAACTAGTATACATGTTCTTCATATTCCTTATTGATATATGTCTTGTCATTTAATCAAGTTATAATTGAGATGATTGCTTAGGGAATAATGCTCTAATTAGTTGATTCAATGAATTGCCTGATGTTGAATAATTATAGTTCTACTGCTCATTGTTATTTTAATATTTGCAATAACAATGCTTCTGGAGGAGAGTTATAACTCTTGTTGGGACAATTATTCAATTGTCTCACCCCCGTGGGATTCAACTTTTTAGGTAGATGTCAAGGACGAAGGAACCCTTCAGTGCGTGAGCAGCAACAGCAGCAGTAGCAACATCAGGGATAGTAGTGATCCTTAGGTGGAGACACTGTCTGTCGAGTCTTATAGATAGAAATTTATATGTGTCGTCTATGTACTCTCAGGTCCTAGGAGTCAGTAGATGGTTTGTTATAAACCTGAGATTTTGGCGTAATGCCTCGAGATTTTTGTATACTGCTCATGTATAGTTTAATAGGGCAGTCAGTGTTATGACTCTCGAGATGTGATGATACAGAGATATGCTGATGTATCATCTTATAAATAACTTATCTTGTTTCTTAATGAAAGAGTCCTACAGTCTGTGGACCTTTATGAAAAAGTTTTAATTTTCAGTAATTCTGCTGCTAATTAATCGCTTCTGCATCGTTAATAACGTTTTCTCCGAGATGTGTCCCACAATCATTGTTAGCTGGGTTATTAGCTGAGATGCAAGTAAAGCCTACTCTGAGGCATCAGATTAAAGAAGCACAGCAAGTTGATACTGTGATTCAGCAGATCAGGTCAGAGTATGGTAGTGAGAAACAGGATGGCTGCCATGATTCAGATGATCAGGTGGTCTGTTACCATGGTAGGGTGGTAGTACCTGATGCTGATAACTTAAGAAAGTTAGTTCTAGAAGAAGCTCATTCTTCAATGTATGCTATGCATCCAGGGAGCACCAAGATGTATCATAACTTAAAAGATATGTATTGGTGGCCTGGATTGAAGAAAGATGTAGCTGAGTTTGTTATGCGATGTCCGGTGTGTCAGCAGGTTAAAGCTGAATATCAAAAGCCCGCAAGAACAATGTAACCTCTACCTATACCGCAGTGGAAATGGGATCATGTAACCATGGACTTTGTGGTTGGTTTGCCTAGAACAGCCAAAAGTCATGATTCCATTTGGGTTATAGTTGATAGGTTGACAAAGACAACACATTTCTTACCTGTCAAAACAACCTACACTGCTGAGAAGCTTGCACAGATATACATAGATGAGATAGTGTGTTTGCACGGGGTTCCAGCTACGATTGTTTCTGATAGAGGTCCCTAGTTTAGGAGTCATTTTTTGGAACGACTTCATAAATATTTGGGTATGCAATTAAGGTTTAGTACTTCCTTTCACCCACAGATAGATGGATAATCTGAGAGGACCATACAAACTTTGGAGGACTTGCTTAGGGCATGTGTCCTTCAGTTTGTAGGAAGTTGGGATCTACATCTGAGCTTGATAGAATTTGCTTATAATAATAGCTATCAGCACAGTATTGATATGGCACCATATGAAGCTTTATATGGTAGACGATGTAGACCTTCTTTATGTTGGTATGAAATAGGAGAGTACCAACTCTTGGGTCCTGAGCTTGTGCAGCAGACGACTGAGAAGATTAAAGTAATACAACAACAGTTGAAAGTTGCCCAGGATAGACAGAAATCTTATGCTGACAAGCATCGTAGACCCTTAGAATTCCAAGTTGGAGACAGAGTATACCTCAAGGTTTCACCTTGGAAAGGTATTCTGAGATTTGGAAAGAAGGGGGAGTGTAAAGAAGTGAAAACTACTTCTCTACTAAAAATTTGAATAATAAAACCTCCAGTCCAAACACACTCAGAAGGTATGTTGGAGTGGGTGTAAAATTTTCAAATCTTTATATAATGGTAACAAAAGACCAAAGTATGGCAATGGAATAAAAACTTGGCTATATTCAATTAAGTTCTTTATCATCTTATTATCACCAAATGAGTTATTTGACGTATTATATTACATTATTCACACATTAGATTATTAGGATCACTCTAACCTTAACCTTGTTTGGTCAAACCCAAAAGGTTAAACTTCTAGGGTAGGGTTCGAGATTTGGTATGTTACAACACTCCACCCCTTAAAAGGATTTCGTCCTCGAAATCTATTGATCCAAACATCAACAACCAACTATTCTCCACCCCTTAAAGGGTTCAACCTAACAAGTCAAACTAAACAACTTTTTATAGGTACCCACATCTCTTAGTTGTGAAATTTTAGAGATTTATATTTCTCATGTATCCAACTAAAGTCAGATCCATCTAGGGATGAGATTTTAGGTCCTTGCGTCTCTAACCTATCAACCCTACATGAACATCCAAAAGTCATAGGGTAGGTCAACTATACCGTTATATCATTCCTAGTCATAAAACTAGGGTTAGATTCTACTCAACTAGAGTTTTTGTTCATTGTGACTTAGTTCAAGAAAACATTGATAAAATCCAGATAAAGCATTTTCTTTTGTACATATAGTATTATATGGAAAATAATTTGTTGTGAAAAAACCTTTACGATTGAAAACTGAAATTTAGGGCCCAAAATCAAAGCGAGAAACCAAGTCACAATATTTCCATATCTAGATCTCCTAACATATTCTCATCCTCAAACCAAACCTTGTTGCACAAAAGATCATCATTGATCAAATCTAGGGTCAACATCTCACTTAGAGGTAACTAACTAAGTCAAGGGTTCTATAGGGTGACAAAATTGAAATAGTCAATTCCGACTACCATGGGCTCTGATACCATGTTGTAAAGAAGTGAAAACCACTTCTCTACTAAAAATTTGAACAATAAAACCTCCAGTCCAAACACACTCAGAAGGTATGTTGGAGTGGGTGTAAAATTTTCAAATCTTTATATAATGGTAACAAAAGACCAAAGTATAGAAGCGGAATAAAAACTTGACTATATTCAATTAAGTTCTTTATCATCTTATTATCACCAAATGAGTTATTTGACGTATTATATTACATTATTCACACATTAGATTATTAGGATCACTCTAACCTTAACCTTGTTTGGTCAAACCCAAAAGGTTAAACTTCTAGGGTAGGGTTCGAGATCTGGTATGTTACATGAAGTTAGCTCCTAGATTTATGGGGCCTTATCCGATCATTGAAAGGATGGGAAAGGTACCCTATAAGTTGGAGTTACCACCTGAGTTGCATAGAATGCACCCAGTGTTTCATATCTCTATGCTGAGAAAGTTTCATCCTGACATAGAGTTAGTTCTGCAACCTATGGAGGTAGAACTAAATGATGATATATCTTATGTTGAAGGACCTGTGTTGGTTCTTGACATGAAAATTAAAAAGTTGAAAAAGAAAGACATTAGTCTTGTAAAAGTTCTCAGGCATCACCGTGGAATTGAAGAAGCTATGTGGGAGCTAGAGGAAGAGATGAGGAGGAAATATCCTACTCTTTTCTCTTGATGTTTTCATTGATGATTTCGGGGACGAAATCCTTGTAAGGGTGGATAACTTGTAATATTCCCTGACCTGGGTTATGTTTTAACCCTATGTGTTTTGTTTAATAAGATAATTATATGCTTGATATTATCTTTTGAAAAGTAATTAAGGCTCAAGAGGAACTTATATTTCAATTTTAGTCCATTTTGAATAATGTTGCAAGTAATGTTTTACTTGTTTGGACTAAAGTGCAAATTACCCAAGTTGAGGGGTTAAATTGCAATTGTGCATGATAATATATTCCTCATGTGTTGAAGCATCATGAGAATGAAGATGATGCAGAGGTATGGCTAGTGAAAGCCTGAGTACCAAGAAAGAGCTCATAAAGCAATGTTTGTGCATTAAAACCTAGTTTTGGTGTAATGTGCAATTTACCCAAAACCTAGGGTTTAATATGCAATTTACCACTTCAATAAGGTCATTAATATTCTTGGAATCTTGTAGAGTCAATAAAATGAGAGGGGCATCTCAGTTGAGCTACTTTGAAGGAGAGAGAATCTTGATATTAAAATAATCAAGATTTAAGCATAAATTGAAATAATGTGAAAATAATTATATTAAATGGATTGCCCTTCAACCAAAATTGTGTTGGTTGAAATCCACACATATTTACATCCTTGTGCCTTGCAAAGGCAAAAGAAATATCAACGTGAGTGGAGAACCCACTCACATTAAGAAACTAAAAAGATTTATCCACTCACTTATCCAATTACTATTATAAAGGTTAAGGTGCTTAATTTCTTTTCCCTTAATTCATGGATAATGGAAGGGAGTTCGGTGGATATAAAGGTGCCTTTGCATGCAAGGAACCAAGGGGGAAGAGGTGGCAAAAATTTCTGATTTTAAAGGATTTATATGAGGCATTTTCTCTCTCATTGAATTTCTAATAAAAACACCCTTTACCACTCAAACCAAGGACTTTTTCAAATCCACTTCTTTCCTTTGCTTGCAAAAATGATCAAGGAAGCTAGTAGCAGACGGAATACGACCCCCAACCTGTTGGTAACTTCTTGACCTTCATTCATCTTGATTTCATGGTGGAAATCACAAATCAATGCATGATTTCTTCTTATCTCGATCCCATCTTCACTTCTCACCATTCCTTTTCACTCAAAAGCTTGAGGAACGAACCTTGTGGTGTGAAAAATCTCCTCCCACCATTGTTGATGTGAAGCTCCAAGCTTTGAAGCTCAATTGGAGGCAGGTTATATAACTTGAACCCCTATTCATTGTTATTGATTTCAATTTCTCAATCAACTATGTTCAATTGCTCTTCTTTCAATTCCTTTGATTAGTTGATGCAATTACCATGATAATGGCAGTAGTTTTTGATGGACTAAGGCTTGATGATGATAACATCATCTTAGGCTCACATTCCAATGTATTTTTATTGTAAACGGTTTTAAGGTTTTGGTCCAAACGGTTTCACCAAACCGTTTGGAGACCAAACGGTTTCCAAACTATTTGGAGGATTGGACTCCAAACCGTTTAGAGGAGTTGACCATTTAGATGGGTTGACCGTTTGAGGTCAGATCCCTAGAACATTTTGGATGATTACCCATTTGATACAATTGATTAAATCAATACATGGATAATCTTCAATTAGAAACCCTAAATCGATTAAGTGTTGAATTACAATTGTTTAATTTAAACGTTTGGGTTGATTTTCCCAAACGGTCTCAAGACCATTTGGAGGTCACCCCAAATGGTCTCAAGACCATTTGGAGGTCAACCAAGACTGTTTGGAGGTCTAGGGTTGAGTATGGTTGAGTAATTGAAGAGTTAAAGATATCAAATCGAAATGCAATCAATAGTTATAATGATGATCAATCCAATGATTTAAAACCTAATTGGATTTCACAACTTTTTAATGAATGATGAGCCAAATGGTCTCAAGACCATTTGGAGGTCATCCAAACGACCTCAAGACCATTTGGAGGTCATCTAAATGACCTTAATACCATTCGATGTCAGGTCATATTATAATTTGATGGTGGTCATTGGTTTCAATTGGATTAGTTCCACAATGATAATCATTGGTGGTTCCTCGATTTCCAAAACCCTAATTGATGGGTTCTTGATTATAAATCCTAGTTAAATTGGGTTCAAAACCCTAATTGTTGGTCCAATTGAAGTATGATCCAATGGTTCAATTGATGAATGAATCAAGGAGTCAATTGATAGTTGGTTCATTGATGGAAATCTTGAAATTGGTTAAGTGTTGAAGACCTTTTTGGTCCATTCGGTTTTGAGAGGGTTTGGAACAAACGGTCTTAAGACCGTTTGGAGACCTAAGCTCATTCGGTTTCAAAACATTCTTGCTTAAACGGTTTCAAGGGAAATATGCCCAAACGATTTCAAACCGTTTGAACTCTGAAAGTCCAAAACCGTTTAGGGCCTAAGTAGGCAAGACCGTTTGAGGTTCAAAATGGTTAATCCATTTGGACATATAATATAATTGAAGATTCAATTGGTCAATTCATTTGGATATTCATGTGATTGAAGGTTCAATTGATCAAATCTTCTGAACACCTATTGTATTTAGATGATTAATACTCTTAGTGGGATAAATCATTGATGCGTAAGGATGCAAGAATTCAATAAATTATGTTGACCTTAAATGCATGTATTTGAAATAAGTGTTATATACAATTAGGGTATGATCCTTGACAAAGAGATCATAAAACCCTAATTGAGTTGATTGATGAACTCAAACCCTAATCTAGGGTAATAGTGAAACCCTAATATAGGGTGATGACATGAGTAACCCTAATTCAGGGTATTTTAATGTAAAAACCCTAATTGGGATGAATAGTAAACCCTAATTGTGGGGGTATTGAATATAAACCTTAATATGGGGTGATGTGATGAGAATAGTAAACCCTAATTTCCAAATAGAATGAAGGTGTGTGAAACCCTAATCCTGGACAATGAAATGATGAGTCATTGGTCCTAATTGAACAAAGGGGATGTGTAACCCTGATTGGAATTAAATGGGAAACCCTAACCCTGGTAAGGGAATAGTGGTGTTACCCTGGGATAACATGGAACTGAAATATGATTGATATAGCTGTTATCATGTGTACTAACCATGCAGGTATTCTGAGATAATGAACATAGCCATGTATGAGCTATGATGTTTATTTATTGAAATTATTTATTGGGCCTTGTGTGCCATAATATGCCTTGTTGCTTAGTGAAAGGTAACAAGAGAGTTAATGAGCCTCAAGTTCCAGATAAGATGCTTGTGTAGCAAGTGTCATGTACACCTTGGTCAGATGACCTGAAGGTGATGGTTACTTGAAAAGGTAGTAACAGTGCTCAGTGTTGAGCTAAGGGTTTGAATACCCAGAACCATATGTTTATGGCATTGAGTTTGAAATAAGGGACTGAGATCCCAATGTCTTTTAGAGACTGAGAAGTAACTGATGGAAACAGTACATATTCCTTTATAGCATTTGTCCTAATAAGTTATGTTTGAAAACTTGACTGATGCTAAAAGAATATGATAAGGTACTTAATTAATCAAGTGAAAGCTATTCATGTAGTGCTCTAATCATAGATCCATCATCGTCAGTAGTTGGTGATGGTGAAATAGGTTTTCTTACGAGATCTCGTGGATTTCGCATATTTTGAATATGTGGGGGTCGATGGGTGAAAATATCCTTACGTCCTAATGAGGGAATTGATGGAAGGTAAACATTAAACCTCTCAATCCTTCATTGTATGTTCTGGGATGGATGTATCACTAATCTCCTGATGTTGTTAATGTCAGATCGATGGAGGTAAACATGAAATCTCTCGATTGCGAAGAGAGTGCAGTCGCCACTGTAGCTCTATAGCGAAGATGCCAATATACCCTGGCAAGCTATGTAGAAGAGACATAAGTTGTCCTGCATGTAATCTCACACTGACCGAGATGTGGGAAGTCATGGAAGCTGGCTCTTCCATTGACTTTGTATGGTACCAATTTTGACTTCACAATAGTCGATTGGAGTATGAGCAATATACCTCATCTCCTCAAAACTTAAATATGTTTGTAAAATGTAATCAATCGTGTAGTGTATTTTCATAAGATTGAAATACGAGCACCTTTGGTTGATGATTATCCTTCTTAGCATGTCTTGGATTCATAAATGTTATTTATGTTCTTTAATTCCTTATTGAATAAGAGACATGCTGCCTTGTCAAGTTATAGATGAAATACTTGAATAGGATTGTTGCTCTAATATGCATAGATATTGATTTATCTGCCATTGAAATATATTATCCCACTGCTCAGTTTATTTCTATTAAACTACAATATAAATATTTTCGACGGAGAGTTATATCTCTCGTTGGGGCAATTGTATAATTGTCTCACCCCCGTGGGATTCAATGTTTTTGGGTAGACGCCGACAAAGAGGAAGAAACTCTGTAGCAAGGGAAGAGCAGCAGCAACAACAACAGGGACACCAGTGATATCCCAGGTGGGGATACTAGTTGTCAAGCTTCGTACATATGTCAATAGAGTCCTATGTGTCATCTCTGTACTCTTAGGTCCTAGGAGTCAGTAGATAGTGTTTTTATATATCGATCTGAGATTTTGGTTTGATGCTTTGAGGATTTTGTTACTTGTGATGTTTAGCAAAGTAATGATGCATGTATATTCCTCAAGAAGAGATGGTACATGGAATGTACAATGTGGACCAGTATGTAAATATAATATTGTGGTTCTTGTTTAAAGAGTTTTCCTGAGAATGGATCTCTTTGTAAATGGTTTTAATTTTTAGTGATTTTTAGTAATCCGCTGCTAACGTTATGCTTCTGCTTAGTTAATAACGTTTTATTCGAACTATGCATCACACTTTAGTCTGGATCATACTAATCATCAGTTAGGGGTGATAAGTTGTACTAGCATCGAGTTCTTCATGTACCTACTTCCACCGCATGGAAGTGAATCATTAGGTCACACTCAAGAACCTTTTAAATCGCATCATGGTGTAGTTGAACCATCTCTCTCTCATATATATAGTTCAACCGGATCTGTCTGCTGACTGTACTCTCTCTCTCTCTTAGATCATGTCATCTAGGTAAGGCGATCTACCATAACCCATATTGCATCCTGACTTTCCTTGGTCCAGGGAGACTTACCACAACATCTATAGTGATGAACTCCCACTCCCTCTCAGGGACTCTTTGTCTTCTATATCAACTCATTGGGTTACTGGTGTTCGTCCTTCACCTCCTGGCATGCATGGAGACAAGCCACATGCAAATTCATCTTAGGCATCCAAAGTACTACTGTCACTTACTATCTTAATAGTATCAAGGTGTATGGCAAACATAAAATCACGATCTTCTATATGTCATGATTCCTCAAGGTTGATTCCTCAGAAACCCTAAAACACTCTAGTCGTGGGTTTCATCACCTTCTTTTCCAAAGAAGTGCATCTGAAGTTCTACAACCATCCTTCTATCACAACAAGCCCTAGGCTGGCTAATCAAGCAACTACTAACTCGATCACTGCATCTCGTTAAATCTGAGTGTTAACCCAACATATCTCCTTTTCCAAACTTAGGGCTAACCTAACAACCTCTTCTAACCTCTATCTAAAATAGGCAACTGCATCTCAACTAGAGCATCCATTACCACCTCACATCCTTCTGTATTAGGTAATGTTGAAGACATACACCTCCATGTATTCCACTTATCATCTCTTCTCAGACTTTGGGTCTATCTTCATCAAGAAAACACATATCTCATCTTCTTGCTTATCAAACTCAAACTTATATCACTCATAAATTCCATACAACTCATGATAAGAATGTCCTTATAAGATGGCTACCTTAGTTCTCTTGGTGTTTGTAAACCATCCACACATCGTACACTCCACAAGGATACATTATTATCTCTATCCTCATACATCATAGCAACGTTTCCACTCACATCATCTTTATTCTTGGTGTATGGCATGCGTACTGTCCTATCTCTCACTCCCATAACAAGAGGAAATAAGCATTTGGCTACAGTCCAAATACAGAGTTCTTCCCATTCTAAGAGTAGAGATGGTACATCCCACATCACCAGTATACCTTCAAATCTAACTCGAAATGTGCATCACATGTCTCTACATCATGAATATCTCGATATCAAGTTTACTTCCATGAAAAACTGGTTTTGAACCCACTTGGGTCATCATATCATCCTTGGTCATCTCCTCTAGGTCTATAGGATGCCAGCACTTTTGGGGTCATCCCTCTTCCCTTATGCATCCAGAGAGTGCCCTCTTCATCAGCCCTTTGGGTCCCATGAGTTCATGAAGGTGATCAATCTCCTAACCCTTGGCCCTCATACAATGATAGTTGTTACCTCCCGACCCTATGGTCATGTGCAACTAGGGAATTAAGAAACCCCTACTCCCATCGGTCTTATCCTTACCTGAACCTAGGATAGACTTAGGGTTCAAACATAGTACATATCCAACTTGAAACCTTACCCAAGTCTCCATTATCTCTCTCGACATTCGTGGTATGACTTACATCCTTTCATAGGGATGAGGGCGACCTACCTACCTCGGTCAGGCCCCATACTGGTTACCTCCATGGTAACACATCGACATGCACTTAGTGATAGCTATCTATGGGTCTATAGGTTCCTTCTCATACTATGTAATCTCCACTTAGCTTCTCAAGATCCTATGAGACCTCTTTAGGTTACCTCAAACCCAACAAAAGTTGTACATACCCTATAGAAGGGTCCCTCTCCCAGAATGGGAGGAAACTACATTTTGATAGCAAAAAAGGTCACAAACGTCTCTACGTCTCAGGTTTATATCCACATGAGCATGCTTAGCCCTAGCAAGCTACTAAGGCACATAGCTAACAAACAGACCACCTTCTAAACCATACTAGGTCTCCATGGTAGGTCATACTTGTTCTCAATCCTCAATATTGGACCAAGATCATACATGCCCATGTCACCAAGTTATATGTGAGGGGTTCATCAAACATACACCTTAATCTCAGGGGTTCCCATTCCTCTAAACATGAGGAGTGCCATGCTCGAATCTATAGGAACTCAAATCTCATCATGAGCATCAGGTACACTACTTCCCCTCTTAGATACAAGAACCCTAGGTTTACCTTACTAATATCCCACTACATACTTAGCCTTTTAACCCCGAACCAAGCATGTACAAGGTATGGCATGCACTTCCTATTATCCTTCTACTCAAGCAACACTTCATAGTTGAGTCCTCCTCAAGGACAACCAGCTAGGTATAAGGCCTCACAACTTGGTAATAAGCCTCCTCAGGGTCTAAGGAACTCTTCTTCCTATCCCTAGAAGGTATCATCTGCACATAGGTACCAGAAGCCTCATCTTTCTTCTAGGGTTTGGTTCCTCTAAAGGAAACCAAGATACCAAAATCCTCCAGGGGTCTTGCACGAGGCAACCACAACCTTCCACTTAGGTTGCAACATACCCAACTTCTCAGGGTTCCTCATATTCCAGAGTCTAAGCTTCCAACCTTCTCATTCGAGTCTTGCTCTCTCTCCCCAGAGCTAACCCTACAAACAACCTTGCCACTGGAAGTTCTCTCTCTAAAAGGGTGGATCAAGCTCACATGCATATATTTACATGGGTGAAACCTAAGTTCGCTCAAGATTATCTGTCTCTTTATGCTTAGCTCATAATCTATCCAACATGCCCTGTTGGCCTGGGTTTCGACCTACTTCCAGCACTTACTAACGTACTCTAGGTGCATACTATGCCATGCTCATATCAGTCCATAGGGTTTCTATATGGTCATCACTAACCTCATCAATGAAGGAGTTATCCTTCACCCTAACATGCACGACCCTTCCTAGGGTTGGGTTGCCAAAGGTACTAGGTCAGCCAACCTCACATGGCTCACACTATCATAGGGATTCAAAACCAACATCATGTCAACCCACGCAAGGTCGACCATGACTTCCATCTCATCATGCCATATCTCTCTTTAACCACCACTTAGGGTTAGGGTTAGCATCATCCTCAGAGAATGTGCCAAGTCTCTACCTTTAATGGAGGTCTCTTCCTCCAAGACCAACTCTACTTCATCCTCTTGATAAGAAGGTCTAACCTCAGGTCTCTCCTACGAGCATGACAACACATGTCATGCGACCTAAGCATTCAACTATTCTTTAGTTTATGCTTAAACTATTAAGCTTATGACCATGACATCTTATTTACATGCTTTTTTATTAATTTGGTGGAGGATTCCTTAATCTTATTATACATACCCATACTTTAAGAGGGTGACGACGAGAGAGAAAAACCCTAAACCTTAGAATCTTAACAAAATTAGGGTTGATAAGGGATGAAAATAGATGAGAGAGTCCTAAAGGTATCTTATTTTGAGTCAGATCCTAAGACATTGGCCAGGCAGTCACATAGATCCGGGAGTCCTCGTATTTCGACTAGTAGTGCGGAGGAAAATATTACCAACCCCCAGACGTGCTCATTTTCTAGACACCTCTGTCTTTCAAAAAATCCTCTAATAACTCCCTCGGGTTCTACAGAGTTTGTAAAATTTAATGACTACTAAAGACTAAATGAGGAACCAATATTCTAATACCAAATATAACAACCCCGCCTCCTGGTAACACCCAATTAAGGGAGACCCAGAGGTCATAGTCATTATCCCAATTTCTCGAATCAAAGGCTCAACAAATAATCAGTACTATTTATTAAATTCTACCATGACTATACTGAAAGATGGAACAAAAATAAAATTCTACATTTTTCAAAAACTAGGATGTCTAACTTGTATCCACCTCTGGACTCTATTCTAACTAATGCTCCTTGCACTTTATTTCTTAATTTCACAATATGCCACTTTACTGTTTGCCCTTTTCAATTTGTACCTAAAACGCTGACAAACAAAATGTCGGTCAGCATAAATCAATATGTCGGTATGTGGGGGAAACAATAACTAGGCAATTATCTATAATAACATATCGCAAGAAATTATGGTTTAGCAAGCAAACTTTACACTTTAAACATAACTACTCAATCCATACATACCCTAACCTATGCGTTGTCCCTGCAGTGGACATGGATGCTACCTCTCATATGGTAGATCCCAACTGACCCCCATGATCCTACCTAACAGGTAGATCAATACCTAGGGTCGAAGAGTCACATGGCACTACCCATAGGTAGCCCAATCACTAACTCATGATATGCTAAAGAGTCGCATGGCACTACCCATAGGTAGCCCAATCCCTAACTCTTGATATGCTAAAGAGTCGTGTGACACTACCCATAGGTAGCCCAATCCCTAACTCATGATAACTTGATGGTCCTACCTAACAGGTAGACCATGCACTAGGTCATCCTTTTCATCATTAGCAAATCCAGAGAGGAGGACCAGGATCTGATCTAGTTATGTACACATATTTATGGTGATAGCCATAGTCACTTTATAGTTTCATGAAATTAAAGTCATCCAAGTAGTTATTTTTAGGCAACCGATAAAACATTTGGGAATCGTTGTGAAACTAAAGCGATTTAACCATAAGCGTAACCACATACCTAATCCAGAGTAACTTGATGTCCAAGCATTAATATTCAAGACAATCAAACAAGCAATCAACAATATCCTAAAATTAATGCATAACATCCAAGTGTCATTATTTTACCCAAAACATTCTCAAGATCGACTTGGATTCCACCTTAGGATTTCTAGGCCAACTTTAGAATTTTATTAGGGTTTTAGCCTCCATAAATCTTTTATCACTTTTAATTCCCTTTTAGTTCACAAACCCTAATTTCAACATCATAGGAACAATTATCATGTTCGGTTTCTTTCGAATTGACAACTCATATTTCATTATGGTCTAATTCACATATGAACTCTATTTATCACTAATTCCACATTTATCCACTAGAAAACCCTAACTACCAAATTAAGTATAGTCATCAATGTTGGATCAATGGGCTCTAGAGGGGGGGGTTGAATAGAGCTTCACAAACTTCACAAAATTGATTAGACCACCAAATTATATTAAGTGCAGAACTTAAACCAAAATAGCAATTTGATGTCCTAAACTAGCATACAAAGCAAGGATAAGAGACAAGGAATAGCATGCACTTGGACAGGTGGTTTAGAGTGGTTCCATGTCCTAAACTTAGGAGCAATGTCAGTCCACTACCTAGAGTTGGTTAGACTCTAGGATTTGTAACTTGGTTCTCTTATATATATCACACAATAAGATTACAAGCTACAACAACCAACCATCCAAGGACTTATAAATCAAGCCAAGATCTTCTACCTCACCAAGGACTTACCCACCAAGCAAGTAGTCTTCAGCCTTCTTCAAAGGACTTACCCACTCTTGCTCTAGTCTTCGGCCTTGCAGGAATTACCCATCTTGCTTGAGCTTTGCCTTGCACCTCTCCTTCTCTTGGAGAGCTTTAGCACCTTCCTCCTTCACTCGGAGGCCTGGAGCAGCTAGCCTTCTTCTCCTTCACTCGGGGAAGAACAGCAACCTTCTTCTCTTTCACTCGGAGAAGAATCTTCAAGCAATCTTCATAGGGAATGGAGATGGGAGAAGTAGAAAGGAGAGCTTTACAACATTACAAATGATAGCTCTCATACATGGGAACCTAACTCACTCATACTCACAAATTTGCTTTGAAGTTAGAGAGAGAAAGGGGCTCAAAGGATTAGAAACCACTCAACTAAGGCTAGGACCAAGCATATGTGAATGAGCAACCTTGGAATGAAGTCCAAGAGGTCCTATTTATAGTTGAGGGTGTCCCTTTGAGGTTGGGAGAGATAAGGGGCACAAAATAGCCATTTTACAACTTGCAACGGATCTATTTTGAGTTCCACCTACTCCTCCAACGGTTGGAATTGCTTTTTCTGCATTCCAGTACAGTCTGATCGGCCGAGTTTATATAAAGGTAATTCGGCCGAACCACTAAAAGACAAGGCTGAAAGCTAGACTGTCGGCCGAGTTCCCTTGGAGAAACTCGGCCGATCGGTCGACTTTCATCTTGGACCGATCAGTGGATCGGCCGAGTTTTCTAGCTTAGAAACTCGACCGAACAGGAATCGGATGAGTTTGTAACTCGGCCGATTGCCACAAAAATTCCAGAATATATGGATCGGCCGAGTTTGGAATTCGGCCGACAAAATCCATGTTATGGGTATTTTGGAATTTTCGTAAAACTGTACAAATGATGGATTTTTGAGTCCCAATAATTTTATCCATCTTAGTTACAATGCAAAACATGAGTATAAGTGATTACATCAATTGTTCTAAGCCAATAAGGGCTATTTCACAAAACGGTTAAAAGTCACATGTTTTGCATGTGCTGGATGAGTACCTTTTGAGTTGAATGTGATTCTTTTCTTGTTCCTAATGTCTGAAACAATCTCAAATAGATTTGTTAGATACATATGAATGGAATGGTTAAGTCATTATCAAAATATGGGCAATGTGCGACACCTAGGTCAACATTCTCCCCCTTTTTGACAATGACAAACCATTCCTCAACATATTGAAAAGAATGTGAAAATTATACCTTTTCTTAGGGAATTGCAAGGGGATGCAAAGATGATCAATTTGTAGTGCTCCCCCTCAATTCATTCTTACTCATGCCTGCATGGTTAGTTTAAAAAAAACAACCAAAGCACATATGTATACTATATGATTCTAAGCAAGTCTAGATGCATTTCAGTTAATAGACAAGAAAAGAACCATACAAGCAATAAATTCAATATGATTGAGCTTTTTTTCTCCCCCTTTGTCATCTCAAAAAGGCAGGGGGGGTAGAAGAGCATAAAAGTAAGGTCTTCTCCAAAGAAAAACAAAAACACTCAATCAATCACAGTAAGCTCACAGAGACAGAGGAAAACCAAGATAAACAACTAAAGCATGTCATAATCAAAATATGGAAAACACTGAAAGATATACCAAACAAAGCGTTCCCATAAAACATAAAACAAGACTGCACGGATAGCATAGAGCAAAAATAGTACAACTCAGATGATGTGCCTAATGTATATAGTGCAAACATAGTCCAAAGAGATACAGCATGGTCATCTAAGACTAAAACTAGATACATCAGCCCACAAAGCTAACTACTCTATGTCTATGTCATCAACAGCAGCATCGATATCCTCATCTGGCCGGTAGTCCTCATCTCCATCGTCAGAAGCAGCCTGTGTAGCCTCGTCAGCATGATCAACATCGTGGTCATCATCCTCATCATCAGCATCAGTCGCAGTAGCCTCATTGTCTTCATCAGTCTCAGCATCCTCCTGGTCAGGCATATCCTCATCTGGAGGACCAGAAGCTCGCCCGGGACACCTAGCACTCTGCTCGGACCAAGACATGCCTAGAGCATGTAACTCATAGGCAACCTCAAGGGGAGGAGCAGAAGAGGTATACTGGGCCAGAATCTCAGACAGACGACCACTTGGAAGCGCCAGAACCGGGGAAAGGTGTCCACCTGCAGAGGGCTCAGCGGAAGCAGAAAAGGGTGGAGCAGGGTAAAACTGACTATACGCATAAGAAGCATAGTCACCACTGGGATATGGTTGGTAGGAGGGATAAGGCTGAGGGCAAGATATATGCATGGAGGACATGATATGGCAAAGATCCTGATGAAGGTGTTGCTGGACCTGCATGTTGTACTCTTGCTGGTGCATGAGATACCCCATAAGGGCCTCATTTGAAACATGAAAGTCAGCAAAGGCAGGCTGAGGAGGAGGCTGAAAGGAAGGCTCAGGTGGAGGAGGTGCAGCTGAGGATGGTGGAGGTGCAGCTGAGGATGGTGGAGGTGCCTGAGAGGAAGGTGGAGGTGCCTGAGAGGAAGATGATGCACCAGGGGTAGGAACACTCTTCAGGAGAGTGGTCTCACTGATATAAACACCTTTGCGATCAGGTCAGTAGAGAAGATCGGCAAAAAGGGATTTACCAGTGGCATGTTGGAAAAGACCACAAATGAGGGCAGGATAGGGAAGATGAGTGCCCTTTGTGTTCTTTCCAGAGTCAAAACAGGTCATGTGATGGAGGATATAATGTGCCCATTTGACTCCTTGATGCTTCAGCAAAAGATACATCATAACAGCCGTATTCTCAGCAATGTCCATCTGATTTTTCTTAGGACGGACATTGCAGCTCAAGATAAAGGCCAAGACGCGGCGAGGAGCAGAAAGAGCTGAGGAAGGCAGAGTACCCCTTTTTGTATAGGGAAAGTTGGGTCGCTTGAGAAATTTATGAATATCAGTCAAGTCAACCTCAATTGCCTTATACACGTCATCATAGGTAGAGAAGATCAAGATATTGAGGATAGTCAGCGATCCAAGATGCCGTAACGACATTTCCATGAAGATAGAGATTAAAAGAACACTCGGTGATATGGAAAGGTTGACCGGCAATCATGGACATAAACACAATAGAAGTGTCCACGGATGGGACCAAAGAGTCATAGTTCCAACGCAGATTGGCGTAGAACTCACGGACAGCTTTGGAACTAGATTTCAAATTATGGAAGCGAGCATCTTCTATGCAAAACGGATCAAGGTGATGAGTTCGAAGGATTTGACAAGCTTCATAAAGGTCAGGGTGAAAGTTGTTAGGTTGATGGAGAGCTCGAAAAGGAAAAGGAGTGTGAGGGAGGAGCTCTTGATATCTAGTAACAGCAGCTTGATCAACAAAAGAGAGATTTTCGAACATAATATACCTTGGAGCAAGAGGGGTCGCCTGAGCAGGGGAAGGGACAGCTCTCTTCCGTCGTTGGGACCTCATGGAGACGAGATGGAGGAAAGAGAGCCAAGCTCGTGGAGAAACTAGGCAGACGTAGCCCCGAGAGCAGCAAGAACGAAGAAGCAAGGTCGATCGGAGGTAGAAACAGCTAGAACGAGGTGAGAAAGGGCCAGGGTTAGAGAGGGGCGGGTGCTAGAGCTAGGGTTCGGTCGACTTTTCTCTAGTTGAGAGGGAGAAAGTCGGCCGATTCCTATATATATAAAACTAGTCTGCCGCCGATCGGTCGAGTTTGGGAAATGGAAACTCGGCCGATCGAGCGCACAGGCACCCTGAAGCCCGACCGATCGGTCGAGTTTGAAACTCGGCCGACCAAAACCCTGAAGAAGGAAAAGCTGAAAATCTAGCCCTAATCTCAAATGACCTAATGCAAAAATTCTTTTTGGTCTAGTTTGTATATTAAGGATATTTAGGCACATTCCCATCATCATAGGGTACTATTTGTCGATTAAAACCCGATTTGCGAGAAAAAGCCCGAAAGAGAGACAGAACTAGAAGAAATTTTAGCTAAAACAAGCATCTTGAGCAATCAAAGCATTTAAAGCAAGAGCAACACATATAAGATGTAACCAACTAATTAGAGAGAAATTCAATATCATCAAGAGAAATTATGAGCAATTTTGATCTAATAAAATTAAATTGTTCTCTAGCAAGTGGTTTAGTGAAAATATCGGCCAACTGATTTTCCGTATCCACATGTGTGATATAAATATCCTTTTTGACAATGTGGTCACGGAGAAAATGATGGCGAACTTCTATGTGTTTAGCTCTAGTATGCAATATTGGATTGTAAGAAAGATTGATTGCATTAGTATTATCACAGTAAATAGGAGAAGCATCAAAATGAATGTTGAAGTCTTGGAGCATTTGCTTCATCCATAGGACCTGGGCACAACAACTTCTGGCTGCAATGTACTCAGCTTCGGTAGTTGATAATGCCACTGTGCTCTGTTTCTTGGAGAACCAAGACACCAAGCATGGTCCCAAGAGGAAGCAAGTGCCACTTGTGCACTTTCTATAAATCAAGCAACCTGCGTAGTCAGCATCACTATATGCCACAAGAGTAAAGTCCCTTGACTTAGGGTACCATAGTCCAAAATTTGGAGTTTTGTCTAAGTACCTCAAAATCCTCTTGACAACAATAAGATGTGATTTCCTAGGGCTTGATTGAAAGCGAGCACACAAGCCAACACTAAACATTATATCAGGTCTAGAGGCAGTTAAATAAAGTAAACTTTCGATCATACCTCTATAGAGCTTCTCATCTACCTTTTCACCTTCTTCATCCTTGTCGAGTTTGGCAGTGTTTGACATGGGTGTATCCATCGGCTTCATGTTCTCCATCCCAAAGCGTTTGAGTAGCTCAGTTGTGTATTTGCCTTGGTTGAGGAAGTTTCCTTCCTTTGTTTGTTTGATTTGAAAGCCGAGGAAGAAGGTTATCTCACCCATCATGCTCATTTCGAATTCACTCTGCATAAGAGAGCTAAACTCCTTGCAAAGATCAAGGTCAGTTCCGCCAAAAATAATATCATCAACATATATTTGAATTATGAGAAAATGGGTAGAAGTGTGTTTTAGAAATAAAGTACAATCAACTTTGCCCATGATATACCTGTTATCTAACAAAAAGTTCTTTAGTTTCTCATACCAAGCTCGAGGTGCTTGTTTGAGTCCGTAGAGAGCTTTTTGCAAGAAATATACATGATTGGGTAACTTATCATTTTCAAAGCCTGGAGGTTGAGCAACATATACTTCCTCCTCGATTGTACCATTTAAAAACGCACTTTTGACATCCATTTGATAAAGCAAGAAATTTTTATAACTAGCAAAAGCAAGTAGCATACAGATAGATTCTAATCTAGCAACAGGAGTATAGGTTTCATCAAAATCAATACCTTCTTGTTGATTGTAACCTTGAGCTACTAACCTTGCTTTGTTCCTTACCACTTTTCCTTGCTCATCAAGCTTGTTGCGGTAGACCCATTTGGTGCCAATGATCTTTCTATCAGTTGGTCTTGGCACTAAGGTCCACACACGGTTCTTCTCAAATTGCTCAAGCTCTTCTTGCATGGCAAGGATCCACTCATCATCACCAAGGGCCTCTTTGATGTTCTTTGGCTCTAGTTGGGAGATGAAGGCACTATCTGCTTGTTCTTTGTTGTGAGCAGCTCGTGTCCTCACTCTCTCAAATGGATTTCCAATGATCAACTCCTTGGGGTGATTCTTTGCAAAGCGGGGAGTGGGATCCTTCTTTTCTTCTTCTTTTTCTTCTTCTTCAACCTGCTTACCTTTGTCTTTGATGTTGAGCTCTTTTAAGATAGGATTGATTTCATCTGCAACATCATCATCACCAATATGCTTGCTACTAACAGGGTTAGTTTCAATAAATTTAACATTTATAGATTCTTCAATTTTAGATAGTTCAATGTTAAATACTCTAAATGCCCTGCTAGTAGTGCTATAGCCTAGGAAGAAAGCCTTGTATGATTTTGGATCAAACTTGTCGAGAGAATCCTTGGTGTTTAAAACAAAACAAGGACATCCAAAAACATGAAAGAAATCAATAGACGACTTCCTACCACGCCATAGTTCATAGGGGGTTTTCTTAAAAGTCGGATGTGTGAAAACTCAGTTTTGCACAAAACATGACGTGCTAACGGCTTCAGCCCAAAACTTCTTAGGAGTATCATACTCAAGAAGCATGGTCCTAGCCATCTCTTGTAGCGATCTATTCTTCCTCTCAACAACTCCATTTTGTTGAGGTGTGCGAGGAGAAGAGAAATTGTGCGAATAACCCAATTTTTCACAAAAACGTTCAAAAAGATCATTTTCAAACTCTCCCCCATGATCACTACGGATAGAAACAACATGGCAAGAAGCTTCGTTTTCAACTCGTTTACAAAAGCTCGAGAAAACATCAAGTGTATCGCTTTTAGAAACGAGAAAGAAAGTCCAAGTATATCTAGAAAAATCATCAACAATAACAAGACAATACTTGGAGCCACGAAGCGTTTTTGTTCTCATTGGTCCGAAAAGATCAATATGAAGAAGCTCAAGAACTCTCTTGGTACTCATGACTCCTTTGGATTTGAAGGAGGATTTGGTTTGTTTCCCTTGTGTACAAGGTTGACATTCCTCATCCTTTTCAAAATCCAATTTAGGAAGTCCTCGAACCAAGTCCTTTTTGTTCAGTTTCTTCATTTGATGCAAGTTCACATGACCCAAACGACGATGCCAAAGCGAAAGATCGTTTTTATCCACAACTAAGCATCTATTTAGTATGGGCTTAAGAGCATCGAGAACAATCACATAGAGATTACCATTTCTAGTTCCCTTATATATAACATTGTAGGACAGGGAATCTAGAAGCAAGCATTCTAAAGAAGTAAATAGCACAAGATAACCATTATCACATAATTGGCTAACACTAATTAAATTGTGATGTAGGCCATCAACAAGCAATACATTTTTAATGCACAATTCATTGCCTACATCACCCTCACCTATAACCTTACCCTTCTTTTTGTCCCCAAAGGTTACCGATCCTCTTTTCTTTTTCACAAACTTGTTGAAATGGCTGATTTCTCCAGTCATATGCTTAGAGCAGCCACTATCAACAATCCATTTCTTTTTAACCTGCAAGAAAAGAGGATGTCGGAACCCAACTCAAACTTTGGGGTCCGGGGTTAGCTTGGGGACCCATTTCATCTTTGGGTTGGTCCCCTTGGGCTTGTAAGGACAATAGGTAGAATAATGATCATCACATTTGCAATGAATACATACCATGGGGTTTTTAGAGCCGAAAGACTCTCCATTGAAAATTGGAGTTTCCACACTCTTTTTCTTACCCTTCATCTTCTTCTTACCTTTCGAAGTAGTCTCATTATATCCTAGACCACTAGTACCAACTTGTTTGGTAGAGTGCTCCAGAACATCATTTAGGGATTTCTTACCCGAAAGAAACCTTTGCAAAGTAGATCTTAATTTAGCATTATCATCACTAAGATTTATAACGGTAGTAGATAAACTAGCAAGATCTTCTCTAGTATGCAAAAGGTCGGCCTCAAGGCAGAGGGCTTTAGTAAGAAGAGAGTCTTTTTCTAGAGTTAAGTTAGCAACTTCATTTCTAGGCAAGATAGGTCTAGAAGATAAATCATTTGTTTGAGCAAGCAATTTAGCATTTTCAGATTTAAGAACAACAATTTCTCTTTGATAAGAGTAAACTTCATCTCTCCTAGCATCATCAATAAGCTTAAGTTCAACATTTTCAGTTTTTAGAACATCTAGCTCATCTAGGCAATTTTGGTTCTCTATCTTAAGATTTTCAATAGTTTTAAGATAAGTACCATTCTCAACCTCTACTCCATTATATTGAATTTCAAGGTCAAGAAATTGCCCTTGCAAGGAATCTATGCTATCAAGATGTAATTTCTCATTTTTATCAAGAATATCAATCTTGGCATAAAGATCATCAACTATCTTTCCTAATCTTTTTCTTTTAGCTTTACATTTAGAAAAAGATGATTGACATTCATTAAGCATTTCAATGAGAGTTTCCTTAGATAACTCAAGTAAATTTTCATCACTTACCTTGCTCACCTCACTTACCTCAATTACTTCTTCACTAGTAGATGCCATGAGGGCAAGATGACATTCTCCATCCTCGGAGCTTGAGGAACTTGAAGTAGAAGACTCCTCCCATGCCGCATGAGCTGCATCTTTGGATCGTCTCTCCTTCTTGTCCTTCTTCTTGTACTTGGCTTCTCTTTTGTATTTGTCATCCTTCTTGTGGCTGCTCTTATGATAGCCCTTCTTGGCCTTTGGGCAGTCACTCTTGTAGTGGCCTTTTTGACCACACTCGTAGCACCTAGGAGTTGAGGAGGAGGGCTTGCTCTTGAAGTGTCTTCCTTTTGAGTAGTTGGCTTCATGATCATTTGCACCTTCATCTTCACTTGAGGAAGGGCAGGGAGACTTCATGGCAAGTTGTTGTTGCCGGACCATTTCTTCAACTTGGGATTTGAAGGTTGTGTCCTTCATCTTCTTTGATTCCTTCTCTTCTCTTTTCTCCTCTTCCTCTTGCTTGTTGAGCTTGGGTTCATGTGCTTGGAGGTTACCAACCAGCTCCTCGGTTGACAACTCGCTCAGCTTGTAGACTTCTTCAATTGAAGTGACCTTTGGCTCCCATCTCTTTGGAAGAGATCTCAAGATCTTGGCATTGATTGTACCTCTATCCATGACACTCCCAAGGGCTGCAAGGCTGTTCAAGATGACATTTAACCTTGTATACATGTCCGCAACTCTTTCATTCTTCCCCATCTTGAAGTTCTCAAGTAGTCCACCAAGCATATAGACTTTGGCCTCCTTGACTTGCTACGTCCCTTCATAGGTGACACACAACTTGTGCCAAATCTCATGCGTCGTGTCCCAAGAAGAGATGCGGTTGAACTCCGATGGTGTAAGGGCGGCATAGATGATGCTCACGGCTTTAGCATTTAGTTGAGCACGCTTCATCTCATCTTCCGTCCATGTGGTGATGTTCCCCTTTGGCTCTTCATACTTGAGATGTACTATCTTCCACATCTCGTAGCTCACCCCTTGGATGTAGAATTGCATCCTTCTCTTCCAATATAGGAAGTTTGTGCCGTCGAAGACCGGGGGTCTCATGGAGAAGCTTCCTTCAAGATTGAGTGACCCAAGAGCCAAATTGCCCATCTTCTCCTACTTGTTGAAGTAGCTTGGAGAAGACCTGCTCTGATACCACTTGTTGGATCAATGGGCTCTAGAAGGGGGGTTGAATAGAGCTTCACAAACTTCACAAAATTGATTAGACCACCAAATTATATTAAGTGCAGAACTTAAACCAAAACAACAATTTGATGTCCTAAACTAGCATACAAAGCAAGGATAAGAGACAAGGAATAGCATGCACTTGGACAGGTGGTTTAGAGTGGTTCCATGTCCTAAACTTAGGATCAATGTCAGTCCACTACCTAGAGTTGGTTAGACTCTAGGATTTGTAACTTGGTTCTCTTATATATATCACACAATAAGATTACAAGCTACAACAACCAACCATCCAAGGACTTATAAATCAAGCCAAGATCTTCTACCTCACCAAGGACTTACCCACCAAGCAAGTAGTCTTCAGCCTTCTTCAAAGGACTTACCCACTCTTGCTCTAGTCTTCGGCCTTGCAGGAATTACCCATCTTGCTTGAGCTTTGCCTTGCACCTCTCCTTCTCTTGGAGAGCTTTAGCACCTTCCTCCTTCACTCGGAGGCCTGGAGCAGCTAGCCTTCTTCTCCTTCACTCGGGGAAGAACAACAACCTTCTTCTCTTTCACTCGGAGAAGAATCTTCAAGCAATCTTCATAGGGAATGGAGATGGGAGAAGTAGAAAGGAGAGCTTTACAACATTACAAATGATAGCTCTCATACATGGGAACCTAACTCACTCATACTCACGAATTTGCTTTGAAGGTAGAGAGAGAAAGGGGCTCAAAGGATTAGAAACCACTCAACTAAGGCTAGGACCAAGCATATGTGAATGAGCAACCTTGGAATGAAGTCCAAGAGGTCCTATTTATAGTTGAGGGTGTCCCTTTGAGGTTGGGAGAGATAAGGGGCACAAAATAGCCGTTTTACAACTTGCAACGGATCTATTTTGAGTTCCACCTACTCCTCCAACGGTTGGAATTGCTTTTTCTGCATTCCAGTATAGTCTAATCGGCCGAGTTTATATAAAGGTAATTCGGCCGAACCACTAAAAGACAAGGCTGAAAGCTAGACTGTCGGACGAGTTCCCTTGGAGAAACTCGGCCGATCGGTCGACTTTCATCTTGGACCGATCAGTGGATCGGCCGAGTTTTCTAGCTTAGAAACTCGACCGAACAGGAATCGGCTGAGTTTGTAACTCGGCCGATTGCCACAAAAATTCCAGAATATATGGATCGGCTGAGTTTGGAATTCGGCTGACAAAATCCCTGTTATGGGTATTTTGGAATTTTCGTAAAACTGTACAAATGATGGATTTTTGAGTCCCAATAATTTTATCCATCTTAGTTACAATGCAAAACATGAGTATAAGTGATTACATCAATTGCTCTAAGCCAATAAGGGCTATTTCACAAAACGGTTAAAAGTCACATGTTTTGCATGTGTTGGATGAGTAGCTTTTGAGTTGAATGTGATTCTTTTCTTGTTCCTAATGTCTGAAACAATCTCAAATAGATTTGTTAGATACATATGAATGGAATGGTTAAGTCATTATCAAAATATGGGCAATGTGCGACACCTAGGTCAACAATCAATAATTAGGAACTTTTATACTCAAAATAGCTTAGATTCATCATATCTTAGTTTTATTCATGGATTCGAACAATTAAAGCCATTAAGAGTCGAAATTACCAAGATTAGGATTTCAAGGCCCATTAAAGCATATATATGTACATGGAACCCTAAATTAATCAAATTACACCTAAAGATTATCCTTTTGGATCTAATGTATCCTTTTTATAATCAACAGGTTAACATCAACTTTAAACATCCAAATCACCCTTCCCAATTCATTAATCATCATAGATTAGGGTTTATTAATCATTAATGCACTAAAGTAGATAACTTCAACTACTTTTCAAATTACAAGATGAATTGAGCTCTAAAATTATTTTTAATGGATTCCTTGCATTTTTCTGAGCAAAATTCAAATATTAAATGTATCAATCTGAGCTACCAATAATTAAATATGATTTTTGTAAGAATTCACTTACTTGGACCAATGAGAGGCTGACATGTCAGCCATCCCATGCAACGTAGCTTGGCCAATTTGGAAACATAACCAAATGACTCTTTTTCCCCCGCGCAAGTCGCCATCTCTTCATGACCCGGAGGGCTATATTCGTCCAACGCCTCTGCCCATCTTCAAACTCGCGGAAACCCTCCACTTCTGCCGCAACAGTGGCTGGGAGTGGGTTGCCTCCCTTCCATGGACCCGAAGGGCACCGGTGAGGGTCCCTTCACCTCTGTCGCCCTCCGCCGCACCCGCAGAGGCCCCAAGCTATGGCTGAGGTGGCCGAGGTCAGGCTTGTGGCTGCTTCTCCGTCAGTTGACCTTGCAGGCACGCTGTGGATGGCTGGAGTGAAAATGAGAGCAAGGGAATGATGGCCAAGCCCCCCCTAGGTCGTTGGGGAAGCCTCATGCCTCCCTTGTACCCCATCACAGCTCCAAGATTCCCCCAAGATTGCTCTACCCTCTATTAGTTAGGGTTTATGCAGAAATAAAAAGAAAGGGAGAGAGGGATGCCCGAGATCTTCTTGGGCTTGGGGCTAAGGGTCCAACCCTTATATAGGGGAGGGTAACAAAGCCCTAGGATGTCCATCCACGAGGTAACAAGTCCCTTTCCCAAAAGGACACTTATTTCCTTAATTAATAAGTAATATTCTCTCTCTTAAGTATCTTCTTAATAAACCATATTCCTTGGATATATAGGAATTCAAAAATCATCTCTCTTATCATCTTTTGACTTTTAATCCATTGGCCACGAAATTATACTTCCTAATAGTAGAAAGTACATCCTTTTGATAATACCAAAAATTCATTAATTATGTATCACATTATCCTCTTATTTTGTATTATTTGCATTTTCTCTTTCTTCTTATTCATTGGGACTCCTTAGACCACAAGAAATCCTAAGATTTCAAAATTCCTTTTTAAGGATACTTAGTATCCTTCTAGATGCATCTACATTCTTCATTTCTCATTATCTTACTTATTTCTTTATTATGATATCTCTTTTCAAGGATTTTCTCTTTATCTTTTATTTCCATTCCTCTTTTCCTATTTCCTTCATTCAAAATCACATATAAACGAACTTTATTCAATTGTGGACATTAATGCCACTTTCTAGAGATTTCCATGTATTTCTCATAAATACTTTGCTTAAAATTCATTATCTTGTATCTTTTTCTAATATTTGGACTTTTCTTCTTTTCTTCTCTTTAATATCCATTATTGGATTAATATAATAATAGGAACCACAAAATTCCTATCAAAAGGGAGATTTGCAAATAAATCCCTTCTTTGAAGCAAAGTATACAACCTTTTCAATTAAGTCCATATTCATAAAAACATTACATTTCAATTATGAAAACATATGCAAAATTGAGGTTGTAACATCCTGCCCCTCTTATAGGAATTTTTCCCTCAAAATTCCACCAAACATATAAACAATCCAGGATAATACTTTTCCATATCCGTCATTGGCTTCCATGTGGCTTCATCCTCTCCATGGTGCTTCTAAAGAAGCTTTATCATTTCATATTCTTTACTCCTGAGCTCTCTCTCACCTTGGTATCTTGTACCCTTATAGGTGATTTAGGGTAAGTTAGCCTCCCTTGGGAGCTCACTAGGTTCATTGCTCAGCCCATGGCTTGGGTACCTCACATAGTGCTCTAGATCATACTCGTGGAACACATCATACATCACATTATCTTGATCGGTAAGGCTAATCATAACTATCTCCACCAATCCATCCCAAATGGACCCATGTATCGGGGACTCGTCTTTCTCACCTATAGCTCAGAGGGGTCGGATTTTCATATCACATATTCTCCCACAGTGAACTGCATGTTAGTCTACTTTGCATCAGCTCACGACTCATGTCACCCCTGGGCTCTCTTTCATCCATCGTACAATCAAAGCAACTTTATCTGCACACATTGTGGTCTTTTTCTGACCTTCGCAAGGTCCCTTCACCAACATCATCTTAATGAAGCAGCGACGGACACAGCCTCCCTTACAGATCTTCTTACATCCCGATACTGTCTATGGTGGCTATCATCACATCTTACATACGACAGGAGCTGTCTCCATGTATCACCCTGAACAAGCACACACTCTCCCTTCAGACCCTTTAGTCTGGATCATACTAATCATCAGTTTGGGGTGATAAGTTGTACTAGCATTGAGTTCTTCATGTACCTACTTCCATCGCATGGAAGTCAATCTTTAGGTCACACTCAAGAACCTTTGAACTCGCATCATGGTGTAGTTAAACCATCTCTCTCATATATATAGTTCAACCGGATTTGTCTCTTGATAGTACTATCTCTCTCTTAGATCATGTCATCTAGGTAAGGCAATCAACCATAACCCATATTGCATCCTGACTTTCCTTGTTTCAGGGAGACTTACCACAACATATATAGTGATGAACTCCCACTCCCTCTCAGGGACTCTTTGTCCTCTATATCAACTCATTGGGTTACTGGTGTTCGTCCTTCACCTCCTGGCATGCATGGCGACAAGCCACATGCAACTTCATCTTAGGCATCCAAAGTACTACTGCCACTTACTATCTTAATAGTATCAAGGTGTATGGCGAACTTAAAATCATGATCTTTTGTATGTCATGATTCCTCAAGGTTGATTCCTCAGAAACCCTAAAACACTCTAGTTCTGGGTTTCATCACCTTCTTTTCCAAAGGAGTGCATCTGAAGTTCTACAACCATCCTTCTATCACAACAAGCCCTAGGCTATCTAATCAAGCAACTACTAACTCGATCACTAGATCTCATTACATCTGAGTGTTAGCCCAGCATATCTCCTTTTCCAAACTTAGGGCTAACCTAATAACCTCTCCTAGCCTCTAGCTAAACTAGGCAGTTGCATCTCAACTAGAGTATCCATTACCACCTCACATCCTTATGTATTAGGTAATGTTGAAGACATACACCTCCATGTATTCCACTTATCATCTCTTCTCAGACTTTAGGTATATCTTCATCAAGAAAACTCAGAGCTCATCTTCTTGGTTATCAAGCTCAAACTTATATCACTCATAAATTCCATACAACTCATGATATGAACGTCCTTATAAGATGACTACCTTAGTTCTCTTGGTGTTTGTAAACCATCCACACATCATACACTCCAGAAGGATACGTTATTATCTCTATCCTCATACATCATAGAACCGTTTCCACTCACATCATCTTTATCCTTGGTGTATGGCATGCGTACTGTCCTATCTCTCACTCCCATAACAAGAGGAAATAAGCATTTGGTTGTAGTCCAAATACAGAGTTTTCCCATTACAAGAGTAGATATGGTACATCCCACATCGCCAGTATACCTTCAAATCTAACTGGAAACGTGCATCACATGTCTCTACATCATGAACATCTCGATATCAAGTTTACTTCCATGAAAAATTGGTTTCGAACCCACTTGGGTCATCATATCATCCTTGGTCATCTCCTCTAGGTCTACAGGGTGCCGGCACTTTTGGGGTCATCCCTCTTCCCTTATGCATCCAGAGAGTGCCCTCTTCATCTGCCCTTTGGGTCCCATTAGTTCATGAAGGTGATCAATCTCCTAACCCATGGCCCTCAGACAATGATAGTTGTTACCTCCCGACCCTATGGTCATGTGCAACTAGGGAATTAGGCAAATCCTACTCCCATCAGTCTTATCCCTACCTGACCCTAGGATAGAGTTAGGGTTCAAACATAGTACATATCCAACTTGAAACCTTACCCAAGTCTCCATCATCTCTCTCGACATTCATGGTCTGACTTACATCCTTTCATAGAGATCAGGGTGACCTACCTACCTCGGTCAGGCCCCATACTAGTTACCTCCATGGTAACACATCCACATGCACTTAGTGATGGCTATCTATGGGTCTACAGGTTCGTTCTCATACTATGTACTCTCCACTTAGCTTCTCAAGATCCTATGAGACCTCTTTAGGTTACCTCAAACCCAACAAAAGTTGTACATACCCTACAAAAGGGTCCCTCTCCCAGAATGGGAGGAAACTACATCTTGATAGCAAAAAATGTCACAAACGTCTCTACGTCTCAAGTTTATATCAACATGAGCATGCTTAGCCCTAGTAAGCTACTAAGGCACATAGCTAACAAACAAACCACCTTCTAAACCATACTAGGTCTCCATGGTAGGTCATACATGTTCTCAATGCTCAATATTGGTCCAAGATCATACCTGCCCATGTCACCAACTTATATGCGAGGGGTTCGTCAAACATTCACCTTAATCTCAGGGGTTCCCATACTCTAAACATGAGGAGTGACATGCTCGAATCTATAGGAACTCAAATCGCATCATGAGCATCAGGTACACTACTTCCGCTCTTAGGTACAGGAACCCTAGGTTTACCTTGTTTATGTCCCAATGCATACTCATCCTTTTAACCCCGAACCAAGCATGTACAAGGTATGGCATGCACTTCCTATTATCCTTCTACTCAAAAAACACTTCATAGTTGAGTCCTCCTCAAGGACACCCAGCTAGGTATAAGGCCTCACAACTTGGTACTAATCCTCCTCAGGGTCTAAAGAACTCTTCTTCCTATCCCTAGAAGGTAAGCACCTATATCACCTACACATAGGTACCAGAAGCCTCATCTTTCTTCTAGGGTTTGGTTCCTTTAAAGGCAACCAAGATACCAAAAGCCTCCAGGGGTCATGCACGAGGCATCCGCAACCATCCACTTAGGTTGCAACATACCCAACTTCTCAGGGTTCCTCATATCCCAGAGTCGAAGCTTCCAACCTTCTTATTCGGGTCTTGCTCCCTCTCCCTAGAGCTAACCCTACAAACAACCTTATCACTAGAGGTTCTCTCTATAAAAGGGTGGATCAAGCTCACATTCATATACTTACATGGGTGAAACCTATGTTCGCTCGAGATTATCTATGGCTTTTTATGCTTAGCTCATAATCTATCCAGCATGCCCTTCTGGCCTGGGTTTTGACCTACTGCCAGCACTTACTAATGTACTCTAGGTGCATACTATGCCATGCTCATATCAGCCCATAGGCTTTCTATAGGGTCATCACTAACCTCATCAATGAAGGAGTTATCCTTCACCCTAACATGCACGACCCTTCCTAGGGTTGGGTTGCCAAAGGTACTAGGTCAGCCAACCTCACATGGCCACACTATCATAGGGATTCAAAACCAACATCATGTCAACACACACAAGGTCGACCATGACTTCCATCTCATCATGCCATCTCTCTCTTTAACCACCACTTAGGGTTAGGGTTAGCATCATCCTCAGAGAATGTGCCTGGTCTCTACCTTTAACGGAGGTCTCTTCCTCCAAGACCAACTCTACTTCATCCTCTTGACAAGAAGGTCTAACCTCAGGTCTCTCCTACAGGCATGACAACGCATGTCATGCGACCTAAGCATGCAACTATTCTTTAGTTTATTCTTAAACTATTAAGCTTGTGTCCATGACATCTGATTTACATGCTTTTTTATTAATTTGGTGGAGGATTCCTTAACCTTATTATACATACCCATACTTCAAGAGGGTGAGGAAGAGAGAGAAAAACCCTAAACCTTAGAATCTTAACAAAATTAGGGTTGAGAAGGGACGAAAATAGATGAGAGAGTCCTAAAGGTATCTTATTTTGAGTCAAATCCTAAGACATTGGCCAGGCAGTCACACAGATCCGGGAGTCCTCGTATTCTGACTAGTAGTTCGGAGGAAAATATTTCCAGCCCCCGGACGTGATCCTTTTCCAAGACACCTCTGTCTTTTAGAAAATCCTCTAATAACTCCCTCGAGTTCTACAAAGTTTGTAAACTTTAATAATTACTAAAGACTAAATGAGGAATCAATGCTCTGATACCAAATATAATGACCCTACCTCCCAGTAACACCTAATTAAGGGAGACATAGAGGTCAGAGCCGTTATCCCAATTTCTCGGATCAAAGGCTCGACAAATAATCAGTAATAATTATTAAATTCTACCATGACTATACTGAAATTTGGAATAAAAATAAAACTTTGCATACCTTTTTTTTCAAAAATTTGGATATCTAACTGCTATCCACCTCTGGACGCTATTCTAACTAATCCTCCTTGCAATTTATTTCTTAATTTTACAATATGCCACTTTACTGTTTACCCTTTTCAATTTGTACCTAAAACGCCGACAAACAAAACATCGACTAGCATAAATGAATATGTCAATATGTGGGGGAAACAATAATCAGGCAATTATCTGTAACAACATATTGCAATCAATTATCATTTATCAAGCAAACTTTACACTTTAAACATAACTACTCAATCCATACATACCCTAACCTCTGCATTGTCCCTGCAGTGGACATGGATGCTACCTCTCATATGGTAGATCCCAACTGACCCCCATGATCCTACCTAACAGGTAGATCAATACCTAGGGTTGAAGAGTCACATGGAACTTCCCATAGGTAGCCCAATCACTAACTCATGATATGCTAAAGAGTCGTATGGAACTACCCTTAGGTAGCCCAATACCTAACTCTTAATATGCTAAAGAGTCGAATGGCACTACCCATAGGTAGCCCAATCCCTGAATCATGATAACCTGATGGTCCTACCTAACAGGTAGACCATGCACTAGGTCATCCTTTACATCATTAGCAAAGCCACATAGGAGGACCAGGATCTAAGCTAGTTATGTAGACATATTTATGGTGATAGTCATAGTCACTTTATAGTTGCATGAAATAAAAGTCATCCAAGTAGTTATTTTCAGGCAACCGATAAAACATTCGGGAATCGCTGTGAAACCAAAGTGATTTAACCATAAGTGTAACCACATACCTGATCCAGAGTAACTTGATGTCCAAGCATTAATATTCAAGACAATCAAACAAGCAATCAATAATATCCTGAAATTAATGCATAACATCCAAGTGTCATTATTTTACCCAAAACATTCTCAAGATCGACTTGGATTCCACCTTAGGATTTCTAGGCCAACTTTAGAGATTTATTAGGGTTTTAGCCTCCATAAAGCTTTTATCACTTTTAATACCCTTTTAGTTCACAAACCCTAATTTCAACATCATAGGCACAATTACCATGTTCGGTTTCTTTCGAATAGACAACTCGTATTTCATTATGGTCTAATTCACATATGAACTCTATTTATTACTAATTCCACATTTATCCACTAGAAAACCCTAATTACCAAATTAAGGGTATTCATTCACAATTAGGAACTTTTATACTCAAAATAGCTTAGATTCATCATATCTTAGTTTTATTCATGGATTTGAACCATTAAAGCCATTAAGAGTCAAAATTATCAAGATTAGGGTTTCAAGGCCCATTAAAGCATATATATGTACATGGAACCCTAAATTAATCAACTTACGCATAAAGATTATCCTTTTGGATCTAATGTATCCTTTTTATAATCAATAGTTTAACATCAACTTTAAACATCCAAATCACCCTTCCCAATTCATTAATCATCATAGATTAGGGTTTCTTAATCATTAATGCACTAAATTAGATAACTTCAACTACTTTTAGAATTGCAAGAGGAATTAAGCTCTAAACTATTTTTAATGGGTTCCTTACATTTTTTGAGAAAAATTCAAATATTACATGTATCAATCTGAGCTACCAATAATTAAATATGATTTTTGTAAGAATTCACTTACTCGACCAATGAGAGGCTGACACGTCAGCCATCCCATGCAACGTAGCTTGGCCGATTTGGAAACATAACCAAATGACTCTTTTACCCCCGCGTAAGTCACCAGCTCTTCATACCCCGGAGGGGTATATTCGTCCAACGTCGCTGCCCGTCTTCAACCTCGCAGAAACCCTCCCCTTCCGCTGCAGTAGTGGTTGGGAGCGGGTTGCCTCCCTTCCATGGACCTGAAGGGCACCGACAAGGGTCCCTTCACCTCCGCCGCCCTCTGCCACACCGGTGGAGGCCCCAAGATATGGTCGAGGTGGCCGGGGTCAAGCTTGCAGCTATTTCTTCGTTGACTGACCTTGCAGGCACACTGCGGATGGCTGGAGCGAAAATGAGAGCAAGGGAATGGTGGCCAATCCCCCCTCCTTAGGTCATTGGGAAAACCTCATGCCTCCCTCATACCTCATCATAGCTCCTTGATGCCCCCGAGATTGCTCTACCCTCTCTTGGCTAGGGTTTATGCAGAAACAAGAAGAAAGGGAGAGAGGGATGCCCGAGATCTTCTTGGGCTCGGGGCTAAGGGTCCAACCCTTATATACGGGAGGGTAGCAAAGCCCTATTATGCCCATCCATGAGGTAACAAGTCCCTTTCCCAAAAGGACACTTATTTCCTTAATTAAGAAGTAATCTTCTCTCTCTTAAGTATCTTCTTAATAAACCATATTCCTTGGATATTTAGGAATTCAAAAATCATCTCTCTTATCATCTTTTGACTTTTAATCCATTGGCCACGAAATTATACTTCCTAATAGTAGAAAGTACCTCTTTTTTATAATACCAAAAATTCATTAATTATGTATCACATTATCCTCTTATTTTGTATTATTTGAACTTTCTCTTTCTTCTTATTCATTGGGACTCCTTGGACCCCAAGAAATCCTAAGATTTCGAAATTCCTTTTTAAGGATACTTATTATCCTTCTAGATGCATCTACATTCTTCATTTCTCATTATCTTACTTATTTCTTTATTAAGATATCTCTTTTCAAGGATTTTCTCTTTATCTTTTATTTCCTTTCCTCTTTTCCTATTTCTTTCATTAGAAATCACATATAAACGAAATTTATTCAATTTTGGCCATTAATGCCACTTTCTAGAGGTTTCCATGTATTTCTCATAAATACTTTGCTTAATATTCATTATCGTGTATCTTTTTCTAATATTTGGAATTTTCTTGTTTTCTTCTCTTTTATATCTATTATTGGATTAATATAATAATAGGAACCACGAAATTCCTATCAAAAGGGAGATTTGCAAATAAATCCCTTCTTTGAAGGAAAGTATACAACCTTTTCAATTAAGTCCATATTTATAAAAACATTACATTTCAATTATGAAAACATATGCAAAATTGAGGTTGTAACATCAACCATGTTGAAATATGTGTGAGGACTTTGTCACAACAAGACATGATGTCCCTTAGTTATAGTGGGGCCTGGAGCTTCCAAGCATTGTGACTCCGACTAGGTGTATCACTCGTGGTTGTGGAGATAAGAATTGAGCACCACAAAGGAAAATAAGAAAAGGAATTGGTTTTTTAAACTTAGTTTCCATGACCTATGGATGAACATACTAAATTGGGACAAGCATGAAGAAGATAGAGTCTATGGCGATGGAAGGAGACGATATAGATGTGTCGGAAACATTGTTTAGGGTTTACAAAAGCCTACTTCATCGATATTTATATATAGATTGTAGTACGTTACCGTCTTTAACCAATCACAAAAGACAGTGTCTAAAGGAATTTAGGGGTTTCTAGAATAAGAAGAGAGAGGTTTAAATACTAGGATTCAGTGATGAAAAATCATTTAAGTAGACAACAATGAAACAATATGAGAAAGATATTAAGAATAGAGAAAAAATCACGGAGAGAAGATCTCACAGTGTAGACCTCAGAAACAGCCCCATTTGTCTAAGGTGGAAGATAACACCTCATACACATGATCTTGATTTGTTGGCTGACAAGAAACCCAGACTAGAACATAAAATCCAAAAATCCAGTATGACATGGAATAAAAACCAACCATAGGAACTAATTGTATTAATTGGAGGACTTACCAAATTGGCCCTTACCTTTATATTTCCTTCCAAATATGTTTGTGGGATCATTTAATGCTCAAACGAGATGAAACTTTATAGCTAGACTATTAAAGCATGTAGAATATGAATTTAAGATTGTAATCCACTTTTGGGTTAAATCATCATCTTATTTAGTATTTTAGAGTTAATCCTATATTTTCTTTCCTAAATGAAGTTAAGGCATCTAAGATTATTCAAAAAATGTGGAAAACATGGCCCTATAAGCCAAGTAAAACATGAATAATGTGAATTTCATATTAATTTCTACTTTTGAGATTGTTTTATGGAATACTTAATATATATAGTGTTTGGTTGTTATTCAGATAAAAGATATTATAATATATATTGATTTACTATATTTGGGATTTGTGAACATTTAGATATTTTCAACTCATCAGGGAAGTATAACCTACCTTATATTTTTTTAATTTCCTCAATCACACTCCAATTATCCATAAGTTTATTTATCTATAATTTATCTAGATCAATACAATTTAATTTAGCAAATTATGTTAATTATTCCCCTAATATTGATACTATCCTCAAAGAGCAATTAAGAAATGGAAATTTGAATTCTCTCAGTATCCACCATTTATGATAACCCACAATCATTTATGTCACTACGTGTGTCCCAAATCTACAATTAAAACAACTAATCTTTCTTGAAAGATCAAGAGTCGTATTCTGCATTTACTTTTCTACTTGTCTAAATCTAGTAAGATTCTATAGCCCTTATTTGAAAGTAAAAATATATTAGATTGTCAATTCATAGTCTAACCCTTACAAAGAGTCTAAGTGATACAATTACACCAAGAACACCTAGGAAAGGACACTAGCTTACACATTGTGTCTATAAGCATTTATGTATTGTTTTTCCATCTAAGTAAGGGATATAGGGATTAGAACCAATTCTAAAAGGAAAAGGTATAAGAAGATTAGGGTTAGAGATCATCCTTAGGTTATAGCATATTGCAACTACAATGTCAACGTCTCCAACTATTCCTTCACCTAAGGGGTTGGAAGAGAGGAAAAATCACAAATTAAGAGATAAATTGAAAAATGTCAGCAAAATATTGGTATGTGTATGAAAATAGTAAATGATAATATTAAGAAAAGCAACAATTTATGTATCAAGTATCCCATATGTCAGAAAATAAAAGACGTCTAGTTGTTGTATTGGTAAGAGGCAACCTTGCTCCTATATATAGGAAAGTAGGGAAGCGTACAGACTCAAACTAAACCCTAATGGGCTAAGACATACTTGGGCTCATATTACAAAATACTTAATAACATAAATAAATAGACTATCTAATACTCCCCCTCAAGCTAAAGTTGGGAGAATCCCAAATCAGCTTGGAAATAGACATGTATAGTAAAAAAAATGGACAAGCCAAGTTACAAAAAAATTCTCCCCCTTAGTATTACAATTAAGCACTCAAACACTCAGACACTCTCCCTCAAGTAGATACTCCATAGCAGGCAAGCAAGCCGCAAAATTTTCCCAATCATCTGGAGCAGAAGTTTTTTGATAATCTAGAGCTTAAGTAAGAGAACATCATGGTATGTATCACGGTCGCTAACGTCGCACCCAGAGAGTGTTGGGTCACAACAGTAGTAGTAGTCAATGTGCAAAATAAAGCACAGAAAGGCCAGAGAGTGTTGGCACACAGAAGCAGAAAGTTGACGTGCAAACAAGGCACGGACAAGTAAAAAGGTCAACATGCGCAAAGCCTGGACAAGCCAGAGTGTTTTGGCGCACAACAATATTAGTCAATGTGCAAAGAAAGTACGGACAAAAGGTAGACATTAGAGTTGGTAGCCGGATAAAAGACCATTGTCTTGAAAAAGCAAACAATATACATGAATCTCTAGATAATAAGCTCTCCAAGAAGCATATAGCAGAAGTCCACAAGTTCTTCAAGAAGTACACCAAGATTCACAAAAATATAAAGCAGCAACATATAATCTTCCTTTCCTTCATCACATCTCTCCTCTATATCTCCCCCTCAGACCAACCACAGAAAGAATCAAGTGTGATTGGTCTGGAAAAGTTAGATACAATAATATAGGTATTCAATATGTAGAAGATGTCAACCGATAAATCGGGTCGATGTGCAATATGATCCAGGAGAAAAAGCAACGGGTGTATAAAGATCCCTCTATACTTTCCAAAGGGCAGCTCATGGAGCAAATATATCAAGCGACCATGGCCATGGTTCGATCATTATGGAGTCAAACATGTTGTTTTCCTGGATGTGATGTGGTGTTCATCTTTTGCTGTTTGGATCGGCAACGAGCAGCGCGAGTGAAGGAGTAAGGAATAATAAAATGTAAAAAAAGAAATTGGCAATGCAGCACCGGTTGAAAAATTCATATTGATTCTTTAATATCCTTAACTCATGAAATATTCATCCTCGTCGCCGGACCTCCAGAAGGATTGGATACGTAAAAAGGCGCACAATTTTTATCAAGCCACAGCCCCGATCTAGGCAGATTCCGGCTTCCTAGGCGGGAAAACATGTAGAGTATGTGAAGAAGAGGAGCACCTCGGCGGTCATGACAATGATACTCACGCATGACAATCAGCATCTTGGCAGTCAGTCAATTAATCCTTGAGTAATTCTAGCCGTAACATGTTGCCCACCCGGCTGGGTCTACTGCAAAGTCCAACGTGGACCAGTTTTATTTAATTTTAAATAGAAGGAAAGTAGAAACAAAGTAAAAACTTGTATTGATCATAACTTTCAAGCCATAATGAATTTTTTAATGAAATAAAAAGCACTGGATTCGTAATAAGAAATATTTTTCAATAAGACCAATGTTGACATATTTTGAAAAAATAATAATTTGAGAAAAGAATGATGAGAGAAGTAGAAGAGAGAGAAAATGTTTTTGTCCATAACTTTCACTCTAGAGCATATTTTTTAATGAAATAAATTGCATTAGAATCCTTGTAAAAAATACTTTCCAACAAGACTAGTGTTGACATATTTTAAAATAATGATAATATGACAGAAATATAGTATCCATATTTTAGGATACCATACACATGCTTTGAGTATAGACGTACATTACTTGTGAGTATAATTCATCACAATCGTGTTTCTCCCAAATCATATACAATATTTACTTGTTCATCTATGAATTCGATTGACTAACATTAGCAATGAGTTTAGTACTATACTTTTGAATGAATAAGATCAAGGATTAGTTGTTCTTAAACATAGGTGAAAGTATTGTAGTTTAGTAAATGTGTATGTTTTTAATAAAACGTGAATTAGTTTATATAGGTACAGTATGTGGTTATTGACAATCTTTTATACATGATATGTCTCGTACTGTACCAACAAGATCATCAAATCATGTGTTGTTATTATGTCTCGTACGGTACCTCTAGTACTGTACGTCTAGTACAATACTTTGCATTACAAAATGTGGATGTTAGTACAGTACTTCTTGTACCAACAAGATCATTAAATCATGTATTGTTCTTATATCTCGTACGGTACCTCTAGTACTATACGTTTATATTATATTTTATATTACAAAATGTGGCTGTTAGTACTGTACTTTTAGTAACAACAAGATCATCAAATCAAGTATTATTGGTATGTCTCGTACAGTACCTCTAGTATTGTATGTCTAGTACTATACTTTGTATTACAAAATGTGGCTGTTAGTACTATACTTCTAGTAACAACAAGATCATCAAATCATGTATTGTTGGTATGTCTCGTACAGTACCTCTAGTATTGTACGTCTAGTACTATACTTTGTATTACAAAATGTGGCTGTTAGTACTGTACTTCTTGTACGAACTAGATCATCAAATCATTAATGTATGTCTCGTACAGTGCCTCTAGTACTGTACGTCTAGTATTATACTTTGTATTACAAAATGTGGCTGTTAGTACTGTGCTTCTTGTACCAACAAGATCATCCAATTATGTATTGTATGTCTCGTACAATACCTCTAGTACTGTACGTCTAGTATCATACTTTGTATTACAAAATGTGGTTGTTAGTACTGTACTTCTTATACCAACAAGATCATAAAATCATGTATTGTTGTTGTGTCTCGTACAATACCTCTAGTATTATACGTCAAATACTATACTTTGTATTACAAAATGTGGTCGTTAGTAATGTACTTCTAGTAACAACAAGATCATCAAATTATGTATTGTTGTTATGTCTCGTACGGTACATTGAGTATCCTTGTTTATGATTATTGTCAAACGTTATATTTTAAATGTATGCAAAAATTAATATGAATGATAACATGTACAATATTTATGTATGTATGACATAATATGGAATATGAAGAAATAAAGAGGCAATAAGTACTGTACCTAAATGGTCAATCTTAGTACAGTATCCAAAAACGTATTGTACTTTTGTATTACAAAATGTGGTTGTTAGTATTGTACTTCTTATACCAACAAGATCATAAAATCATGTATTGTTGTTGTGTCTCGTACAATACCTCTAGTATTATACGTCAAATACTATACTTTGTATTACAAAATGTGGTCGTTAGTAATGTACTTCTAGTAACAATAAGATCATCAAATTATGTATTGTTGTTATGTCTCGTACGGTACATTGAGTATCTTTGTTTATGATTATTGTCAAACGTTACATTTTAAATGTATGCAAAAATTAATATGAATGATAACATGTACAATATTTATGTATGTATGACATAATATGGAATATGAAGAAATAAAGAGGCAATAAGTAATGTACCTAAATGGTCAATCTTAGTACAGTATCCAAAAACGTATTGTACTTTTGTATACTTCTCTCCTCTTTTAATATACTTCTAATATTATTTTTTCCAAAGTATGTCAACATTGGTCTTGATAGAAAGTATTTTTCATTACGAATTTGTTGTTTTTTATTTCAAAAAAAAATTCATTTAGAATTGAAAGTTATGAGCAAAATTGGTTTCTCTCTCTTCTTTTTATTCTCTTTTTAACTTTCTAATAACTTTTTACCACATCAGCAGTGTCTCATTCCCAACTACCAGGTAGGCTCCCGAGGATGTGGAGGGGTATGTGTAGCGTTACTCTAATCCTTCAACACCAGGCGGATCTGCTTCAGGCCGGGTGGCAAGTTTGCTTTCACTGACAGCTAACGAAGAGTAACGCTACACATACCCCTCCACATCCCCGGGAGCCTACCCGGTAGTTGGGAATGACACTCTATCCCCGGGAGCCTACCCGGTAGTTGGGAATGGCACTCTGCTCATGTGGCAAAAAGTTGTTGAAAAGTTAAAAAGAGAATAAAAAGAAGAGAGAGAAACTGGTTTTGCTCATAACTTTCAATTCTAAATGAATTTTTTTTAAATAAAAAATAATAGATTCGTAATGAAAAATACTTTCTATCAAGACCAATGTTGACTTACTTTGGAAAAAATAATACTAGAAGTATATTAAAAGAGGAGAGAAGTATACAAAAGTACAGTACGTTTTTGGATACTGTACTAAGATTGACCATTTAGGTACAGTACTTATTGCTTCTTTATTTCTTCATATTCCATATTATGTCATACATACATAAATATTGTACATGTTATCATTCATATTAATTTTTGCATACATTTAAAATGCAACATTTGACAATAATCATAAACAAGGATACTCAATGTACCGTACGAGACATAACAACAATACATAATTTGATGATCTTATTGTTACTAGAAGTACATTACTAACGACCACATTTTGTAATACAAAGTATAGTATTTGACGTATAATACTAGAGGTATTGTATGAGACACAACAACAATACATGATTTTATGATCTTGTTGGTATAAGAAGTATAGTACTAACAGCCACATTTTGTAATACAAAGTATGATACTAGACGTACAGTACTAGAGGTATTGTACGAGACATACAATACATAATTTGATGATCTTGTTGGTACAAGAAGCACAGTACTAACAGCCACATTTTGTAATACAAAGTATAGTACTAGACGTACACTACTAGAGACACTGTACGAGACATACATTAATGATTTGATGATCTTGTTCGTACAAGAAGTACAGTACTAACATTCACATTTTGTAATACAAAGTATAGTACTAGACGTACAATACTAGAGGTACTGTACGTGACATACCAACAATACATGATTTGATGATCTTGTTGTTACTAGAAGTACAGTACTAACAGCCACATTTTGTAATACAAAGTATAGTACTAGATGTACAATACTAGAGGTATTGTACGAGACATACCAATAATACATGATTTGATGATCTTGTTGTTACTAGAAGTACAGTACTAACAGCCACATTTTGTAATATAAAATATAATACAAACGTATAGTAATAGAGGTACCGTACGAGACATAAGAACAATACATGATTTAATGATCTTGTTGGTACAAGAAGTGCTGTACTAACATCCACATTTTGTAATGCAAAGTATTGTACTAGATGTACAATACTAGAGGTACCGTATGAGACATAACAACAACACATGATTTGATGATCTTGTTGGTACAGTACGAGACATATCATGTATAAAAGATTGTTAATAACCACATATTGTACCTATATAAAATAATTCACGTTTCATTAAAAACATACACATTTACTAAACTACAATACTTTCACCTATGTTTAAGAACAACTAATCCTTGATCTTATTCATTCAAAAGTATAGTACTAAACTCATTGCTAATGTTAGTCAATCGAATTCATAGATGAACAAGTAAATATTGTATATGATTTGGGAGAAACACGAATGTGATGTACTATACTCACAAGTAATGTACGTCTATACTCAAAGCATGTGTATGGTATCCTAAAATAAGGATACTATATTTCTGTCATATTATCATTATTTTAAAGTATGTCAACACTAGTCTTGTTGGAAAGTATTTTTTACAAGGATTCTAATGCAATTTACTTCATTAAAAAATATGTTCTAGAGTGAAAGTTATGGACAAAAACATTTTCTCTCTCTTCTACTTCTCTCATCATTCTTTCTCATATTATTATTTTTTCAAAATATGTCAACATTGGTCTTATTGAAAAGTATTTCTTATTACGAATCCAGTGCTTTTTATTTCATTGAAAAATTCATTGTGGCTTGAAAGTTATGATCAATACAAGTTTTTACTTTGTTTCTACTTTCTTCCTATTTAAAATTAAATAAAACTAGCCCACGTTGGACTTTGCAGCAGACCCACCCGGGTGGGTGGCCGGGTGGGTAGCATGTTACGGCTAGAATTACTCGCTAACGAATGGAAAGAAACAATAAATTATCCTTGCACATGGATGGACGGCCGCCTGCTGTGATGAAAGAACAATAGACCAATGATTTGTGTGAGGAGGAGATATCCTAGATCTGGAAGCATTCTTAATTGGAAAATGATATAGAGACTAGAACTCAGCCCATAAATGAGACCCCGATTTGGCTGCTAGCACCGGGCCCAGTTGTGCTTGTGTTCTGCCCGAGACGCTCACTGCAGTTGGGGAGAGATTTCATGAGAGAGAGAGGCTGACAGCAAGTGGCTGCCCAACACGGTCCCACATGCTACTGCAAGTGGCTGGAACAAATAAAATAAGAGAAAGTGTGAGAGAGATGAGGGGTTGTACGGAGAGAGAAAAATTAATAGAGAGTAGTTTATTTTGCTAATAACTTTCAAACCGTTATTTATTTTCTAACGAAATAAAATCCGTTAGATTTCTGATGAAAAATGTATTCTAATAAGACTAATATCGATATATTTTTTAAAAATGTAATATGTGTTGCAAAGAGTGAGAGAAATTAAAAGAGAAATATTTATTTCGTTAATAACTTTTAAATTGTTATGTATTTTTCAACGATATAAAAACCGTTACATTCCTTATGAAAAATGTATTCTAATAATACTAATGTCGATTTATTTTTAAAAAATATAATATAGGTAGTAAGGAGAGAGAAATCAATAGAGATATATTTATTTTGTTAATAACTTTCAAACTGTTATTTTTTTTAATGAAATAAAAATTGTTACATTCTTGATTTAAAATACATTTTAATAAGAATAATGTCAATTTTTTTAGAGAGAAAAATTAAGAGAGAGATATTTATTTTACTAATAATAAGACTGAAGAGAGAGTGTGGTTGTACGGAGAGAGAAAAATTAAGAGAGAGATATTTATTTTGCTAATAATTTTCAAACTGTTATGTATTTTTAAATGAAATAATAAAATGGTAGATTCCTGATTGAAAATACATTCTAATAAGACTAATGTCGATATTTTTTTAGAAAATATAACATGCTATCAAAAATAAAGGAGATGAGGGAAGTAGTATTATTAATTAATTTAAATAATTAAGTACATTACTTCTCTCATATGACAACAAGTTCGACTAAAAGATAATGATAAATTAGATTAGAGGTAATAACAAACTAATTTAGAAATAACGATGATTGGACCAAGGATAACAACTAGTTTTAAAAAATTAATTGTACTATTTCTCTCCTATTCTCTAGACAAAATAACTATTTTTTTTAAATACTATTTGGACAAAAAAATGACAAAAAATAACAACAAAGTTAATAGAGATAATAAGAAAATTTGCTAAGGATAACACAAATTTAAAAAATTAAGTACATCACTTCTCTCATTTGATAACAAGTCGACCAAAAGACAACTAATTAAAAAAAACTTCAATAACAAAAAATTTGTATAGAGATAACAAAACATTAACTAAGGATAACAAAACATCAAATAGGGATAACAAAATAAATCTCTATAGATATCAACTAATTCTCACAAAAAAATACTACTTGGATATCTAGACATAACAAAACATTAACCATGGATAACAAGAGCATTTGTTAAGGATAACAAAATATTTATTAGGGATAACAACAAGCATTGCTAGGGAGAACAAAACCATTCTCTATAGATAACAACTACTTTTTAAAAAATATATACTACTTGGGTAACAAAGAGTTTGACTAGAAATAACAAAACATTTACTTGGGTAACACAGAGTTTGAATAGAGATAACAAAACAATTTTGCTAGGTATAACAATGAAATTTGTTAAGAATAACAAAAAAAATCTTTATAGATATCAACAAATTAAAAAAAATACTACTTGGCTAACAAAAATTTTGACTAGAGATAATAAAAAATTTGTTAAGGATAACAAAATATTTCTCTATAGATTAAAACTATTTCTAAAAAAATACTACTTAAAAAAATAAATATATTGTCTTTCTAAAAAAATAAAATTGGACCAAATATAATAAATATTTTTTGTATTATTTTTTAGAGTGTGTATTAAATTTTCTCAAAACTACATCAAAATTGGTCTTGTTGGAAAGTATTATTGATAAGGATTTTGATGCTTTTTATTTCGGTTAAAAATACATAACGGTTTGAAAGATATTAGCAAAATAACATTCTCTCTCATATTTTTTGTATTACTTTTAGAGTGTGTAATAAATTTCTCAAAACTACATCAACATTGGTCTTGTTAGAAAGTATTATTGATAAGGAATCTAACATTTTTTATTTTGTCAAAAAATACATCACGGATTGAAAGTTATTAACAAAATAAAAATATCTCTCTTCTTTTTTCTCTCTCCTCCGTCACTCCTCTCTCCTCACTACCTCTCCCCCTCTCTCTTTCTCTCTCTTCCCTCTATCTTTCCAACCCTCCACCCATCCTCACTTTTATCTAGTGCTATTGTCCTATCAACATATTGTTGATATACGTGATTCCCAATGTGCTATCTGTATTGACGTGAGAGTAGTTAATGACGCAACAAATGATTGGACTGGTAGAAGATAAAATAGGTCTGAGTTCTAGTATGATATAGTCTGCATTTGGCACGGGACCGAAACGCGGTTTGGTGTTGTCTTTTAGTGCCAACCCTGCCAAACAAGTGTCGGTTTGAGACTGATTTGTATTTGGTTCGCAACCCTGAAAAACCTCTGTTATGGGATAATAGAACCCCCTAACCCGGGTTCTCCAGTCTCACGAGGGACGGGATTCTGGTTCACAAATTGGTTTTCGCAATCTGATCCTCTCCTCGCCCCACACCCATCTCGACATTCTTCGCCTTTCCCCTCTACCTGCTCTATCTTCTGCTTTGTGGTATGTGCTCTCTTCTCTCCCGAGACCTCGAGATGACCTCGCCATTACTATTATCGGTGAGTTAAAGTTGACCCATTGTTTCCAGTGGCAAAGCCATGGAAGACGATTGGCGTACGACAAACCCTGCCCAGTGGAGTAGGCGGAATACCAGGTCAATCAAGCGGATGTATGGGTGTGGTGGCTCGTCTGCAAGTGCCGAGCTACACCGACAGTCTACACGCGGACAAGGAACCCTCCCGAGTTGTCATCTCCCATCAAAAAGCCCCATTTCACCGTGTACAAGCCGTGTAGTAAACCCTAGCAAGGGCAAGCACTGTCGCGGCTGCTATATAGTTCTGCACTTCATCAGCGATCTCCTCGCTTTTCACCTTCAAACCCTCCACACAGTCTTCTGTTCCGCCGCCACTGCCGAGCCCCTTTTGTGGGAAGTCGTCGACCTGCTTGCAAGGTTTGTCTCCGCTGACCCTTTTCTTTCTTTCTATTTTCTAGCCTCCTATCTTTACTCTTGTAACGATAGATGATTTAATCAGTAAACTAATGTGTATTTCTCTCTCAATTTCTTGTCACATGTTTCATCCCTGGCAATGTCTGGTCGTGCTCCTATTTTCATCATCTCGGCTGAGCAGGTATTTGTTCTTATCAAACAACAACACACGTTTTCTCCTATTCTGGTTGCCTGCTTGCTTGATTCATACAATATTGTTGTTGTATTATGTCCACGAGTAACAGGGGTTATTCGGATGTTGTATAATCACATGGTTGCTGGCTATTGTATTATCGCCATGATATTGTTGTTGTATTGTACACGAGTAACAAGTAGGGCTCAGTTTTGTTGTTCAGTTACCAGGAAAACATGAATTATTGTCTGTATGCCCCTTGTATTTGAACTCTCTATTCTTGTAACATTGTCGACACTCCAAGTATTGCACAGGAGACCATCGTGCTCTTTTCTTCTGTTGGCCTAATGTTAAATGTTATTGATAACATACTAAAGAACAACTGTAATTAAAAAATTTACCGTTGTCCACAAGGAAAACACTAGTCTTATTTTTTGCAATACATGTTCATTAGCCAAAGGCACTTTACTCCAACCATTGATATATTTATTGATTCTTTTTTATGTGTCACCAATAAACAACATTACAAGAGGCAAGCATCCAATAAATGGGGGTTGTCAATAATATTCTCAACACAAATTTGTATGCATTGTCTAGGTCTAATTTTGTAAGGGAGTTTTTTTTGTGCTTATTCTACCACATTGTAACACACTAGGCTAGATCTTTTTGTGCTTATTCTAGCATCTTGTTCCTATTGTTGTTGACCTTGTCACAATATCGCTGCATGTCATGAGATGAATGGTTACTTTTAACAAATTCATCAATATGTAGTCTACATATACTACACTTGCAAGGTTGATGATTCATAACACATTTATTTCATGTATTCTCAATGATGCTTGTTTTGGTTCTGAGATGGAAAGATGGTTCTTGTAGTCATCTACTTGGGCTATCCTTGATGTGGTTTCTTTCATTTCCATCAACACCCCAAGAGTCACACTAAATTTGGATCTAGAATGATAGACATAATGACCTCATTATATTTGTGTTTGAAGATACCTCAAACACTACAATGGTGGATGCGCTATTTTCACTTATTTCAATCATAAAGTCCATTCCAATGACTATGGCATAGTCTCGTTAATTTTATCATATACTATATTTATAATGATCTTCTTCATTCCATATGCACTTCAGCATATCTTCCTCAAAGCTCAAGTATTCACAACCTACAAAACATAATTTCAAAGGTGGCCTTGTCACATGTTTTATTAGTTAGGGAGTTAAGGGAGTACACATCTTTTTAGTTTCAATCAAAGAAGAATAAGAACTGGGGTTGGAGTCTGCAAAATGATGTGTGCATTCCAATCTGATCCATGTCACATATTCACTAGATTTAATTCATATCCTTCCTGAATTGTAAAAATTCTTGTGAACGTCATCTGCCACAACTCATACTTGTGGCTCACATTTAAGCAAATATTTTTTTGCAACATTCAATGTAGTTGTGCATAAGGAAATGATGGTTAGAAAACTTGGTTGATTTATTATAAAATGCCACTCCACATAAATCCTTACCCTCCCTCATATACAAATTGTTCAGTGAAGTCAGTTTTGATCACGAGAAACAAATGACAACAACATGTCCTTTCATTTCTCTAAATATGAGTAGCACATACAGAAAGAAACGGCACTGCTGTCTGCATTATACGTACATGAATTATGGTTACTTGGTACAACAAGGCTTGTGAGGAAGAGCAATATTGCAAATTGCGAATGTAGAAGGGCTTTTCATAACAAATGATAAACTACTGTTGTGTTTTCAACAACAATATTTGTAATACAGATATGATGTTTGTCTCAAGGATTTTTCCCTTGTTTATGAGGTGATGTTTCTGAAGATATCTGATGATAATGTTCATATCCAATCCAAAAAAGAGACAAAAGAAAAAATGTTTACTTTGTGCAAGATGGACTTTATGAGGTGGTTTTTGTTATTTTACTTTCTGTTTCCCTTGTTTATGAGGTGATGTTTCTGAAGATATCTGATGATAATGTTCATATCCAATCCAAAAAAGAGACAAAAGAAAAAATGTTTACTTTGTGCAAGATGGACTTTATGAGGTGGTTTTTGTTATTTTACTTTCTGTTCAGCTTACCCACATATTATATCCCTTTTCTAACTATGAACAATGTTACTATTGTACACACATCCTCTTAAGCTCAAATATTTTTACGTGATTGATATAGCAGACATATATCAATATTTTTTCAATGTTACTATTGTACACACTATTGATATAGCAGACATATATCAATATTTTCTAATTCTTACCTGTAATTGTACCTGTAAATATTTTACTTTATGAAAGATGGACTTGTGGTCAATTGCACAGACTTCATTCATCCCGCCACTTGGGACATAGACAGACTGGTGGAACAAACATGCAATTCGAACCAATAAGCACATACACAACTTGTTGAAATGTGGTCATTATCACATACTGAAAGACATATGAAAATTTATTCGAGTCTCTGTCAACCAGGTTTGGGTCAAATTTATGAGGTTATTTCATGAATCGTACCATCTCTATTTCCAAGAAAAAATCATGATCATCTTTATAATAAAAATATATATACACCTGAAATTATAGTTAGTATGGGTAATTTTGTGATATATGTTAGTGTAGGGATATATGTTAGTATATAGGGATATATAGTTAGTTAGTATACAGATATATACTTCAAATGCCAGTTGTGTTGTGAGGTTAGTAATTTTTTACCAATTAGTATAGGAATTTTGTGATATATGTTAGTATAGGGATATATACTTCAAATGCCAGTACTGTTGTGAAACAATTATGCTTTGTGATATATGTTAGCTTGAATGAATGATTTTAATGTTAGCTTGAATGAATGATTTTATTTTTCATGTAGACCAAAATGTACACCCATTAGTATTCTGCTAATTATATTGCAAATAATCCAACTATTTTGGCTAATCTATACTCCCTCTTAATTTCTTGTATGTACCATCCCTGACCCTATCGCTGGCCGTGCAACTCTCTTCAACCTTCAATTCAGCTTACCATGTATATCTCATGAGCAATACGAACACATTTAATGTGAATGCCATGCTGAATGCTTTCTATTTATGTAGTTTTCCTGTAATGAACATATTAGATGATGTGTTTGCTACAACCATTTCAAATTTAACAACAATTTCAAATTTGTTGTACACATTTTGGATCTTATGTCTGGTCCGGCTAATGGATCTTGTCTTAGCCTACTTCAATACAAGTTATTGCTTTCAACTGTGTAGTCTCATACTAGGTTCGTATAATGGTTTCGTTTAAACACCCACACTAAAGTGATATATCACAGTGTCATTGCTACTATGGTTGCACCCGACCCGAGGTTCCGTATTGCATGGTCGATAGAGTTGGATGAGGCTCTGGTTGCGGTATTGAGGAGACACTATGACATGGGTAGGTGCGTCGATGGAATATTTACTAGGGACGCGTGGACGGAGACGCTACGCGATTGGTATATCAGGATGGGGAGGAACGAGGGTACATCGGATCAGTTAAAAACTCTATGGAAGAACCTCAGGAGAGACTATGCAAAGATAAAACTGGTAACCAACAAAAGTGGTGTTGGATGGGATGACAACAGGCACAAGCCAATATTTCCTGACACCCCGGAGTGGACGGAGGTACTTGCGGTATGTCTAATAATATATACTCGCTTGACTATTATATATTAAATTTAAACTTATTAATATTGACCTAATCAGTAGTTGTCCCCTATTTTAGGCAAACAGGGAACTAGCGAGATTGATCAACAAACCATTCTACCACTACCACAATGTCAAGCTGATGGGGGGAGGAACATAGCTAGGGGCCATCATGCAATGTCCTCAACCGATAGACAACCTCCTTCTGATGTTGCATCTGGAGATGATGTTGTTGTTGACCTAGATGCATCTGATTCATTTGTCAGCCCAGAACCAACCCCTCCAACCGGTTTCACTGAAGACATGGTTAATTCTGGGACGCAAAGTGAGGACACCAACGGCGGATCACACAACCAAGGTGTTGGTGCAAGGACTCCCACCACGATCAGACGTAGGAAGCGAGCGTCAAGCTCATAGGATAGTTGTGTCCTGTCTAATGATGTTGTGTCCGAATTCACAAAGGTGTTTTTCAAGGTACATGATATGGGCAGCGGAATTGCTGCTAGGTCTAATGATAAAGACGAATACCAAACCATTTTGCAGCACTTTCATGCAAGCTACTCTGACGCCCCTGTCCCAGTTTTTACCACTCTTGTGCATGCCATAAAAGATCCAACTAATCGTAACATTTACCTAAGCCTTATGGACACCCCATAAAAAATTACGATTTGGTTGCAATACTTGTGGGAAATGAAGAACACAGCTTCTGCAGCTTCTACATCACAATCACCCTTCACGCCACAATCTCCACCGTACTTTTGATGTTGTCTAATTTAAGAAGTATATCAATATCCTGTCTTTTATTTGATGAACTTTATCAGAAGTTGTTGTTGTACTATTTTATTCTATTGGGAACAATCTCTGAACTATGGTACTGTGTAATGGTTTATCTTGTTATTTTCTATTTGGTCAGTATTTTCTATTTTGTCGCTATAGCACTAATTTCATTTTTGCAATATCTCGATATTTTTCTGATGCGGATAATCGCTTTTAATTCTAGACGTGATGGTCGATATTCATCCATATGAAACAACTGATGACATTCTACAACTACTGGATCTTATGTCTAGTCCGGCTAATGACATTGCTAACGCAATATCCTACCAAATAGCTGACCAAATATCCCAAAATATCATGCAAAATGCAGATGCCGCAACCACACACCAACCAATATCGAGATCGGTTAGTATTAGGAGTGGCCATCAAAAGGTTTTAGAAATAATAACCAGCCATGAAAGGAGGGCGTACGATCTGTACCGTATGCTACCCAACACGGTTGTAGCCTTTGTTGACAAACTTGAGGACTGAGGTTTGTTGAAAAGTGTCAGAGGTGTGTCATCAGTGGAGGCAGTTTGCTACTTCCTTCAAATGGTTGGGCATGGCCATACCAACCGTATTCTGGTTGAGGACTACATTCACAGCGGTTAGATCATAAGTAGAAAGTTTAACGAGGTGTTGGATGCAGTGTGTGCTTTGTGCAACGAATATATTGTCATGCCAACTGCATCCACAACTCCGCACCGCCGTATCACCGAGAGTTCAAGATTTTACCCTTACTTCAAGGTATGACCATCACTTAGTTGACCATTGTCCATTCCATTGTTAATATAACCATTATCGTCATCGTTGAGTTTGGTATTTACTTGCGTATTTCTTATATACTTGTCTTAGGATGCCATTGGGGCAATTGACGGGACATACATCCCTGTTTTGGTGAAGCGCGATAAGTAGAACCGATATAGGAATAGAAAAGGGAATGTTTCTATGAATGGCATGGCTGTAGTAGACTTCTCAATGGAGTTTACATATATCTTGACTGGTTGGGAGGGATCTGCTGCTGACCAAAGGGTACTTCACGCAACTACAACCATAGGTGGGTTCAAAGTACCCACTGGGAAGTACTATCTTGTTGATGCAGGGTACGCCAACACCAGTCAATTTCTTGCACCATATCGAAACGTTGCTTACCATATAGCAGAGTATCAGGGTAACATAGGCTCATACACAAGCAAAAAGGAAATGTTCAACCACCGACATGCTCAACTACGTAACGTTGTTGAGCGAGCCTTTGGTGTGTTGAAGAAGAGGTTTTCCTACTTTCGTAAAGGAGTGATTTTTCCCGTGCAGTCTCAGTCTCGGATTGTAATGGCTTGTTGTATCGTTCACAATTTTATCCGGCGTCAAAATGATGGTGATCCTATGATGGACGAAAACTTGGATGAGCCTCATACTACCACTAACATCTTGAACGAATTGAGTTCTCTCCAACAAACAAGCCAGGTCGATGCTAGAGAGGGAGATGTTTTGCGTGAAACGGTTGCCAATTCTATGTGGGCAAATCAGTGATTTATACATTTGTTTTCTAACTTGCAGACATTGAAACATGTTCTACAACATGTTTCACTTACTCCCTTTTCCAATTTATTTTTGTAACTTAACGGCCAACTTTTGTTCTCAAACTCTATTGTTGACTACAATTTTGTCTACTTATAAACAATGTGAAATTATGTCTCATTAGGTTTTCTGTCTAGAAATGGACAATGACATGCCATCGTGCCCATGTGGTCTACAGTGCACCGTACGAGTATACATGGATGCCACAGATGCGGCAAATGGACGGTTTGAAGACAACAATCCCCACAGGCCATATTTTACATGTGGTAGGGGTCTTGTACCAACCAGATGCCATATGAGGTTGCACGCGCAGCAAGTACAACCTACACTGGATACACTGACTGCAATTAGGGATGTAATGGTATCACAACTCGCATATGCACATAGCAAACACAAGTTCTGGTCAGAACAATGTGCCTTTGTCTGTTCAACAAGAGCAGACACCGATAGGTTACAAGAAGAAATTTCAAGTATGCGGGAGAGGTGTTGATATCTTCGCCACCGACTTCAAATAACGAGCAATAATGACTCTTCAACCGAAGAAGATGGATACAATATGTCATAGATATACTATATTATGATATGTCCAAATGAACTGCACTTGTCTGTTGCAACAATTAGCTACTCCTGAACAAATGGTCTTCATATTATCTTTGAAAACTATATCATGAACCCGACATTTTTCTATTAATCGTCAATTTTGTTTTATTAGATTTCGATGACTCCATCTGAGGTTCTGAGGTGTGATTGTGGGATAAATGCAGCCTTACGGCTTAACACAAAGGATGCAAGGTTATATGACTTTTCCCTTTTGAGTCAAAGGCCGGGCGAAATGTATTACATATGCCCTATTCGTGAGGTGCGATAGTACATAAATAAATAATAGACTGCCCTTGTCGAGGCTCCGCATTCTTTGCCATTAACTTGAACTTGGTACTATATTTTAGGGAAAAGACCGATGCAGATACTTCCATTGGGCAGTCGATCTCCCCCCAACAATTGATTCATTAAAAGCGGAGATTATGTTACTAATTGTTGAGTGCAAGTCAGTGTGGGGTCAGGCGATGAACATGAAGGACTTCATTGAAATTCATCACAACTACGATGAATTATACACTAACAAAAAGTATGAGCATGAGGTTTTAGAACGCAATGTTGCCAGTCTGGAGGAAGATTGTCGTCTGCTTCTAGACATCCCTTCACCTCAAATGACTCCATAACATTGAATGGCAAATACATTTACATTGTCTTCTCTGTTTAGAATGACTATCAATGGATGTTATGAACATCATACACTTGTTTAATTTAGGCACTTTTATAAACGTCGTATTACATTATAAGTGTTATGAAATTTTTCTTCATGTTGGTGAATGTTTTATTAATGATGTATGTTATTAATTGAAATTTTTCTTAACGTTAGGTCAAACCAAATAATACAATTAATTGTGATATACACCCTTACTTTTGAAAAATATATTACTTACAGAATATGTTATATGGCTGGCCAACTGCCGACACCATCTTTTATCTGGTCTACCGAGATTGATATGGTTCTCAGGGGTTTGATGAGAACCCAATATCACGTGGGTAGATGTGTAAATGGAGTATACTCTACACAGGCTTGGATGGAGGCATGACACCAATTCCTATACATAATAGGAGGCCCTTATATTTCATTGGCTGAGTTGCAAATGCGATGGCAATACATCAAGAGAGAGTTTGTAAGAGACAATATGTTCATATTGGGAGATTTATTGCCTCCCCCCACATTGGTCGCACAACAAGGCATTGAATGCAACTTTTTGACGACGCGTCGCACTTACCCACCAGGGATTTTTTTTGGCACTGACGGTTGAAATAAACAAATGAACTTGTAACATATGTGCTAAATGTTGTAGTTATGTTTTTTGCGTTGCAATATTTTACATGCTCTACTTATGTGTTACAATATTATATGTTGCTACCATAATGTGATCAAATTTCCTACTTCATTATTATGTTATCGCCACAGTTACTTTACGAATTCTGTTATTTGTTCATACCTTTGTTTTTATTAATTTTAGATGTCGACATCGCGTGCAAAGGCAAGGGCAAGGAAAAATTTTTGAAAAATTGTTGATGTCACTGGAAAAAAATTCAAAAATATGTTGAAGATAACCTTTTATGCACAAAACCATGTTGCAATCACACAAAGGAGGAGGAGGGCAAAATTCGGACCGATGATCAAGTCAAGGGCCGAGTCAGTCAGCATGTTCCTCATTTGCCATTGTTGTTTGATTGGCCAAAAGACGACATCAAACAATAAAATAAGCAGTCGGTGCAGGAACAATGCCCAGTGTCATGGGACGAGTACGATGAGGTCATAACGTTGGCCAATTTTAATCAAGATCCACATCCAACCATGTCCCCCCAAAGTGCCTTGTCAAAATCTTAGCTTTTGTTTGGCTGTTTATTGCTCCCATTTTTTGTCCTTCTCCCCGTAAATAATTATTTTATTATCAGTGATCGTTTATGTTTAACTAATGACGACAATATGATTATTATCAGTTGCTTTTACTGACGATAATGTAATTTGTTTATGTTATGAACAAAATATATTAGGCCAATTTCATATTTCATGTAGCTTGACTGTTACTGACGATAATGTAATTTGTTACACTAATGACGAAAATTAACTATGTTCAACATTACATATATACCACATGCAAATGTCATTCCAGACGACATTAAAGTTTCATTAATTTTTAATCACCACATAAAAATTAGCAGTATCATATCTTATTTGCACTATTCTAAATATACAAAATAACACCCACACAACACAAATAAAATAATTTTTTAATATATTCTAAACTTAGGTTGAAGTGACTTCACAAATACACATTCTGCATACTTGTTCAAACAGTGCTGCATGAACATGACAGAATAAGCAGATACTGACTACGCTGCCAAATAGAATCAGACTTGCAACCAAACAGATTCAGACTGCACACAGACTCAAATCAGACCAGCTGACCAGAAACAGACTGCGTTGTCAAACAAAATCAGACTGCATCCTGACTGCCCAGCACCGGAAACCAGACTAACCCCGACTAACCCAGTCCAGATTCTAGAATCTCAATCTTGTGCCAAACGCATGCATAGGGGCTGAACAGCAAAGCTCGATTTTTACAAAAGCGTCCACAAGCTTATCGTTGTGATTGGGAGCTGCGTCCTCGCTCTCAGAGTGACGGATCGAGTTGCTCTATGTGGCTCATAGGGACACTTGTCCATGCTTCATTAACACATATGGCATGAAAAGACCCCAGCTTTGGGTCAATCTAGATCATCGTGCCTAGCCGCCGTCAAAATGGTTCAGAAATTGTAGCGAGTGCGGCAAAAGGGATTCAAAGTCCTGGTGTATCCTGTGCGATGAATAGAGATAAGTTGAGGCTGACTTTTACGGTGAATAAAAACGACAATGAAAATATATATATATAGGCAAAAGGTAGGGCATGGAGGTTGGAGGTCCGCGACCTAAGGAAGATGACCAACAGATGGCCGCTACATTAGATGGATGTCTGGCGGGCGGCCAAGTCAAAGAGGCGGCTGCCACCCTCAGGAGGATGATTTTCTTTTTCTACTCTAGGATTAGGTTGGATCACTACTCTGACGTCTAGTTGTTGTATTGATAAGAGACAACTATGCTCTTATATATAGGAAAGCAGAGAAGCTTATGGACTTAAACTAAATCCTAATAGGTTAAGACATACTTGAGTTCATATTACAAAATACTTAATAACATAAATAAACAAATTCTCTAATACCATCAAAGAGAGAGAGGAAAAAATATTAAAATCAACACAAGAAGTGATTTCAAAATAAATATGATAACAAGGTGCAAGTATGTGAGACATACAAGTTAGGGGGTATAGGCATATTTACTAAAAGTGAGATCACAATGATCCAAAATATTGTAATAAATATAGTTGCCATTTTATTAATTTGTAGTATGCCATAGGAGCATATATTATACAGTTAGGGGAAACAAATCATCAACAAATAATAAAGTCATTGTGTGATATAACACGGTATTAGTGTGAATATAGAAGGAGTGGAAAATTGGGGTAGACAATCATAAACCTAGAGGGAATTAACGTATACCTAATCCCTTATAGTATGGCACATAACCACCGGAAAAAAGTATAACAAGTCAGGTACACCTCCGTACGTGGAACATAACCTTTATGCCAAAAATCTAGCAATTTGGGCAGATAATCGGGTATGGGACAAATAACCTTCATCCCAATCACATGGGTATATTACCTGGTGTAACGTACTCAATTTAGGTAATAGCTTAATCCAACGCTTTTCAACTTGTTTCTATTAGAAGTAGTTCAAATCCCTCTTTTCCTAAACTTGTTGGTATTAGGAATACTAATATTTTGGAAATATAGTACTTCAATTAAATACATGTTTATGAATGAGTTTTATAATAAAATAGTCAATTAAACACGATTAGGGTTAAGTGTGAAAGTTTACCATTAAATTAGTTTTGTATTAAGGGTCCTTAAACCTTCATGAACTTAGGGAATGAGGAAAGAGAAATAAATCTTAAATTTAAAAAAAAATTGATTGAACGGTAAATAATATAAATAAAAATGATTACTTGAAACCCAAGTTAAAGAATTATACATTATAAGACTTCAAAGGAGAAAATTGACTCCAAAATCATACTCATGCCTCAATTGTCCTACGTGCCCATTTTCATTGTATTTCAATGTTTTGCCTTGATTTACCACCCTCCCAGGCGTTCAGACTCCGCCACGGGCATGGGAGAGGGGGGGAGAAATCTTTCTCTCTTAATCCCATTGTATTTCAATGTTCATTTCTCCCTCAAATTAATTGAGAAACAAAAGTTAAACAATAAAATAACGATAACTTTACACTTGATTCGTATTCCTACTTTCTTCTATTATTTTTTTGCCATGCAGATTCTTTGGAACAAAGACACGCAAGCATATAGCTTGTGCGGCTCTCATGCCCCTTGGTTGTGTGCCCATGGGATCCTACAATCGGGATGTCTTCTTCTTCCCTTTTCCCTTTCCTTTTACTCTGCACCACCATGGAAAGATAATTGTGACTTGGATTTCGTTCACTCTATAAATCTCTTGCCATGATTTCATCTCCATTATCTTCATCCTGGAATTTTTCACCAATCAAATGATTATTCCAAGTTTTTTTGTGATGATTATAGAAAACATCCAATCTTCTGCAACTTCTTGCTCTAAGCTACCAGTTGCAGAGCCCACAAGAACCCCTTAAACCTAAACCTGACCTTAGCATACCCCTCAATGATATTTGCAAGATCATTTCCTCACTACCTCTGGGCTCAATTGAGCATGAGGTGCTTTGCACTGCTTTTTCGTTCTTTGCAATCTTATTTCAAAATTGAGGGTTTCCGAATGTGGATTCCATCCCAAAAAATCGAATTGGTCATTTTGTACACTTCTTCAACCTCTCACTGTGCTTTCTAGTCATTAGTTTCATGTGCTTCCTAGTCGACCAGTTGAGGGCAAGCCAGGCTCATAGGGAGGAGATTATACCTTCTCATCCATGTCAAAGGGATGATGAAACAAGGGAACAATATTCCCAATGAGTTTCTCTTTCTGCCCGATTGTGGGTATCACAACAAGGTTTTGGTCCTCAGGGCATTTTGTTAACTTGGCATTTTATTTTGATTTAGTTGTGTGTATTCATTGAGTGGGTTAAAAGACCAATATGACCTACCCTACTTGGTAAAATGAGTGATCAGGCATGGCGGCATACTAGTGATGTGATCCCCTATTTTGTTTTCTAAAATTTATAAATGAATCAGAATTCAAACAAACACAAAAGATTATTGATTCATCCAAATATTATAAATATATATATGTTTTAAAGATAAAACAATTAGAGTATTTTATTATTATGGTTTTAGTGTCGGAATCTAAGATTTTCAAAAAATCTAGTTTAGGGTTTGAATAATCGAATGAAATAATGAAACCCTAACACATATTTGATGCATTTAGGTCTGCAAACACTTAGAACCTAACTTTAGAGGTAGATTGAGGACTTAGAAATTCTTTTAGGTATGTGCATCTGCTTGATTTGTTTGGGCATTATCATACCTGAAAACCTTGATTTCTATGTGAGGCATCTAACCTAAATATGATCATTCTTTGTTTAACCCTTGTGATCTTTTGATATTCCTTTTATTTTGATATCATCTCATGATTTTTTTATTGAAATATGATCTTATGATACTCCTTTTATTTTGGTACTCCTTGATTCCTATGTGAGGCATCTACCCTAAATATGATTATTCTTTATTTAACCCTTATGATCTTTTGATACTCCTTTTATTTTGATATCACCTCATTGTTTTTTACTGAAATCATATAAAATCATCAATGAAGGTAATCTAACCTAAATCGATTATTTGTGAATGTTCTCATGCCCTTTTTTTTAAAATGAACTTGGTTGACTTTTATTTTACATCATTTGACCAATGTTCACAATGTAATATGGGTGCTTTTTGTGGATGTGTAGATTCCCATACCTTAAAATTTCACATATTTAAAAATATCTACAAATGAATTTATTAGAGAAAATGTGTATCACATATTGCTCATAAAAATTGTGTATATGTCCATGTTCACCCCAGATTATAAATAAGAAGTGTATGTTGTCTCGTTCACCCCAAACGTATGGTAGATGGATATCTCATACCTACACACTTGATAGTTGCCATGTGGAAACGCATGGATGTCTTTATTGTAAGAAAATATTTGGAAACATCTCTTTATGAAAGCTATTTCTTTGTAATAAAAATGTCTCATCTATTTGGCATGTTAAATGCTTTAAAAGTACTTCCTTTTAGACTATCTTGATAATTGAAACTCACCTATAAAAACCTTCACAATTGTTGATACGTTCCATAAATAATACATGGATGTATTTACTTTGCATATACTTAGTTTATGTTGATTTCCCTTCCCATCGCTTTTCCTTCTTTTGGTTGTTGTCTTCAACCCACCCAGAGGTTGAGCATCTTGAGGATCAAGAGCTTGGAGAAGTTGTTCAGCTCTAGCTGCTAAGAAGATTTTGAAATGGTCAGGTTTCCTATAGATGCGATCTATTTATTTTATATTTCTCTTTTGTTAGTTGTCCCTTTGAGAATCCAATGTCAAACAATGATAAATTTTGTAATAGTTTCATTTTGTTTCATTGCTCCATTAGTTTGCTTTGTAGTATGCTTGTTGAGGAATTAGAATGCACCTCTTTTACTTGTGAAAATTTTATATTATGGTATTGTGGGTGGGGTTTGTATGTTAATTTCTTATAGAAGTAAGGAGTGGATCCTCTCTTGGGTCTTACTCCTTACATGATGGTATTAGAGCATGTTTACAATTAGTAAACTGACTATCTCATAATTTTTCGTGTATGTTTCCCTTATAAGTTATACCTATGTCTCAAGGGAAATAGCCTATTTGAGGACACTAGTGCTACTCCTAATTCTAATCTCATGGAGGGGTCCTCTACAATAAGGAACCCTAATTACAACATGCGGTCGTTGGATTCCCCAGCGAACCTCTCATGTTATGTTTGTAGCATAGAATGTTGTCAACCCTACCTTTTCTACTCTGATTGGCATTCCTCTTGAGGAGTTAGCCTTTTTACAATAGCCTCTCACCATGGAGATGGTAGGAAAGTTGAATGCCACTCTTGTTACTGACAAGCCAAAAGAATACTCTTTAACCAATTTTGTGAAGATGCAACCACCATACTTCAAGGGGAAAAGTGAGTGGATGATGTTGATAACGTGTGTGAGTGGGTTCTGGCCATGGATGGACCTTCAAGGGTAAGTGAGAGGGGAGCCACTCACTTACTCGATAGTGGAATAATAGAAAATCATCCAATGCCAAATTTTAGAATGATTTTTCACAAAGGATGATATGCTATAATTCAAGTATGTAATGTATCAAATACCAAAATTGTAGGCGGAACATTAAAAATCTAACTATTACAATATTTATGTCTAACATCGTTCTTCACCATGCATGGTGGATATAAAACAAACTATAGGAAATTGATATGACATAGAATCAGCAGAGGGTAAACCAACCATTTCAATCTATCTCCAAAAAGAATAGTTACTCTCGAGCAGGCTACAACTCTGGATCATAAGAGAAGACAACGTGGAAGATTATCAACAAAAGCTAGTATGCACTTATGATAGAGATCGGACAATTGATATGGAAAAGTACATCAAAATTATAATAACATGGCTCCTAGTGAAAAGGTAGGTAGAATCATCCAAGTGGATATCAAAAGAGTTCTTCAATAGTAAGCCAAAGAGATTATATGAAGAAATAAAAAGCACAATAATAAAACTCTTGTCTTTACATCTCAAATAAGAGAACAACAATAAATAATAAAAATTATGCATGTAGATTAAATATTAGAATACAACCATATAAAAGTACGGTCGCAACACTTTCACATACCATGCCTAGTAAGGAGGTGAGATCACTCACAATCCTATATAACAATATATACATCAGGTGAGAGCACCTGGGGCTGAGGCAGAAACACCCAAATCCCATATATAGGACAAGTTGTACAATGGGATAGGAACCCATAATGTACCGCCACTAATAGAGAATAATACTCTCAGCAATCAAACCTACACCTAATAGAGAGGCAAGATAAGTTCAGTCAAATCAATCAATTTAGGTTTTCCATAATTTATCGTAACGGCAAGATGAAATAAGCGATAAAGGTTTCCAATTGGATAAGTATGAACAAGATTAATATAAAAGGGATTCAATTTGTATTATCAACAGTCTATAAGATAATAGTTAATTGGAGACAATCGGGTCAAACATGTATAATCGAGTGACATGTAGAGTAACATGCCACAATCAAGTCAAAGAGAGAGAAAATAGAATTATTTCCCAATATAACTCATAAAGAGAAGCAACATACCTCAAACTATGTATCAACCTCTCAGAGTCAATACCTAGATCCAAACCAAGGTCCAAATATACCTATTACATATTCAATGAATTAGTGTTTATGCTCCTATAAATTAAACCCTAAAGTTGACCATTTTATCATTAGTAGTTTAGTTTATGTTACATTAGTAGATAGATTACAATTTTCTGATTTCAAAACCTTTTTATTAAGTTTTGACTTATAAATCATTGGATATGAATTTTAAAAGATTTAACTAATAAAATCCATAAAAATCAAATATTATATTAATTGGAATGGATCGCAAAAATCATACCAAATGATTGCTCTAATTCTTTTTTTATACCAAAACATGTTTTTCTTTAATTTTTTGACTTATAGATTAACTTGTGTGAATTTTATAAGATAAAGAAAATTACTAAAATTCTCAAAAAATAAATAAAAAATTGTAAGGACCAGAACACCCTCAGGTCACACATCAAAACATTAATGTGTGATAGGGCACCAAGTTTCATTTACCATGGATCAAAACATCATGCCACGTCAAATTAAATTAATGGCAAAAGACTGTATCGCCCATGATAGGCGTGACAGAATTAAATTGAGAAAGTTCAAATTCGTAAAACGTCGACAATTCATCTTCTTCCCGTCTACCACCAGACATAGAGTTGATGAGTTCTCGATGATGAACTCCTAGTCACAACACAAAAGATCCCAGCGGAAACCAACCGCCATTGCATTCGTCAAGGTCCCACACACCCAATGACCATCAGGGATGGTCTGGTGGTGGCTGGAGTTGCAAATATGGGATCTCTACATCCAACTGAGAAGTAGGATAGACACAAAATTGAGGAACAAGGAACCACAACCAAAACTAGAGATCTAGGAGGCTAACAACATCGTATTTAACTTAAAGAAGTGAAAAACGAGCAACCTAATGTCGGGGAACCCAAACCCATCATTGTTGATGTTCAATTTGAAAGTGATGCAGTCCTAAATTAGGGCTTCATCCCGTGTCTTTTTTCATTTTAATCACATCTAGGCATGTTATAATGAAAGTCAATTCCCATAATAAATAGTTTCATATCAAATTTTCTTATGGCTACTGTTTGAGTGTTTTTGTACATCGATACAATTTTGGCATTATACCATAGTTGTACATATATGGCTTGTATATTGTGAACAAGTTATCATATATAACAGGTTGTGGCAAGTTGGCCAAGTGAACTATGGTATGTAAAAACCTTTGAACGTGTTATATGATGATACACGTGACCAGTTTGTGGACCCAGATGTAATATTTTTCATATTTTATGGTTATATGAACCCATTTATAATTTACCATGTTTTCTGGTAACTTGGTTGTTTAGTATTAATTTCATGCTTGTTTTGAGTAATTCATTTTGTACCTGGTTGTTTAGTATTAATTTGCGCTTGTTTTAAGTGATCTCATTTTGTGTGGCGATAGGTGTCACACCTTTGGTTGGTATCAGAGCATTAGGTTCGTTGAGTCTACAGGGACATAGGACTAGGGTTTGTGTCTATTCAAGTGTCCTCTGACATATTTTATGGTAACTTATGCTTATGCAGAAGAAGAAGAAGAAGAAGAAGAAGAAGAATATGAAGAAGAGAAGAAAAGATATGTCTGGAGAGCATGAAGAACATACGAGGTTTTGGTGGTTTTTGTACATCAATACAATTTTGGCATCATACCATGGTTGTACATATATGGATTGTATATTGTGAACAAGTTATCATATATAACAGGTTGTGGCAAGTTGGCCAAGTGAACTATGGTATGTAAAGAAGTAAAAAACGAGCAACCTAATGTCGGGGAACCCAAACCCATCATTGTTGATGTTCAATCAGAAAGTGATGCAGTCCTAAATTAGGGCTTCATCCCGTGTCTTTTTTCATTTTAATCACATCTAGGCATGTTATAATGAAAGTCAATTCCCATAATAAATAGTTTCATATCACATTTTCTTATGGCTACTGTTTGAGTGTTTTTTCAGGTTTTTGGACCATGAATTGAATGAAGAGGAGTAAGAAGGGAAGTACCTTGGGCTTCTACACTCGGATATGAGTCCTAGACCATCTCCCAACCTTCTATAGATGGGCAATAATACATCCAAGGCAAAGAGAAGTTGGTTGATGGACTTTAGATCCAAAGATTACAGTTGGGCCCTAAAAATGGGTTGCGGTACTTCGCCATGGTTATGGCTAAATGCCCAAATCAAAGGAGAATCACAAACTCGATAAGGCTATAACAACTCAGCCACCACAGTTATGTCCATCAACACGGCCGTGGTTCTCTAGAGCTGCCACAACCATATTAGCCACCACGTAGTGTGAGAAACGTCCACAACGACCAGTCAGGAGAACATGGTCATGGCCACTTCATCCAACATGGTTGTGTTAGACACCACGCACGTGCCACCTATCACCCACCACGACCATGGTGACCACCACACCCATGCCACTAGACATATAAAAACCACCCTCAACCTATAATTTTCTCCCACATCTACCTTACCTATGGCCATCCACCACGCCCATGTTCACCCCACCCCACCACGGCCGTGGTGACCAAAATCGGCGTGGTAGCCAGCAACCCTAGTATATTTTCTACACTACTTTACCCAATGCCCCCACTTAATTTAGTGCCTCCCTACCACCTACATTTACTTAGGGGGTGGTTGTAGCACAAGGTTACACCCCCATAGCATTCATTTCTACCTCCCTTAGTGCAATTAAGAGCTCCCACCTACTTCCACTCCATTTCCACCTCCCTCACCTCAGAACACTAGTTTTCTAGGGGTTTGGCTACTTCCACCACCCATTCCATGACATCTTGCCACCAAGGAGGGAGGAGTTCATGCTCTTGCTACTGGAGGTGATGCAGAACAAGATCTTCCACGAGCTCCATGGCCTTTCTTTCTTCTTCTACCTCTTTGTTTGCTCTTTTTTACACTATGAGTACTTAATCCCTTTTTGGTGGGTTGTTTGGGGTTACAATGTTACTTTAATACCATGTTGGGGTAATATAAGTTGTAAACTCTATAATTTAGTTCTATGATGACTTATTTCTACTTCTGTCTCATTTCCCATGTTACTTCTTGTGGTTTGTGCTTGAAAACATGAATTACTTGTTGTTTTTTGCTTGAAACCACTTCAGTCTAGGAGAAGACGGCATATTTGAGGCTATGTTGGAAATTGCTCTTAGGTTAAACTCGTGGATCCCAAGCTAGCACACCATCTTCCCACACATATATCTCTTCTCTTACTCCTAGATGTGAAATCTAAGTATCTAGTGTAGGAGTGCTTAGTGTAATCGCCTAGGAGTTTTCTAAAAGCTAGATGGTGAGTAATGTGAGGTGAAATACCCTCACATCTACTCCCCATTCCTACCTTTCACTCCCAATTACACTAAGGATTCCCACCCTAGAAACCTAGGTTAGTCAAATCCTAGTGGAATCTCACCTAAACGTGAGTTTAATTGAGCCTTGTAAGGCTAGATAGGGTGTGCAAGGGTGCAGTTCCCCATCACACGCCCTATTTTATCCATGGCCGACTAATAGTTTAGGGTGATTCCATTGTATATTTCTAGTTGTTTATTTTGGTAATATAGAATGAATGTTTAGGTTTTCATGCTATATCCTCCCCCAATTAGAACCCTAGTAACATCCCCAAACGGCCCACCTCTCTTTAACTTGCATTAAAACCCCAATTTCTCTCTTAGCTAGTTCATGCTTGTTTAGCTAATTACTTTGTTAATTAATTGCCTTGCTTTAGATAGTTAGGTCTTGCTAGAGTAGTTAGTGCTTCTTTGAGCTTGCTAGTGTTAATCCTGCTAGTTAATGCTAATCAAGGTTCTTAATTGCTTTAATATCTAAATTTCTTAGCTAGAGTAGCATAGTCTTAGCCTCTTGCTCTTGCACTTAGTTGCCTTTCTTTGCTAGATATAATCAACTTGTTTAGGGTGAAATTAGGGTTTTTCTTGCTTTGGTCCCTTTCTTGTTTTCTTGCTTGAAACATTAGTGCAATCAAACCAAAACCAACTTTAAACCCTAAAAACCCTAATCTCCACTTTAGGAACATAGCTTAACCTAACTTAGCTCTAGTGCCCCCTCTTTCCCCGTGGAATGACCCCTCACTTACCACTCACATATACTATAATATGATCATGTGTTCTTGTGGGTGATATATTCTAGTCTATGTGAAAATGTTAGTATAGGGCCCTTTATAAATTCAAAAGATCCCAAGAGTGTTGGAACTGCTTGGGGTTGCATCTATTTATAGTTCAATTGAGTAGTGTGTAGCCCTAGGTCCAAATACATATCAGAAAACAATAGTGGGAGACCTTATTCTAGGGGAAATTAGTACTTCATGTGTCTTTGAGACCATCCATAGAAGCTATTTGGGCAACTAACAGGAAACACAATGGCCAGGACCTTACCGGTGAGGCAAGATTGCTCAAGCAAACACTCTATCACAGAACCAGAATCCCAGTCCCATGAACCAAATGTATACCAAAGACGAAATGCGGAAGCGCAAAGCTTAGCACACATGAACAAGTAACAAGAGAAAGGCATCAACATAGCCTCAACATTCAACAAGTATAAATTATACAAAATGCATTATAATCATGAATTCAATTACATATTTCCATAGTCAAGGTACAAGTCATCCATGTGCACTAAATCTGGATCTTACAACAAGTACACCTAGCATAGATCAACAAGCCCATCAACCTTCTAGCCATCTTTGAACCTAAAAACAAAATATGAGAAATGGGTCAACACACGAGGTGTTGAGTATGGGGCAGAAAGATACATATATGTATAAGCTTTGCATAATTTTGAAAAGATTTCAAGACTAAACAAACAAGAATAAACATGTTAATTGTTTAACAAATGTGAAACCATATTTTATGTCATTTCACTCCATTATACCAACAATATCAAGCATGTTTAAGGCCTTTGACCATCTTCCCGTTGGAAGGATCCGTAAGGGTGCTCAAGCTTAGCTAACCCTTTTATACGAGAGGGACCTCAAGGATGTAACCAAGAGTTTACACTTTATCAACAATATTATAATGGAGTTATATATATCTATATATATATATATATATATATATATATATGTTCAAGTTATAAAACTGATGAGGCAAACATCGAGTAAGACATAGCAATACTACATGGAAATATTTGAGCAAATAGACAAACAAGCATACAATATAACTCAATTGGACCTAGGGATACACACTACTCAATTGAACTCAAGTTATCTAGTTTCAAGCAACAAAGCGGTAGTCATATAACTAGATAAGGCCCATACCTGATTCAGAGATTCATAACTTAAGATGTCCATTACCATCTAGATCATAAGCCAACCTGATTAACAACAAGATTACATATATGCATTAGATTCTCATCATTAACCCCAATTAGATTCATTTTTAGGGTTTTGGCCAAGTTGGGTTCAATGTTGGTTATAGTACATTAGATGATCTCATATTGATTTAGGGTCCATCATAAGAGTGTGGTTCAAGTTTCATATCTTTTCGAGGTTTCATCTGGACATGATAAGATTTAGGACACTTATGCTCAAATTAGGTCACGAGACTCATAATAGGGCAAAGTTCAACATTATAGTCCAAAGTAGGCACATATGTACAATTGAGGTATTCATGAACAATGGGTTGATTAGGGCCCTCATTAGGGTCACAATAGCAAAAGAGCTATTGATTTGATGCTTAGGAGGCTATAAGTATATCAAAGATTCAAACTTCATCATAATCATGCATTAAAGTCCATGAACAAGCTACAACATGCATTAGGGACAACCATGGATCAAAATGGGAGCTTAAGAGCTCGACTTGGTTCAAGGTGAATAAATATTACTGATTTCATGATTAGGAGAGTGAATAAATGTGCCCAAACATGACTAATGTTAGTATTTTCAAGAAGTCAGGGAACAAACATTTGATTTAGGGTATGGTACTAGGCCCAATGTGTAGGTCTTGTCGATTTGATCGATTTGACATATTGGTTTGCATATTTTGGATAAAGGAACTAGGAGATATATATTTTTGAATGTTGACATGAGAACTTTATAGAATGAACATTAGGGTGTTACCTAATTATATGGCTTCCAACCAGGGCTGTGGATCCTCGATCCAAAGGCCGATCCAGACGCGTACTGCTTCTCATGTTGGGCTAGCTCAGAGGCCAGTGAGCGGCAGCTCTCAAACTTGCTTTGCTTATATCAGATCCAAAAATGAAAAATAATGAACATGATTGGGTAAAGTGGGTAGAACTTTGTGGAAAAGCAAAAACATGCATGAAATATAGATTAAAGATGAGATACACACTCGATGATAGTCTCATTTGAAGCCATGACCATGAACATAATCATTTTAGAATTGATAACACAGATTTTGATGATACCCTTTGGTCTCATATAAAGATATGAACATAAACCCTAATGTATGGATGCTAGGCGATGGAAAACCCTAATGCCATGATAATGTCATAATATGGAGGGATAATAAGTAAATGTGTATATCATTGATATGAGTACCACCCTTGATGGCAGTAACCTAAGTGTGCATCCCATGTGAATAATTCGTTGACAACCATGGAGGGATATCTATACTCGGTAGATTTTGACTTTGACTTTTAGATATGATCTCTGATGAATTTCGAGGATGAAATTTCTTGTAAGGATGGAAGGATGTGATAAAGTGGATTTTCTCCTATTTGTGCATAATTACTCTTGTAACTTTAAGTCCTCACTATTTATGTCTCCTTTGACTTAATAACTCTATAATGTCCACCAAAGTCAAGATTTCACATTTTGAGTCAATATGATACACATATATGCATGAAATGTTAGTGTTGTTATACCCTTGAACCCTTTGATTAATTTCTTAATCTTACGTGCTTATTTTGATTTGATATTTTTCACACTTGTTCTAGACCTTATTATGAAGCTATGGTCCAAATTTGAGACTATTTGGACATTCCTACGATTTGTTATGATTTTCCTAAGATCTACTCTTTTTAGCCCTTGTTTTCCCCCTTTTTTATACCTACTGGGCCTGACCCAGTTGTCCCTTGGGCGCTTCCCTGATCTAACCCGGGTCTAATGCCTTCGAACTGGGGTTCAATCCCCTGAACCAGTCGTGAACCCAACCCCCTCCTCTTGATTCAGGCGCACGACCCAACGATCATCGGATGGAGATCCAACATCGCCAGGTCATCATCTACCTTGCGCCCAAAATGGCAGGTCTGTCACAGACCCGACTCTTCGAGCGTGTGACCCAACCCTCTCTTGGACCCCCCCTCTCACCCCACTTTTGTGATGATTCTCTTCCCCTCACCTTCTCGAATCTTCCCCACCTATTAATCGTTCAAAAACAAACCTTGGAGGCCAAGGAAACCCACTGCCAACTCTCCAAGACGAGCCCCCTTTGCAAACCCTAAAGATAGCGTCGAAACGCTATAAAAACCCTACCATAGACTGTAGCTTGCCCTTGTTTCCGTGATCAGGTCGACCTCCATCACTCCTCCTTCCCTGATCTTCCTCCCCCCTCACCTCTTCATTTCCGTCCGGTTGCAAGGATGTGGAGGTAGTCCTCCGATTATGGGCAGCAACCAGAGGCGCCAACGAGGCCGCAGGCCAAGCTGAGAATAGGTGGCACCCCCGGAAGCCACCCCGAGCCTTGTGCTCCTGTTTCCCCTCTCCTCCAATAGGTGCGGAGAACTACAAGCGCCGTCCCCTGTTCGAGCTCTGTTCCTGCTTGGGAAATAGAGATCCCGTGGAGCGAGAGCAGGGCGCGGCAGCGAGGAGGCTGGCAACCGCTAGCCCGATGGGTTGTGATGAATGAAGGCCCCACACCACGGTTGGTCACCCCGGAGTGGTCTTCCTTCCAAGGATCAGTCACATCATATATTTGAACAACAAGCTAGATATCTGATTGAACTCTTTCATAGAGAACCCTTTATACAAAAGGATAAGGGTATGAGTTCAAAAACATATCAGGTTTCACTTCCTCATCTAAGGTTTCAACACCATATCGGTTTAGAATGTACCATATCGTGCATGAGGTATGAACTTGACCTTATGTCATGTATAAAGTGCATGTAGGTAGCACTCCTATAATCCATGAGATATTACTCATATCGTTCATGTGGTATCACTCACCACTATATCGAGTTACCTATTATCTTGGGTTTCATACCACCATCTAGGGTTTCAACCCAGATCGGGTTAGGATACAAACCTAACACCATATCATGTATAAGGTGAATACATGAGACCATATCGTTATCATGGTGTGTATATGTTTCACTCATATCGCCCATAAGGTACACACTCCTCACCATATCGTGTTTATAGTGTATGCATATCAACATGTCAAATTACTTATCACCTAGGGTTTGATATATCGGATTGGAGTATATGCTTGACTCCATGTCGTGCATAGGGTGTATATTTGATCTTATATCGTGCACATAATGTATGCTTAACAACATATCGTGCACAAGGTGTGCACTTCACCATCATAATGTGCAAGAGGTACATACTCATTACCATATCATGTTAATGGTGTATTTACTCCATCATATCGGGTTAGAGGTACTTCAACCCAATATCAGGTTGAACCTTGATGATGTCATCATCATCAACCTCTAGATGCTTATTCTTACTGTTCTAGTTCATGGACAACAATTCTAAGTTACTAATAGAACTCATGGATTCATCAATATGCAAGAGAATTTGTAATTGGTAGTATATCAACAAGTATAACAAAATTGAAGGTGAATAATAACATAGTTGAGTTCAAGTTATGTAACCCGCCTTAAGAACAACTTCAAAGCTCCAAAGCTTCACGTTCCTAAGTTTGAAGATGAGATTATCCAAATTACAAGGCTCATTCACCAATCCTCCGTATACAAGGAATCACCATAGTTAAGAACTTGTGAAAAAGAGAAGATAGGAATAACTATAACCCGAGAATCATGCTTCAACCAAGGTTGAAGATGACAATGGCCTTACCTTATGCTTGGTGCTCAGATCCACTTTCTCCTTGAGATACTATGCATGATATCTAAGAGGGTATGCATGATATATCAAAGAAAGAGAGTTGTGCGGTTTGTAAACTTCCATTAGTAGGTGAAAGGAGAGGTATATACACTTGGGGTTCATGAGGAAGAGTGTATAAGAGGTGTCTTCACCATATGCTACTAGGTGACACGTGGACATGCATGGTTGGCACATGTCCATGAATGCACTCATATTTATCTTGACATGCAAAAGTCTATAGGATAATCTAGAGATGATATTTCGGCCATCCTTTATCTTGTTGGATAAGATATTTCATCTTTATCTCACAAATTATGCAAACTGATACACTTTTTGCAAGGAGCATCTAACTCATCATGTATCACATCCTTGAGGTTCTTAGGCCGTCATGGCCTTTACCAAGAGTTCACAAACCAATATGGGATCCCCTCTATGGCTCCTTGGCTGATAGGCACTCCCATATCAAGTCTACAATCTCGACATAACTCATGCAAGGGCTTCAACTATACGTCATCTCTTGGTCTTTTCATCACCAAGAGTACCATCATTTAAAGATGATTCAAACATGGTGTCTCCTTCTTTATCTCTCCTCTAAATGATACATAGATGGATTAGGGACACTCTAGAGGTGGTAATTTTCATATTAACCCTATATTTTGGATAAATTACAATTTGTACAAAAATTGGTACACAAGAAGGCACTAGCATTATTCAAACAAGCTCAAATTTCGAATTTAGGCTTTCCACAAGCCACCACTTAGCATCATTCGCTCTCTTATGATACTAAAACACTTAAGTCATATTCAACATGTGACATATTGCAATGTAACCCCTCATCTTGGGTAAATTGCACTTTTACACTCAGACTATCATATAATGCACAAATAGTTTGCAATTAAGCTCACACTTGAAAATAAACTTCACAAAGAGTCTTAATTACTTTTCAAAAGATTAGAATGGATTTGTAAATAACTTTCTTAAGCAAAACTTCTAGGGTTAAGCCATAACCCAGGTCAAGGATGTTACAATCCCTGTCGGATCTTCTCAAACTAGGTGATCTTCTCATCCAGGTAGGTCTCCAGGAAGTATTGGCTCACAAACTCTTGCCTAAAATCTTCCTAACTGATCACAACACCAAGCCTTTTCTCCTCCTTGATGGCCCACTAATGGCCTACACTCCCCTTCAAAAGGTACACTGCATGCTTTACCTTATCCTCTTTAGGTATATTGAGGATCTTGAAGGCCTTGTCCAGATCATTCAACCACATGTCAGCATCAGCGGGGTCTGACATACCGAAATACTCCAATGCTCGAACACATTGAAGCCTCTCAAAGATCTTCCCAAAACCATGGATTCAACATTGGGGATAGCTACCCTAGCTTGGGGTATGTGCATTCTATCTGCCATATGTGTCATCGTGGACATGAAATGTCCAAACATGGACTAAAAATCGGGATTGACCATAAGTGTTGGGTCAAACTGAGGCTCCTCGGGCACTCCATCAACCCTTGCTTGCCTCCTGGAACCACCTCCTGGTGCAACAACATTGTTCTCAGTATGTTCTTCATGCTCTCTAGACATATCTTTTCTTCTCTTCTTCGTATTCTTCTTCTTCTTCTTCTTCTGCATAAGCATAAGTTACCATAAAATATGTCAGAGGACACTTGAATAGACACAAACCCTAGTCCTATGTCCCTGTAGACTCAGCGAACCTAATGCTCTGATACCAACCAAAGGTGTGACACCTATCGCCACACAAAACGAGATCACTTAAAACAAGCGCAAATTAATACTAAACAACCAGGTACAAAATGAATTACTCAAAACAAGCACGAAATTAATACTAAACAACCAAGTTACCAGAAAACATGGTAAATTATAAATGAGTTCATATAACCATTAAATATGAAAAATATTACATATGGGTCCACAAACTGGTCACGTGTATCATCATATAACACGTTCAAAGGTTTTTACATACCATAGTTCACTTGGCCAACTTGCCACAACCTGTTATATATGATAACTTGTTCACAATATACAAGCCATATATGTACAACCATGGTATAATGCCAAAATTGTATCGATGTACAAAAACCACCAAAATCTCCCCAAGGACATGAGAGTACAGGGACAACACATAAGACTCTACTAAAAAACACTAGTAGCATATCCAACCTTTGAAACCTATTGTTCCTCTTGCTTCTCAGCCTCAACAACAAAATCTATACCTCATCATGCACGACCACCTAAAAGATGTGGAAACCCACAGGGTGATACCAACATCCCAATAAGAGATATAACTCTCTACCAACAACTATTATCAACACAAATAAGCTAAACAGGAAAGATAACATTATCATCAGGTTGATTAGATTTAGCTAAATGATATGAGTAAAGCAATTAACATTGTTTAAATAGTTTAGGCATCTACAACTAAGTAGTAAAATAGCATATACTTTAAGAAGGAATCCGAAGAAAATGTATAACTATTATAAACTCAAAAGTAAACATGTAAAAAACTCAGTTCTCATATAAAAAATCAGACCACATATAAAAAGTCAGATCACATATGAAAATGTTAGATCACATATGAACAAATAAACATGTTATATAATACAAAAAAGCCACATCACATATGAACAGTACATCTTAGACTAACATCCCTTCTATGTGATATTCACGTGTATAGTCATCTGTGTTAGATTAAACATTTACACTTGGTAAGCCAACATAAAATGGACTAGAGTTGTCATACTTGTCATAGTACTCTTCTTCATCAATATAGTCTGAAATGAACTGTCTTTTCCCATGAAGAACGATCATTGATATAAAATACATGTTTTGTCTATGATTCCATGATGAAGGGTTCACCCTTCACGCCTATTCACTCAAAATTCACTATTGTTAAATTGAGTTCATCAACTACAACTCCTTTGTTGTTATCAACCCATATAAACCTAAATAATGGAACTCTAAACTCATTGTAGTCAATTTCCCATATGTATTCAATGAAACCTTAATAAGACATCTTTCCTTCATGTGGACTCTTATCTTTGCCACTTTAAAATACAATGAAGACACATGAAGGGTGACTCCACTATTTTTGACGACACTCTTATCATCTTGATATTTTGTTTAGTATGAAAATCCATTTATATCAAACCCTCCATAAGATGTAATGTGGGTATTTGGCTTATACGCGAGCCATTTGATAGTTGTTGTAATATTATTTGGTGAGTGATATAGTTGATTGAATACTTTATTTTTAAAACACCTAGTAAATGTCTGATTATGCTCTCTAGCAAGCCACATTGAACTGACTCGGGGATAACATGCTTGGAGCTCATTGGTGTGTTCGATGATATAAATACTCACATCGTCAATGTTGTGTAAAACATACAAGTGTGCTTGTTCCCACTGCTCACGACTTGATATTTATCTATCGTTCTCCCAAAATACCTTTTCCATAATAAACGCCAAGATTCACAAATATTAGCAAGAGTTTCATTGTAGCTAAAAAAAGTCATTACAAAAGTGTGTAACCTCCCTAGCAATATAGCCCTCAATGATACTACCTTCAGGATGACAACAATCTAAACATCACCTTTAAAACACTCTTGTACCGCTCAAAAGGATACATTCAATGTAAGGAATTCGGACCCAACATTTTCACTTCCATGGTCATATGGACAACGAGATGTACCATGATATCAAAGAATGAAGGGGGGAATATTTCTCAAGTTGACACATGGTAATGACCACTTCTATTTGCAACTTATCTAGAATATCATAATCAATTAATTTTCTACATAGAGTGTTGAATAAGAAGCAAATCCTAGTGATTGCAAACCTTACATGCTTAGCAAGGATAGATTGAATAACCACAAGAAATATATTTTTTTTAGTTTGTCGGGGGAAACCCACCCCCCTAGGCGGAGGCCCAGATAGTAGGGATGGTAAACCTGGGATATTCGTGCGTCCGCACACCGGTATCTCAATAAGTCGCATCAGAGGCCGGTTGACGCTGTGGAAAATTCACTTCCGAGTAGCGCTTCCAGCGGGAGTCGAACCTGGGACCCTTCATGAGGGGCCCCGAGCTGCGACCAGCTGGGCTACTACTCGCCGGCTCCCCACAAGAAATATATGTTGCATTATAGTGTGACAATCATGAGAATTAAGACATATCAGCTTTAGATCCTTCATTTATACCAATATACAAATATTAGCTGAGTATCCATGTGGTACCTTAACATTATGCAAGCACTTACAAAAAGTTCTATTCTCCTTTGTAGACAAGGTGTAACAAGAAGGAGGTAGATATGTGCAGTGATCCTTGGTAACTTCTTTTATAATTCTTTCCTTATACCCATTTCACATAGGTCCATTCTGGTTTTGATGCCATCTTTAGTATTACCGGGTAAATTCAACAGAGTGCCAATAATGCTATCACAAACATTTTTCTTGACATGCATGACATCAATACAACGTCGAGCTATCAGAACTCCAATAAGGAAGATCCTAGAATATTGACCTCTTTTTTAAAAAATACTTTTCACCTGTGGGAATAGTACATGTTCTCTTACCAAAATGTTTTACAATGTTGTTTACTCTTACATAAACATCCTCCCCTAACATAGGTTTAGGGGCACTCCATTCCTCAGTTGAGCCATTGAATATTTTGCACAACTTTCGACACGGATGCACCTTTGGCAGAAACTTTCAATGACCAAGATAAATAGTCTTACCACCATATTTTACTCACATAGAATATGTTTTTGCCTCACATATACGACATGCCTTGGTTCCTTTGATGTTGTAGCCAGACAAGTTCCCATAAGCAGGAAAGTCATTAATAGTGCAAAACAACATAACACATGAATTAAACATCTCTCTGCACAAAGCATCATAAGTCATCACACCTTCTCCCTATAGTTTATTTAGGTCATCAATCATAGGTTCAAGGTAACACCAATATCATTGCTAGGTTGATTGGGGCCCGATATCACCAAAAACAACATGACATATTTGTTTATCATACACAACCATGGAGGAAGATTGTATACAACAATCATGACATTGAAAGTGCTATGTTGACTACTTAATGTTCCATATGGATTCATCCCGTCAGTACAAAGCCTAACTCTTAAATTCCTAGATTATTCACCAAATTCTAGATGAAATAAATAAATCTTCTTCCATTACAGGGAATCGGACACATTTTGTAGCTATTATCTTTGTTTTTCTTTACCTCTGCATGCCAAGATAAATTTAGTGCATCTACAGTATTAGAAAACAAGCATTAAAATGGTGGTATTATAGGTAGATACCACGTCACCTTGACAGGAGACTTAGTTTTGGTCTTACTCGATGTCATCATTTTGTACCTAGACGCCCCACATTTCAGACATTATTTTAGATTGATATAGTTCTTTTAAAGCATCACAATCATTCGTGCATGCATGTATCTTCTTAGCCTCCATTCCCATTGGGAACAACATTTTTTCTATTTCATATTTTGATATTTGAAGCTCATTTCCTTTGGGGGGAATTTCTTTCAACAAAGACAACAAAGAAGTGAAGCTTTTGCCGCTCCATTTATTGTTAGCCTTCAGAGTATATAATCTCAACATAGAACTCAACTTCATAAGCTTAGTACAACCTAAGTATAACAATTTCTCAGCATCATGCACAATGTTTCTAAATAAGGGAGATGGATCTGTCACATTTACCCCGAGTATCACATACACCATATATGTTGGAATTGGTTCATTCTCATCAACATCGTCATCCATTTCTTCTTTGACACAACTACCGCTATCAACATCTACTGATCTCATACTAGGAATCTCTCCATTCTAGTGTCATTTTGTATAGCTTTGTATAATCCCATTGCACATGACATGATATTTGTTTGTGTCAATAGTGTCAACTTCCAGGTTGCTACTACAATTCCTACAGGGGTAGTAGAGCCTATCTCTAGGTTGTTTTCTATGTTCTTAGGCAAATCTTACAAACTCATTGAGACCATTAATAAACTTCAGAGTGTAGCAATTTGGTTTAGACATCCATGATCAATCCATTTCTATGATCAAATGGGAGAGAGTAGCTCATTAGGTTCTAGCTAGTAAGTTAATTTTAGAAAAAATATGTTTGAATCGATCCCTAACCATATAGTAGAATTCACATTCATGAATGTGTAGAACCTATCCTATTCTTGAGCACTTCATCTCATTATTAAGTTTATAATGCATGTTTGATTTCAATAAATTTTGGCAAAATTTCCTCACAGTTCTCCAAGTACACCGATGTAGATTGGAAAATAGACACCTACATATGTACCCAGAGAACAAAAGGAGAAATACTATTGAAATTTATTGAAATCAAACACGCATTATACACTTACATCCTAAGTGAGATGAAGTTCTCAAGAACAATCCTAAATTGGGGACTATCCAAGGTTTACTTCTAATGAATAAATCTCAGACAGGTTTCTAGGTCAACAGAGTATAGGGGTTAGGGCTTACATATTAGAGTTTAATTTTAGAAGTTTAGGGTTTAGGGTTAATAAAGTAAACTTATTGAATGTAAATAAAGTTAATTTAGAGAAATTCATATCAATTTTAGTGTATATATTCCTAGTGTGATCATTTAGCCATACTAACATTTAATTGCTAACATTAAACAATGCACTTGTAATTCATATAAAATTAGGGTTATAGTTTCAAATAAACAATGCAATTATCATAATTCATTAATGAGCCCTAGAATTTGATATAATTTCCATTAATTCATCATAATATCCATTAATTCATCACAATATTGACACGATTTTTACAATTTGCTCATGATTTCATCACAATTCTATACAAATTGAAATCTCCATTAATCAATTTCATCACTCACAATTTTGACATTTATATCAATCTCCATATCCCTTACCCCTCTCCTCCTTTCTCCTCTCTCCACCTTCCCCTACACTTCACAATGTCTTCTCAATATCGAGAAGAAATCATAGGGCAAGGTAGGGAGGAGAGAGGAAGAAAGAGGAGAGGGAAAAAAGATGGAGATAATAATGCAAAAAAAGAAGCAACTGACCTACCTCACCGGATAGAGGAGAGAGAAGCAGCGGAAGCTTGATAAGGTGGAGAAGCAATGGTGGCAACAAGAGCAATCGCTGACAGAACAGACAACAACGGTGGCTGACTTCGCCAATGAGCAGCAACATCATCAGCGTCAGCAGCAGCCCAAAAGCGGCGGTGGTAGAGGCTTCAGAGGAGACCAATGCATCTCATGAGAGAAGAGGCATAGCTCAGAGGTGACTATCGTGAGAGATCAGCAATTCTATTAATTAGATAATATCATGGGGAGGAAAAGAGGGGAAAAGGTTTTAGGGTTAATCAATAGGTACATTAGGCATAAATTATTTAGAAATCGATGATGTAAAGCCATCCTCGTCAATTTCATATAAAAACCACCGGCAAAAAGACAACTTTGTCGTCAGTTATATTCAATAAACCAACTCCTAACTCCATATCCAAATGCAACCGTGCGACACCTACACCATCATTTAGGGTCAAGACAGCCAACGAGAAATACGCATTGGGAGTGGGAATTTTTTTACGGGACACATGGGCCAAACACCTTTCTCTTCGGTCATTGTGATTTACAACCGACGAGAAATGCCAATTGATTTCCGTGGGTCACATGGTGTGTGCACCTCTTTATCCCGTAAGATATTTATAAAAGAATCAATGACGTAGGGTTTTTGGAGGTGAATGAAATGTTTGTAAAAAATTTGTGTGAAATTCTATTTTCGTGAGCAATATATAGCATCTCTTGCTTTGAGAAGCAAATAACAAAAAAACACAAGCCGTGTTTTCTCAGCTGGTCAAACCACAACGGTTGTCTTTAAAGAACTGACACTAATGATAACATTGTTGGTTTCTCTTAAAAAAATAATCAACGCAATATGTCATATTGTAGTAGTGTATAAAACTCCATCTCCATCTTTGTGAGATTGACATAACAACTATATTTCTCATGAATGTATGCTAGACTCATCCCAGGTCAAGGTGGATGTGTCATGGGAACAAGCTATCCAATTTCGTCACACCCATGCTAGTCCATCTAACACAAAGGAGGCGAACCGAACCTTCTGTTGAGGAGGGCATGCCTTATTGTAACATACCGATATTTAGCTATCCTGACTCTACAAACCCTAATCCTAGAATAGGATGTTAGTGTGCTCTAATCATTGGAATTTACCAAATAAGTTTAGAGTTTTACCCTACCATGCTTGATTGTATCCTAATGAACATTTAATGCAGATAATATGAGTAACTCACATCTTAACCCTAATTATGGATACATAAGATATTGACAATGTCATGGACCAATACACCCTATTGGAATGGTGAGATGATGTATGGAACCTAACCTTAGACATTGAATGTGATAATATTGACCAAAACCCTAAGTTCTAACAGAGTAACCCTGAAATTAGGGATGAACATTGGGTTGTGTCGGCACGCTCCAACCCACGACCCAACCCACATAACCCGATCTGGACCCCCGAATTTGATTTATAATGTGGGTGGGTTGGGCCTAAAATGTAAACCCATATTTTATTAGGGCAGGGTATGGGCTGAGGTAAACCTAGGATTGAAACCCAAAATGCCCAGATTAGATTTTATGTACATTGTATACATATACATATAGTTTGTCCTGAAAGAAAAATATACATATTTCTTGATGCAATATGTAGTGCGTATCCAACCAATGACAACATGGATAATTTGTAATCAATCAACATGATTAGTGAATTGATACTAGTAAGATAACCATCATTGACATGGATAGATGTACTTGATTCTTTGTTTTGATCTCACAGTGTGTCATTCAAATGGGACACTTTGATGTTTAGCTACGTATATTTTAACAACTGAATAAAATATGGCATTCATACTTTGATTTGCAATGTATATAACACTCGAAATAGTCATGTCATTAGCTCAGTAAAGAAAAATTAATAAGAAACAAGCTCAGTTCATAGTAGATTATGCCCATTTTTTTGCTCATATGACTGCATCAAGGAGACAAATGATCTTTTTCCCTTCTAACACCCATTTCATTATATAAACATATAGGATGAGGAAGCAAAAAGCCACAACATTGCATATTCCACTTCTTTTTAGTCTCATACATTCACATGCACGAAAAAATGATTTGTTGCTCTTTGAATATCCATTTCATTGCTATAGGGTATCACTCAACTAAGATTTTCAAATTTTGGCTGCATAGATCATAAAGTATATACATATACATATACATATACATATACATATACATATACATATATATATGTATATGAAGGTTGATCACAAAGTATATATCATACTAATTTAGTTTTCATGTTAGCAAGTTAGATGTAGTAAATTTTGGTATGCTCATTCGATGTTATATGGGAAAACTTGAACCTTGCTCGAAACCCATCATTCTTATATCGGCTAGGTATGGGCTGACATTTCACAAATTTATTCGGGCCTATACCCGGCCCACAACCCGCTTGAAAATGTGGATTTGGGTTTAGGATAGACAAAACCCGATATAGCATGTCACAATGCTCATCTCTATCTGACATGTACATCTGTGGTGACTTTCATGATACCTTGGTGACGTTAGGTCCCATGATCATATATCATATGTTTATACACCTAATTTGGACTCAATCACATAATCATGACTTGGTATGAAAATCAGTTCATAAATATGTAATGTGTTTCATTTTGTTCACTAATCTACATATAATGACTCGAATATGGTTAATAAGTATTTTGATTAACATAAATATGCATAAATGGCTAATGTGGGGTTAAAAGTTCATAATTAGTAACAAGAAGTGAATAAATGTGAATAATTGATTTGTTTGGACAATAGTGTGACTAATTTAATAAATGTGGAAATAATTGGATACTTCATGTAAGTGGGAGTTAAAAACGTGCCATTATCTAAATTAATTTTACATTAATGGACATATTATACTAATTGAATCAAATAACCTATTTTGTGCAAGATAATCTAATATAACCCACTATGGTGATAATATGATGATAATGAACTAAAAATTTGGGAGACTGAGGATATGATAATATATAACAACAAACACAGAGATAATTGATTTAAAACCTAAATGTACTCAATCTCATACAAGATAATTTCAAAACCCAAATATAAGTATATAATAATGTTCTTTGGGTCATAACTAGTCTAGTCACAAATTTTCAGCTAAATCAAATAATGTGTGTTAGCCTAATTAAAGTAGACAAGATAATCCCCAGATATCATATTCATATTTAAGTTTGACTTTTATTTGGTTTTAAATCATGCATTTGTGCCATGTGGCCAATTTATCAGTTTTTCTAGGTTTGCTTGACACACGTCAATTTGTTTGTCTCAGGTCCTTTTAGGACGCCCGGTCAACATCGTATAGTGGAGAGGTTTTCTTCTTCTTGGAGTCCTTCGCCTGGACTCCCCAGTATGTGTGGATTCAGGATTTCTTCTTCCTTTGTCGGTCTCTAACCCATTTATCTAAATCAAATAATGTTTGTTAGCCTATTTAAAGTAGAAAAGATAATCCCCATGTATCATATTCATATCTAAGTTGGACTTTTAGTTGGTTTTAAATCATGAATTTGTGTCATGTGCCTAATTTATTAGTTTTTCTAGTTTTCTTGCCACACATCAATTTGTTTGTCTTGAGTCCTTTTAGGACGACCGATCAACATCGTATGGTGGAGAGGTTTTCTTGTTCTTGGAGTCCTTCTTTGTCTGGACTCCCCAATCCGTATGGCTTTAGGATTTCTTCTTCCTTAGTCGATCTCTAACCCATTTATCTTTTATCCTTGACCCCTTCTAACTTTATCCCCATGTCCATTGAGATGTGTTGTTCTCAAAGAGCCCAAACTCAATAGGGTTTGTTTTCCTAAATTATCCAATGCATACTAGACTCCTAATTTCCCATGTTTCTGAGCCCATCTGGGTTTCCTCTACTTTACATGACCCAACTAGACCTCCCCACCTATTAATACCTATTTCATGACAATCATGGTATCAAACTATATCGATTTCCATTGTCATCTCGATCCCAGTGATTTGCTCACCATCTCTCTCAAACTGGAGTGTTCTCTAGCAATCTTCACCTTAGGGACAAGGTCATGACTGTTGTGTTGCCTGATAGTTGCCCGAACACCTTCCATGGATCGTCTATAAGACACATGAAGTACCAAATTCCCATGTAATAAGATATCCTACTATTCCCTCTTTTTGGTTTCTTTCAGAATGAACATCAACAACGTTGAGTTTGGGTTTCTCGATAGCAGGTCGCTCATTTTCACTTCTTTAAGTTCAATACGATGTTGTAAGACTTCCAGATCTCTATTTTTGGTTTTGGTTCCTTTTTCCCCAATTTTGTGTCTACCCTACTTGTGTGTTGGATGTAGAGATCCCGTGTTTGCAAATCCGACCACCACTGGACCATCCCTGATGGTCGTTGGGTGTGTGGGACCTCGACGAATGCAATGACGGCTGGTTTCCACTAGGGGATTTTGAGTGTTGCATCTGGGAGTTCATCGTCAGGAACTGATTAGCTATGTGTCCGGTAGTAGATAGGAAGAAGACAACTTGCTGATGTTTAACGACTTTGCACTTTGTTCAATTTAATTATGTCACACATATCACGGGAAATAGGGTCTTTTCGCCATTGATTTAATTTGATGTTTGTGATGCTTTGATCTCTCGTAAATGACACTTGGTGCCCTATCATGCATCAACATTTTGATGCATGATGCAAGGGCATTCCGGTCCTTTCAATATTTTCTTTTGAGAATTTCATTAATTTTCTTTATCTTTTAAATCCACAAAAACTGATGTATAAGTCAGAAAATTAAAGTAGGACATGTTTTGGAATCAGAAAAGTGAGATCTATCCTTTGGTATACTTTTTTCGTCAAGTTCCAATTAATTATGTACGTGATTATATATATTTTCTTAATTATCTTAAATATTATAAATTCATATGTCATGATTTATAAATTAGAACTTAATGAATAAATATATTTCAAACTCAAGAAATTATAGTATATTCAAGAATGCAATTCTCATGACCATAACCAGTAACGATAAAAAGGCCATTTTAGGGTTTAATTTGTAGGAGAACGAACTCTAATTCATTTAAATATTTAATAGGTATCATTGGACTTTGGTTTGGATCAAGGGATTGATCTTAACTGGTTGATATACAGTAAAGATGTATGTTGCTTCTCTTTATGAGTCATAATGGACAATAATTCTATTTTCTCTCTCTGTTTGACTTGATTGTGGAATGTTGCTCTACATGTCACTTGATTATACATGTTTGACCCGATTGGATCTAATTCATTGGAATCTATTTTATAGACTATTGATCATCCAAATTGATTCTATTTTATATAATCTTATTCATACTTATCCAATTTGCAACATGTATTGCTTCATTTCATCTTATTAATCCATTTCATAATGGATACCCTAAATCAATTTCTTGGACTGAACTTATCTTACATCTCTATTAGGTGTATGTTTGATATCCACTTGGATGCTTCGACCTCCTTTTTCATTTGGATCCATGAAATCTGATTTATGATTACAACTATGTGACAAAGTAGGTAGTAAGTTGTGATATCCACAGTAGAATCACATGGCCGGGTAGACTATTTTTGGAACCTAGAGTTTGATGTATGGTCATATTGAAGAGTGAGTGATGAGGTGATAGTTTCTATACATGGTTTAGTTAGACTCACCCTTTTACCTATAGGTTTTGTTTGACTTATTAGGTCAAACCTTTTTAAGGGGTGGAAGGGCGGTCCATGTAGAACATGGATATGCTAGTTTTGGATATCTTACAAGACTCCAACCCTTAAAAAGGGTGGTCCATGTTTGACTTATTAGGACAAACCGTTTTAAGGGTTGGAGTCTTGTAAGATATCGAGATTTAACTCTCCTAACTCTAGAAATCTTATTTCATTGAATAGGAGGTTAGTGTGCTTGGATCATTATAATTGACCAAATAGGTTATAGTTTTACCCTACCATGCTTGTTTGTATCCTAATGAACATTTAATGCACATAATATGAGTAAACCACATCTTAACCCTAATTATAAATACTTATGATCTTGACCACGCCATGGACCACTACATCCTATTGGGATGATGAGATGATATATGGAACCTGACCTTAGACCTTAGATGTGAGAATTTTGACCAAAACCCTAAGTTCTAACTTACTAACCCTGACATGTACATCTATGGTGACTTTTAGGATACCTTAGTGACATTTGGTGCCATAATCAAATATCATATGTTAATACATCTAGACTTGGTCACCTAATCATGGCTTGGTATGAAAATCAGTTCATCAATATGTAATATGTTTCACCTTGTTCACTAACATATATTTAATTATTCAAATATGGTTAATAAGTAATTTGTTTAACCTAAATATTCATAAATGACTAATGTGGGGTTATATGTGCATAATTAGTAACAACAAGTGAATAAATATGAATAATTGGTTCATTTGGACCATAGTGTGATTATTCTATATAATGTGACAATAATTGGATGCTTAGTGTAAGTGTGAGTTATTAATGTGCCATTATTTAGATTAATATTGACATTAATGGACTTATTAAATAATTGAATATGAACTAAAAATCCAAGATATTGAGGATAATGATAATATATAATAACACATAGAGATAATTGACTTAAACCGTAATTGTATTCAAGATTGTACAAGATAATTTCAAAACCTAAATTTAAGTACATAATTGTGTTATTTGGGTCGTAATTAGTTTAGCTGCAAATATTTAGGTAGATTGAATAATTTTTGTTAGCCTAATTTAAGTAGAGAAGATAATCCCCAAAATATCATATTCATATTTATGTAAGACTTTGGTTAGTTTGTTTTAAATCATGAATTCACGTCACATGATTCATCTATCAGTATTTCTAGGTCTGCTTTCCATGAGTGGATTTGTTTGTATCGGGTTCCTTTTAGGACATTCGATCAACATCATACAGTGGAGAGGTTTTCTTTTTCCTAGATTCCTTCTCCCCTTGGACTCCCTAGTCCACGTGGCTTAAGGATTTCTTCTTCCTCCAAGGGTCTCTAACCCACTTATCTATTGTCCTTGACCCCTTCTAACTTTATTCCCATATCCATCGGGATGCGCCGATCTAAGAGAGTCTGAACTCAATAGGAATCCTTTTCCCAATTTATCCAATGCACACTAGACTCCCGATATTCCCTATTTCTGAGTCCATCCAAGGTTCTTCTCCATTCCATGACTTAACTAGACATCGCCACCTATTAATACCTATTTCATGACCACCATGCCATGACTCAATAATTTTATAATCCGGAAAAGCTAAGTGGTCTTCTCCTGAAGAGAGTGCATGTTGTGGTTGTAAATCTATAGCAAAGATGGCGCTATACCCCGACATGCTAATTGCAGTTGACACAAGATGTCCTGCCAGTAGTTGACACAAGATGTCCTGTTAGTTGTCTTGTACTGACCGATACAGGTGAGGTCTTGACAGTCGGCTCTGCCATTGACCTTGTATGGTACAGATGCTTAACGTAGTCATGGTCAGTTGGAGCATGAACGGTATACTTCATCTCCTCAGGGCATAAGTGTGATTGTAATATGTAATCAGCTGTGTAGCGTATTTGCTTAAGGATTGAACACAAAAAACATTGGTTGATGTACACTTCTTTTATACATCTTAATTGGGTAGATGTTATACATGTTCTTCATATTCCTTATAAAGCGAATAGATGATTTACTACTCTATCATATATATATGCATTACTATAAGAGATGAGACCACTCTATTCTACTTAAATCATTGATTAATCTTTCTTATTTAATATAAAAAGAACCTCTGCTTAGTTTTAGACTGTTTACTTGTGATAATAATATTGTTGGCAGAGAGTTATATCTCTTTCTGGGACAATTGTCTCACCCCGTGGGATCCACAATTCTTAGGTGGACATGCATGAGGAGGTAGAGACCGCACTGTAGAGGAACAACAATAGTTGGGGCAGCAGTAACTGCTCAGGTTGAGTGTATTGTATGTCGTGTCTTGTAGATAGAAGTCTATGTGTCGTCTCTCTCAGGTCCTTGGAGTCAGTACGTAATGGTTTTATGAAAGATCTGAGATTTTGGCTTGTATACCTCGAGGTTTTATGATACTTATATATAGGTTTTGGCAAAGAAACTATTATATGTTGTCCTAGAGATGAGATGAAATAGAGTATGTACAATGTGAACCATGATATGTATAAAGTTTTGGTTCTTTCAGTAAGAGTTTCCTAATAATGGATCTCCTTACAAAATGGTTTTAATTTTTAGTAATTTTGTTAATCTACTGCTTATGTTTATTCCGCAATTATTACTGGTGATGGCTTGATTTAATGATGGGTCATCACAGGGATCTATGATGATCAATGAGTACAAGGTAAAGTTCATGGAGGTTCTGAGGTTCTTCCCATACATGATTGTTGTAGATAAGGAGAGAATCAGATGTTTTAAGAAGGCTTTGAGGTCCGAGTTGACGATGCCAGTGTTAGCTCTAGAAAACTGAGAGTGCTTTGTCATGTTTGTGGAATATATGAGGCGGATAGAGCAATCAGTCATGGAGAAACGTGAGGCAAATGGCAAGAATATGCTTGTACAGTATCAAGGACAGTCCTCTGGAGGCTTCAAAAAGATGAGGTTCTCGTCTCCTGAGTCATAATAGAGGTGTGTTGTACATTTATAGTGGTCTCTGAGCAAGGGTAGAGGTCGTACCTTTCCGTTGTCAAGAGCTCACAGTGTTGCATTAGTGTCAGTGACAGGACCATCTAGGCGATGGTATGAGAGTAAGACCTACTTCAAGTGTGGAAAGACTGGGCATACAAGGCTGTATTGCCCAATGAAGAATTATGAGGTGAAGCAACAATCAAGGTAAAGTCAGCAAGGGTCACAACAGCAACAGTTCGGCAGTGGTGGAGGTCGAGGACATGGTCAGGCGTTGCAAGCTGGTTCGTCGGGGCAAGCCAGCAGAGGATGGGGGGCGACAACATGCAATGACTTGATTCTATGCCATCAGTCAATCGAAAGGAGTGGTCAACCTTCGAGTCATGGTAGGTCAAATGGGGTTATTTCATTCTGATATGTCTACATCTTGCTTTGTATCTATTTTGGTTGACCTGGTGTGATGCACTCTTTTGTCACTAGAGAAGTGATAGCTAGTTTTTCTTTGCCTATTAGTCGTAGATGCAATAGTCTTCACTTAGAAACCCCTTTGGTTGGTTCCACCAAGTTGTGGGAGGTATGTCATTCTTTCTTTCTTTCTTTCTTAGGATCTAGCATCCAAGTGGATCGCATACCACTTGATATTCATGGATTCGATGTGATCCTTGGAATTGATAATTTAGAGAAGTATCGAGTGGTCTTGGACTATAGTTATAAGGTAGTGACGTTTGTTGACGGTGATGTTTTGTGGGTCTTCCAAGGAGATAGGAATATTCTTCCGACATGTTTGGTGTCTGTGATGACAATGGAGAAGTTGTTGAGACAAGGTTGTGAAGCATTTTTTTCACATGTGGTGGATACTAAGGTGAGGGGTCCTAGTATTCGGGAAGTTCTTGTTGTTTGTGAGTTTGAGGATGTATTTCCCTATGAGTTCCCCAATGTTCCTCCTCTACGAGAGATTGATTTTGATATCAATGTGGTCCCCGGTACACAGGCGATAGCACAGACATCGTACAAGATGGCACCAGGTGAGATACAGGAGCTAAAGAAGCAGTTGCAGGAGTTGTTTGAAAAGGGTTTTATCTGACCGAGCACATCCCCTTGGGGTGCTCCATTGATGTTTATAAAGAAGAAAGTTGGAACCATGAGGTTGTGTATCGACTACCGACAGATGAACAAGGTTATGATCAAGAACAAGTATCCTTTTCCGTGGATAGACGGTCTGTTAAATCAGTTGAGGGGTGTTGCAATGTTCTCAAAGATAGCTCTAAGGTTAGGATATCATCAGTTTTGGATCAAGGCAGATGACATACCCAAGTTAGCTTTTAGGATTCAGTATGGTCACTATGAGTTTGTGGTTATGCCATTTGGGCTAACCAATGCACCAGCACCATTCATGGACCTAATGAATCGAGTGTTCAGGCCTTATCTTAACTGTGGTGGTGTTCATCGATGAAATTATGATCTACTCCTAAGACAGTCAGTAGCATGTGAGATAGCACAAGTTGTATGCTAAGTTCAGCAAGTGCGAGTTCTGGTTAAAGGAGGTGTCTTTTTGGGACACGTCATATCTTTTGAAGGTGTGTGTGTGGATCCCAAGAAGATTCAGTCTGTGTTAGAGTGGGAACAGATGAAGACACCAACAAAAGTATGTAGTTTTTTGGGTTTGGCAGGCTACTACAGGAGGTTTATCAAGAACTTCAGCGCAGTGGTGTTGCCCTTAACAATATGTAAGCTTGAACTTTTAGCTTTTCTTGCACTTTTAGCTTCGAACTTCATGATCCATGGACTTCTTTGCTTAAGCTTGACTCTTGGCCACTAGGGGTAGGTTGAGGTAGCTTTGGGGCCTTCTTTGGACCCCTCTATGGGCATAGGAATCCTAGAACACCTTCATTCTCTCTCATCCATCTAAGACATGATCCAAGTACCTAAAAGTCGTGCAAAGAACGTCCATAAATGAATTTGATAGAAATATGCATATTGAGGGAATTAACTTGCGCTCTAACTTATTTAGATGTGATTAAGATGCAAAAAGATACAAGATGGAGCCCTAAAATAGGACCGCATCAATCCTCTATGGTCGAAGGTGTGTGGGGTGTGTGGAGGAGTTCCCTTCAGTCGAAGAAGGATGGAACTCCCTTTTTAAGTTGAAGATGACCTAGGGTTTGATTTGGTCTCTTGAATGTCTTCGACCATGAGATGTGTTCCTTGCTTTTCCCTCGACCAATGGTCCTCTAGGACCAAGTGAGGTTGCTGATTTGCTTTGGTTTTCATGATGTATCTTGGTTGCATGGTTTTAGTGGATTCATGGTTGTTCTTTGAAGAACATGTGGCACTTATGCGCATGACACATTACCCATTTCATCTCTCTTTACCTTTGGGTATATGTACCCCTCCTTTCACATGCATAGTGATCCTTTTGCACCCTCTTTCCCTCTCTCATCTTTGGAGGTCATCCCTTAAAGCTTGGTGGTGAAGAGGAGCTCATCCTTAGAGCTTTGGCGGTTGATCATCTTACATGTGGTGATCTTAAGTTGGATCATCATCTCTTTTTTCTTTGTTGGTGATCTTTGATCCTTGGTAAGTGAACCATCTCCTTGATTTCATTTCTTTGTAAAACCCTACATTTTTCTTCTTCTCTTGGCCAAATCCATAGATCTTCCATGGTGGTACTTGTGTTGGGATAGGGGTACTCCTCTCTCTTGGACTGAATCCTTGGTTTTACAAGGTAGTGCTAAGTTGAGTGGAGGAACTCTTCTCTCTTTCTCTCCTTCTTTCTCTTTTCATCCTAGAAGTTTTGGGTTCTCCTTCTTGCCCTTTAACCTAGTGTTTTTCTTTTCTTTTGAGGTGGTGGCTAGCTTGGTCATGGAGGAGATCAAGGCTAGGTTCTCTCTTGTTTTGGAGCTTCTTGCTTGGAGGTGGTGGCACCATCATCTAAGGCGGGTTAAATAATTATTTTCCCTACTATTATTGCACATCAATTCTACATGCAAAACTTATTCCTAAAACATGGTTACATGTTGTTGATGATATCTTGATTAGGTTTGTGTCCCAATAATGATCTTACATGTAATTGTTCCTTTATCTAAACCCTAATTCATATGCTTGAAATCTAAAGTCATGGAGATGATGATGGTATTGCATGCAATTCAACCTTGGTTTTGTTATTTTAGTTTTGGTTCGGTTCTCTTGCATGAGATGAATTTTTGGACCTATTTTCATGATCTTGATCTTGGGTTTTTCATTTATCATATCATGGTTTCCATGTTGACTTCATGTGATGCTTGTTTAGGGTTTTGATGGTTATCATTTCCATGATGTTTCACCTTTGTGATGTTTGAACTTCTTGATGTTATGAGGTTGTTTTGGTAGATGTGTTCCCTTAGTGTTAAGAACATGTTTGATCATGCCTTGCTAAGTGTTGATAGTGATCCTTGAGTGATCGTTGAAGGTTCTGGTCATTGACCTCATTTGTTTGCTTGGGTCGCTGACCTAAGTTGGTTTCTTTTTGGTTGTTGAAGATGTCTTCGATCCAAGTCTTATCTTCGATCAAAGGTATACTGGTGTTCTCTTTGGTCACTGGTTGGTGGTCTTCGACTGTGATAGTGTCTTCCATCGTTGGTTTTTGTCATGGTTATCGACCATGATGGTGTATATTCTTTGACTGCATAGATTTTTGGCTCTTTACTCCCTTTATTCGATTGTATTCCCTAGTCACATGTTTGACTTGTGTGGTCGACTATGGTAATGATGGTTGACCTACATGTTCCAAGAATATGGGAAAAGATGGTGGTTTGGATGTTTGACTTTTTCTGGTCTAGAAACCCCGAGTTCAGTACACATAAGTAAACCCTAACCTTGATTATGAACACATGATGTAATGATTACTTTGTTTGAAGTGCCTAGCATGAAATGAAGTGTTTTCTCTCTCCTACTTGTGTAATCATAACCTTGTAGGTGGAATGAATATCATAGCTAGTGAATGCTATGGCGTGATTGATGTGACACAAGGAGATGACTATGAGCTTTTTATGAGGCATGATGAAATAAGTATTCATGTGATACGGGACTTATAATTTGGCGGAGGCTCAATGCATATTGTGATGTGATATCCTCTAGTGATGTGATGTGGGATTGATATCCCCTAGTAATGTGATAATGTTCATTACCTTGAATGGAGGTTATATCAATTGATGATGTGACAAGTTTATACCTCATACGTTGTATATCTTCTGGAGTTGTATCATACCCTTATCTTTGTAGAATCTATATAGGGTTTGTACGTTGTAACTTAATTGATGCTAAAAGACACTCAATTGGCTTAATTAATCAAGTAAAACCCTAATCATGTAGATTCCCTATGCCATAGATCCATCCCAGTGTCAAAACTTGTTGGGTGGTGAAACGAGTCATTCCTATGAGAAACTTGGAGTGCATATTCTTGAATATGCAGGGGGTGCAAGTTGATCATGTATCCTTGTGTCCACAATTAGATATTTGGAGGATGATTGTCGCCATGCCTCATGGTGTTGTGATATGTGAAAGGCAGCAGTGTAACTGTAGGTTGCCTCTTTTTTAAAGGTCGTGCATGAGTTGTTCTCTAGTGTCGTGACTTGTTCTAAGGTTGGACTAGTTGTTCCTTTTCAGCTTGCATATATGTCGTTGTTGGTAGTTGATTGTTATGTATATGTGTTGTCTCTCGTACTGACTAGGAGTTTTGTGGCGAGATCATAGATTCTGGCTCTTTCATTGATCTTGTCGGCACTGATTTTGACTTCACAATGGTCAGTTGGAGAGTGGTAAGACTCAAATTCTCAAGGCATAATAAAAGATGTAACACAGTCGTGTAGTATATTTATTTAGCGCTAAACACGATTCAGATTGGATGACCCTATGCCTTATTTCTTGTACTATTCAGTTTATAACAGTTATACATGTTCTTCATATTCCTTATTAAAGTATATGATATTCTACTACTCAGTTGTAGATGCCTAAACTACTTAAATAGTGTTAATTGCTTTACTCATATTGTTTAGTTGAATCTGCTCAACCTGATGGTAGTGTTATATTTTTCGCTTAGGTTATTTGTGTTGATAATAGTTGTTGGCAGAGAGTTATATCTCTTGCTAGTGCATTGGTCTCACCCAATGGGTTTCCATGTCTTTTAGGTGGTCGTGCACGACGAGGTAGACATTGTGTTGTTGAGGTTGAGCATCAAGAGGAGAAGTAGTTTTTAAAGGTTGGATATGCTACTAGTGTTTTATAGTAGAGTCCTATGTGTCATCCCTATACTCTTAGGTCCTTGGGGAGGTTTTGGTGGTTTTTGTACATCGATAGAAGTTTTGGCAGTATGCCATGGTTGTATAGAAATGGCTTGTATATGTGTGAACATGTTATCATATGTAATAGGTTGTGGCAAGTTGGCTAAGTGAACTATGGTATGTAAAGCCTTTGAAGATTTTATATAATACATGTGACCATTTTTTGGACCCATATGTAATATGTTTTTAGCTTTTATGGTTATATGAAGTCAATTTTAATTTAACATGTTTTCTGGTAACCTGTTTGTTCAGTATTAATTTCGCACTTGTTTTGAGTAATCTCATTTTGTGTGACGATGGGTGTCATACCATTGGTTAGTATCAGAGCTTTAGGTTTGTTGAGTCTATAGAGACATAGGACTAGGGTTTGTGTCTATTCAAGTGTCCTCTGACATATTTAATGGTAACATATGCTTATGCAGAAGAAGAAGAAGAAGAAGAAGAAGAAGAAGAAAAGGAAAATTATTTCTGGAGAGCGCAAAGAACATACTAAGAACGGTGTTGTTGCACCAGGAGGTGGTGTCAGGAGGCAGACAAGGGTTGATGGAGTGCCTGAGGAGCCTCGATTCGACCCAGCAACTATGATCTATCCTGATTTTCAGTTCATGTTTGGACAGTTCTCGTCCACGATGACACATATGGAGGATAGAATGCCCATACCCCAAGCTAGGGCAGTTGTTCCCAATGTTGAATCCAAGGTTCTGGGAAGACCTTTGAGAGGCTTCGACGTGTTGAAGAATTAGACTATGTCGGTATGTCAGACCCCACTGATGCTGACATGTGGTTGAACGATCTGGAGAAGGCCTTCAAGATCCTCAATATACTTGAAGAGGATAAGGTGAAGCACGCAGTGTACCTGTTGAAGGGGAGTGTTGGCCATTGGTGGGCCATTGAGGAGGAGAGAAGGCATGGTGTTGTGATCAGGTGGGAAGATTTTAGGCAAGATTTTGTGTATATACTTCCCAGAGACCTACCTAGACGAGAAGATCACTCTATTTGAGAAGATCCGACAGGGATCTATGATGATCAACGAGTATGAGGTGAAGTTCATGGAGCTTCAGAGGTTCTTCCCACACATGATTGTTGCAGATAAGAAGAGAATCAGATGTTTTAAGAAGGGTTTGAGCTCCGAGTTGACAATGTCAGTGTCAGCTCTAGAGAATAGAGAATGATTTGCCACATTTGTGGAATCTATGAGGTAGTTAGAGCAATCAGTCATGAAGAAACGTGAGGTAAATGGAAAGAGTAGGCTTGTACATTATCAAGGACAGACGTCTAGAGGATTCAAGAACCCGAGGCTCTCGTCACCTCAGTCATAATATAGGTGGTTTGTACAGTCACAGTTGTCACTGAGCAAGGGTAGAGGATGAACATTTCCATCGGCAAGAGCTCACAGTGTTACATCAGTGTCAGTGACAGGACCATCTAGGCCATGGTATGAGAGCAAGACCTACTTCAAGTGTGGATAGACTGGGCATACAAGGCCATATTTCCCAATAAAGAATGATGAGGTGATGCAACAGCCAAGACAAAGTCAGAAAGTATCACAACAGTGGCAGTTCAGTAGTGGTGGAGGTTGAAGACGTGGTCAGGTGTCGCAAGCTGGTTTGTCAGGGCAAGCCAAGAGAGGACGGGGGGCGACAATAGGTAACATCTTGATTCTATGCCATGAGTCAGTCAGAAGGAGTGGCCAACCCACGAGTCATGATAGGTTAGATGGATTTATTTCATTCTGATATGTTTGCATCTCACTTTTTATCTGTTTGGGTTGACCCAGGTGTGACGCACTCTTTTGTTACTAGAGAAGTGATATCTAGTTTTTCTTTGCCTATTAGTCATAGACACGATAGTATTCAATTAGAAACTCCTTTGGTTGGATCTGCCAAGTTGTGGGAGGTATGTCCTTCCTGTATTCTTTCTTTCTCATGATGAAGCATTCATGCAGATCGCATACCACTTAATATGCATGGATTTGATGTGATCCTTGGAATGGATACTTTGAAGTATCAAGTGGTCTTGGATTGTAGTTCCAAGGTGGCAACTTTTGTTGATGGTGATGTTTCGTGGGTCTTCCAAGGAGATAGGAAGATTCTTCTGACATGTTTGGTGTCTGCGATGATAGCGGAGAGGCTGTTGAGACAAGATTATGAAGCATTTTTGGCACATGTGGTAGATACTAAAGTGAGAGTCCTAGTACTGGGAGGTGCCACTTGTTTGTGAGTTTGAGTATGTGTTTCTCGATGAGTTCCCGGGTGTTCCCTCTCCTTGAGAGATTGATTTTGAGATCAATTTGGTCCCTGGTACACAGTTGATAGCACAGACATCATATAGGATGGCACCAACTGAGATGCAGGACCTGAAGAATCCATTGTAGGAGTTGCTTGAAAAGGGTTTTATTATACCGAGCACGTCCCCTTGGTGTGTTCTAGTGTTGCTTATGAAGAAGAAAGATGGATCCATGAGGTTGTATATCAATTTTCGGTAGTTGAACAAGGTGTCAATCAAGAACAAGTATCCTTTGTCGCGGATAGACGATATGTTTGATCAATTGAGGGGTGTTGCAATTCTCGAAGATAGAACTGAGGTAATGATATCATCAGTTGCGGATCAAGGTAGACAACATACCCAAGTCAGCTTTTAGGACTCGGTATGGTCACTATGAGTTTGTGGTTATGTTGTTTGGGCTAACCAATGTGCTAGTAGCATTCATGGACCTAATGAACCGAGTGTTCAAGCGGGATGAGCAACATCTATGACAGGCATTGGCCCTGTTGAGACAAAACAAGTTGTATGATAAGCTCAGTGATTGGGAGTTCTGGTTAAAGGAGGTGTCTTTTCTAGAACACGTCATATCTGCTAAACGTGTGAATGTGGATCCCAAGAGATTCAGTCTGTGTTAGAGTGGGGATAGCTAAAGACACTGATAGAAGTTTGTAGTTTTATGGGTTTGGCAGGCTACTACATGAGGTTTATCAAGAACTTCAGTGTAGTGGTGTTGCCCATAACAAAGTTGACGAGGAAATATGTGACATTTGTCTTGGTGACAAGTATTAGTGTTCTTTCCAGCTATTAAAGGAGAATCTTACCAGTGCACCAGTGCTAGTGTTGCCAGAGAAAGGGAAAGGATGCATAGTCTTATGTAATGCTTCGAAGAATTATTTGGGTTGCGTGCTAATGCAAGATAAGAATGTGATTTCTTTTACTTCGCGACATCTCAAGAAATACAAGGAGGCTACCCGATGCATGATTTGGATCTTGCAATGGTGGTCCATGCCTTGAAGATATGGAGACACTACCTTTATGGTGAGAAGTGTTAGATCTTCACGGACCACAGGAACCTCAAGTACATCTTCTCACAGTAGGAGTTGAACATGCGATCGTGGTGCTAGATGGAGTTGATTAAAGACTATGATTTTACCATAGACTACCATCCAAGGAAGGCGAATGTGGTGGCAAATGCTTTGAGTGGGAAGTCTTCTTCGTCATCATTTGTGGATAAGGCGCAGTTGTGCTCTATGGGGTTCCATAAAAGAGACATGTTGGTCTCCTTGCGTCAGATGAATGTGAAGTTTGAGGTGTCCTTGTTAGCGGGATTGTTGGCACAATTATAGGTGAAGCCTACGTTAAGGCAACATATCAAAAATGCATAGTGTGATGATACTGTGGTACAACAAATCTGAGCATAGTTTGGTAGCAAGAAGTGTGATGGCTTCCATGAGTCAGATGACAGGATAGTGTGTTACCACGGTAGAGTAATGGTTCCTTATGTTTATGATTTGAGGAAGTTGGTTCTAGAAGAGGTTCACTCTTTGATGTATGCTATGCATCCAAGTAGCACCAAGATCTACTACAGTTTGAAAGATTTGTATTGGTGGCCCAATTTGAAATGTGATGTGGTTGAATTTGTGGTGAAGTGCCATGTGTTTCAGTAGGTTAGGGCAGAGCATCAAAAACTTGTAGGGACCTTGCAACTGTTGCTTGTACCCACAGTGGAAATGGGATCATATCATGATGGACTTTGTGGTTGGACTTCCTAGGATAGCCAAAGGTCATGATTCCATTTGGGTGATTGTTGATAGGTTGAACAAGTCATCATACTTCCTTCCTTTGAAGACAACATATACAATAGAGAAGTTGGATCAAGTACATTTTGATGAGATTGTTTGTCTGCATGTTATCCAAGCTACCATCGTGTCAAATAGAGGTCCTTAGTTCACCAGTTGCTTTTGGGAGCATCTACATACAACCATGGGTATACAGTTGAAGTTTAGTAAAATGTTTCACCCACAGACAGATAGACAGACTGAGAGGACTGTACAGACCTTAGAGGATTCATGGAGAGCCTGTGTTTTGTAGTTTTGGGTAGTTGGGATGTACATCTCAGTTTGATAGAGTTTTCCTACGATAATAGTTATCAGAGGAGTATTGAAATGGTACCTTAAGAGGCTTTGTATGGGAGACGTTGTAGATCTCTGTTGTGTTTCTATGAGACCAAAAAATATCAGCTCTTGGGTCATGAGCTTGTGCAGCAGATGACAGAAAAGATCAAGATGATCCAGTAATAGTTGAAAGCAACCCAGGTTAAGCAAAAGTCTTATGAAGATAATCATTGTAGGCCTTTGGAGTTCTAAGTGGGATATAAAGTGTATCTCAAAGTATCTCCTTGGAAATGTGTGTTGAGGTTTGGGAGGAAGGATAAGTTGGCTCCCAGGTATATGGGACCTTATCTTGTGTTGGCACGCATTGCAAAGGTGGCTTATAAGTTGGAGTTGCCACCTGAGTTGCATAAGTTGCATTAAGTTTTTCACGTTTGATGTTTAGGAAGTGTCACCCCGACACGGATTTGGTTTTGTAGCTTGTAGAGGTTGTGGTGGATGAGGATGTATCGTGTGTGGAAGGTCCTATGTTGATCCCATATAGGAGGATCAAAAAGTTGAAGAAGAAGGATATCATTTTGGTCAACGTTATGTGGCATAATCATGGTGTCGAGGAAGCCACATGGGATATTGAGGAAGAGATGTGTAGGAAGTACCCATCTCTTTTTGTGTAGGATTTCGGGGGCGAAATCCTTGTTAGGGGTTTATGGTTGTAAGATCCCTGACCTATCTTAGTGCTTGATTGTGTTTACTTTGTTTAATAAAGTACTTGAACCTTAATCTAATCTCCTGAGATGCCTTAATAACATGTGACAGCTTATGTTTTCATCTTGATCATGTTTGATTTATGTTTGAGCTAGTTATGCTTGTTTTGGACCTAGTTCAAATTTACCCATTTTGAGGGTTATCTTGTAATTTATCACATGTTGGATGTTCCTCACATGTTTTAGCATCATGATAGAGAGTATGGTGCTTTGGGACACCTTGGTGTGCCTTGGTTTGATTAGGAGAGAAGTGGTGGCATGTTGAATATTGTTTCTAAGGTTTGCTTGGATGCCATATGTTGGTGTTGACCTTGTGTTGACCGTTTGAGTTCTTGACCTTTTCAGCGACCAACCTTGATGTTTCTTGATGTATCCACTACGAAAAAGGTGTATGGGGTGTGTGGGGGAGTTTCCTTCAGTCAAAGAAGGATGGAACTCCCTTTTTGGGTCGAAGATGACCAAGGGTTTGGTTTGGTGCATGAGTGTTTTCGACCATGAGCCTTATGCCTTGCTTTTCCATCGATCATTGGTCCTATAGGACCAAGTGAGGTCACTAATTTGCTTTGGTTTTCATGATCTATCTTGGTTACATGTTTTAGTGGATGCATGATTGTTCTTTGAATGACATGTGGCACTTATGTGCATGACACCTTACCCCTCTCATCTCTCTTTACCTTTGAGTATATGTACCCCTCCTTTCACATGCATATGATCCCTTTGCACCCTCTTAACCTCTCTCATCTTTAGATATTGGCCCTTGAATCTAGGTGGTGAAGAGGAGATCATCATTGGAGCTTTGGTGGCCGATCATCTTGCATCTGGTGATCTTAAGTTGGAGCATCATCTCTTGTTGCTTTGTTAGTAATCTTGGATCCTTGGTAAGTGAACCATCTCCTTGATTTCATTTCTTTGTAAAACCTTACATCTTTCTTCTTCTATTGATTGAATCCATGGAGCTTCCATGGTAGTTCTTATGTTGACCAAATCCTTGATTTTCCAAGGTAGTGTTTAAGTTGAGTGGAGGAACTCTTCTCTCTTTCTCTCCTTCTTGCTCTTTTCAGCCTTGACATTTTGGGTTTTCCTTCTTTCCCTTTGACCTAGGGTTTTTCTTCTCTTTTGAGGTGGTGTATAGCTTGGTCATGGAGGAGATCAAGGCTAGGTTCTCTTTTGTTTCGGAGCTTCTTGCTTGGAGGTGGTTGCACCATCATCTAAGGTGGGTCATAAAACTCTTTTCCCTACTATTATTGCACTTCAATTCTACATGCAAAACGTATTCCTAAAACATGATTACAAGTTGTTTTGGATGATATCTTTATTAGGGTTGTCTTGATAATTGATCTTGCATGTAATTGTTCCTTTATCTAAACCCTAATTCATATGCCCAAATTCTAAAGTAATGGAGATGACGATGGTCTTGCATGCAACTTGACCTTGTTTGTTATTTTAATTTTGGTAAGGTTCTCTTGATTGAGATGAAGTTTTGGACCTATTTTCATGATCTTGATCTTGACCTTAGATTTTTAATTTATCAAATCATGGTTTCCATGTTGACTTCATGTGGCGCATGTTTAGCATTTTGACGGCTATCGTTTCCATGATGTTTCACCTTAGTGACGTTTGAACTTCTTGATGTTATGAGGTTGTTTTGGTGGATGTGTTCCCTTGGTGTTCACCACCTATTTGATCATTCCTTGCTAAGTGTTGATGGTGTTCCTTGAGTGATCGTTGAAGGTTTTGGTCATTGACCTCGTTTGTTTGCTTGGGCTGCTGACCTAGTTGGTTGCTCTTTGGCCATTGAAGATGTCTTCAACCTAGGTCTTCTCTTCGGTTGAAGGTATGCTTGTGTTCTCTCTGGTTTTTGGTTGGTGGTCTTTGACCATGGTTCTGTGTGGTCTCTCTTCAACTGTTGAAGTTGTGTGGTCCTTTAGTCGTTGATGTGGGTGCTTCGTCTCTTCAACCAATGGAATGGTGACAATGTCTTCGGTCGCTGGTTTTTGTCATGGTCATTGTCCATGATGGTGTATGTTCTTTGACCACATAGCTTTGTGGCCCTTTACTCCCTTCAGTCGATGGTATTTCTTGGTCACATGTTTGACTTGTGTGGTTGAATATGTAATGATGGTTGACCTGCATGTTCCAATAATATGGGAAAAGATGGTGGTTTGGATGTTTGACTTTTGGTGGTCTAGAAACCCCAAGTTGAGTACACATAAATAAACCCTAACCCTGATTATGAACACATTATGTAATGCTTACTTTGTTTGAAGTGCCTAGCATGAAATGAAGTGTTTTCTCTCTCCTACTTGTGTAATCATAACCTTGTAGGTGGATTGAATATCATAGATAGTGAATGATATGGTGTGATTGATGTGACACATGGAGATGACTATGAGATTTCTATGAGGCATGATAAAATAAGTAATTATGTGATATGGGTCTTATGACCTAGAGGAGGCTCAATGCCTCTTGTGAAGTGATATCCTCTAGTGATGTGATGTGGGATTGATATCCCCTAGTAATATGATAATGTTGATGGCCTTGAATGGCAGTGATATCAAGTGATTATGTGACAAGTTTATGCCTCATACATTTTATATCTTCTGGAGTTGTATCATACCCTTGTCCTTTTAGAATCTATTTAGGGTTTATACGTTGTAACTTGATTGATGCTAAAAGGCACTCAATTGGCTTAATTAATCAAGTGAAATCCTAATCATGTAGATGCCATGTGCCATAGATCCATCCCAGTATCAGAACTTGTTGGGTGGTGAAATGAGTCATTCCTACGGGAAACTTAGAGTGCATGTTTTTTAATATGCAGGGGGGTGTGCAAGTCAATGATATATCCTTGCATCCACAATTACATATTTGGATGATGATTGCGGTCATGCCACATGGTGTTGTGATATGTGAAAGGCAATAGTGTAATTGTAGGTTGCCTCTTCCTGAACGGCCATGTGTGAGCTGCTCTCTAGTGTCGTGACTTGTACGAAGATCGAACTAGTTGTTCCTTTTTAGCTTGACTATATGTCATTGTTGGCAGTTTACTTTTATGTCTCTATGTTGTCTCTCATACTGACCGGGAGTTGTGTGGTGAGATCATGGATTTTGGCTCTTCCGTTGATCTTGAATGGCACTAATTTTGACTTCAGATTGGGCAATTGGATTTGAGTGATACAACTCAAATCCTTAGGGTATAATAAAAGATGTAACACAACTGTGTAGTGTATTTTCTTAGGGATAAACATGTTTCACATTGGATGACCCAATGTCTTGTTTCTTGTATTGTTTAGTTTATAACAATTATGCATGTTCTTCGTATTCCTTCTTAAAGTATATGATACTCTACTACTCAGTTGTAGATGCTTAAACTTCTTAAACATTGTTAATTTCTTTACTCTTATCGTTTATCTGAATCTACTCAACTTGATGGTAATGTTATCTTTCATGCTTAGCTTATTTTGTGTTGATAATAGTTGCTGGTGGAGAGATATATCTCTAGTTGGGACATTGGTCTCGCCCTGTGGGTTTTCACATCTTTTAGGTGGTCGTGCACGATGAGGTAGAGATCGTGTTGTTGAGGTTGAGCAACAAGAGGAGCAGTGATTGTTAAAGGTTGGATATGCTGCTAGTGTTTTGCAGTAGAGTCCTATGTGTCATCCCTGTACTCTTAGGTCCTTGGGGAGGTTTGGGTGGTTTTTTTACATCGATTCAAGTTTTGGCAGTATGCCATGGTTGTACATATATGGCTTGTATATGTGTGAACAGGTTATCATATATAACATGTCAAGTTGGCCAAGTGAAATATGGTATGTAAAGCCTTTGAACATGTTATATGATACATGTGACTAGTTTTTGGACCCAGATATAATATGTTTTCAGCTTTTATGGTTATATCAACTCGGTTTTCATTTACCATGTTTTCTGGTAACCTAGTTGTTTAGTATTAATTCTGCACTTATTTTGAGTAATCTTGTTTTGTGTGGCAATGGGTGTCACAGAATAAACAACCAACATGTCACCAATGTGGGAAAGTTAGACACATGCCACATTGCCTTCAGCTTCATCAAGAGTTGGCCCTTGTTCAATCATCTAAGCAGCAACCACAAGGAGACAATAATAATCAGATGATGTAGTGGCCCCTTACCATGAGGTGTGTGGTTCCATCTTTGCTTTGTATGCTAGAGTAGTCATATAATTTGTTGGAGCCAATGAAGGTATTATCTTTCTTAACCCCACCTTATGCCAATATTAATTTTGTGCTAAGGGAAATGCTTGCATTTAATTTTGTTTGTCATGAATAGATAGGAATGTAGTTCAGACTCATTTGATGTTTTAGAGGTCATAACACACATGTAGGTGTGTACCAACTATAACTCGAGGAGAGAATACACTTAGTGATAGAAACCCTATCACTAGTACATTAATTATGGAATGGGATTGCTTCTGGCATGCCCTTCTAAATGTCTAAAGAAGTAGGACCTATCAATGGAAGTGAGTAGTGGTAGAATTATTAATCAAGATGTTAGGGTGCACTTTGAATATGTGGCACAATTTTTAGTTTAAATTGTATGACTTCTTCAGTAAAATATATATTCAATTATAATATTATACATATAACATGAAAGGAGTTCCATAGTTTCATCAAAAAATTATCGAGCCAAGTCATCACATAAGGAACTGTGTGCATATTAAAAGAATTCCTTAGAGTGAATCATCTATTTAGTCATACCAAACCCTAAATCCTAGATTTTTAAGAGTGATACCATGGTTGAAGAAAAGTGCTACTATGCAGGATCTAGTTGAACCACCTTTGTGACGCATACAATGGATGAAAGATGAACCCTTTTTTAAGGGGTGGAGTGTTGTAACATACCCAAACCTAGGATTTTTAGTAGATTTTTCCTTTATTTCATGACATATTATCAATATGGATCATTTTATCCTTTTTCCTGATTTACATTATACTAGGAAGTTAGGAATAAAAAAATAGTGTTTTAGTAAACAATCATCTATATGGGGTTTAAGTGTACTTAATTAAAAATATAATTCTAAGTGGGGTTAGATTTATAATTTACCATCGGAATAGATTCTAGTTTGAAAGTGGTTCTCTAGAATATCGTATGATTAGATGAGGGGAAGGAAGGTTAACAAACGAAATTTGGAAGTAAAATGATAAAAGGAAGAAATGTTACATACTCAACCTTTCCTTTTGACTTGGCATTTTGGTGACAAAATCCTTTTTAACAGTTGGAGTGTTTAACATACTCAATTCTGGTAATAGCATAACGTGGATCTTTTTTATCCTATTTCTATTAGAAGTAGTTTTAATCCCTTTAAATACATGTTTATGAATGAGTTTTACAACAAAATAATTAGTTTAACATGATTAGGGTTAATTGTGCAATTTTACAATTAAAGAGTTTTATATCAAATTAGAATCCTCAAAACTTCCTAAACTCAAGGAATGAGGAAAGAGGAACAAATACAAAATTTGATGATGAACCGATTGAAAGGGAAATAGGATAACTGAAAATGATTATTTCAAACCCAAGTTAAACATTTGGATATTAAAAGACTTTCAAGGATGAAATTGACTTCAAACTAGGATTCTTCATGTCTTAGTTGGCCTACATACTGATTTTTATTATATTTGTGATTAATTTCTCTCTCAATTTGATTAGGAAAGAAAAGTAAAAAAATCAAATAATAATCATTTCACAATTTATTTGAATTCATACTTTCTCCTAAATTAGTTGTCATGTGGATTCTTTGGGACACGTGGTCCTACACATCATGCGGCTCTCACACCCCTAGGTTGTGTGCCTAGGGATACAATGACTCAGATGTCTTCGTCTTCTCTTCTCTCTTTCCTTTTACTCTACGCCACCCAGGATGAAGAATTGTGACCCAAATTTCTCTTTCTCTACTGAATCTCTAGACAGGATGTTTTTGCACTAAATTCCTCTTGTATATTCACATCTATGAAACCTTTACTTCAATTTTTTAGTGATATATTAGTAAAGTGCCCAATCTTCCAAAACTTTCCCTCTCTATCTTTAGTTGTAGAGTCTAGAGCACTGCTTAAACCTAAATCCCACCTATGTATACACCTTGAGGAGACGCACAAGATCATTTCCCCACATACTCTACACCCAATTCATCTTGAGGTGCTTTGCATTTCTTGGTCTCTTTTGGCTTTCTTCTTCAGAAATCAAGAGTTGTTGTGTGTGGCTCACATCCCCAATATGATCATTCTATAGCTTCTTCAACTTTCACCTTGCTTGATGATTTTCTAATTTTGTGTGTTTATTGCACGGTCAGCATAGGGAAAGCCAGGCTCGTAGGGACAAGTTTATGCCCTCTTAGTCATGATGGAAATGAGGAAATAAGGGAACAATGTTCCTAATGAGTTTCCCTTTCTTCCAGTATAAGAGTAGTGCAGTAAGGTTTTGACCCAGGGGGCAATTCAATATCTCTATATTTTTTTGGTTTAGTTGTGTGGATTTCTAAGTGGGTTAAAAGACTGATATGGCATATCCCTTAGAATCAATTTAGTGATCGAGTGTGGGGGCATATCGGTCATGTGATAATCTCTTTTATTTTCAAATTTTCACAATTGAATTCACTTCTAAAATCACAAAGAAAAACTATTGGTTCATACTAATATTAGATAAAAATATGTTTTCAAGATCAAAAAGATGATAGGAATTACTAGTTTGATTTTTAGGGTTTGATTCTAAATTTTTCTAAAAACCTATTTTAGGGTTTGAACAATTGAATGAAATAATGAAATCCTAACATATATTTGATGTATATAGGTTTGGAAAGACTTCGACCCTAACTTTAGAGTTGATTTGGGGGTTTGGGAATTCGTTTAAGGTGTGTGTATCTACTCAATTAATTTGAGCATTATCATAACTAAAACCATAATTCTTGTGTGAGGCATATACCCTAAATATGATCATCCTTTGTTTAACCATTATGATATTTTGATATTCCTTTTATTTTGATATTACCTCCATGATTGTTTATTTAAATTATGCAAAATCGTAATTGATGGTACTATGGTCGAATTATGTTATTCATGGACATTCTCATGTCCTTTTTATCTGAATGAACTTGTTATACCTATTATTTTGCATCATGTGATGACATATTGTCATAATGTAATCTGGGTGCTTTTGTATGAATGTCTAAATCCCCACACCTTATAATTGTGCACAGGTAATAATTCCTACAAATAAATTTACTAGAGTAGATGTGTATCATGTCCTACTCAAAGCATATGTGTATTTTTTCTAGCTCGCCCAACATTATGGAGAAGAAGTGTATTTAATTATTTCTTACCCTCTACATATAGTATCTATGATATTTCCTTCCTACATTCTTAATAGAATTCACATGTAAACACTAATGCCTTTCTCCGACCAAAAAACACTAATGCCTTTCTTTTATGCAAATACTTGGAAACATCTCTTTATTGAAGTTATTTCTAACTAAACTAAATTCCTCATCTTTTAACATATTAAATCTTTTGATAATCCTTACTCTTAGATTATCTTGATAATTGGAACTCTCCCATTTGGAACCTTCTTAATTTTTCATATTTTTCATAAATAATTGTCAAATATTTTTACTCTGCACATACTCAATTTATGTTAATTTAATTTTGATTTGTTCGTCCTTCTTCACGGTGTTGTATTCAACCCACTTAGAGGTTGAGCATGCTGAGGATGTGGAGCTTGAAGAAGCTACTCAGATCTTGTTGCGGAGAGGATTCTAAGATGTCCAGGTTGCCCATTACATATGGTCTATTTAGTTTATATTTCCTATTTATTTAGTTGTCCCTCTGAGGATCCAGTGTCAAAAAGTAATAATATTGTAATCATTTATTTTACTTTTCAGCTACTACATTACTTTGTTCTTTACCCATTTTTCTTATGAAAAAGTTATATTGTGGTATTACAAATGGGGTTTGTATGTTTATTCCTAATAAAGTAAACAAACAACCAAAGTATATAGCTCTAGTATGACAACATCAACAAGCCTGAAAAACTATAGTGTGAGAGCATGTTTAGTCACATAAAGAATAAGATTAGGGTTTTCATATACAAATTCAAGAAAATAATATTTCCACCATAAAAGTGGGTAAATTAGCACATCTACCACTTAAGTAGATCAAACATAACATTAGTATGCTAGTTGAAGAAATCTAAACAAGATATCAAAAATATGGTTCAACATGCATGTCAATTTAGAACAAAGATATCTAAGTCATTCACAAGATGTTAAGCTTGATCACATCAAATAAACATGAAAGATAAAGAGTCAAATAGATAATCCTTAATTCAATTCAAGTAAGATTATTATATAAAATGTCCAATATCACTCAAAAGGATGTGCAACATACATGATCCTAAAGTACTAGGTCAATGAATCCAAAGACAAGCATGATCCAAACCTGAGTTAAATATCAACACAACTTAGATTAATTCATTCACATCATTTAAAACTTAAAAATATTATTTGTAACCACTGAAGTATGGTGTAAAACCCTTAGGAAATTATACAGAAGAATCTCAAGATTCCAAAACATCTACCATTTTATTTGTTTCTTCTTGTAGTTTATTTCAATGAATTTTGAAAATAACTAGATGGGTGAAACATTAAAACTAAAAACCTAGTAGAAAAAATAATAAGCCTTGTTTGTAATTTAAATCATAGCATGTAGAAGTAGGATAATCATTTGCATAGGAAATAAATTCTCACGCAATCAAGAAGGGAAATGAGGTCAATCGATGATTATGCCATAAGAAGCGTGACAAGGAGAGAAGACACAATGGGGGGAAATAGTGAAACTAACATTTGAATTATTATCAAGAGAAAAAAGTACGAGAAGAACCATAATGAGAATCAATCATAAATCAGAACCCATGATTCACTCGTGCTCACCCCTTGATAATAGCTCCAATGGTCTTACAAGTTCACACAGAGTGTAGCGAGCTAAAACTCAATGCAAAAACACATAGGAACTCTCCTTTAGTATCCCCACCATTGAAGCATGGATTGGAGCATTGAAGAAAACTTGATGGATGACATGACTTCCAAAGACTAACATACACAATCCATGTGAAAATGAGGCCTAAAAGGTTAATTGCAGTATAGCTTGATGAAATAGAAGGATGAGGGAAAATAAGAAATATCAATGCAAGTATCGAATTTGGGTCTTGACACCTTTGTGTAGACGTTGTGAGAAGTTCCTAGTCCTCCTTGAATGTCACACCAGTCAAAACAAGGTGCTGAACTTGATTCCAATATCACTAGTATGCATGGTAAGGGAGATATGTAAAAGGGGACATTAGAAAAATTGAGGGATGGGACTTGATGTAAAAAGGTTTGAGAGAGGTAATGTGATAGTTTTATAGGATATATGAGTCCTAGGGCATCAATGGGATTTAGTAGGTATGAAAATGCAAGGAAAGAGGCAATTGGGCTTACTAAGGATTTTGAGGAGATAAAAATGGGGGAAACTTGGGATCACTAGATTCAGGAAGGGTTCGGGAAGTTGATGGAGAAGAAATTGGGGCACAATGAGGGAGAGAGGAAGAAAAGTGAAGGTGGATAGACACAACATTATGCGTGCTAAAAGTAGAGATAACATGATGAAGGAGAATAACTTGTGGCGCTCTAAAGCACCTGGGGTCCAAAAAGAGGGAGGAGAAAATATAAAGATCTTTAAATAAATTTGCCAAAATGGAAAAATAAAGGAAGAGGTGTCATTGGTAGATCTTAAGAAACATTATGGGGAGACGATTATTAAAATCAAACAGTATCTTTTATTCAATTGAACTAATAGTTGAAGTCCAATTAAGTTGAAATGTGACACATGAATAAAAAATAGCATGTGTGGACTTTGGTTTTGTCAATTATTTCCTTTTCAAAATTATCTATCAGTATATATAATATACTAAGGTTTAAAGGTATTATCTTCATATATGCTATCCCAATTAATATCTAATTTTATATTTTGGGGTCTGATTTTCTTTAAGATTTGTTATACATGACATACTTTCCTTAATACCTTTTTCCCCTTATGAAAATTATATCTCTCAAATTTCCCTCTCGAAGAAATTTATGCTATTATCATTTACAAATTATACTATTAATTTTGTTAAGATCTTTTTCCATCACCATCATTCGTTTAATGTGTAAAAGGACTTATTACTTGAGGGAGTCATGTTAATGAGGGTGGTGATGCATTTATATAATTAGAAACATTTACTAACCATTGTATGGGACTGATGGTGATATTTAATCCATTATTATATGAGCCTCCAATAATATATCCCAACAATTTATTTGTCAATTTAGGTATATTACATTGTATGGTTTTGATGAAATATGCAAGAACACATTATTGCTCATCCATCAATGTTATGCAAACAAGAACTACTTTACTTAAATTTGTTTGGCATCCTATCAAGGTCAATGGTGTATTGTATACCTTCTTTGGGGGGTTTTGGGGATTTTCTTATAAAAAGACCATGATTTCCTTATTAAAAAGACCAAAGTCATCTCATTCTTAGATATATGGCTTCTATAGGGAGTTAGCTTTTAGTGTGTTGTGGCATACATGTCTTGAATGTATATGCACTATTGTAGGTGTTATTGAAGGAATATTTGGGATGTGTGTGCATATCATACATGTATATATAAAGTACACGTGTTAGTGAACATGAGATATGTCATTATGATAGGGGTATTAATACGTAATATGTAACTGACCGCTAGGAGTTCCACAAGAGTATGGTTATGTGTAATATATTTTGTATATACATCATGTAAATTGATGATTTAAACATTAAGTGTAACAATGAAAATAACTGTATGAAACAAATTCGTTACCTCTTATATTAACTCAAATTTGGTGAATTCTTTTGAGAGATTAATATATAAATATTATTTAAGTTAACTTAAATATTATCTCTAATTATCATCCATGGGAATACGTTGAACATTACTAGATGTGGATATTTTGGATAAGTAGATTGTGTGATTTTAAATATTTATGATAATATCATTGTTTGCATTTTTTAGTTTATGTATCAGTATAAAATACTAGTATATATGATAATATGTTTTATTGACAATTACAAATCCTAAGATTGATACGACCGCAAAAAAAATTGAGAGATGTCTAAAAAGGAGAAAATATACATATAGGGAGAAAACATATTTCAGTATACTTCTTTATCCAAAAGATTGATTTTGAATTATTATTCATAGTGTTCCCCCGAGCTCCGGCGATTTCGCGATCGCCTAGGTCTTCCCCTGCGTGACGGTCGTCGGCTTGGGGGAGGGGGCTTTCGGCTGTCGTTGTGTGCCGCCCCTTCCCCCTAGGCCCTTTCCTCGCCCGCCGCGCTTGGATCGTCCTTGGTGGAGCTCTCGCCTGGTCTCTCGTGGAGTCCCGAACCCTAGCAAAGCCACTTGTTCTCTGGCGTTTGGGTTTGCTCTGCTTCCCCGTCCCTGGCCTCTGAATCATCATCGCCGGTTTGGAAAAGATAGCAGGGATAGAGGATGGCGCGCGCGTCAGGAGGATCCCAAGCAGAAATGGATCTGGTTGCGGAAGACAGGCCGAGTTGATTAATCGACGCCCAACTAGTTAAATGGAGATTAGTGGGAGAGGAGTCGCACCCTCATCCAGCGTCCAGAGATCCCAGGCAATTTATCCTGCCCAGTTGCTTAGGCAAGCGTCAACCCTGTCCTTCTCCTCCTGCCCCCCTTCCTCACTGCCATGGTGAGATCGAGAGTCCTGGTTCGTCAAGGATGCAAAAGCCATATCGTCTGCAACCTCTTGCTGCACCGGCGATCATGACGCGGCGCTTCACGTTCACTGCTGGCTCCTGGGGTTCCGACTATGATGCATTAGAAGGACTCCCTTCGGGATCTTTAGTCGAGTTCTGCTTTGACGTTGAGTCCACTCGGCGCACAGGGGTTTCCTCCTCATCTTCACACTGTTTCTACTTCTGGTGGGATGGTGGATGGGCGGGGTCCCTGATGGGCAGCTTGCTGGCAGCGGACCTTCAGACCTGTCCGATGTTTTTGTGTTGATCATGGCCACATGGCGATGCGCGGGCTTGGTCATGGGGGGCAATTCTATTCTCCTTCCTGGCTCTCCTGGGCAGCGTGAAGATACACCCTCGTGGTGTTTGACAATATGCTACTGCCAGACAATAGCACGAGTTTGCTAGGCATCTTCTGTTGATGCTTGTTTGAGCGTCTGCTAGATGCTCGACCAAATCCTTTCTACTATCGTTTGGCAGGGTGTAGGCTACAGCTGTAGCTGGTGTTGTCACCCTTCGGGTGCTTGTAATGGTGTTGTTGTGCAAACAGTAGCAAGCTGGAGGTAATCGCTCCTGGTCCTATTTGTCCTTGTCAGGCAGAAAATCTTGAATCGCTTGCTTCCTGGACGGCTGCAGATTGCTGCAAAAAGCTCCTAAGCTGGGTGTGATGACGACTGATGAAGATGATTGGAAGTGTTCTTGAAATCCATTCTTTCAGATAGATGAGCATAATGCATATGGAGGACAGGGGGGCTTCCCTTTCATGGACATAAGCTGGTTGTCATGACCATTAGATGTGCTTCTTGGTTCTGTCTCTGGTTTTCTTGGTTGCTTGCTTGGTTGTAGATTTGAGTCTATCGATGGCTGACCCTTGGATGATGCTATCTTCCCTTGTAGTCTAAGGTTGTTTCGGGTGGTTTGATGCCACACTTTGAAGGTGGACATACTGTTAGTGGTTTTGAGTCGTTTGTAGGCAACTCTACAACTGCGTGGTTGTTGCTAGCATAGGACATGTGGTTTTCATCTTTTTTTCTCCTTCTACCTCTTGGGAGGTCTTCTTTAGGCCTCTAGTGTTTGTATGGATTTATATCATGGGTTGTAAGGGGTGCTCTTATGTACCCAAAGTGTTGGGCTTCATTTAAATAGTAACACGAGTTTTTACCGACCAAAAAAAAATTATTATTCATAGTGGATATTAGATACCTTAATAATTTGGAGATTACCAAGCTTGTACCCATACTGCAAGGTATGCACCTTATCCTTGATACACTAATGATGCTTTTTCCCTCATGTTCATAATTTTTTTTTTGTATTTCCCATTTTGGTATCCTAGAATCCCCTTGTTAGATACCCACCTAATGCATGTACTTATTTCGAATATATTTGGAAAGAGCTATGCTATAGCTTAATTCATATGTACAATGCTCTACAAAGAACGAGGTTGAGCCCCATAGTGTATTAGTCATATCTAGAACTCATACTTGGAATTATTCATAAATCCACAATCCTCATTACTTAGAATTTTTTATAAAATACTCAAAACCCTAAAGTAAATTTTGATGCCTTTAATATCGAAATCCGAACATTTAGAAAGCATGTTAATCTAACATCATCCTGAACATTTGGCATTATTCGTAGTATTTTGTTAACCTCATAAATACTAGAAGCAATTGCATTCACTAACATGCTATTTTCAGTTTGTATACCCGAGCCCCTTGGTAGGTGCCCGAAATCAATATCATGCATATTCATGTAGTTTGTGTAGTATTTTTTTAACCTCGTATATACTAGAAGCAATTGCATTCACCGACTATTTTCATGCTTGTATACCCATGCCCCTTGGTGGGTGCCGGAATTGTAAGTCTTGTAAAAAAAATTGTTTCCATCTCGGGAGGAGTTGTAGGGCATGTAGGATATGTTCTTTGTTCGATTCTCTTGAAGAATAGCCTTTTAATGGATTGACATATATGAACGTATATAAATGATTTTGTGTACTGTGATAATGTTTGTGTTGTAAAGATCGCTTATATTGATTCTACAAAAGATATGGAGATCTGATTCCACGATGTCAGTTTTTAGAATGGTCATCATCACCTTCATGTAATAAACCTTGTATATTAAATTATATTTGCTTCATGTTGCTCAAGGTCTATTGTTTAGACCCAATTTAGTCAATCCAGTACGTGACTGAGAACAAGTTGAACTCACATCCATTTTTTTTTTACTTTTTTGCAATTTGACACATTTTGCCCACTTTGGGTAATTAACACATGTTGAACCAAATGAACAAATTCAACCTAACTAAATCCATCAGGAGCAAGTTCTCTCCAATTTCAACGTATTTCAGTCAACCAAAAATTAGTCTAAACCCAATAATGACATCTGATCAAGTTGGTTACAGGAGTCTATGGTCCCATAACATAGATTTCAGTTTGGTATATGTAGTAGTCAATACATGAGAAAAACTACATGCATCAACCTAATACAAGGGTGGCTTACTGCATAATAACTCGGGCCCAATTAGTTGACTGCGTGCAACAACCCAGTAAAAGGATTAGATGGATAGCACAGTCTAGACCAGTTCACCCCCATACAACCACATATTCATTACAATGCATGTCCCTGCGCCAGCAACAATCTGGTAGCCACCACCCTTATGGCCTCATTTAACACTATGCAATTGACACACCTACCGCACACATTGTCATCGCAATAGTTATGGTTGTTCATTTAACACTTTGATCACTCACCTGCCGTGCACATACGCATGCCATTTGTATGTGCCATCATTCCAGCCGTTATACCATGTACAGGGCGTGTGAATTTATAGTGTTACATCATTATACTATTCAATGTCTTTGAATTGTGGTTGTCTACGTGTGTGTGTATATTGTGCATGCCATTAGGCAATGCTCTTTGTATTGATATTTCACTTTTTTATTTTACGGTCATCAACAAAAGATATGAAGGGGTCCTTGTTGTGTATAGCAAATTTGAGAATGAAATGTGTTACACTTATCTTTTGGTGTTGTATTAATGAATGTAATGCACTATATACATAATGGGAGCATATAAAATAAAATTCATTTAAGGAAATTAATGGCACAAGATCAAACTCAAAATTTGATATCCAAGTTTTCAAAGGGTAATTGGCATACAGTAAAACGTACAACTTAGTCAAAACAACATAGAATCACATAAATTACTAAAAAAGAATGAGTACTTGAACTCAAAATCTCAAACATAACATATGCTGCTCTCAGCACAATACAACGCGTCATCACAACAAAGACTGTCCACAGTAAACGATCCGGATTGGTAGCATATAGGATTCATCGTTACTTTTTAGTTTGCACAATTATTACAGTTGTTCGGTGGAGACTGGAAGTTTTTGCCGTACATGGAACATTTAAAGTAAAATAACCAGGTGAATGTATCCTCAATTCTGATTACAGAAAAAATCGTGATTCATACAACTCAAAAGTATATCATCGGTGGGAGACTAAGAAGTACACAAGATTGGCATTTGCTTAAAGCAGGGATTTGAATCGTGATCCCCATGAACATTACACATTCTTCTTATCTTCCAGGGCATTCATTATCAGCTTCACAATTTCTGATGCAATATCACTTTTTGCAAATGGATTGCAAACTTCTGTAAGCACCTTAGAGCGATATTCGGCAACACAAATCAATACCTGCAGTTTACTGAGGGTGTATGGTTATAATCCTACTTCCGTCGTTTCCTTCTCAATTCCTTCAATACCAGCTTCTGACGGTCAATAGTGGGAGAAGGAACCTGTTTCTTCACCATCTTGCTGCCGCCATTTGCAGATTGAGCAGCAACGGTTTTAAGATGCATTCCATCAATTGACTTTTCACAGGCAATTATACTTTTCTTGTTCTTGCTTTTATTATGTCTTTCACTTGGTTCCTCTTTAACAACAGCTGGAACAACTGACGTCTCAGTGGTTACTGGTAAATTTTGAGTGTCCTTGTTTTTACGCCTAGAATATTTGGTGCTGATTTTGCTTTTACTGGAAACAGTATCTTCGGGGAGGGTATCGGTTGGCATCCGTTTCCTTGAACGGCTTCCAGATTGGCCGGAGGCATTTATCTGTACACGATGCCCACTATTACTAAACCATCTATCCACCTGGCAATTAACCAAACAGATTAAAATTTCTAAACCGGTTTAAAACCAATATAAGAGTCACACAGACCTGCTGCGGAGAAAGCCCAAGTTCTTCAGCCAATATCTGTTTCTTGTCAGGTCTAGGAGATTGATTTTCTTCAGAAGTGTTAAGTTTCTGTAGATGGTGATACAAAAAGTTAAAAGAGTGCATGAAAAAGCTGCCGTTGTGGACTGCAGCATGGAAGCATCCATCTTATAAAGCGAGTCTGATAAAGAAGGCATACGGTTATCAAAAGATAATGAAGTATTGGTAGCAATGGTTCTGAAAAGCAGTGCGGTAGGCGATCGGCCAAGGTAATGTAAAAAGTATATGCGGAGGCAGACGTGGTTGTCCTTTTAACTAATAATTAGATATGACCATAATATTATATATTTAGAGTACTGAGATATTTACTATATGTAAACATTTAAATATACATTTATATTTCGATATACATGTAATAAAACTAAATAGAATTGAATCACTTTTTTCTTATGCCCATAATTATCACAACACTTTTAATGAGAAGTAATGCTAGCATTAATCTATATTTATGAGATAGACATGCCAAAAAATTGAGCTCATTTGAATAGGTATAGCTCTTGCATCTTCACATAGCAAATTTGGTGGCCTGGAACTAATTTAAATGGTGAATTTCGTATACATTAGGTGGATGACCTAAAAGCATCCAAATGACTTGATATTTCATGAGATGTAGATTAAGATCCTACAATTGATACGTTCGATAATGGAACATGTAAAACTAGTGAGGTCTATTCGTGCTCACAAACTCTCACACACCCTCGCACGTGCAGACACACATATACATACATACATATAGCCGATCAAGAGAACATGGAGGCCTAAAGGATCCTTCGAGTTGATCTCACGCGACAATGGTGTTCTTGGTCAAATTTTCTAATGCAGCGGACAAGAAATCAGTGCTAGATTTGGGACTGAGGTGGTTCGATAGGCAACTCGTCATTGCAAAGGACTATCGTTTAGGGGATGAACTCAAGCGTGATGCCTTCGCCACTATCCCAGCATGGATCACCCTTGAGTCAATTGGTCGATCTTGAACCCGACGAGCAATGGGCCCCATAGCCGTCGGCGTTGGCAAGGTCCTCTTCATTGACGAACGTTCTATTGAAACGGATGAAGCCCGCATCTTAGTGGAGATTAGGGAAGAAGAGGAAATGGCGGAGTTGGTCAGGCTCAAGGAATGAAATAGCGCCGATATCGCCGATATACCGGTCGAAATATCGATACCGACGCCATCGGGTATCGGTTTGAGCAAGTCTACCGTTGTTACCACAAATATCGGTATACCGGTGGACTTACCGCTAAATACCGTCACTTACCGCCGAAAACCGAAGGTTACCGCTGCAAAAAGCCCAACTTACAGGCGATATAGGCGGTATGCCGCCCGGCATGCCGATATTTGCGAACTTGTTGCTTGCTGCTGCTGTTTGAGTGGAGTTTCTTGGAGATTAGAGGCGATTTCTTTCCTTGGAGCTCGAATCAACCCCGGTCAAGGTATGTTTTCTTAATTTATTTCATTTCTCATCTTCTCTAACCCCTCCCCTCTCTATTTTCTTCTATTTTCACCATAGAACTTCTCCAAATTCTCTAAATACACCCAAAATCTAGATCTACTCCTAAAAACTTAGGATTAATGCTATTTAACAATAGATCTATGATTAATTTATGTAGATATACTAATGTATCACTAGATCAACTAATATTAATTAATATTATCACATAATTTCACTAATTAATATAAAATTCGTAATAATACAATAAGTACTATTAATAATAGGTATCTAACTTAGGTTTAGTAGAAAAAGTTGTACCAAATACTAATATTAACAAATACAAACAAAAATATACTACAAATAAATATATTTTTCGTTTTTTCATTTATTAAAAATACTGAAAATTAAAAAAAATGCATTTTTTTGTTTTTTTTCTACAGATTTATGTGTGTTAGTGTAATATAAGATGGAATGAGTAATTTGTAACACATCACTTGCCTTAATACTAGATAAATGACAGATTTTTTATTTTTTTTTTAATAATTTCAGACTTTTTTATTTATTTAACCCTTTTTTCTTGTTAATAAAAATCTTAAAAAATATTGTGTTTGCTTCTATAGATACATGTAACATTTATACAGTTAAAGTATTGTTTTTTGTTCTATAAAACATAAAATAGAATAATTTCTTCATTTCTTGGAACTTAATGGGTTATTAATTCCACACCTAATTTTTGTGTCTTTGTCTTTTTGCAGTGTTGACTTTTGATTTGAGAAGATGTTTTCAAGCGATGGTGAGGGTGTTGGGGCCGGTAATGTTGGAGCTAAGGATGTGGATTTTGCATGGAATCACTGCACGCCTGCTGAGGGGAGAAAGATAATTTGCAATTACTGCAAGAAGACACTTGGTGGAGGGGAGATTACTAGATTTAAACGTCACATTACTGGTGGAGACAAAAATGTGGCAATGTGCCAAAGGTGTCCCAAAGTGTTAGATGATTTCAAGAAACTGATGGGCGCAAAGAAACAAAAATAACATAAGATGAAAGAGGTTGAAAGGGCTTATACAGATACATTATTTGATGTTAGGCCCACAGGTTCTTCTGCTGAATCTGATGATGATATTGGATATCCTCCTGAATGTGATACAGCTTATTCACGTCGTATGTATAGACGTGCTATTAGAGATTCTCGTAGAAGTGAGTGGGAAAGGGAGGAGGCAGCTCGAATTACAAGGAGGTATGGGCCATCTGGTGCAGGTGGAGGCAGTGGGACTACACGTATTCCTGTTGTTGACCTAAATGACGACGATGAAGATCGAGTTGGTTATGGTAAAAGGAAGAAAGGAGGCATTGATATTCAAGAGAACATGGAGGCCTAAAGGATCCTTCGAGTTGATCTTCACAAACTCTCACACACCCCCGCACGTGCAGACACACATATACATACATACATACATATAGCCGATCAAGAGAACATGGAGGCCTAAAGGATCCTTCGAGTTGATCTCACGCGACAAAGGTGTGTTCTTGGTCAAATTTTCCAATGCAACGGACAAGAAATCAGTGCTAGATCTAGGACTGAGGTGGTTCGATAAGCAACTCGTCATTGCAAAGGACTATCGTTTAGGGGATGAACTCAAGTGTGATGCCTTTGCCACTATCCCAGCATAGATCACCCTTGAGTCAATTGGTCGATCTTGAACCCGACGAGCAATGGGCCCCATAGCCGTCGGCGTTGGCAAGGTCCTCTTCATTGACGAATGTTCTATTGAAACGGATGAAGCCCGCATCTTGGTGGAGATTAGGGCAGAAAAGGAAATGACGAAGTTGGTCAGGACGAACGTTCGTGGACGTGAAGCCATACCGGTGAAGGTCATGTTCGACTACAAGCCACCAAGGTGCAGTCTGTGCAGGGCCTTTGGACACCCTGAAGGCGCCTGCACTGGCGGTCAGGAGAAAGGCGCTGAGAAGCAACAACAGCAGAGGATGATATGGAAGAAGAAGGGTACCGGGACAGAAGTGAAGGAGGGTCAGGGAACGGTTGACACAAGCAACGAGCCGTCTAAGGAAATTGCAACGATTGATACTGTGGACTCGGGTGAAGTTGTTGTTGATGAGGACGAACCGTCATCCACGAATCACAACCAGAGTCAGGAACTACAGAAGGAGGGGGAATTCACACCCCCTTCCAAGAGGAGAACGAAGAAGGTGGGTATTCCTAAGAAGCAAGGGGTGGGTTCTATTCTGGACACATCTAATGTCTTTGAAGCACTCGGTGATTCTGACAAGGAGGAACCTAGATAGGTCGAACAAAAGGGCAGAGAGGCTACAAGGAAGACATCAAAGGAGCCTGTGAGGCGCACGAGAGGCCAAAAGAAAAACTGACTTGATGTCCATGCTCTTATGGAATATCAAGGGAGGTTGTGACAGGTACAAGAAGGAAATCTGTGAGTGGATTGATGTAAGTGGATACTCTTTAGTTGCTTTAGTAGAAACTACAATTAAAGTGCAAAATCAGAAGAGCATTAAATACATGTTTCCGCAAGGTTGGGAATATGTATCCAATGTTGACTGCTCTGGGGTGGCAAGAGTTTGTATTGCATGGAAACCGATTGCATGGCAGATGACAGTGGTAAATATGTCTGAGCAACACATCACTGTGAACTGTAGGAATGCAGGTGGACTGCACATGTGGATGACAGCTGTTTACGCACATAATGATGCCAGGAGTAGACAAAGTATGTGGTAGGATTTGACTGAATCAGCTAGACATGTTTCTCAACCTTGGCTTGTGATTGGTGACTTCAATAACGTCAGGCTGCAGGCAGAGAAAGTAGATCGGCACTAAATGCATTTATTAATGCTTTCAATCATACTATTGATAAGGCAGGTTTGTTTGAACTTTCCATGGTCGGAGGTGACTTATTCACATGGAACAATGAAAGAAAGCCTGAGGACAGAACTGCAAGCAAGCTAGACAGAGCCCTAGTGAATGAAGATTGGTTACATAAGTTTCCTAATGTGAAGGTTAAAGCTGGTGGTTCTGAGTTGAATGATCATACCCCTATCTCAGTGCAAATCATAGAGAACAAACAGAAGAGAGGACCTTTCAGATTTCTGAATTACTGGGCTGATTGGAATGGCTTCCACAACGTCATCAAGAGTTGGAACAAAAAAGTGACGGGGAACCCAATGTATGTGTTTGCTAAGAAATTAGCTAACACAGAGTGCATTAAGGAGCTGGGCAAGAGAGAAGGTGAACATTCCTAATATGTTGAAGGAGACAAAGAAAGAGTGCAAGGTGTCCAAAGAAATACTGTTGCAGGATCCGCTCAATGCAGAGCTAATTTCTAAAGAAGGTGAGCTGAAAAGAATGGAGGACTTAAAGAAGGCCGAGGAAAAATTCTACTGACAGGGAAGCAGAGAGAAATGGATGGAAGATGGTGATAGGAATACCAAGCTATACCATTCAGCAGTCAAGAGGAGGGAGGCTGACAACATGATATCCGAGCTAGTGGATGCAAATGGGAATGTTGTCAACAAACAGGAGGACCTCGAAGAGCAGGCAATTCAGTTCTATACATCTTTATACAATAAAGAACACGTGGCTGAGTTGGAGGAAGAGGATTTAGAGTGGAAGTTCAAACTGTCAAGTACCCATAACAATATTCTCACCAAGGACACAAATGAACAGGAAGTCAAGGAAGCACTTTGGAGTATAGGCAACAACAAATCTCCAAGTTCGGATGGATTCAATGCATACTTTTATAAGAAGACATGGGAGATCATCAAGGATGATTTGCTGGCATATGTGAGATGGTTCCTAGCTGGAGGAAACATGGTCAGACAGGTCAATCATTCTTTTCTTGTGCTTATTCCAAAAAAGATGATTGCCTCTCTTGCATATTTCAGACTTATTGCATGATGTTCGGTACAGTACAAAATTATTGCAAAAATCTTGGCTACTAGACTGAAGACAGTACTCCCATACCTGATCTCTGCTAATCAAGTAGCGTTCGTGGAGGGCAGGAGTATTAGTGATTGTGCACTATTGGCAGGTGAGTTTCTGCAGGACTACAATGTGATGAGAGGAAGCAGGAAAGCATGCTTAAAGCTTGATGTTTCTAAAGCCTATAATAGTATCAGATGGGACAAACTATGGTGGATACTGCAGAAGATGGGCTTCACAGAGCAGGGGATTAGATGAAACAGTGCGAGGAAACTACTAGCTTCTCTATCCTAGTGAATGGTACTTCTGTTGGTATGTTCAGGGGTGGTAATGGCTTACGACAAGGTGACCCACTCTCTCCCCTTCTCTTTGTAATTGTTATGGAGTACTTCACCAAGAGGATGAATAGGGCGGAAAGAATGAAGGACATCAGACCATATACGGTCCATGGGACCAAAGTGATGACATGCTTAGTCTTTGCAGATGATGTGCTTGTCTTTGTGGAGGCCAAACAAAATACTTTGGGGAACTTGCAAGAGTTGCTTACAGTGTTTGGAGAGCAAACGGGGTTGTACGTTAATGCAAATAAATCCCATCTCTTCTTATCTAAAAACTGCTACAGCATGGAAGACCGACTGAAGGAGGCAATGGGCGTGGAGCTGTGAAATTTCCTACAAAATACCTTGGCTTTCCATTGGCGGGAGGCAACCTACATGTCAAGGACTTTGCTGAATGCATGGACAGATTGTCGGACATGATGAATAGATGGCCTACACAGTAAACTTCTATGGAAGGGAGAGCTACTCTTCTGAATTTAGTGGTTGAGAGACTCCTCATATTCTGGGTACAACAAGGAGAAATTCCAAGCCCCGTTCTTGATAGAATTGAAATGCAGATGGCGAATTTTCTTTGGGCTAGCACATACCACCCAATGAGATATGTGTGTGTGGCACTCCCAAAAGAAGAAGGCTGACTGAACCTGAAGGCTCCAAGAGACATAGCGAGATGGGGACTTTGAGACGTATCATTACGTATCAGGAAGGTACCTCTACTTGAGGAAAATGGATGAGAGACAGATACCCACAAAGACTTGACTTTGTGCCAAGTACAAGAGAGGGATACTCACGTACAATCAATGTCATGACAGAGATGTTGCAGCAGGTTAAACATTTGTTTGAACCTTACGAGGTGGGTGGATGGAAGAAGCTTAAAGACGCACACACCAACCTTTGGGAAGCAACCAAATCCAGGGCGCCAAAAGGCCGTCATATGGAGCAGGTGTGGGCTGGAACTCATGTACCAAAGTGGAGTATGTGCGTCTACAAAATTCTGCACAACGCTCTCGCTACATTAGACAAGATACATGACCGGAACCAAGAGGTTGTTGTTGTATACTTGCTTTGTAAGGAAGAGGATGAGTCACATAATCACCTAGTCAGCTACTGCATATTTACTAAGGAGGTGTGGAAAATTATATGTAAGGAGGTTGGACTTCATCTACAGCTCAAAGATGATCCAAGAAGGATGCTAGCATGTTGCGGGAAGGATGATAAGAAAAGAATATTATTTGATGCCCTATGCTACCAAATTTGGAGAGAGAAATGTACGAAGACACCGAGGCTTAGCAGGAGCAAAATTGAGTATATATATACATATATGATGTGGATACAAATGGATTGATGATTAGCAGGAGCAAAACTGAGTATATTATTGCAATTTCAGCCAATCTTGAAGTGTGAATAATGGAGCCAAGTTGGACGGAGTAGATATACCAAAATGTGATAAATTTTGTTACTTGGGTTATATTATTCAAATAGATGGGGATGTCCAAAATGACGTTTATCACAGGACCACAGCAGGATGGTTGAAATGGAGTGCAACTGGAATATTATGTGATCAGAAGATCCCTCTCAGGTTAAAAAGTAAGTTTTATAGAACAGCTATACGGTCAGCAATGCTCTACGGGAGTGAATGTTGGGCGGTGAAGAAATAAGGTCTCAAGATGAACATGGTTGAAATGCGTATGCTGAGATGGATGTGTGGGAAGACAAGAAAAGATCGCCTGAGAAATGACTATATCGGGAATAAAGTGGGGGTGGCGAACATTGAGGACAAGTTGCGCGAGGGCTGAATTAGATGGTATTGACATTTGCAACGTAGACCGACAAATGTGCCTATACGAAGCAATGCTATTGAGTCAAGCACAATAAATAGAAAAAGAGGAAGACCTAAATTAACATGGTATGATCTTATAAAGAGAGATTTTGAATCTCTACATCTCAACCAGAATATGGCCCATGATAGAGCTGAATGGAAACGAAGGATCATAATTACACATATGTGTATGTGTTCATGAGCTATATTGTGCTTGACTCAATAGCATTACTTCGGATAGGCGCATTAGTTGGATTGCGTTGCACATGTCCATACCATCTAAGTCGGCCTTCACGCAGCATGTCCTCAATGCTCGCCACCCCTACTTTAATTCTGTTATAGTCATTTCCCAAGCGATCTTTTCTCGTCTTCCCACACATTCATTTCAACATACGCATTTCAGCCATGTTCATCTTGTTGAGACCTTGTTTCTTCACAGCCCAACATTCACTCCCATAGAGCAAGGAAGGTCGTATAGCAGTTCTGTATAACTTGTTTTTTAATCTGAGAGGTATCTTCTGATCACATAATACTCCAGTTGCACTCCTCCATTTCAACCATCCTGCAGTGATCCTATGACAAACGTCATTTTAGACATCCCCATATATTTGAATAATAGAACCCAAGTAACAAAATTTATTACATTTTGGTATGTCTATTCCGTCCAACTTGGCTCCACCGTTCACATTGTGAGATTGGCTGAAATTGCAATGCATATACTTAGTTTTGCTCCTACTAATCATCAATCTGTTTGATTCCAATGCCTTTCTCCAAAGTTCAACTTTATCATTCAATCCATCTTTAGTTTCATCAATCAATACAATATCATCAGCAAATAACATACACCAAGGCATATCATCCTGAACATTCTTTGTCAACTCATCCATAACAAGAACAAACAGATATGGGTTGAGTGTGGATCCTTAGTGTACCCCAACTGTGATAAAAGTTGGTGTCTCTCCTCTAGGAGTCTTCACACTTGCAGTAGAACTATCATACATGTCTTTAATCAAGTCAATGTATTGGATTGGAACACCCTATATAAAATTTACAAATAGCAAATTAAAATATAATTCATGTCTACTGTCGGGACAAAGGCCACAAGGTAGGCTTATATAAGACTCTACGACTTGACGTACAAGTCGACAAAATAGGAAACTAAAATCCTAATGCAAGCAAATAAAATAAGAAATTAAAAACCTAATAAAGAAATTCGGAATTAAATAGAATATAAATTTCCTAAGTGCATAAAGAACTAAATAAAAGCCCAACTTGAGACCAATAAGCTCTATTCAGGATTCTCTTGGATCTATGCTTGCTTCCTATGCAAATCCCCTTTCACAGATTATATCACATAGTTATTCTTTTGTTAAGATGTCCGACCAGAGTTGCCTAGTTGGTAAGAGTTGTGTAAGTCCCAATGAAGGACCTGAGTTTGAATCACACCGAACACACTACGTGAATGGCACTCGACTCTGATTGGTCATAAGAGGGGAGTGATCGAACCACACCCTCTCAGGCCCCCGGGTTTACCGTGATGGGGTGAGTCACAAAGAGGCTTTCTCTGGGGCCGATTCCTCGTGAGATAAAAAAGATAGCCATCTAGGCATCCAAAGCAACAAAGTTTCTGTCGGAGCTGTAGTGGGTAACTTTTGGTCGCCTAAATCGTCACATCTTTAATCTTAGTGATAACTTTTGGTCTTAACACTGATTTTAAGGGTTGTTGATTTGTAAGGTCCTAATCAAGCGTTGTTGTTCATATTAGTGCCCCCAACGACCATAGCAGAGCCTTGGTGCATATTCAAAGTTACTCGTAGCCACATCAGGTGTCGATGTTAGGGTATCGTGCCCCTATGAGTTGCCCTATAGTGTAATAAACAAACACAGAGCCAATTTCCTAGATATAATACTCTTAAACAATGTATTCTTAGTTTCTAACCACTGTATTGAAAAATGTTCTGAGCGGCCGCTTAATCGGTCAAGAGCTCCAGCCGTTTAATATTGTTGCTGAGCACCCGCTTAGCAAATTTACAAAATACGACCGTTTTTTGGCCGCTTAACCCTTTTTTCCCGCTTTTTGTCCTTTTCCCTTTTTTGCCAGTTTTTTCCCCCTTTTTTGTAAAATACTATTGTAAACCTCTAACATGAAGTAAATTATATTGTCCAAGTATTATTGACTATAATACATTTAACTTATATACATTAAATGTTCTATAATAAGCCATACTTCTAATTTAGAATGCATAATTTGTATGTAAGTCGTGATAATAGGTACTTCTGTAATGTATACAAGTAAATTACATGTAAGTATCATCTAAGTTAGAATGTATTTGGTTAAAAATATTGTTGTAATGTATGACTAATTGATGATATGCAAAGATAAAAATAAGTTAGTAAGGTATCAATGATAAGTATATCGCTTACTGTTTAGCTATATCAACATGTGATGCAAATTTTTGATGTATCATGTATGTAGGATATTTTATCCATGACAAGTCTATTGTTTACTATATTATAGTAGAATCATTGTTTTTATAGCTGTGTTACAAACTACTTGGGTGTTTTATATTGTTGAATAGTGTGTTTAGATATATATGTAAAGTTGCCGACAAGGAGTGGCTTAAGTGATCAAGCATGGTATATATATATAAAATTGCCGACAAGGAGTGGCTTAAGTGATCGAGCATGGTGTCCCCTAACAAAGGGACCCGGGTTCGAATCCCTGTAAAATACTGTTGCAAACCTCTAACATGAAGTAAATTATATTGTCCAAGTATTATTGACTATAATACATTTAACTTATATACATTAAATGTTCTATAATAAGCCATACTTCTAATTTAGAATGCATAATTTGTATGTAAGTCGTGATAATAGGTACTTCTGTAATGTATACAAGTAAATTACATGTAAGTATCATCTAAGTTAGAATGTATTTGGTTAAAAATACTGCTGTAATGTATGACTAATTGATGATATGCAAAGATAAAAATAAGTTAGTAAGGTATCAATGATAAGTATATCACTTACTGTTTAGCTATATCAACATGGGATACAAATTTTTGATGTATCATGTATGTAGGATATTTTATCCATGACAAGTCTACTGTTTACTATATTATAGTAGAATCATTGTTTTATAGCTGTGTTACAAACTACTTGGGTTTTTATATTGTTGAATAGTGTGTTTAGATATATATATAAAGTTGCCGACAAGGAGTGGCTCAAGTGGTCAAGCATGGTGTCCCCTAATAAAGGGACCCGGGTTCGAATCCCAGTTGTCGCCTTGATTTACCACCATCCCGGGCGTTCAGCCTCCGCCACGGGAGTGGGATAGGGGGAGAGAATATCTCTCTTAATCCCAGATATATATATATATATATATATATATATATATAAAGTTCCAAAAAGTATAGTATTATATACATATATGTGTAATTTTGTATAAATTTATATAGAAAACTAAAACCCATTTTTTTCAAAAATCGTCCGCTTACCGCTTAACCAGTTACAAGGTGTTGTCTGCACGCTTACCGCTTAACGTTTTTAAAAACACTGTTTCTAACATGTGTTTTAGAAAGCGCGAAGCGTGCGGATTGCCCTCCTTGAAGCAGGAAGCGGGTTTTGAAGCGGACAAAGCGGGCGCTTTTTGAAAAAGCAATTCACATTGTTTCAAATTAATTTGTAAAATTTTTGTGATTGTCCTACCACCAACAAAAAGAAATATTACTCAACAATCAAGTATTTTGAATAATACTTCGCCGCTACAAATGACTTTCATAGATCAAAACGGTTCCTAATAACAAAAGTAAATGTTTACAAGCTAAAAGCAAAGAAACTTCAAAGAAAACCATAGTCCTCGCTCGTAAAGCGACTGAAAACAAACTCATCATCTAAAGATGCCTCAATGTCCTTAAGATCATTGTCACCATCCATGTAGTTGTCATCATGGTACTAAACATCCTCGACATCTGGCAATATATCCTCGATGTTACATGTGTCTACGCCTGTCGATGTCGAAACCTAGTAAACTTCCTCGACATCGATGTTGCCTACTTGTTGACCTGTGTCAATGAATTCAGCCTACTTGGTGATGAAATTGACTTAGCTAGCTCAAAGCCTCCTATCTTCTTGATGATCTTTGTAGTTATTATTGTTGCACACATAGTGAAGGCATAAAGAACTCATAGGAAACCATTCTTCACATTGAGACGACTATTTCCTTGGTTTCTAACTAGAGAGTAATGATAAGTTTATTTCTCTACTAGATGTCCACAAGTTTTGCAAAATTTGGTGTAGACCTAATAAAATTTCACCTCTGTTACTTTTTCCCCTCTTGACAAATTGATGTATTTGAAGATAAGCTCATTTTTTTTAACTCTAGAATGTGATCCGATTGGGATTTCTGTAGATACAGAACACATATATAGAACAAATCTAAGTTCTAAACATTTCATATAGAAGATTATAGACGGAGTATGTGTTTACTAAAAATTTGAAGCTTTATGCCAAATTCCCTCACAATCTCACTATCTTTTAGCTCATTTTGCGTCAGAGTGTTAGTCCAGAACTTCCTTAAAGTTTCCTTACATGTTCCACAAACTTCCACTTCCTTGGATGTCGAAGTTGACACTAAGACGACATCTTTTGCATTTGCACGTGACTATTTTTCTTTATATGTAAACATGTGTGGATGGCTATATATAGACATATACTTAGTTTTTAAGATAGATTTGATGAAATCTATCAATTTTCATCATGAAATTAGATTTGATGAAATCTATCAATTTTCATCATGAAATTACTGTTTTGAGCTTAATTTTTGTCAAAGATGCGTTGAAGTTTGGTTGTAAAAATCCTCGAAGTTTCCTCGATGTTTCCACAAACTTCCACTTCCACACCTGTCGAAGTCCTGTTCCATGGTTGTCATCATCACCATCAGATTCAACATCACCATACTCCTTGTTTGTTTTTTTCTTTGCATCCACCTTTGAAGTAGTCAACCTTGTGCTTTTCCTAGTCTCTGCCACTTCTTCTGACCCACTAGCTTTTGCAACTACTCCCCAAGTAAGTCCAGCACCTGGATAGATTTCTTCTTCATCTGGGTCTAGCTGTACCATCCAATCTTTAGCCTTGTCTCTATCTTGAGACTCTATTGGATCATAATCTTTTTCATCTTTCTCCTTCCGCTCCTTGAGTTTGGCATTAAATTGAATGAATACCAATGCATCAAGCCTCTTCACATCCAGCCTATTTCTCCTTTTTGTATGAATCTAGGCAAGAAATAGATTATTAGCATAAATAAGTAATCATAGTCATTTTAATTATAATACTAATAATATATGAAAAATTCATTTGAGGGTTGCTTATATTACCATCTTGAAGGTGCTCCAATTCCTCTCACATCCCAACGACGAACAAGTTAGATTCAACACTCGGATGGCCAGTTTTTGCAAATAAGGTGTATCACAACCAAAATTAATCCACCATTGAACTATAGGGTAGGAGTAAATTGAAATTAGTAAGGCAGGATCTATTTAACAAAAAACAGTTAAGACCCTTCTATAGCCCATACCTAGATTTATGTTGATGTCATTTCGTTGTCGAATAGCAGCTGCTCTTCCAAAAGAACTTGACCCATCCTGATAGGTTGGTAACTCCTTCATGATGATGCCATCTTGGATATCTGGCTCAGGGTAGAATGTCTCAATGCACTCCATGAGACCATCCATAATCGAACTAGTACTATCGATGTCAGTGTCTCTCCAATATAAAAATGGGTTCAAATAATAACCTATATGATTTGAGTGTTAGTAACTTAGTATAATATGAATTGCACAAAAGAGTGGTGGTCTTCAACTACCCGAAGCATGTAAGGGTCGATTCAGCTTATTGTCCCATTTTTCTTGGACTATCTGAAACACCTGCTTGTGAAGCGGCTAATCATCAGCTAACTTTGTATCTAGTTCATCGAGTGTGGCGACCATAGCTTGTTGTATGTAGCCCATAGCAGATGTTTTATCCCCATCAACCAGTCGTAGAACATTGACAAGCGGTTTGAAAATTTTAAGCACCAACTGAACACCTCTCCAAAATTGGGACCATAGAATTAAATGTCCGATTTCGATGTCGTGTCCGATGGCCCAGAAACAAAAAAAATTCGAAATTTCGGCCGAAATTTCGATATTTACGGCCCTAACAATTTCGACAACCAAATAAGCGAATTAAATCATGAAAATTTACCAGGACGTTCTAATCACCAAGATCTACTCAAATATGCAATAATATTTCATATTGGATAGGTTGGGGTGGGGTCTCGTACATTTGTAAGTGAAGGAAGCTGAACAATTTCGACAGAATTTCAATGAAAATTTCGATGACAAAATGAAGGAATTAAGTTATGGAATTTTGCAAACACAATGTTTAAACATAGACACACTAGATTATATACTAAATTTATATGTTTAGAGGTTAGGGTGGGATCCATGTCTTAATGAGTGAGTGCACAAATGAACAAAAATGTCAAGTCTGTTAGACTGTTACAAACTTACAAACTTCAAGTTAAAACAACTAGAGTACTAGACTTTATGACTTAGAGTTACAACTTACAAGTTACAATATTGTAGGTTAGTATATTTATTGTATAAGTCTACTATTATAATATATTTAGGGTTACATAAGTGAATAATAATAATAATAAAATATTTAGGATTACAAGTTACAACTTACACTTAACATTTTGTATAAGGCTATTATTATAATATATATAAGGTTACATAAATGAAAAATACAAAAATATAAGAACTTCCATTAAAAAGCTTTTGTATCCATTTTGTGTATAAATATGAAATGTAATGATTAGACTTTCAAAATAAGTATAGATATACGTATTTCACACTATTGTTTCTTAGATTTACAAGTTCACTTCAAGATCTTGAGAATTTTAAGAGAAATGTCACTTAGAAATTTAGGATTTTCAGAGTATTTGTTAAGATATGTCTAAAAGGGAGTAGAAATAGGAGGATGAGTAGATGGGCTAGGGAGAGGGGTTACATACTTTAGAATCAAGTAGATCAGCCTTCGAGAGAAATATATCACCAAAAAAATCACTAAAAGATCAAAGTCTCTGCAAATCCAGTCAATGGAACACTGTTTCGCGAAATAGGTGTTGCATTTCGCACTAATTTCGCAATATCCAGCCCCAAACTAGACTAATTTGCAGTAAAATACCCCCTGTTTTGCGAAATTTCGACTGTAACTGCGACATTTTCGCGAAATTGCGGACCAGATCTTGAGTACTGACATTTCGATGTCTGATTGCAAAAAAAATGACATTTCGAGCGAAATTTCGCAATTTCCATCGAAATTTTATTCCATGATTGGGACCCACCAACAGTAGCTGCAGCCTTAATGCCCTCAGGACTCTTTGAGAATTTGCATTTGAGCCATTCTTCATAAACGAACAACCTTAAATTGGACATGTTTTTTAGGAGGCTTTCTAAACTCAGAAATGTTGTAGCAATCTAGTAACACCCGGCTTGACCAGATCACGTCCCAAGAAGCAACTCATGATACTCAGAGTTAGATGATGGTTGTAGATAAATATAGTGAGTGCTTTTGCCTTTTTAAGGACATTTTGTACCCAGTGCAACTTTTTGATCGCCTCCAACATCAAGTTGATGTAGTGTGATGCACATGGGGTCCAAAAGATCATTGGTCGTTTCTCCTTCAGTTGGCGACCCGCGGCAAGATTAGCTCTAGCATTGTCACTAACCACCTGGACAACGTTCTCCTCTCCTACTTCTTCAATAGCATCATCGACAAGGTTGAATATGTAGTATGCATTGTGTATTTGACCTGAACAATCAACTGCCTTGAGAAAATAGGTCTCGTAACGACTATTGACGCATATATTCATGATACTTCTATTGCGTTTGTCTGTTTGTCTGTCCAAGCATCTGTCATCAAAGAGCATCCAGACCGCTTCCATTCTTCCCTATGTAATGCAAGGGCTTCTTTGGTAGTTTCCACCTCCTGTCTGATTAATGGTTCCCTCAACTCATAATAGGAAGGTCCCTTCAAATCAGGTTCAAACTGACCTATAGCTTCCAGCATCACTTGGAAGTTATTACAATTATTGGGATCCCTAATTAGAAAAAACAAAACAATTATTACAATTAGGATTTTACAATTTTTTAATGTACTATCGTAATCAACATCTACAAGCACAAAATAGGATTTTACCAGCCTCATAAATCCATCGAGCTATATATTGACATGTCCTAGCCCTTCGCTCTTTACCTAACTTATCTGGTATTGTTGACTGTTTTGATAACACCATGTCTTTGACAATATATTATGGGTTTCTAAAGAAATAAGTGTCAAGTTGACCTACAACTTTCGGCTTCTTCCTCTGCAAATTCTCGATATCGACAATGTCATCTGCACTTTTTTCAATTTCGACATCACCACACAAATCTTTTAACTCTTGATCCCTCTTGTTCTTCTTCGCATCAAACTTCTCCAAATACTCAGTAATTTCCCTCTTCACCTCGGAAGGAACCTTCTTGCATGCGTCGACATCTCCACGTTGGCCTGCAAGATGTTTCTTCAATCGGAAAATTCCACATGTTGATATATGATCGCAGAAGTTGCATTTAACTTTCTCCCTTCGGGTTGGGTCTGGAAGAGTGTAATACTTCCACCCGGGATCATTTGATTTAGCCGACGTTTGAGCACCACCGACCATACTAATTGTGAATTTGTGATTGACAAAAGAATAATCAGAGATTCAGTAGTCATTATTCAATAAATTATCATTTCAAATTAGCTAATTACTAACCAACTAGAATAGTCATGTAAATTGTAATCATAGTACCCAATTACTGATATTCCGTGTCATATATATTATTTAGAGTCTAGCATCTTGCTGGTATTACTGAACACTGAACAGTGACACCGTGAATTTTTTTCAAAAGTACATCTATACTATGACAGTAATTAAAACTACTCTTATCTCTTATAGAGTGTCAAGCAATCTTTGATAAAACGGTAGTACTGAAATTACAGATTTACTCATTCAAAATTTATTACAGTAGGTAAGGAAATTTGTTCTACGAATAGCAAATTACAAAAACAACTGATGCCATGTAAAGCAATGCTATAGGTTCTAACTGTCAATATATCAAAAATACAATATGATACATTCTGAATGTAACATTCAAGAAAAGAGTACATTTGAACATCCTACAGTAAGTGTAACTATAGATCATTAGGAATGTTCACAGTAGGTAACTAGGTGTACATTTACGATAGATGATTGAATAGCATTAGAACAGTAGCCGTTTTCATATGGATTTGTTAGCGATAGGCTATTAGCAATTTAGCATTAGCAAGGAAGATTGATCAAGACACGCCGACAGGGTACTGTAGCCGTACAATATTAGCCATTTTCATACGGAACAGCAGTTGTACACTATTAGGCTATTAGCCGTTTTCATATGGCTAAGCAGTCGTACACAGGTATCAGTAGGAATCCTATTGTAGGATTGATCATGATTGATCATAAGATTCATAACAGGGTACTTATTAGAATAACGGAAAGTAAGGTATCCTCCTGATCAAACCATGCTACATTCTATTATAATTAGAAATTTATAATTTATAGCTGAACAGAGTACATATTAGATTACATACATGATTGCAAATTTTCAATATTAGATGTAGTCGGACTTCAGTAGGTGTACGTTCACAATCATCATGAGTCAAGGTAAAAAATTTATAGTAAAAGATATTCTTGCGCCAACATTGACAGCAGGTTTTTATCTAATTAGCATTGGATTAGTTAGCATTAGCAAGGAAGAGAAAAGAACAAATCAACAAATTCGGAGGTCAGATTGCATTGCAATTTGATAGCCTATAATAGTTACTAATTATCAACTGTCGTGTACATCTGGATCAATTTAGCAATATCATGACATCAGCATTAGAAAGGAACTGTTGAGGGAGCAAGGAGCAAGGAAGAGGGACGATAAACTGTAAATTCAGTTCGGAACTTGGGGTTGATCTCCATAAAATAGAAAGAAAAAAAAGATGAAAGAATCGGGAAGGAGCCAAGGAGGTGGAGAACGATACTTGAAGAACAGGGTAAGAAGACTTACTTGCTGTCGTTCAGTTGGAACTTGGAGACTTGAAATTTATGTCGATGGCTCTCCTTGGCAGGTATCTCCTTGACAAGTCTCCACTTGGCGCCTGATGGAACTCCTCCAAGGGTCCAAGCTTGGCGCCTGATGGAAGCTTCAACCTTGGCGCAGGGCCACTCCGTCGCTGGTTGTGGGTTGCTGCTACTAGCCGCGACAACAGTTTTTGCTTTGTGTCACTCTGCTTCGCGCGAGCGTAGAGAGAAACCGTGTGGCGGACGACTTTTAATAAGCCAGTAGACGGGAGTCTGTTCCTCATCGGGAAAGTCCCCTATGGCAGCGCCGCGTTTTCGGAAGGGAACCGAGGCGTCGCATTGCTTCCGAAAAAACAGAGCAACGGCTCATCAATACTCACGCACGGGCCAAACGCAAAAAATGACTTAAGGCGCCCGCTCTAGCCGCTAAAGCGTCTTCTGGATAGGCGGCCCATAGCGGCCGCTACAGTAAAAAATGCAAAATTGCCGCAAAAGAGAGAAACGTAGCGGACAGCTGGGTCTAACGCTTAAGCGGCCGCTTAAGAGGCCGCACCACCCGCTTTTTAAATCAGTGTTTCTAACACATGAGCCTGATATACAAATTTTATTAAATCAACACGCATAGAGATTTTTGTCATATTGCTGCTATATTCATATTACTTGCATAATAATATTATACTAATCTAGTTGTAAAGTAAATATAATAATCAAGCACTCCCTATAAAAAAATTTCGTAACTCCTATGAAGTTAATATTACAGTAATAGCAACTTATTAATTGTTATTAAGAAGATATTGTGGGTAGATAATGTTTTGCATTGAAGTCAATATAATTAGAGTGTCCCAGTCCAATGACTACCTAGACTGCCAACTGGCAAAACAAGTTGCAAACATGCATGTCTAAAGGACACGAGGATAAGGTTCGGGTATGGTTCGTGTGAGTGCATTTCATCGCAGGGACCAGTTGAAACCATGGTACTAAACATCCTGGACATCTAGCGATATAACCTTGATGTTACATATGTCTACGCATGTCGATGTCGAAACCTAGTAAACTTCCATGCCCCATTGGTTCCCTACTTGTTGACGTGTGTCAATGAATCCATCCTAGTTGGTGTTGAAATCGACTCAGCTAGCTCAAAACCTCCCATCTTCTCGATGATCTTTGTAGTTATCATTGTTGCACACATAGCGAAGGCATAAAGAAACTTGTAGAAACTGTTTTTTACATTGAGATAACCATTTCCTTGATTTCTAACTAGAGAGTAATGATAAGGTTATTCCTCTACCAGATTTCGACAAGTTTAGTAAAATTTGGCGTAGACCTAATACCATTTCATCTCTCTTAATTTCGACGAGTTTAGTAAAATTTGGTGTAGACCTAATACCATTTCATCTCTCTTACTTTTTCCCTTATTGACAAATTGATGTATTTGAAAATAAGCTCATGTTTTTATTAATTCTAGAATGTGATCCAATTGGGATTTTTGTAGATACAGAACACATAAAGAACAAATTTAAGTTCTAAACATTTTATATAGAAGATTATAGATGGAGTGTGTATTTACCAAAAAATTGAAGTTTTATGCCAAATTCCCTCACAATCTCAATATCTTTTAGCTTATTTTGCGTTTAAGTGTTGGTCTAAAACTTCCTTAATAGTTTTCTTACACGTTCCACAAACTTCCACTTTCATGTCTGTCGAAGTTGACACTTGGACGACATCTTGTACATTTGCACGTGATTGTCTTTTTTTTTGTGATCAAGAGAACCCACCTCAAGCGAGCTAGACATGGTAAAACTCTTGAGGCATGAGAGAGCGTGGTCCGGTGGCCCCCCCCTCCCGCGCCAAATCAGTGTGGATTGTCTTTCGCAAAGTGCCTTCGATGTGGTTCGAACTCGGGTCCTTCATTGGGACTTACCGAACTCTTACCATCCGAGCTACTCACGGTCGTGTTTTTCTTTATATGTAAACATGTATGGATGGCTATATATAAACATATATTTAGTTTTTAAGATAGATTTGATAAAATCTATCAATTTTCATCATGAAATCACTATTTTGAGCTTAATTGTTGTCAAAGATGTGTCGAAGTTTGGTTGTAAAAATCCTCAAAATTTCCTTGATGTTTCCACAAGCTTCCACACCTGTCAAAGTCAACTCGAAGTCAATGTCTTGTTCGGTGGTTGAAACGGTCAGACAATGAACTAACAGCATTGTTTGTTCATATTTTAGAGTTCAAACAGCATTTAGACCCACCAATCTCCCTAAAACCATATAGAAGTAGTTGATGAGCCACGCTAATCAGTGAACTGTTCAGTTTCAGAAGGTTTACGTTTCCAACTTTAAATCACTACATCCCCTCTACATGACTCCCAATACACAAAACCCATAATGCAATATGTTGTAGTCTAATATTAGTGTTAGGCATTCTTTTATGTGTATAGCATTAGATTGTTTAATGCACTAATTTAGAAGCAACGAATTCTAGAAAAGAAATCTTTTTTTAATACACCAATGTTATATTTGGTCCAAATAAAACTTGAAAAAGGAGAAGTCGAACTAAAGTAGTAAGGTATTATCAAGTTTTTATTTATTTGAAAGAATGACTTATTTTCCCAAAATAGCATAGAATTATCCATATTTACCAACATTTCTAAATGATTTAAAATACTAATGAAATCATGGTCAAATGTCAATGTACCAACTAAATGGGTTGGGCCACTGGGTGGACGAGTCAACTACGGACCATTACCTTAATCATTCAGCTCACAGGTTCTCTCCTCCCAAATTTTCTAAACACGTGGACTGGACCACACTGGCCAAATAGTTGAATCTAGCTTTGGACCAAATATAACATCGGTGTAGTCCACCATACGTAATTTTATACTCAGCTCTGTATTAAAGCAGATTAGCCAACTCCCCACACGCACCAACCCCACCCAAATCAACTTCCCCTCTCACCCTCCCTTTGTTCTTCTCTCTTCTATTTATTATAATTTTAGCACGGGCACCCATTGGAGTTCCTCTTTATGTTATCCGCATAAGACAAGACTGCATTTTCAACAAAATATTTGGTTATGAGTTGCTTTCCAGATTCCTTTTTTTTATAAAATGAGGTCAATCTTATTCACCTTGCCCCTCAAGCAAGCACAAAGAATTTATCCACACGAGATACATCAAATCACCCTCAATAATCGCTCGAAAACGATCCACACAACAACACAACCACGGCCAAAACAACCCGCCTTCTAACTAATCCATCAAGCCTCAATCGCACCAGCCTCTTTTCATCCTACCTCTGAAGTTGAGTCAGGAGCTATCATCACCCGCCTCCTCAACCTCTCCTACAGAGATATTAGCGTCAGGGCAATGGTCCACCAACTTGACCGATGAACTAAGCATGCTGCCATCACCCCCGAGGTCCGTCTCGCGTGGGGGACCACCACCCAACTGAGTCAAGAAAGTCCCCAAAACGTCTATGACGCAGACGTCTCTGTGCATCGGCAGCATCATGTATCCACCTCGCAACTTGATACCAAAATTCCGATCTGAGGTCGAGGATGCCTGCAGCGAACCTCCATCCTCCAGATTGCGGGGGACCCATCGGACAGGTCTACACCATGTGGCCCGGAGATTTGCACCGAAAGCAGATCGTAGGTGAAGAGCACTGACAACGCTGGTGTCCATGCTTCAAATAGTGAAGGCATCTATCCATAGAAAAGAGGGACACCTTCCCCCTGTCGGAATGCCTGGACAGTCCCTCGCACGATGACCGGGAGACCGAGACCGAAAGCATGCAACCAAAAAATGGCACTGATGCATCCCAGTTTCCTTCGTTGAAATTATACCACAGGATGCCCATCTAGCATGAAGAAAACGATGGGTCCATCTCAAACTCAAAAGCAAAAGAAGTTTGTCAGCCGCAACACCTCCTTCAATCAACAAAACCTAGAAGAAGAAAAACATTGTAGAAAATGTTTTCCTCCATCCCTAATAAAAAGAAAAGTGAGGTATTACTTGAACTCGATTTGTATTCATTTCATGAAATTAAAAAGCGGCTGAAGCAGCCGCTTTTTTTCCAGCCGAGCGACACTTCAAGCATTTTGTATTGAAGCGGCCGCCTTTTCCCGCTTCAACCCACTTTTTTGGGCCCGCTTCAGACGCTTCAGTATATATTTTAATTATCCAGCCTAATCAGTAACTGAAATATTCAAAAAGCAACATAATATGATATCCAAGATCCTAATATGAGATGAAACCTACCATCAGCATCAACAATAATGACATTCCCAATTGGATCAGTTGTCTCTGTGAATTCAGCTTAGGAGTAGCAATTATTTCATGTTGGAAGTTGTATTGGTGTATAATATATTGGCATTGTATTGGTGTATAATGTAGGTCTTTGTCAATTGGGTTAGTCTATCTTTTGAAAATCTCTTTACATATTACTGTATAATACATAATATTCCTAAATACACTATTATGTTTCTGCAACTATTACTTGTCAAGTATTATCTGTTACCTACTACTTGCAAATGTAGTGTTGTGTCCAAATCTACCGTACTTTTCTTACCTACAACAATTTTAGTAATAGTGTGATAGTATTATATATAGATTCAGGTGTTGTTTTGTCCTAAATAATGGGCATGCATGTATTGTACGTAAAGTGTGAATGTGTACAGTTGTAATTCTATGACATGTATGCCCAGCTGTATGAATCTTGAAAATATTCCAATATGTGATGTTCATTAAGTTATTGGTTATTCTGAATCATAAGTGATGCCTGTTACAATGATTGCAAACATGATAAATTTAAAACATCACTTGTCTATGTTGAACATGTTACAGTGAGTTATACTTCTATCCATATGACACTTTGTCAAAGTCTGCAATTAATATTTCGTCAAAGTCAAGTAATTGATTATTTGTGTAAATACAACCAACTATTAGTAATGCAGATATCATTATCTTTTTAATATTCAGTTAATGTTTAGCTGATAAAACCTATGTACAAGTATTTAATAGTTGCTAATAATATGTTATCGTTTCTATTACTTACCCTAAATTTCAATATGATCTTTAAACGATATAGCCTATAGTATGATCAAAATCATTGATGACTATCACTCAATTTTGTTGGTTATTGAGTGATTTTCACTAATTTAATATGATTAAATATGGAATAGACTGCTTTTTCAAAAAGTGCCCGCTTCAAAACCCGCTTCGCGCTTAAGCGTTCAAGGGGGTCAATCTGCATGCTTTCCGCTTCACACCTTCCAAAACCTAGATTCATTTTCATTTGAATGAATCTAAGGTGCTCTCACATTATTATAGTCTCCTCTAGGAATGCTAACAGTATCTCTACAATTATTAATCACAAGATAGCAAAGTGAGTACAAACAAGAATAAATAGTTACATGTAGCCAAGGAAAGGAATACAATAGGGGTGACCACTCAGTTAATTCGGTCGGTTATGGTTAATTTAATTTAGTTATATTGTTAATTTGTGGTTTGAGATTTTGACCATTAACCTAAACAAATTAGTTTCGGTTAATTTGGTAGTTAACCGGTTATGGTTACTTCGTTCGGTTAATTTGGTTAACCAAATAACACACTTTTAATAATATTCGATGAAAACACTCACAATTTTGAACAATTGTTATATTGTAATAGTATTGCATATTAATATAGCGTTGCACAGTTCATATAAACTTGATTAGTATATAAATGTGGAGGGGGGTTTTAATACAAGTAATATATATAGGTAATTAGGTATATGTGTATGATTGTTTTTTTCTGAATAAATTGTGACTATTCGGTTAACCAAACCAAAAATAGGTTTAACCAACATATTAACAGTTTAACAAATAAACTGAGTTAAATTTTCCAAATTATCCAAAAAATAACCCTTCAGAGTAAACCATATGGGTAAGGTTATTAACCGAATTATGCTCCCCCCTAGAATACAGTTCTTTACAAAGAGAAAGAAGCTAAATATACATAACTTGTTTGCCATTGTAATTAAACATTAATATCAAGTAACATTTCAAACAGTAGACATACCTGAGATACTTCCTTTTGGGGGGAAGCACCTTTCTTGCACTTGGAGGATCCTTTATCTCGAGTATAACAACTCACTTGGATGTTGGTGCCATTTTTGATCTTTTTCGCCGTGCTAGCAGTCCAATTTTCATCATCACTGGAATCTGAAGAATGATCACCATATGTCTCCTAAAATATCGGCATGAGAAGAAAAGTATATCATTTGAGTGCTAGACAAAGATCATTCAAAAGGATATAGTAAGATCTCTTAACCATGTGTTAATTGTTCAACAAAGTTAAACTAAAGCCAGCCTACAAATTTACCACAATGGGCACAACCTCCATAACACCGTCTGTATTTCTTTTTTGCGGGGTGGGGGTCTGTATTTGTCCCGTGCATTTCAAAGATTTTTAGATGTTGATTATTATATCCAAGGAACAAGAAGAATAGGAAATCATTTCATATGTAGCAAAGATTTAATTGGTGTATGTTTAGTGGAATAACAATGATCATATGTTCATTAATGTTGCACTTTCTTGACATATACTAGTATATATAGCATCTTTAAAAATGTTTGGAAAGAATCACATATATTTATTGCAAAAGTCTATTAAAACTGGGCTCTGATGCCCCAACCAGACCACCTTGATGCCTTGACAACACTATGAGTACAACATACTAATACCTAATCATGCATCTATTATATGTCCATCTTTAATGCCTAAAATATTTATCATAGATACACGTACAAGTAACACATACTTTAAAGTGTTCGTACAACTCATATTTTTCTACTTGCATGGTAAGTACTTAAACAACCATTCCATATGGTCATGTGCAACTAAGAGCAAGCAAGGCTGGTTTGGAGAAGATAATATGCCAGAGGGACCCCATTATATCGCAGGTAGGCCGCACTACTGCAAATGGAGAAAGGCTTCTCCTATGGCTCAATCCACGGTACAAGGTGGCGACTGGTTAGAGAACATCCTAGATAGCTCCTTGAACCAGCAAACAGCACTTAGATCCAATGCTAAGGTAGCCCCATTATATCGCAGGTAGGCCGCACTACTGCAAATGGAAAAAGGCTTCTCCTATGGCTCAATCCACGGTACAAAGTGGCAACTGGTTAGAGAACATCCTAGATAGCTCCTTGAACCGGCAAACAGCACTTAGATCCAATGCTAAGGTAGCTGCATTGGTTCCTGATAGCCATTGGCCTCATCCCCTTTTAAGGGGAGTTTGAAACCACTAGCTCATATCATCATTTCTTCTCTGTCAGCACCAATAGCAGATGACAACCATATATATCGCCCAGAGTTATTAGAATGAAACCGAACCGGCTGGTTGAACCGATTGGAGCTAGAACCGGTGGCCGAAACTGTTCGGTTCTCTCACAAACCGGTCCCAGTTTTCTCCGACCGTCGTTTCTTGTCTGTGCATCCCTTGACCCCAGACCAAATTTAAGTTTATTCTTGCTTGCTCCTTCCATGTTCGCATCCCCCTTTGCTCTTCCACTATAATTTGGCATGCAAAATGTAGTATTTGGTTGAATTATTGAAGTTTTAATGTTGTAATCTGATTTTCTCCTATATCTAGATTTCATTCATTTTTCATATATTATAGGATTTTTATAAGTAATTTATGATGTGACCGGTTGAGAACCAGTCCAACCACTTGTTGAACCGCTGACCCGAGAATCGAAAGCCTTGCTGGTTTGCCCATTGGTTTGGTTCTAACAACCTTGATATAACCTCGCCTGGATACAATACAATTTTAATCAGCTTGGAATCTTCATAAACATGCGAAAACCGTTCTCGGGTGGGCTCAATGGTTGTGAAAGTTCTTCACACTCCGATGGTTTCCAATCCAGACGTGCAAGTTTTTCAAAGTTGACTCGTAACCGGAGATCAACTCTAAAGACGAGGCTTGATGCTTGCGTCAAGATGTATATTCTATCGTTCTGCTCCTGAGGCATACATACACCAATTCATTGAAAGTTATCATCCTTACAAAGGCCTAAAGTTATTCCACACGCACGAGCCTTGCATATGTTAAATGCAAGGCTTTCAAGCATAATTACCGGCGGCTAAGTTGTCAGCCTAGTGTTTCTAAGTGTTTTGCTATTTTTATTTTATTACAAATATATAGTAACATTTAAATACATATTTAGCTATATCATATAGATACATTACTATGTAAATTTCTAATGGCTTTATCAATATATGTGACCTAAATCACAACCAACATGACCTAAACTAAATCTGATTGGCACTAATTTGACTTATCGTGATCTAAAATGGACCAAATCTGACCTAATTTGACCTAAATCTAACCTAATTTTGCATAGCATAAACTTCTTAGACATTACCTTTCCTAATTTGCCCTCCTAAATGAAACCTAACTTAGCAAAATCCGCCCAAATTTCCCCAAAACAGACATGATTTCCCATATCAGTCCTAATTCGGTTAAATATTACCTGATTTGGCCTAAATCAGACCTAATTTTGCATACCATGACATAAACAGACCTGACATCCCCTCATGGAACAAAATTTCAATCGAAATTGCCAAATTTCGTTTGGAAAAAAAATTGCAATCGGACATGCGAAACACAAATGCAGTCAATGGGACGTAATTTCGCGAACATTTCGACCCTAGGTGCAAAATTTCGACAGAAATGGTGAAATTTCGCAGCAATATGCCCAGCTTGGGTCGTAATTCCGCGAATGGTACTGAAACACAAATTAAATTTTGAGAAATTTGTTCCAAAAGATGATAATACTACATCTTGGGTATTTTGGCAATTTTTTTGAATCTCTTGCTTCTAAAGGCTATCTTCCTTAATTCTAAGGTATGTTTCCCCTCTCCCTAGACCAGATATACATTACCTTCATCAATTTCTGCACTCTTCTATAGAGATATTGAGATATACTCTGAAAATAACAAAGTTCTTTCTTTGATCTATGTATAAGTGCCCCATGTAACCTAGTTAAATGCTAACACTAGACTTATACAGGTTGTAGTTGGTAAGTTTGGAACTTGTAACTGTAAATTTTAAATTCTAAGTTGTAACTTGAAGCTTTTAACAGTCTAATTGTCTAGCAGATTTGACATTTCTGTTCATTTGTGCACTCACTCATCAAGACATGTATCCCACCCTAACCTCTGAAGATATAAATGTATTATATAGTCTAGTGTGTTTATGTCTCAACATTGTGTTTGCAAAATTTCATAAGTTAATTCCTTCATTTTGTCATCAAAATTGCCATCAAAATTCTGTTGAAATTGTTCAGCTTCCTTCACTTACAAATGTGGGAGACCCCCCACACACACATATCCAATATGAAATATCATTGTAAATTTGAGTAGATCTTGGAGTTTAGATCGTCCTGGTAAATTTTCATGATTTAACTCGCTTATTTAATCGTCAAAATCGTTAGGGCAATAAATATCAAAATTTCGTGCGAAATTTCAAAAAAAATTTGTTTCTGGGCCATCAGACACGACATCAAAATCGGACATTTAATTCTATGCTTCCCCTAATTTATCCTACATTGGACAGAAATTACATGTATTTATAGAAGAATCGAACCGATAGGGGTACCGGTTCAAGGTCCGACCGGATGGTCCAACCGGATTTGATAACACTGCATTAAATAGTAAAAAAAGCAACTGTCAGTGTTCTTCGACATTGCGTTTCGGTGATTGCCATATGTACGAAATTTCACCGAATGTATGTTTTGACGAAGTTTTAAACATTGATTGTTTCAATGAGGACTTTGATGTCAATTTCAATGGTGAAATTAATGAATTAAGTCATGATGGTTTGCAAGCACACTAAATATGTTTTAGAAAGCACAAAGATGAAAGCAAGTGGCCAACCTTCCCATGACACTTAAGTGTGAAGCATAAAATATTTTTAATACATGCACATAAGTTAGATAAATGTAGGAGAAGAGGTTATATTGTGGTTTGTTTCTTTACCTTTATAACATGTATTACATATGAGGCATCAAGTAATTGATTTTTCATTTTTTATAGATGTTGTTGGGCTATTCAGATCTTGTTTTCAATGAGTAATCCTAAGTGGGCGATTAAGCTGGTCACACAAAGTGGGATAAAGTGGAATGAAGCGGGAAACAGCACCCACTTAACGACAACCGCTTCACCAACCACTTCATTCAAGATTCGTTAAGTATATGGGCCACCGCTTAGGCAGATTGTTGTGCAGTGAGGCCCACTTTTTAGATCAATGCACAATAGATTTAAAGACACAATTCTATGCAAAAAATTATAGTAACAAAAGTCTCCGAATTTTACGAAAAATCGGCAATTTTTCACAATGTTATAGGCTTCCGAATATTCATCACGATTTATACGCCAATCGCCGATTTTTCACGACTTTTCACGATTAATCCCGCTTTTTCGCGATTTACACGATTTTTTACGATTCTTCATGACTTTTCACGATTTTTCTCTTTTAAGTCGCTTGCTCTTTTTTTACCAAACCATGTACACAAAATTCCTAATACACACTAAACCTCAAAGCCCCCACTCCTCTGGACAGTTCATGTTATTTCTCAACTATTTTTTACTTCTTTTCCTACATTTTTACTCACTAAGATTGTATGTCTTGTGGTCGTAACAGTTACATGCATCATATACGTATGTACATACATACATTTATCTATATATATACACATGCATACATGCATATATATGCATACATATATATGTATATACTTATATTGCCGACTTATTCTCGATTATTTCCGAATAGTTGACCGAACTTTGATCGAAATTTATCGATCTTTTCACGACTTTTCTCGATTTTTTCCGAATTCCGATTTTTTCCAGCCAGCCAAAAAGTTGTTGAATCCCGAACTTGTTACTATGCTAGGTAGTAAAGTAGTACACCAATGAGTAACGGACTTTTTTGGATATCAATGCATTATGGTGATGGTCAATTGGTCATCGGTGCATTTTTCCAAAATTATCATGTTTTTTGAATAATGCATGTGACACTTAAGATCATAGTTTAAAATTTCCACAAAATCGTCAAAATTTCCACAATTATTTCCATACCGATGGCCATCGGACATTGAAATGCACATAATTAGTATGAAATAGTTTAAAATAGTAAGGCTTCAAAAGAAAGAAAAAAAGGTTTGACGGTACAAAAAATTATTGTTTAGTACATAATAGTTGCATTACATCTATTGCAAAGATCAAAGTTGACTAATTCCATTCTATGAAGCATGGATACATGTGCGGGGATATCGCGATTTATTAAATTGTAGGATGCAAGTACAGCATGGATACGGCTGTTATTTAGTATTTGTTTATAATTTACAATGTTTAAAAAAAAAACATGAAGCGGGAGGTGTGGATCAATGTTCAAAATTTCGACAAATTTGTCGAAATTTCTGTGGCAATTGGACATCGAAATTGACTCACAAAACTCTCAAAACAGGCAGATCATCAATTTTTTTATTACTTTTTTATATACTATGTACTGGCTAGAGCATTTTTTTTTGCACAGTTTTGTGTCTTTAAGTCTATATATTGTGTTTGAAAACTATAATGACTTAGTTCATTGATTTTGCCATTGAAAATTGACATCAAAAATCCTCATCGAAACAGTTCAAGGTCATTCACTAAAAAATGAAGAGACACCACCCCCACATATCCAATATGAAATATTATTACATATTTGAGTAGATCTACACTAGTAGATCATTCTGATAAAATTTCTTAAATTAATTCATTTATTATGCCGTCGAAACGCCAGGAACGCATTTTTTGAAATTTCTGTCGAAATTAATGTTTTTGTGGCCACCGAAACGGCATCGAAATCGGACATTTTCTTCCTTGGTGTGGACAGCACCTTGTGGCCGGTTAAGCGCTAGGCAGGCGCTTTTTGAAAAAGCGGGTGCCTAAATTCTTATATAGTTTTATAAAAAAATTAGACATATTTCCAATGTATCAAAAAGCGGGAAGCGGGAGGCGTGCGGACAGCACCCTGTACCCAATTAAGCGGTAGGCGGGCGATTTTTTAAAAAGCGGGTGTCTAAATTTTATATATTTTTATACAAAATTACATGTATGTATGTGTATATAAAAAATGTAATTATAAGGAACTTCTATACATATCTAATCAGCAAATCAGTAATTAACTAAGTATTCATCAATACTTTACTATTAATCAGTATCTCTAATCACTAAAATCAGCAAGCAGATCAGTAATTGTAAATAACAAACTATGAATTATTGAATTAAAGTAATCACTAAAGTAATACTAACCAGTAGTACCAATCATTAATCACTGAAAGCAGCAAGGAAATCAGTAAAACTAATCATGCATTAGAAGTATAATAGAGCAATATGATATTTACTTAGATGCATTACAGCAATACCCAATTATTACAGCTTACACACAAAGTATGCATTCTAAATTTGGACTAGCTACATCATAGAATATTTAATGTATCCAAGTTTCATATATTATAGTCAACACTACTTGGACTATGCAATTAATTAATGTTAGATGCTTACATTAGGATTTTTAAACAAAAGCGGGAAAAAAGCGGAAAAAAAGCGGGTGAGGCGGGAAAAAAGCGGGCGATTTTGTTCAAAACGATTAAGCGGGCGCTTAGGGGCTAAATTAGGCGGATGAGGGTCATGTCCGCTTAAGCGGCCGCCTGGGCCATTTTTTAATTCACTGCATATCTCCATATGCTTAGGAGTTTTAGACCATGTATTAAGAGTAAAAATCATCCTACACAACAATGTAAACTATTTATACTACAAATATACTTTAGTCTCTTTTCATATTGTGACTGTAATTTACAGAATTAAAAATTAATATTTTAATATGCAGTAGACAGTAGATGTGTAGTGTATTAAAAAAATAATGTATTATTATATACTATAAGGTACAAAAAATAGTTTGTTGTAGATATAGTCTACTAATGTATATTATTTAGTATAGAATCATGTTTAATACAATAATGTACTACATATTGTATGTTTACAATAGTAATGTATTACTATATGCTACAACAGCAATGTATGTATATATGCTACAATAGTAATGTCTAGTACATAGTAGTATAGTACTATTAAACAGCCTCCTTTTGATTCATGTGGGCCGGCAAGAAATTGGGCGTGAGTTTGGCCGCCCAGACCAAAAGTGGGCCCATGCAGCCGCTCAAAAAAGGCCCTCAGGCGGGCGCTCAAGCAGGTGAAGCGGGCTTCAAGCAGCCACTTAGCTGCAAACCGCCTAACAGTCGCTTAACCGAGTTTTGGTGCAGCCAGCCCCTGTTGCCGCTAACACTTTTCAAACAGTAATGTCTAGTACATAGTAGTATAGTACTATTAAACAGCCTCCTTTTGATTCATGTGGGCCGGCAAGAAATTGGGCGTGAGTTTGGCCGCCCAGACCAAAAGTGGGCCCATGCGGCCGCTCAAAAAAGGCCCTCAGGCGGGCGCTCAAGCAGGTGAAGCGGGCTTCAAGCAGCCACTTAGCTGCAAACCGCCTAACAGTCGCTTAACCGAGTTTTGGTGCAGCCAGCCCCTGTTGCCGCTAACACTTTTCAAACTGTGATAATTTTATTTAAAAATGGTACTATTTATTCATAAAAATGCAAATTAAGACAAACCATTTTCATTGGCAATAAGCTTCCTGAAAACTGATCCAAAGGTTTGTTGATTCAAGGTCTAAATTGGAACCCATTTTTCAATTGACAAAACCCTTGTTTTGATGATGACTAACCATTCCACTTATTTGTGTGTAATGCTTCTACTTGAGTGATTTTAGATTAGGTATAGACACTCCGAATGCCCTAATTTGCATATCCTATCTTGGAGAAAAGACAAGTCGAAATCAATACAAGTACACTTTTGTGGAATATGATGTATCTCTGTTATAATCATGTTGTAAATCACTTGTAATGATTGTATGACTTGTAATTAAGCTTAGAAAATCAGGAGGATTTAAAATGAATATTTAAGCACTTTAATGGCAATTTTTAAAATTCATTACAAAGACCTTTGTTGGCTGAGTTTCATCTTTGATAAACTCAACCGACCCCCTTGATGGATTTTGGAACTGCCAGTATCGGTCGAGTTTCCTCAGGACAAATTTGACTGACACCCTGCAATGACCAAATCAAATTTAAGCCATCGACCGAGTTTCATCTAGGATAAACTCAACCGACATGACAAATTTGATTTGTCGCATGGTGTTATTGGTCGAGTTTCCCAAAAGTAAACTCGACCGACCGCACTGTATGGAATATGCAGAAAAAGTTACTAGTTGTTGGAGTGTTGCAAAACTCGAAAATAGATCCATTGCAACACCCCAAACGGCTAGAATTAGTTATTAAGTGTTCCTATAGGCTAGTAGGCATCCCCAACTATAAATAGGACTAATTGGACTTCATCCCATGGTAAGCCAAGCATTATGAAGGTCCCTATATTATAGTTGAGTGCCTCCAAGAGCCTCCTCCCATTCTTAAACTTAATCACTTGCTACATCCATTAGAGTGAGTAGGAGATTTGTGACAGAGCTAGTCCCACATGTATATCTTGTGAGGCTCTCACTTCCTCCACTTCCCAATCTCTCTTTCTACCATGAAGATGAAGGTTCTCTTTCTTGGCTAAGAGAGGTGAAGAAGAAGGGAACGAGTCTCTTGGTGAGCTTCTCCTTAGCAAAGTTGAAGTCAAAGGCAGAAGATCCAAGAAGAGTGGGAAATTTCTTCAAGGCAGAAGACTTATAAGAGTAAGTCCTTGGTGAAGGCGGAAGACTCGTTGTAAAAGTTGGTAAGTCCTTGGTGAGGTTGAAGACTCTTGGGCTTGGATAGGTAAGTCCTTTGTGAGGTTATTGGGTCCCTTGTCCTCAAAGAGAAGGTTGGGTATCCTTGTCTAGGAAAAGGAAGGTCTTATTGTATCTCTTATAATGGAATATAAGGAAGGTGCAATGGTTGCAAAAGCCGAGAGATTGAACTCTCTGGGTAGAGGATGTACACTCCCCTAGTTTGGAATTTGGAACCACTATACATAACTTGTGTTCTTGTTCTTATTCAATCTCTCTCATCCTTGCCATACTTGTTGAGTCGGCCGACTAGTCGACGACTAGTCACCTGGTCGCTGAAGGGGGTCCGACTAGCCCTGCCGCCTAGATTTGGACCTCAAGTTGTCGTCCACCCAGGCCGACTAGTCGGCCGACTAATCGGCCCAAACCAAGCCTGGGCAACCGCTTAGTTAGGCTAGAGCCAAGAATGATAAGGTTTTTTTTGTTATACTAATTCCCTCAACCCCCTATCTCGAATGTTTCTATTTGTCTTTTGCAATGCTTTGATGTGAACATCAATTTCATTCACACTACACTAGTTCAATTAATAACTTTTAATTTAGTTACAAAAATTCAACAAGCACTAAAAGTCTATTTTTAATAAACTTTTCTCAATCTAATCATATTTGTTTAATTTGAATACATTGAATAATCTTCATTCAAAATGTTTGAGGTGTTTTATGACATCATTTACCAAATCTAGGTTATTATTTACCAAAACATGGGATAATGCATTCAATTCTTATTGATTATTGTTTGTTGTGTTTATGACAATATCTAAAAAAATGGATTATTACTTCCTTAGATGTGTTTACATTAGTTTTTTTATATAATGTGGTGTATATAACTATATAACTATATATATATATATATTTATATATATTACAATATATTACTAATTATATGTAAAAAAACCTACGCCTGGGTGGCCGACTAGTCGGCCTGGTCGCCCAAGGAATCTGGGTGACCAACTAGCCGCCTTGACAAGTATGATCCTTGCTATATATGTTTAGTTGCATTCAAATTCCATATATGCAACCCTATCTTTTGACATAATTTGAAGGCCTAATGAATTTGGTTTAGTATTTTTAGCTCTATTCAACCTCCCCTCCTAGAGCCTGTCATCTTAGATCCAACAAGTGGTATCAAAGCGGGTCTTCTCCAAGCATACTTCCACAAGTAGGAAAAGATGAGTGATTATCAAGGAGAGAGATACCTCATCAACATTCCAATCTTTGATGGAAGTAATTTCCTCTATTGGAAGAAAAGGTTACAATTCTATATCCAAGGATCAAGTCTTGAGCTATGGAGAATGGTGGACCTTCCATACAAACTATCGGGGACAAAGATAGAAGAATGGGATGAAGCTACCTTAAAGAAAGCAACCTTGAATGCAAAAGTCATCAACATTCTCTATGCCTCTATCTCCCCCGTTGAGTTCAACCGGATTTCCTCTTGTGAGACGGCCTATGAGATATTGAGAAAGCTATGTGTCACTTATGAGGAGACAAAACAAGTGAAGGAAAGCAAAGCTACATGCTCAAAGGCCTCCTTGAAAACTTCAAGAAGGCAAAGGAGGAGAGGGTAGTCGAGATGTACTCAAGGCACCATTGTAAATGGTCTTGCCGTTCTAAGTCATCCTATGGTAGATGAGAGATCAACTCTAAGATTCTTAGAACTCTCCCCAAGACGTGGCAATCCAAGGTGACATCTATTGAAGAAAGCAAGAGCCTTAGTGAAATTTCAATTGAAGATCTCACGGGAAATCTACAAGCCAATGAAGTTACACTTGACAAGCAAGAGGAAGAAGAAAGAAAAGAAGAGAAAGAGCTCGAGCATTGTATTAAAAAAACAGCCCAGGTGGCCGCTTAAGCGTTGAGAGGTCCTAGCCATTCTAATCCAACCTCAGGCATCCGCCTGACACTTGGGCCATTAAGCGCCTGCTTTTGGGCCGCTCAGCCCGCCTAAGTGGCCACTTCAACAACTGTTTTAGGCAGCCGCTTTGACCCGCTTAAGTAAAAATCGGCTTCTAGAGCCATGATACTGGAATTTCTTTGCTGATTTTATACTTGAATGGATATTAATGTATTATATTTCTAGTGAATGATTAGTTTTATTGATTTCCTTGTTGCTTTCAATGATTACTGATTGGTATTACTGATTAGTATTACTTTTTTGGCACAATAGTGATTATTTTATTAATATTATTGATTAGTAGTAAAGTTTTTAATAATTAATTCATAGTTGGTTATTTCGAATTACTGATTTGCTTGTTGATGATTAGAAATATTGTTTGGTGGTAAATGCTTAATTAAATACTGATTTACTGATATGCTTGCTTATTTTACCTATTAGTATTACTGATTAGTTGTTTAGAGTTTAATAATAAATTCATAGTTGGTTGTTTTGTTTTTGGTGATTAGAAATATTGATTAGTAGTAAAGTATCGGTTAATACTTAGTTTTAATTACTGATTTGTTGATTAAATATGTATAAAAGTTCCATAGAAATATATTTTTATATACAAACATGTGTAATTTTGTATGAAAAATATATAATAATATCAAAACCCACTTTTTCAAAAAACGCCCGCTAATCGCCTGCCTGACGATTGATCAACTATTGTCGACACGCCTCCCACTTCACGCTTTTTAAAACATCTCAAGAGAATGAAGAAGGCTGAAATCAAGGCTCAAGTTGAAGCTTTTGTTAACCAAACCTCTCCGTCCTTTCAAGTTGAATAAGATGCCATGTACTCCAAAGGGTAGGCCCTACAAAGGCAAGTCTTCCTCCTCTATCATGTGTTTCAAATGTGGAAAGAAGAGTTATTTCAAAGAAGATTGCTTACAAGATAAAAAGACCCATCATCACAAGAGAAGAGAAGAGAAGAACAAGAAGGAGAAATTACACAAAAGCTCTAGTGACTCCTCCAACTCAAGCTCAAGTGAAGAATCAAGTGGAGGATCTAACTTTCGCTCTAGTGAAGATGGAGAATGTCTTTTTGCTCTCATGACCTCAACAAATGAAGACTGAAGTGAAAAATCTAAACTATTTAGATAAAGAATCTTTAATTGCCATTATTTATGCTACTCGTGCCTTTTTCAAGTCTACTAAAAAGAAAAAGAAAAAGCTTGCTAGAATTGTTGATAATTTGCATGTAGAAAAAGATGATCTTGAACATGCTAACATTTGCTTGCTAGATGAAAAAATGCTTATCTTAGTCAAGTAGACTCTCTTAGACTTGAAAATGCTAACTTGCTTGATAAGATAAGATTTTTAGAAACTCAACCGCTTATGTCTAGTTCTAATGAAGAGCATAGTAAAATTGTGAATTCTCCCATACATGATATTGATGTTCTTGAAACTGAGAATGAGGACAAAGACTTTATTTTGCAAGGAATGGAATCTGAAAATAGCGTCTATCTTTCTAAGAATGCTTTGCTCGAAAATGAAAATGTTTCCTTGTTTGCTAAAATCAATGTCTTGGAATGTTACTCTAGTTCTACTAGTAGAGAGAATGATATTGTTGCTCTTCATATTGAAAAAGATTCTTATATGACCAAAGTTCTTTGCTTGGAAACCGATTTTATACATGCTAGAGATGAAATCAATCATTTGTCTTCTACTATTAGTTCTCTTATGCATGATAATCATAGTTTGAGATCATCTATGCAAAGATTCTTTGATGATAAAAAGAATCTTAATCAAATCCTAGATCATATTACCGAACAAATGGATACAGATGGTTTTGGACTTGATAGTAGCCAAAGGAACAACAAAGACAAAGGACTTTCATTTTTCAATGAAGAATCCTCTAATTCCAAGGCTATGAGATCATGTAATCATTGCAATGAAATTGGTCATTATTCTAAATATTGTCCTTTTAGGAAAGCACTCAACAGCAATAGGACTTGGGTTGCTAAACTAACTCCTACGGCCCAAAAATATAATTAGGGATCATTTCATCTTTCTTCTAGTATGTCACTTGTTAATGGATTAACTTAAGCTATTGATTTGCAAATTGGTTTCTCTATCCATATAAAAGAAAAAAGGTAAGATGAGTATTGGGTGGCAACAAGTGGAAAAAAAATGGTAAGAACAGAGATAATGTTATTCTTGCTCATATCCAATCATTGTTTGCTTTTTCCAACATTAGTATGCACAATACATTTGGAAGATTGCAGCGGGTCTCTCTCTCTAGGGTTAGGCACTCGCTTCTCTCTAGCATCCGCGACGGCCACCGCTGGGGGGAGGGGGCGCTTCCCGACGTCTTCCTCCCGCTGGCCTCAAAAGCCTCGGCGGCGTCTTCTTGGTTCGGTCCTAAGTTGAAAGGATGGTGTATTGTTGGGTTCTCCACGACAGCAGATGAGCAGAGACGCGATGCGCCGCTGGGCAACGGACGGGTTGCGGTTCGACATAGTCGACCTAGTCGACTCCATCCCGCCCAGGAGTGGCAGATGGAGAGGAGTGATGCCCTCCCGGTCCTGATGCTCTACGCAGCTGCTCCGTCATCGCAGTGATTTAGGGGTTCTGCCTTTCACCTCTGCTCCTGCTCATCCGTTGCTGTGACCTGGATTCCCTGGGCTACGATGCCCCCAAGGAACAAGGTGACCGATACCGACGTTGTTTCGACAGCTTGGAAATAGGTATTTACCGGTATACCGACGGAAATACCGACAGATGCAATCCTGGCCGTTTCGACGCCAAAATGAACGAATTAATTTATGAATTTTACAGGTGTAATCTCTACACCTAAATGCATCGTTTTATGCAATGAAATTCTATATTGGGTGTTGGGGGGCGGGGGGTCCATAATGGGGGAGGTAAGGAATATGTCCTATTTCGTTGGGATTTCGATGACAAAATGTAGGAATTAAGATATGAAATTTTACTAGCACAAACCACACACTTAAATACACACAATTATGCAATAATATACAATTTACACATATGAATAACATATCTACTAACAACTCACATCAGTTGTATGTTGAGTGGCGCGCTGGTTCTCCACACAGTAATGAGTTGATATTACTGAGATATTGCGACCATGACATGCACATCCTATAAAGGTGGTTGTATGTAGTCACATGCTCCTCATACACATCATTATTGGCAAATTGTATGAAGTTCCATGTTGCTCATGCATGTGCGATACTGTATAAGTGTATAATACTCCTTTGTATTATATTCACATTACTCTTTAGTAAAACATCTTCCACTAAACATAAAAAAGTAACTAATTATATCAATACTAATTGTAATATGCTTAGATAGATTGTATGATAATAGTAATTAATAGTTTTGTAAGTAGGTAGATCTAGTGATAATATTGTAGATCTATATAATATACTTATAAATGTATGTATAGCTTGCGTAAACATATTAAAAATGGGGTAATACTAGGCTTTGGCGGTAAAAAACACTTTTTTTAGGTGAAAGTGGAAGAAAAAAGTAGGAAAAAGAGATGGAGAGGTTGCTAATGGTAGAAATGAAAGAGATTAGTTATAATTACCTTGATTTGGGTTGGTATTAGCTCCAATCGCCAATAATCATCCAAATGCACCTTCTTTTCTCCTCCCAATAAGTAACTACAGTCATTCTCGCAAAAAACGGTATACCCATCGGTATACCGCCGATTTCAGTCGGTACAGTGAAGTTAGTAGTGCATTTTGCACCGAAATCATCGAAACATGGCGGTATACATGTCGGTATTATAGGTATTTGCAATCCTATCGGTACGCACGCATGTTTCGGTATCGGTACGCGTCGGTATCGGTATTTCGATCGAAATACCGCCGATACCGGCGAAACTTCATTCCTTGGTTGCCCCCTCATCTTCGACTGACCTGCTTCGACGATGCCTCCCTGCTCCGAGCTCTGGCGCGACTGGGTCAAGGCGGCGCCATCCTCAAGGTTCGCCAAGGAGTCGCCGTGCAAGTAGTAACTGGTGCGGCTCTGGTTTCTCTTCGCCAACTTAGTGGTTGTCTGTTCACAGGCCGACCACAAGGGTTCGATGGTTGCTCAATGGGCAAAGGGTCAAGGGCCTCCTTGCCTTTCACTTGGACCTTGCTGGATCTGGGAGTTTCCTGCTTTTGCCAGCATCGGTGGTCTTCCTCGACGGTCTGCTGCTGCAGGGTGCAGGGTCACCACATAGATGCTTGAAGATATGTCGCTGAGACATGGTAGCAGCTCAGGCTGCGTGAGGGAGCAGGTTGGGGGGGACAGTTCTTCTTCTCCCTGTTGGACCTGATGTTGTGTGTGGGTATGCTCTGGTGGTGTTTGTTGTCGACGTTTCCACGATGGTTCCCTCTAGGCGACCGTGTTGATGCGTCCGACAGTCTCCCTGATGTTTCGCGGGCTGCTATGCGGAAGAACGCTCCTAAGGTGTTTGCTGGTTTGTTGCTGTGTAAATAGTAGCTACCGATGATCAAGGTTTTCTGGCTGGTTAAATCCCTGCTCAATGGGGTTATCAGAAGCTAGGTCTGTAGATGTATGCTGGTTGTCAGTCGATCATGTCCTCCCTTTGTGGGTGTATTGAATGCTGGAGGATCCATGTCTTGCCTGCTTGCAGCCGCAGATGTCTCAGGATGTTCGCTGATGATATCCCCTACTGAGCTCGAACTACAGGGATCCAGAGCAGGTTTCCGTTGGATTTCCTCTTGCTGCGTGCTGATACACCATTCAGGTGTTCGGTGCTTTTTGTGAAGGATTGTACCGGGTGCAGCTGGTTCAATTCTTCAGGAAGGAGGCAAAGAGTGGCTGACTTGTCTTCTTGTTTTGTTTTCTTTTGTGTTCCATCTGAGTATATCGTCTAGGAGCCGGGATAGGGGACGACTTCTCAGGTTGACTTGGCAGCTGAGTTGATGTTCATACAGGCATCTTTGTGGATGTTTTGATTGGTTATGTATGTTCTTCTCTCTCACCAGTTAGGTCCTTCTGTTTAGTTTGTAACCTGGCCCTTCTTCTGCGTTTTCTTAGTTTGGTGTTTTTTCTTAGTTTCGAGTTCCTTATATCCCCCTGCGTGGGGTTTGGGACCTAGTAGTTTCCTTAGGGGCACAAAAATGTACCTAAAGTTTTGGTTTCTTAGTAACAGGATTTTTGCGCGACCAAAAAAAATACATATGGTTTTTGAGTCAAAGTTGGTATATTGTGATTTTCATCACTTCTTGCTCAAAAACTATTTCTGATGCTTTTATAGTGCATTACTAACTTGCTTACACATGTTTGGATATAGTTTATATATTTTATCATGCCTCTACATACATTTTTCTGAAATATATGTGATTTTTTACAGCAGTTGTTGTCGGCCGAATTTGTCCTAAAAGAAACATGACCGACAAGCATCAATGGATTTTGCTAACAGTTGTTGTCGACCGAGAAGTTCACCCCAGAAACTCGACCAACAATATTGTGCACAGAATACACAGGTGGCTTTTTGGATGAGAATTTCCCTCTCAAATATATTTTCTTAATCCATAGTCTTATTCTATGGAGCTCCCTTTGGTACTTATATGATATGCATATTGTCTTTCTTTAAATTGCCCTATCTTGCATACAACTCTATTTTTCTAATTGCTATAAATAAATATCTCTATATCCTGTGATTTCTCGCCTTAAGTTGTTATGCATGTTTTAATGATGATCGATTTGACTCTTTTGGTTGTGATCTAAATTGATTCCGTTGCGCTCAAACTTGCTACATCTATATAGTTATATATCTTGTTTTGATACAACTTTGAGTTTCTTAGTAGCAGTCATCTTTTGGTAATGATGCATATCTGCTAGTGAATTATATCCTTTCATACTTCTAAAATTGCATATCTTTTTGTTTGGATATTTCTCTACAACTACTCATAGTTTGTTCTTTAACTTGTGAATCTTTTGCTATGATCTAGATCCTATTAGTAGTCCTAACTTGCGATATCATCTATTAGTAGTTCATATACATGTGGTTATAGCGTTGTTCATCTTTTGGTATTCAACTATATGCTATGCTTGTATCTTGATTAATACATACTCAAGCTTGTTCCTTGACATGCATATTTACTATCTTGAGTTACGTGCTTGCATAGCCTTTTGTTGATTGTTTGTTAGAACTAATGCATATCTTAATTTGCCTTATAGACATTGCTTGGACAAGCCCTTAGTTTTTGCTCTCCATTCTAACTTTTGATATCTCCTTTTGCTAACAAGTTGTGTTTTTCAACCCCCTCACTTTTTGAAATGACAGAGGAGAAGACATGTCTTGTGTAAAAGGGAGAAGGCATATATGAGTAGAAGACATAGTTTCTATAAATGTTATGAAAGTTGGTCATGCAGGAGAAATAGCATCAATTGGGGGGGGCGGGGAGTATGAGAACTCCATTAGCATCAATTGAGGGGGAGCATATGAAAGCAATTCCATTGAAACCCCTAGGTTTCTCAAGATGTATGATTTTACTTATAAGCTTTCAATACATTTATGGAATGGTTTATCATCTTCAAAAAGGGGGAGAATGTTGACTCAATGTCTAAATTGAAACTCTTGTTTCAATTGACTAAACCCTTATTTTGATGATGACTAAGCATTCCACTTATTTGTGTCTAATGCTTCTACTTTAGTGATTTCAGATTAGGTATAAACACACTCCAAACTGAAAATGAAGTTTACATCAAAACAGTTCCCTATGGTAGAAAGTTACAAGTATTTGGGAATCTAGATACAAGTGTTTGCAAACAGCAAATGTCTAAGACAAGTTGATAGAATTTGAAAAATAGGATGGTAAAAAGGTCAGGATTGAGGCAATGCTTATCTTTAGAGGAGATGGTATAGATATTATCAATATAGAAATCCGGAGTGAACCACATAGAATTAGTCACCTAAAAAAGAGGTATATTAACCAATAGTACCAAAAAGTGAAGCCTTTTTTGAGAATGTGGCACAGAATTAAACGTCTGTTTTCGATGTCGTGTTCGATGGCCCAGAAACAGAAATTTTTTGAAATTTCGGCAATAATTTTGATATTTACGGCCCTAACGATTTCACCGACCAAATAAGCGAATTATATAATGAAAATTTACCAAGACGATCTAAACGCCAAGATCTACTCAAATATGCAATAATATTTCATATTGGATATGTGGGAGGTCTCCCAATTTGTAAGTGAAGGAGGCTGAACAATTTCAACAGAATTTTGATGCCAATTTTGATGACAAAATGAAGAAATTAAATTATGAAATTTTGCATGCACAATGTTTCGACATAGATACACTAGATTCTATAATAAAGTTATATGTTTAGAGGTTAGGGTGGGGCCCATGTCTTAAAGAGTGAGTGCACAAATGATCAGAAATGACAAGTCTGTTAGACGGTTACACTGTTAGTTACAGCTTAGAATGTATAACTTACAATTACAAGTTACAAAGTTATGAACTACAAGTTGTGTAAGTCTAGTGTTCGCATTTAACTAGGTTACATGGGACATTTATACATAGATTCAAGAAAGAACTTTGTTATTTTCGGAGTATTTCTCCATATCTCTACAGAAGAGTGTAGAAATTGATGAAGGTAATGTATAGATGGTCTATAGATATGGGAAACATGCCTTAGAATTAAGAAAAATAGGCTTTAGAAGCAAGAGATTCAAAAACAATTGCCAATATACCCAAGATGTAGTATTACCAGCCTTAGGAGCAAATTTCTCAAAATTTAAGTTGTGTTTCTGTACCATTTTGCAAAATTACAGCCCAAACTGGCCTTTTTCTGCGAAATTTCACCCTATTTTGCGAAATTTCACACCTAGGGTCGAAATTTTTGCGAAATTACGTCCCATTCCCTGCATTTCGTGTCCGATCATAGGTTTCGATGTACGATTGAAGAAAAAATGAAATTTCGAGTGAAATTTTGCAATTTCGATCGAAATTGTATTCCATGGAATGTGGGGGGAATCAATGTGCATTAAATGTTCACCTCGGCAAGGCAAATCATCAACAAGTACACAAGGGTGAACGAACAACTTTGCAAAGAACCAGTACGATGTGGGGACTCTTCAGTTTTAAGTGGATTGTTTTTTCTCACCCTGGGAACATAGTTGTCTAGGCGGCTAGGCGGTCCTTCCCGCCTAGGGGAAGCCTAGGAGGCCTAGGCGCCCAGGCGGAGGCCTAGGCATTTCTAGGCGTTCTTCATATTTGTGTATATTTTACATATATATAAATGATTTTGTGTATACATTCAGTTATATTCAAATATGTACATCATTATGTACATTTGTATTGCTTGTCCCTAAGCTTAATAAATCATAACTTTACCTACATCACACTTGTCACGACCTAAGATAGATCTATTCGGCTATAATTTGACCTAACACGATCTAAATTGGACCTAATTTACCTAATTTGGCCAAAGCCAGACTAATTTTGGCATAACATGACCAATCAGACATAACTTCACCTAGTTTGTCCTACATTGACTTAAATGAGCCCTAATTTAGAGAAATCAGATCTAATTCCCTCAAATAAGATATTTTCCAAAATCAGACATATTTCCCGCAAATCAGACCTAATCTGGCCAAGTTAGATCTGATTTGGCCTATATTAGAACTAGTTCTTCCCCAAAATAACTAAACATGATCTAATTTGACAAAATTCCAACCTAATTTATGCTAATTTTGTCTTCAAGTGTCTTAATTTGGGCCTAAAAGGCCTTAGGCATCCACTTTAGATATCTAAAAGCCTAGGCGCCCAGTTTAAGGCGGACCACCTAGAGCCTAGGTGGCCTAGGCGAGCCTAGGTGGCCTAGGCGAGCCTAGGCGGAGCCCAGGTGAGAGCCTGGATAACTATGCCTGGGAAGGGCACTAGGGTCCTAATAAGAAGGGCGAACACTTTTTTGGTGACCTAAGTGGGGTGGAGAAAGGAGCAAAGCCTTACACTATTGTAGCACAAATAAAAAAGTAGGGGAAGGAGGAGAAGAAAAGGAAGGAAGGAGCAATGATTGAAAAAGCAGTCCGCTTCACGCTTAAGTGCCATCTTAAGCGTTGTGTAAGGGACAGTCGTTTTTTCGGACCTAGGCGGGTGTTGAGGCGAATTGAACCGAAGCGGCCACTTTTTAGCAAAAATCCCCGCCTTGGCCCGCTTAATTGGGTCTGCCTTAGCAGCCCGCTTCAACCGCTTTCTAGCAAAGTGTGGATTATCATCAATTTGATTACCTGATTACATAGCCACTTAAACCCCAACATCCCGTCAAGTTCAAGTCGGCGGCAATATAGCCGCTAGGAAATGGTTTTTACGGGCCTTCTGGTTTCCAATTGAGAGTGGGAATCGATCCCTATTCCTTGGCACCCTCGTCCGTCCATAAAAGGAGCAACAACGGCTGCACAAAACACACCAACGACAGTTGCTTGGAGTTGAACAAGTCGATCCTTAGCGATCGAAGGGAAAGCATATCGAAAGGAGGAGATGTTGCACCCTTAGAGTCCACCTAGAGTCTAACAAGCGCCCAGTCGGTCACCCCTCATTGAGACGTCAAGGTTAATAAAGGGGAAGTAAGGACCAAGAACAGAGGTTACAAAGTGGTCAACAAGTCCGTATTTTAATTGATCGCTTCTCTTGAGTTAAACATCTTGCTTCTGATTTTTATATTCAACGTCTTGTGTGTACTAGTTCTCTGTTAGTGATTAATAATCAACGTTTGCAACCGATGTATTAATTGGACAAGCTTCATTCCAGTATGCATTCACCACACTCCATTATTGCTTTCGGGCATGGAACTAAACTTCGGCGAAGTTGGGCGAAGTTTCGCCTAAACGTCAAACTTCGAGCTTAGGCGAAGTCGAATCCTCAGTACTTCGGCTAAACTTCCGGACGAAGTTTCCCTGATTTCGTCAAAGTTGTTTTTTTGTATGTATTTTCGTCTCAACTTCTCCGAAGTTGTCGAAGTTTCCTCGAAGTTGGGGGGAAATTGGACGACCCAGAATATTAATTCTAACTAGTGCACTAACGGCCATATAATACATAAGTGTTGCCTCCAACCCTCTTCGCAACTTCTAATATCAACTCCTATGTTTGTTGCGCCACTCTTTCCTATAGAGGGTCTTGTAACTACTATTTGGTTGTATATTTGTATATAATACATATGTTCAACACTTGAATCGTATTAGTATGTGTATTGCATGTCTGACCATTGCAGGCGCACATCATATTATCAACCTACTTAGGGCGAAAGACTCATGAATCGTGTATTTTTGTTAAATTAGCAATTATGAGAAAGAGGTATAACATAATTAGAAGTTTTCAATCGAAGTTTCCTTCAAATTCACATCATTTTTTTCAAAAATCGGCATCGACGTTTGTTGAAGTTTGCACCTAAACTTCCTCGAAGTTTCCACAAACTTCCACTTCCACACCTGGCGAAGTCGACACGAAGTCAAAGTCCTGCACCATGCTTCCGGGTGTAATTATTCTCATTGTGTTGTAACTTACTACAAGTGTGCCTAGCACCTACATATTCTAATTTCTTTTGAATTTAGTAACGAATCGTTATATTGTAGATTGGTACATTAAAACTAATTATTAATTGAAGGAAATATGATTCATACCTGCTCAATGCATCTTTACAGGATGACTTTGTTTTTACTCATTCTAGGAACAAGGACTATGGGTTTTGTTTGATGTTTAATGTTTGAGTGTTTTTTAGCTTGTAAGTAAAAGTATAATTAGGACCTTTTTAATCTATGAAAGTCATTCGGATCTGATGTAATGAAATATCATTCATAATGCTTGATTGTTGAGTAATATTTCTTTATTTTAGTAGTCGGTCGCTAGATTTTTCACCATTTTCAAAACAATGCAGACCGCTTTTTCAAAAAGCCCACTTCAGTCCGCTTTAAACCCCGCTTCCCGCTTTCCGCTTCAAGGGGGCCAATCCGCACACTTCCCACTTCACGCTCTCCAAAACCTAGGGAAGGAGAGAAGGAAAAACAATAGGAGCAACCAATGGTGACAGAGATGATGAGGGAAGGATCATGGAGGTGGCAGCGTATTGTGATTGCATATAAAGTATGTTCTTTTGTTTGAAAATGTAGGATGATTCTAGACCTAGGGTTTAGGAAAATGGATGGTGGATAGAGGTGTTGCAGACATATACCTAGGGGTTAGATTTTGGGCACCAATACAACTTATGGGATACCAATTCAAGAAACAATCGAATTCTACACTCATGTTGCTGAAACGAATACCCTAGGGTCGGTATTGATAATAGTGATTGAAACCTTAATGGCAGGGCAACTGTGACTAATCGCCAAGCTAAAAATCAAATCAAATGACAAACCTCAAACTAAAATAATGAAACTACGAACTTACATTAGATCGTTGAAGTAACAACTAAGTCCTTGAACTTAAGTAATAGGCTTGTAAGAGTAAAATCCCTACTTTACGGAAAGACTACTTATGACATTTGGCTGCGTTATGCTCTGGGGCATGGTCACAATCATGGAACTAAATGTCGTCGACATGGGGGTGAAATTTCACCGATAATGTCGATGTCGACGGTCGACGACGTTGAATCCATGTAAACATCCTTATTCCACAATATCCTCGACATTCCTCGAAGTTGTCGACATTTCCCCATATGTCAGCGAAGTTGACCCAAGTCCATGCAAAAATTCCACAATGTCCTCGTCGACATCTATCAAAGTCGTCGAAGTTGGCGACATTCTTCTGGTAATTTTGTGGAGTTGGCTGTGTGAGGGGGAAAAAGTGTTGGAGCTTGAGGTAAGATGATTTTCATGTTATCTTTTACTATTCTAAGCTAATAGTAATAGACCGACCCTCTATCAGCTAAATCTACCATAGATTTACACTATTTTTATGTAGTTTGTTTATTATCACAAACTTTAGATATGGAAGAACTCCATAGTTTGGAAACGGTTGTATGTAAGTGTGCATTTATCTACATATGTGAACCTGTATGGATGGCTATATGTAAACATATATTGTGTTTTTAGCTAGATTTGATGAAATCTGTTGATTTTCATCAAAAAATGACTATTTTTAGCTTAATTTTTGTTGAAGTTGCATCAAAGTTTGGTTGTTAAAATCCTCGACATTTCCACAAACTTCCATGTCCACACCTGTCGAAGTCGGCTCGAAGTCGAAGTCTTGTTCCATGGTCACAATATACTCAAACTTTTTAAAAAAGTTGCGTTTTAACGTGAATTTTTCCTAGACGAATGAAACTCCCAAATATAACGTATTATTCCCGTATTTTTTGTGAATTAATCATGTTTAATGTTTTTCCCCGTTTTATACGTTCTTTTCCTATATTATACTAATTAAGACTCTAACTTAGTTGGAGTGTAAATATGTGTTTGTGTATGTACATGCATATATGTGAGTATGTATGCAATAGATGTATATGCATATGTAAGTAATAGTTATAGATATATGTATGCAATATATATGTACATATATATGTGCAAAACATGTATTATACACACATATGTATGCAATATATGTATATATCCTCCGATTTTTTCCCGACTTTTTCCCGAATAGTTGACCGTACTTTTACCGTACATTGACCGCTTTTAACCGGATTTTCCCGCATAAATGTCGAATTCTGAACTTTTCAACTCAACTGAATCTATCCCAAATATTGAATTTGTGACTATGCTCTCGGGAGGGATGCCAAGCTTAATGAAGATCTAATACGCCACATTGTCATGCATCACTAAGTGCTTGAAAGAATACAGAAATCAAATGCTTTGAGAGTATTCAAAAATCATGAAATTGAATGCATCCTTATTACTTACTTTTTACTTCTCTCTATAGGTGATTGAGTAGTTTTTTCTTGCATTTGTCTTGTAATCCGGTGATACAACTAAATACATGCATTTGAATCGGGGTTTAGAATGTAAATTTTGACACCGTTTTCCGATGGTCCAGAAATGGAAAATTAAGAAACTTTAGGCCAAAATTTTGATATTTCTACTCTCGACAAAAGATTCCGACGCACAATTCAAAAGTTTCGACGACCAAATAAAGGAATTAAGTCATGAAAATTTTACTAGGATGATCTAAATTAGTGATGGCAATCGGGTTGGGTCAAATCGGTTCTGACCCAAAAAGTGCATTCTGAGTCAAATTTGGGTCCTAAATCAGGTTTGTACTACAAAGCATATGCAATATGCAAAATAATGAAATATTTCAACTTAGTAGTGTTTATAGGACATACCAAAAACGTTATGAAGTATCAATGTTCTATAAATTTTAATAAAACTCACCAAAAAGCACATTTTGAGTCATTTCAGGTTACTCTCGGGTTAAACGGGTCGGGGTCGGGTTATTCTGGTCCCTACAAACTATAATTTAGTTTGGAATTAAACTAGCATTGTTGGGTTTAATTTATGTCATTTTGGGTCGGGTTGTTCCAGTCAGGTTTGAGATTGCAGTCCTAATCTAAATACATAAATACACATAATTATGCAATTATACCGTATCTTGGTATAGCATGGTGGGCTCCTAAATCTGTGAGTGAAAAGATGCAAAATTGCTTTGATCGGGATTTTATTCATGCAATGTACATAAATATATAATATAAATATATATAAATATATATTCTTAAACAATAACAAGTTATATCTTATATTTTGGATTCAATTAGGTGAAAGGAGTGTCCCAAATTTTTTACATTTTGAGGAATTTTTTTATTTTTTAGTGAAATTACATATTGAAATTTCAGCAATTTGGGACATTGAATTTGATGTCTGGTAGTGGTCGAATCTTGCAATTTTTACTGAAATATAATTTGTGATTTGAATTATACGTCATTCGTACTTTGGTAGCTAATAAAAGAGGAGGGTCCAAACTTTTTGGTAATGAAAAATGTATGTAGTTGTGTGGTTGTTTTAATGTCTTGTAATGTCCCATTATGCTTGCCTAGTTTATCACAGTATGTTAAAGAGAAAGAAAAGCCTACTGAGTGTAGCTCAGTTACTCCCAATTGCAAAATATTTTTTCAAGAAAGAAAAGTTACTAAAATAAAATGTTAGATAGAAAGTTAGTTTTATTTATGAAGTGCATTTAGTGTCAAGTACTTGTCCCGTATCTCATATTACATAGGATTTGAGCTTCACAATAGGAATAGAATATCTAGCCTCTAATTCTTTCTACATGGTATAAGAGCATACAATCCTGAAATCCTAAAGGACGGAAAATCATAACATAAACACTAGCAAGTGAGCACCCCTTCTCTACTATGCTTCTTGATGACCTTGTCATTCCTTTTATGTTCTTCTACCAACACACCCCAAGTCACTTCCTATCATTGCTTATACTGCCTCACACCTCCGTAGTCCTTGCAATCTGCAGCTACATCGCCAACATCACCATTGCAGTCGTCATATAATAGAACTATTTTTGGGCTATGCAACTTTGATATGTTGTTGCCCCCTACCTCCGCCATACTTTCTAAAAAACGTATCTATATGATTGAGTATTTTTTGCAATGTCTCATCATGTTGTCTTACATCATCCTACTATGTCATAGGGGAAGGAAAGCCTAGAGGTAGTTTTGACAAATAGGGTAGTCAGGTTGCAAGATAACCTTTTCAAGCATAGATAGTTAGTTGTACTCACAGACAATGTCACCAACTTTTCTAACAGCCTCATTAAAAGGAAAATGCTCCCCAATAATACATGGCTGCCGAATAACTCCTATTTCTCAAATATTACATTTTGTTTACATATAATCCTTGAAATGCTCATATTTTACAAATTTTTCATTTTTGTTGTTTAAATCACTGATTAATTTTGGGTGAGTGGGTGTGGCCATATATATGTGTATAGGTGTGTCTATTCTGTATATGTGCATAAAAATGCAGCTATGTGTTACATATAATATTTATACACAACTATATAGATTGTGTAATATATATAATACAAGTATATCATCCTTTATTCCAACTAAATAAACATGTATAGTTGGCCGTGCCTTTACCTTTTCCCCAATTTTCCTTATAATTCTCAGTTCCACGACTTGCCGTCTCCCATATACCATATGTGTGCCTATGGTCATTAATATTTTGAACTTTTGATTCTTCTATAGCCCAATGTTTAAAAGAAATTAGCTTGTATACTTCCTCAAAAGGTGTATATAAATGTCAAGCATGTCAAACTTTGTCATACCCAAGAGATATTTCTAGTTTTTACTGTTTAGATCCATGATTAGTTTTTGGTGTGTGTGTGTGTGTGTGTGTGTGGTGTGTAATATATTATGTATATATACATGCGTGTGTGAATATATCCATGTGTGAGATATTTGTGTTACATATAAAGATGTATACGTGATTGCATATATATATATATATATATATATATATATATATATATATATATATATATTTATATGTGTGTACATGATTGTATATATATGTATTTATATATTTATATATGTATATAGATATACAAAATATGTATAATACATATATATATATATATAAAATCCATTTTTCAACTATTTCCGTATAGATGACTGTACTTCTCACCTTTTTCTCATTTTTTCTCGAACCCAGAATTTGTCATCTTGGTCGAATATATCCCATGTACCAAATTGGTGTCTATGTTCATTCATATGCCTCTAAACAATGACAACACACATTTGATCTTTTGATTCTTCTACAGTCCGATGTTACCAAGTACTTGGCTTCTAAACATCCTCAGGATATGCATATAACTGTCAAGCATGTCAAACAATCCGCCATACCCAAGAGATCATTCAGTTGAGCCTTGTTTGAAACGTAAGTAGTCATTATACCAACCAATTCTAAGAAAACTCATATTCGTCAATCTTTTATAGATGAAAGTATCTTTCAATTTCAACTTGCTTGTGCAATCCTGTGGAACGATATTTTTGTTTATTATAACAAAAACATGTCATTGCAATTATGGGTTCAACTTGAACAAAAATAAGCACCAAACTTAGTGTTCTAGATCATTCAAAACATCCATCACTAAAATATAGCTTCTCATGTGCAATAAACATGAGATCAAGTAATGTTAGAAGCTCAAAAATTATTTTGAGTAATGTTTACATTGGTTAAAAATTATCATACTTGTTAAGGCGTGTGCCTAGGGAGTAAGGCGTCGTCAGGCGATACGCCTTGTGTTGCCCCTCACCTAATTAGCAGCTTCATGATCTTTGTGGATTATATGCCATATTAATGACTTATATGGGTCTGTTTCTTGTTGTAATGTTCAAAAAGTAGATCCTTGTAATTGTTATGTGCCAAATATCATTTTCCATTAGAATTATTTAACAACACGCATTTTCTGATTTTCATGTTTTTTACCAGGTGTCTTCATTTCAATTTCTAATTCGGGGCCATATTATAATAGATAGTCATTACTTTGCTATATATTTTTACAGTAATATTATGTCTCTAACATAGTTTAGAATAATTATTTTTTGTTTTAGCGATGCTAAGTAAATACTGTAAAAAATGTAATATGTTACGTTCTCTTACTTAAAAACATATGCATATCAGTGGATTAACCATAAGTTTGTGTATTTACATACACAACTGTGAAATATATGATATGAACAGGGGGGTGTTTAAAAAAATATTAAATATGAACATGCATTTGTCTAAAATGTACTGCTATTTTAACCTTTTGAAATCCACCTAGGCAAAGCCTAGGTGCGCCACGGCGCAAAGCGCCCATTGCCACCTTAATAAGTATGGAAATACTTACAACGCAACTTCTTTGTTTATTTTGAGAATCAGGTATTCCGAACTCATTTTTTATCGTTATTCATTAAATGGGACAGGCTAAAGATTTTAGATCCTAGCATCACCATATTTTGGATTCGAGTATCTTATCTCATTTATATTGATGAAGGCATAAACACTTCATTTGTTTCTAATAATTCATCATTCTCTATTTTTTTAAGTTTTAGATGCAAAATAATTATTTCCATCTATTCACATTTTTAAAATGCATCGCCATTTACAGTTTGCATAAATTATAGCTTGTGGATGTTTTACATAGTTCATTTTAGGTGTTAAACATTTTAAAACACTAAATCAATAGAAAACTTCAAAACTGCATTTCAAAATAAAGTCTAGACAGCCAAGACGTCCTTCTGGGCTCCATACCATCTTCTTGCGACAAACCAAACTATGTCCATCCCTACTTGAGACAACTAGAAATGGAGGAATCAAAATTTCAAAGGTTATAACAGACAATCTATCATATTATATTAAAGTGATAGGGGTCTACATTAATTCAAGTGAGATATTGTGCATTTTATCCAGGATATTGATATGAACCTCAGAAACATGGGGATGTGGAATAGGGAATCGCAAAAATCGCACTTACTATAATAGGCATCAAAAATAGTAATAATGAATTAACGAGAAAAAAAACTTAGGAATATGATTGAGAAGAAGCATACATCATGTAGTCTTTTATAATCCAGTCGTTCACGTTCCCTTTTTCCTGATGCTAACATGGTGTCATCCAAGCCGGCATCCTCCATTAAAGAAAGTACCTCAGCTTTTAATGATGATCTCTTTGGGGGTTTTGCAGAATTGCCATTACCAGATAACAAGGTCAATTGGGAATCACCTAAAGTTGGAGATGGCATGGATTTTTCAGCATCAGAGATCAGGTTCTCATGGACATCTGAACCTTCAGAATCACAGGTAAAATCTGAATCTTGAGAACCAGAACCATCTTCGAACGATTTTTCATCACTGTCTGGTTTGTTGGGATCAAAGTCATCATCCTCGGAATCATCAGAAGGAAGTCCAAGATTTTGATCAGGCATGACATGGGATGGGATCCCTGGTTCTTCAGAAATATAACCAGACCCGTCAGAACTGGATTCTTCAGCATCTTGCTCAATATCATCAGGGGCAAAATCTTCATCTTCAGAGTCTTCTGAAGGCAATCCTAAGTAATCATCATACATGTCATTTCTGGCAGCAGCGGCAGCAGCCTCAGGGAAAACATTCTGTTTGCAATTACGAGACCATGAGAAGAGGTTCTCTAAAATAAACTAGAAAAGAAGAAACTGGTACTCGTGCCTCTAAAACTAAATAGTCCAGAGTAGAATGATAATGTGAGAAATTGTAGTCTGACAGTTCTGAGAGAAGTGCACACAAGAAAAATATGTTGCAATAAAAGAGTACATTAACATTTTGATACACTATTCACTAATGGTAAGGCTTAATTTTTAATTGGAAAAAGTCCTTACAGATAAAGCTGTATGAGTTAAAATAGAATCTAAAGATAGATTCCAGATCAACAGAACCACACTCTTATTTCCAATCACACAGGCATACTACATACTAAAGTTAAATACAATTAGAATGTTTATTTGATAAAACAGATGCAGCATTCTACAAAATAAACATAAACTTTGATTCATATAATACATGAATCTAATCTTCCAATCTATATAAGTGAACATATTCCAGTAAAGAAATTCCAGTAAATATTATCTGTGGTATTATGCAGTTCAATAAATTGTCTATTCAATTACATCCTCAGCAAAGCAATCCATTTTTTTTTATGATCCTGATTGCCCTTTCCCTCATTTTCCCATTCAATATGATGATATGTAGCTATTAATAAACGTTTATACTCGTAAAGAAATATACCTAGGAAAAGAGGCACATTTTCTATCAAGCAAACCCTACTCTTCAATATATACAGATATATACGTGCAGACATACATGTATAATATATATATGAACAGAAACAAATTCATAATTAGAGTTGAACTCAACAAGGAAAGGGCCACAAACCAATTCAGACCCATATTACAACGCAGAATAATAAGAATAACAAATATATGTTTCAACAATTCCCAACAATTTGGAGCAGCTTGGACAGCCAAAAGTTAAAAACAAAGTAGATAGAGTTAGCCCATACAGAGAGTGGTCATTCCCAAGGTTATTAATATCAACAGCCCCTTAAGAAAATGACTCCAAAACAGGGGACAGAAGGGCTCTCAGTCAAGCCAGAAGCATACATCTTGAGCAGAAAGGTTTCCCTTTTTTTTGGTTAAGGCAAGATACAGAAGGCATCTGGAGCAGAAATAGTAGGCAATAACAGTATTCATCGTCACAGTTACTGCCATCTTTAAAGTTCGTGGAGTGTTGGTGCACAAGCAGGTATAACCTAGAGAGTGTTGGTCCACTCAGAAGTAGGCAGTCAATGTGCATAACTTGGCCCGAACACACTTGAGACATCACATCATGTTAATGCCAAGTATCCAGCGAATCTAGCAGCATAGTTGTTATCAATTTCACCAGATCCAGAAAACATCTTCCTACATGATGCACTTTCCATTGCATATCTCTGTTTCTCATCTATCAAAGAACCACCTTTAAAGCCACCTAAAACTCAAACTCAGCAGGAAACGAGATGGTTGCTCTATTCTGATCAAAGAGTGTAGAGGAACTCTAGCCACCCCCACCCCAAGGTGCTAAGTAGCTGCCGTTTTAGTAACTGTGTATATTTCTTGATGGTTAGAGCCGAAGAGCAAAAGATTCATTCTTTTGATGGGCCAGATTTATTTCGTCAGGTCACATCCAACTCTAGTTTTATTCTTGTCAGGCCACTTCTGCTTTGTTTTGATAGCTCGACTTTATTATTTAACACCGAAATTTACAATTATGCCAGCTCGTTTTATTTAAAAAAAGGTAGATCTTAAATGTTCCTGTGTGCCCACCACTCCTGTTCAGTTTACTAAACCCATCTCCATAACTTTTAATCAGAACTGCATAAGTGGGTAGTAATATTCCATCCACCTCCTGTCAATAACTCCAGTCCTTCAGAGAGAGAGAGATGTAGTAATATTCCATCTACCGCTTTTCAATGGCTCTAGTTCTTCAGGGAGAGAGCATCCTTTACTTCATTTCACTCTCAGGCAGGCCTGAAAGGGAGATATTCAAGTTGAGAGGAATGAGACAGGGTGAAAAGAATGGGAAAAAAAGATGGAAAGGATGGGTACAATCCACTGTATAGTCTCTATCACCACCACTATCACATGTTATTAGCAACTGTACCTATTTTCTATTTGAAATGGACGAGGAGTCCTTTTGGATATATTATAGGAACCATAGTCATAAGATCTCTATGGAATACTATCAGACTGTGGATGTAAGATATCTTTGACATGTTCTCGGACAACGCAGAACTCTCTTATCTTTGAACCTTTCCTATTGGGTTCATTAAGCACCAAAACTGATTTAGAAAACAGGTTCTCTTAAGGTACTTGATATGTAGAAGTCCTAGCGACAACCTATTCTATTTACGTTACATCTTTATTTTGAGGGGTTTTGGAGATTAGTTTATTTTTAATATATGTAGGCCCACACTTAGGATTTTATGTCCTCTTAGATTGGAACATATATCTTAGTGAACTCTCTCCCAAGGCTGTTGTTCTTAAAGGGTTATCTCTTTGGGAGTTACATTCGACGCTTGTTCAATCCATCAGCATATTCTACCATATACAGCAACACCCCATAAAAGATTATTTCTTATGGGTAATGACATCTTTCGTGGCTACTCAAGTCGTTTATATGTTTTCTACTACTATAATATTAACTTGGAAGCAATTAGACTGACTCAATTTCATGCTAGACGATGGCAAATACCTTTAATGAGATCTTGATTGTGTTTAACACAAGACGGAGCAGAGTTCACAATGCTTCTTAGTATACTAATTTCCGGGAGAGTTGAAAATGTACAATTACACATAAACGATAGGAAGGTAGTGATTTAGGACGGTCTGCATTATGGGCTCATCATTAGGGTTATTGTCCCCCATGAGAGCTTGACGCGATGGATTAGTGCCCAGCTATCACTTTAGGGGTCTCCCTATTAGTTACTTCAGGGAGTCAACTGTTATTGCAGGGACTTAATGTAAGTTCCTAGTTATATTATTTTATTTATTAAATTTTGAATTGTCATTTGATTTGCTCATTACTTAGGCGATTAGTCAAAATTCTCACATCATTAGAGTTTCCTTTAAGTTTGTTATAAATACTAGTCCTGGGGTATTTGTCCGGGCAGCTTGATTATAGAATATAATTATTTTGAGAATTGGTTCTACATTACCTAGGTTGTAACAAAAAGAGCAACATTGTAGTGTCATAGCTAATATCTCGATACAACCAACTTCAGAGTTTAGACATTTGTTGGACAAAAAAATAGGAAAATATATCAAATATTCAAACAGTGGCCACTAGTTTGACATCAAACAATGGGCAGTATTTTATAACATTGCATTAATGAGGTGAAAAGAAAGAGAGGGAGATCTATAACATTATAGAACGTGTTTTTAGTGGAGAGGGAAAGGTAGGGAAAAGATCAAGGGAAGAAAAAATGAGTATAGTAGGACATACTTGATGGTTGTTATGTAAAAGCTTAGCCATAAATGGTCATCACCACTGCAGTAGGAACTAACTTACAGGAGTCCACTGGTGAAGGAAGAGAGAGCAAATACATGTGTTCCGCCTAGGACATTAGGTACAAAGGCCACATCGGCTACCTTTTCAATTAGTCGATCTTAAACGCCTATATATAGGCTTTGTAAACCTCTTTAGAAGGCAGATTTGATGATTGAAATATTTGAATGCAAATACATGTCCTTTGATTATTTAATATTAGATTAGTTTAAGATTTTAATCAGTAGGTTCCGCATTACTGGGCGTTCAATTATTGACCTAAGCAGTCAATCAAACCTTGACATGGATCATAGTTTTTGAGGCGGCCAGGCGGTGGCTGTCCCTAGATGGACACCCAGGCCGCCCAGGTCGACTAGGTGGGTGACCAGGCGGTGTTTTTTTACACACAAAATTATACATATGTACATATATATATACTTATATATATTATTTATGTATTGATGTTATATATATATATATATATATATATATACTTATATATATTATTTATGTATTGATGTTATATATATATATATATATGTATGTATTACTGTATCCAGCCTTCTCAAACTTATTAAAATGACACCATAATAGTAAGTAAATGAGACAAATTCAATATCAAAAAGAGACAACAAGAAGTATAGTACATTAGAATCAATAAAATGTTGCAAGACACATCTAATCTAATTGTTTGTTAATATTTTAGATTCACTGTCACGACCAGGGCTGAAATATTGAATTAGGAAAAAAAACATATCACACAATACAAACGTTATAAAATAAAATTTTGAAAACAAGTTAATGCAGGCAACAACCAATTAAGCGGCCGCCCAATAGGCTTATGGGTCGCCCAAGCAGACTAGGCGGCCGCCTAGCCGCCTAATCGGCCCAGGCGGACGCCCAAAAAGCCTCTGTGGCTAAGCGTGAAGCTGGGCGGACCCCCCTTGGACGACCGGTCGACTAGGCGGCCGCCTCAACAACTATGTCATGGATCAACACTTTGCATGTGATCGGACTCAAAAATCACAAAGACAAAGACACTATCTGCACACAGGTTGCAATAGAGCCGTTCGCTCACAATTTCAAACGCATCAGCACATGAGGGAGTATCATCGGCTTTAAAAGATATCCACGTTGTATACATTATGAGCTTGTTTCTTAATATTAGAATAGGCTAAATGGGGCTACCCTCTTATTATTTGATTTCTCTCTTTCTCTTATTGTGTGCAGGAGAAAACCCATACTACATGCTTTCCTATATATAAATTCATGTTTTTCATTAGTGCTATTAAGTGTTAAGTCTAACTACTAACATGACATTAGAGCGCTAAACATAACCCTAATCCCACAACTCCTCTTTCTCGAGCAACGGCCATCACCTACTACAACACTAGTTGTTGCCCCCTCTAGTCACTGCCTAAACGCATGCCACCGTCATCTCCATCATTCACCGCATCCACCTGCTTAGGGCTGTAAATGGGTAGGGTATTACCCATTTACCCACTACCCATACCATGTAGGGTAGAGTAAGGGTAAGCAGATTTTTTACCCACCACCTGTACCTATTTTACCCACATCTAAAGAGGGTAGCGTAAGGGAAGAGTTTTACCCTACCCGCTTTTACCCATTTACCCATTAGTATAAGTTTGAATTTACACTTTTCTGATTTTAACATTGTATTAATGCCTACCAAAATCTCCAACAAGCAACACCACTACTTTTTCAATTTGTATTATTATGATTCCCAAAACATTAATAGATAATGGGTAGCATGAAACCACCTTTAATAGTGATATATTTACGAAAAAGCCAATATATATGGTGAATCCACCTGCTTAGGGCTGTAAATGGGTAGGGTATTACCCATTTACCCACTACCCATACCATGTAGGGTAGAGTAAGGGTAAGCAAATTTTTTACCCACCACCTGTACCTATTTTACCCACATCTAAAGAGGGTAGCATAAGGGAAGAGTTTTACCCTACCCGCTTTTACCCATTTACCCATTAGTATAAGTTTGAATTTACAATTTTCTGATTTTAACATTGTATTAATGCCTACCAAAATCTCCAACAAGCAACACCACTACTTTTTCAATTTGTATTATTATGATTCCCAAAACATTAATAGATAATGGGTAGCATGAAACCACCTTTAATAGTGATATATTTACGAAAAAGCCAATATATATTAAAAAAGCTAGGTCTTATTTTTAAAGAAAATATTGGATTAAATATTACTATATTTTGTTGTATAACAAAAAATATATACTATTAAAAATTAGTTTTAAGACTGTCATTTGTTTGATGTAGGGAATATCATATGAATTTTTGGTTAAAAATATCTTGTCCTATTTTCATGTTGTTTTACCCATTTCACCGTTACCCTACCCATTTACCCTGCGGGGAAAAGGGTGTGGGTAAGGGTAGGGTAAACGTTTTTAGGTAAAGGGTAATTATCATACCCGCTACCCGCATCTTTGATGTGGGTAAGGGTAAGGGTAAGCCTTTACCCTACCCTACCCTACCCATTTACAGCCCTACACCTGCACTACCTGCCATCCTCCCTCTTCCTCTTGTCGTCGCCATCTTCTCTGTTGCCTCCTCCTCCAGTTAAACACGTGGCATTGTCATCTCCTCCACCATTCACCGCCTCCATCTATTGTACCTACCGTCACCCCTCTTCCTCTTGTCGTCGCCATCTCCTCCATTAATCATCTCCTCCACCTACTTGTCCACCAATTACCTCTCTCTATTCCATCTTCAACCACCATCCCCCAACCCTCCTTCAGCAAGTCTTTGCCATCAAACATGGGTCACTACCATCACCCCCCAGTCTTTGTTGCCATATGGTCCTCCAAAAGCAGTCGAATTGTCTATTTCTCCTCATTGTCCCTTTGTTCTTTTATTGCACCATTGAAGTCTACCGACGAGAGGTTGAGTTCATGGTCCAATAAATACGAACAAAACAAAAATCATGCCTTTAAAAAACAAAAAATAAAAAACAAAAACAAAAATATACAACCACTACCAAAAGCGAGGCATACATATCATGTTTGTTTCCTCCCCATACAAATTTTCTAATGTTAGGTCAGTGCCTCTCTCAATAGAGGACGTGATATTTTGTCCCTACCAAACACATCTTCCAAGTGATTGTGGCTCCCACCTTTGCCTATCGTGCTTTATTCAAGTAGTGTTTCTCTACTTTTACAATCGTGTTTCATTATGGTGTGTTTATCATTTATTGTTGTGCTTCATTTTGGTAGTCTTGTTTTATTTTATTATTGTGTCATCATTCCTATTAAGGATTCGCTTTTGAAATGGCTAAATACAAGGCTCCCACCAATAAAACAAGTATTGCTTATATGATCAAACTTAACAGGATCCACTATTTTCTGTTGTTTACACATACCTAGGGTCTAAGAATAAACATAAGTACATCACTGAAGTTACAGAAGATAGGGATAGATGGTGCCAAGACATAAGCGAAGTGGTTTACCGGCTGGATAGCATGGAGCCACAATTGCCTCCTAAGTACATATTGTATTGCACCAAGGATATTTAGGATGTTGCCAACAAGTTACCCAGGATACAAAAGCTCATTGCATCTAAAAATTGTGTGACATTATATTCTTTATGAACCATGGCAAGAAGACACTAGAAGAATACTTGGAAGTTGTGAGAATAGTTCTACGTTGCTACGTTTAAGGGCTATCCTTGGCTTATAAGGTGTGTGGTTCATCACTCATTGCCAATTGGTTTTGAGTTTAATACACACACTTCCTAGTGGTACCGAAGCAGGTTCCACGGTACAAGCGTGAGGACATCCACACCCTGAAGTGGTTGCGAGTGAGAGGGGAAATGAGAATAGTCCAACATGGAGTTGGAGGGCTTTCCTTGGTGTGGCCCCTTCACTCATTGCCAATTGGTTTTGAGATGAATCTCAAATTTCCAAATATGTCATTCATTATATGTCCTACCAATTTGGATTTTTCTTGCACGTCTCTTATGAAGCCCAGACCAAGTAATGGGGCGGCCTCATCACTGAAGTTTCTCAATGGCCTTAAACCCAAGCTCACTTTAGTTCATAGCATCATTCTAAGCAATGGTCGAGGCCCAATTTCCCTCCCTTGACAATGCATACAGTCGACTCTCCGAGTCACATGTACCATTTGTCGCCACCAAGCTTATTGAAAGGCAATCAGTAGTAGGTGTTCTCCTCGAGACACGGGTTGTGACGGAACACCACGCCCTAAATGCACCTTATGTTGGAAGTTGGGTCATATAGAGGATCCATGCTACTCCAAACATGGTTGAGGAGGCGGTCATAGCACATCGGACCCAAGTTCTAACTACTGACAAATCCTCTTGACTCTCCCTGACGGTTGAAAATATGAGCTACTAGTCCATGCATTCCAGCATGCCTCTTCAAGTAAATCTCTTGCCCTACAAACTACCTCCTCATCACAGACTTTGTGCCTCTATCTCAGTAATGTTTGCTTCTCCATGCCTTCCAACATGCATCTTCAAGTAAATCTCTTGCCCTACAAACTACCTCCTCGTCGCAAACTTTGTGCCCCTATCTCTAGTAATGTTTGCTTCTCCATGCTTGCTACCCACTCCAACTAGGTAGTGGACTTCAAAGCTACTTAACGCATGACTGGTATACAACATATCCTTTCTCTCTCCAAAACTTATATCCTTCAAATCCCTAAGATTTTGGTTGATGGTCCAATTAAACTTGTTGAATAATATTGTTATAACCTAGTTTTTCCCATGCTTTAACATATTTGTTTACAAATAATGTAATATGAAGGACAAATTAGAAAGATGGTTCTCTATGTGTCTTGTTTGGAAATTGTGGTTTGAAAGTGCAAATACTCCATATGGGATGGATTTGTGTAGTTCAGTGTATTCAATAAACCATTAATAGATTTTGGACAAATAAAGAGAAGAAAATCCAATAATAAAGAAACTATTAAAGGTAATTCACAATGGGTGTTTTAAATATGGAATTGTGTGAAGAGAGTTTTCGTGCATAAATAAAGGATAGGGATTTTGTGGATCACTAGATAATTGAAATCTTGAATAATATGCAAATTGCCAAAAGAAAATAAAATATGTGGTGTTTTAGACAATTACAAGAGTAATTATCTAGCCATTATTGGCAACACAATGTTTGAGGTAACAAATAGTGTTATTTCCGTCTAACTTTTGGGATATTTGAATATAATAATGAAAATAAGAGAATTCTAGAATTTGGAATAAAAAGGACTTACCATGTGGTGCGTGCAATTAATTTAAGGATATGATGAAAGAGCAAGTTTTGAGAGTAAAAGTTACTCCAATAAATCCCACAAAATTAATTAAGATTTGGAAAGACTTGAAAGAGTTTCCTTCCAAGTTTCATAGAGAATAGATGTTTCCAGTGGCCTAAAGAAATTCGTAAAGATAAAGGAATCTACTTGAAATTAATGAATTATATGCCTTTTTAAAGAGAGAGAAAAGGGGGCATCTAGAAGTATCTTTTTGACACCAAATCTTGCCCATAGCTAGATTTAATCTTTAGAAACTTCCCTTTAAAATTGGGGTCAATTGGAAGAGAGGAGAGAATTGTGGATTTTACAAAATATCCTAAAGTGAATGGTTAATTGATAATTTGATATTATTTGTCACATTTAATGTGACTAAGATCTTAGGTGCGGCCTTTTTAGCTATCGTGTGGCTTTTTAGGCCGTCTGATATGGATTTAACGGCAGACACCTCGTCTTCTACCCCAACCTTATAAGGAAGATCGGCTACGGTATAACCGACCGCTCTCCCTCCGATTATCTCTCTATGAGCCATGTCCTCACCAAGAAGCAACTCCATTGAAATCATGAGATTAAATCGGACCTGACGATCCCCTAAAGTTTTTGTTCTCGTAAGGAATCAAGATTTGCCCTTTTTTCCTGTGGAGTTGGAACTCCATTAGAAGTCGATGAATCTCCCTTCTATTATCCCTGCCATGAACTGCCTATATAAGGCTCTGAAAATCGGGCACAGAACGAGCAGTGGTGGCCACAATCCCTAAACAAGCAAGGAATCTATGGGTCCATGTATCCCTTCCTCCGACCCTTTGACGTAGAGGATGGCTCTAGCCAGCATCTGTGCTATGCCCTGACCCTTCCAAGTGGTCCCAAGTCTCCTGGGATGGCTCATAGGCTTCCTGAGGGCATATCATGTCTTCAATCGCAATGCTCCAGTAGCAATTTTCTTGTTAAACTAATCTGGCTTGGAACCTCTGAATACCACTGAGAACCTGATCTACTTTTCTCTAATCTAGCCCCCTCCGGCAGGTTTGAGACCGCCGTCGACTTCGTCTAGACCGGGTGGAGGTGCTCGTCCTTTACCCGACTCTCTGGCGCCCCGGAGCGCGGAGTCAATGGGGGGGGTTGATTCGACCGGATGTATCGCGGAGTCCTTGCGAGGTTGAAGGAGAAGAGTAGGGAAGTTACATGTTTGCCCCTAGAGCCGACACTACAAGGTAAGGCTAAATAGGTCTTTTCCAATCATGCCTTACTTCATCCACACGGGCGCGTGACACCAACTGGGTGTAAGCCCATTGGTGGGCCTAGCCACGTAGATAAGACAAATAATAAAACTAACTGCTGACGTGGTGCCTCTTTATTGTTTAGACTAAGGTTAACTTGAAAATATTGTGGTAATTAATCAGTAACTCAGATCGAGATAAGTCATATATGCAAATTGATCAGAAAAATGAGAGGAATAAAATAAAATAGTTTCAGAGTTTAATTACGTTTCCACTTCCAAAAGTAGTGCAAAGATGGATTTAATGGTGATTTAAGCATAAAAACCCTAGATGTGGATATTAACATGTTGAATATGTGAAAAACCTCTTTTATGCTAATATCTGATAATGTAGAATATAATGGTAATTTAACATGGTTATGATCATAATGATGAGAAACTAGGTTATCTAGAGTGGTGGATGATCCTTAACATGTGTAAATTAAGATCTCGAACATCAAAGGTGTAACTTGTTATAACCGTGATGTGACTAATCTGATATAAGCATGGTTATCAGAACCGACCCGGACCGGCCGGTTGAACCGGGAACCGGACACCCTACCGGTTCAGTTCTCTCAAAAAGCCGGAAATGACATCTGACCGGCATCAAACCGGTGAACCGGCCGATTGAACCGGTGAACCGGTCCGGTTTTAGGCGAACCGGCCGGTTCTCTCACTTTACTAGTTTTAGTACTTTTGATGCTAGTTTTTATTAATCAATATTGAATACAATATAAATGTTGGTATATAAATGTCCACAAATAGAATAATATTTGTTATTTGGTCTATTTATCAAGTTATTGTGAGTAGTTGTGCTATTATTCATGTTTCATAACTTTTTAGGGATTTTTTCCATGAGTATCAAAGGTATTTATATATTTTTAAACTATTAGTTACGTCATGCTGACGTCACCGGTTGAACCAGTCAGACCACTGGTTGAACCAGTGAACCGTGAACCAGAGCCCTCACCGGTTCGCTGACCGGTTCAAGTCTAACAACCCTGGATATAAGTGTTCCTAATGCAATAACATGATAGATATGATCATCATGGCTACACCTAATACGAACTAGGGTTCTTAACTCATTAAAACAATAATCATGGGAATTAGAGTATTAAACATAACTCTAATGATAACTCGATACCAAGGAAACCTAAACCTAGATTAGGACTCGAGTAGAGTCTAATCTATTTAATGTGATGGTGACACTTTAGGATTTACATACATGCAGATATAATATGATTGTCTAGATTCATCTTTGTGGATTGGATTGCTTGAACGTAATTAAAGTGTAATCTGCATGATAATATGCATGGCTCACCATCAAGGTACATGGCTCATCCTTCGATTGGCCCTATTCTGGGATCAACAAGTATGTTCCCTCCTCCCCTCTTCTTTGTATTCCTCCCATCTCATACTATGCTTCTTTTTTGCAGCAGCGGTCGACAATAAGTTTCGACACAAGGAAGAGAGGAAGTATCGGGTACCTTCCCGACTTGTAATTTCTCTTCCTATATTCTTCCTCCCCCCTCATCCTCCCCTCTTCGTCTTCTTCCTATCATGGTGCCTTTTGATTTCTTTGCAGCAACCGCGGGATCACTCTTGCCACCGGCCTTCTTTTTGGCGCAAGGGAGCAAGGAACCAATAGGTTTTTTCCTTGCTTCTCTTCTTCCTATCATAATGCCTTTTGATTTCTTTGCAGCAGCCGTGGGATCACTCGTCGCTGGCCTTCTTTTTGGCACAAGGGAGAAAGGAACCAACAGGTATGTTCCTTGCTTGTCTTCTTCCTTCCCCTCATCCTTCTTCCTCTTCCTCGTCTTCCTCTCATATCAGCCTTTGCTTTTTCTTTTTTTTCCCTGTTTGTAGCAGCCGTAGGAAACAACTATTGGATTTTGTACTTCTATCCAGTCCTCTTCCATTCCCTCCTGCCATCTTCCTCACCTTCCCATAATTCCTTTTTTATTTTGCATTTTGCACACAGTTTGCATATTGCACCACACCTTTGAATAGCCTTCCATGATCGCACTTGATCATCTTTTTTTCAGCCCTGTTCTGCAGCCCTATAATAAAATTACCACAATTTGCACCTTATGTATTATACCATATTATATATTGTAAAAATGAATGAATATATAAAAAGGTGTAGCAACACCTAAGTTGCCTGGGCGCCCCCAGACAACGCTCAGCCATAGTTGTACAGACGTCCGCCTGGGCAGCCACCTGGCCTTCAAAACTTGGGCGCCCAGCCTAACTAGGCTGTTGGGCAGGCTGGGCAGTCGCCTAGGCGGCGCCTACTGGGCCTAAAATCTGGGCTATTTTATTTCTTCTTTTTTCATTTCTTTTGATATTAATTCTTCCTCCTTGATCTTTCGTCTTGTTTTTTTATTTTCCTTTACAGCTCCATCAAGCAGCACAGTTACTGCAATGTTACTGCACATCCCTTTATTTTCATTTCTTATTTTTGCATTACCAGGCAGCAAATTGCTGCTATGTTATGGAGCTACTGTTGCTGCACTATTATGATATTATCCATTTACTGTTGCTCCACTTACTGAATTACTATATACTACAATGATTTTTTTTCTTCATCCTCCCATTCCTATATTTATTTATAAATCTCTTGTACGAATGTACTCACATTAATACAATTGTAATTTCTTGCTTGCATTTTCAGTTTCTACTCTAGCGCTCCTATATAGATTCAATTATTCATATCTATACACAGTCACTATATTGTTTCTCATCTCTTTGACCTCCTCTCTACTTTCATTTTTTTATTTGTTCTTCTTCCTCTATCAATTTTCTTCTGCTTTACTTTTTTCTCCATGGTTTCACCATATGTAAGGCTCCTGCTGCATGATGCTCTTCTTTTTTCTTTTCTTTTTTTCGTTCTTTCTTTGTTCATTGTCGTCCCCAACCTCCTTATTGATTTCTTTTTGAAATTTGTTATTCTTCCTCGAGTAGACCAAATGTTCTTTTCTCCTGTTCTGTCCTTATAGTAATTCATTTTGGTTCATATATTGCTCATAGGTTAATATATAACTATCTATTTGTATGTCTATATATGTAGAATATACAAATAAAAAAACAGAAGAAGAAAAAAACGCCTAGGAATGCCTAGGTCTCCTTCTAGGCTCTGTCTGAGCGCCCCTAGGCAACATCTGGCCGCCTAAACAACCTAGCGCCCAGCCACCTAGACGCCTATACAACCATGTGCTTAACTTAGTGTATGTGTCTAAACTTGTTGATTCTCAACGCTGTAATGTGAACTTCGGACCTCACTGGGTTTATTTTACAGAATTTTGGGAGTCCAACAACAACTGGGAGGGTACAAGGATAGGTCATCTATAGTACTACTTGGTTGATACACCTCGTTCCATATGCTCTTCTGACGAGTTCGCCTTTGCAGCTTCATCAGCGATATGGACATCCAGTCATGACAAATTGAAGAATCTTGAACCTTCTCTATTAGTTGTTTCTCATGTACCCAATGACTTTTGCCAACTGAACAAGCATCAGCGTGTATCTTTCCCATCTAGATTTGAAAAACGATCCTTTGCACTATTTGATTTAGTACATAGTGACGTTTGCGATCCTTTTCACACCACCAACAATAATAGATATTGATGTTTATTTACCTTTGTTGATGGTTATTTTAGGTTGATGTGAATGTGCTTCCAAAAATCTCATGATGAAGTTTTTTCGATCATGAGTGTTTTTTTATAAAATGGTAATTGTTAAGATCAGGAGGAACATTAAAATTCTTGGGAAAGACAATGCTTTAGAACATGTTCAATCTACCATTTTTCCAATCGGAATGTTTGGATAATTTAGCAACAATTATGTGTCCATACTCAACAAAAAAAGTAGTCGAGTGCTAGAATCATCACATCCTAGATATCACTAACACATTAGCTTATCCATGCATGTTCCGCCTAAAAACTTGTCTGAAGTGGGCTTTTACTACATTTTTTTGTCAACCGTCAACCCTTGTTGGTTCTTCAAGGAATAACTCCTTTTTCTGTTGTTTTTCCCACTAAAAATCACAGGTTTTCAAGCGCACTGCTTTTGTTCACAATTTTTATCCGAAAGTTGATAAACTCAAACCCTGAGTGTCTGAAACAGTCTTGATAGGATATTCTCAAGTTCATAAAAGATGTGTGCTGCGATCCTTCTCACAAATGCATGTTTGTCCTACAAATACGGCATTCCATGAAACCGATTTGTTCTGTTCTAGAACTAATTCTTCTAGCAATTACGCAATCCCAATGCTTCCTTCTCCTTGGGCATTGAAGTTCCTCAACAACCATCGCGTCCACCTAAACCAATTCAATAGTAACCCACGGTGTATCAACGAAGAAAGTCTCATGATCCCTAGCTCTGTTGCTCAATCATCCTCATCAACTCTGGTAGAATCGTCAAATCTACAGCACAAATAAAAGGTAGTTTACTCAAGCTCCATTTGTCACCCTATTGTTGATTCTTGTTGCATTGCCTATTTTACATGCCGTTTTGCCTTAACCATAGATGCTACACCATCGCCAAGAATCACAAAAAGTTGTTTGACATCCAAGCTAGTAGGTTTTGATGGATGATGACATGGTCGCTCTTTGAGATAATCAAACATGGGACCGAGTGGATATCCCTTCACATAGGAATGTCGATAGTTGTTATTGAGCTTTTTCATATCAAACATCGCTCTAATGACTCTGTTCCACGCCTTAAAGCTAGTATTGTGGTTTAAGGCCATGTACAAACATTTATCTTCTTCGAAACCTTCTCACAAGTCTCACAAACTGCATATCACCGCCATTCTTGTCTCTCACTGCTCACCTAGACTATGATTATATGAGTTGGATGTCAAAAACATCTCCTCATACGAGGATTTCTAAAAGCAAGTATATATGCAGCAACCACCGGTTTCATTGCTAAGGGGAGACGTCTATGAAATTTTGTTGACTAAGATGGTCCCTCTATGAAATTAAATACACTATTCAAGCTTGGTTTAAACAACTAAGCATGGCTTTCAAGGATCTCGACTTCAAGCAATCTGCAACTCATTATATCGCTTCAAGTCTGTAACAGGTCATATTATTCTTGATTTAAATGTTGATGATATTGACAACTCCGGAAGTGGCAATCAAGGCATTGCTAGTCTAAAAAGGCACTCCAATCTCACTTTCATACCAAAGATTTGGGGACGCTTTGATTTTTCTTAATGATTGAACTTCTTCGATCCAGATCTGGAAAAAACCTATCTCAAGGGAAGTTCATACCTTCTAAAAGAAATGAGTATGACCAATGGAAACCCATCTCAACTCCCATGGATTATCAATATGAAACTCCAAAATGAGGAGGAGGTATCTTCAAATCCAATTTAGAAACTTGTTGGTAACTAATAAATTTGTTGATTACTCACCCTGATATTCCATATGCACCACAGGTTGTTAGCCAACAATCAATGCACCTTTACAACCACAATGAATGTGTCGCTAAAAAATGCTCCAAGGAGAGGATTATTCTACAAGTTTCTGTTATCCAAGGAGATTACTATTACCGAGTCTACTGATGCAAATTAAGCAGGAGATGTTGACCGACGACCTCTAGCTTGTGCATCTTCTAACAAAAACATTTTGTAGCCTGGAGGAGAAAGAAACATGTAATTGTTGCTTAATCTAGCACCGAAGTAAAATACAGAGCCATGGCACATGTGTAGCATGGTTGTCAAGGCGGCCAAGCGGTCGACTGCCTAGGCAGGTGCATCGGCGCAGGCCCTTTTTTCAATTTATGCATAATAACAAAATACGATCACATATATAAGGTACCTTGTGTATTTTTTTGATGTTCTACATCCTAAATAAGCATGTTAGAATGAAGTAGAAGCCTACTAAAACATAAAATAGTTTATACAAGTCAAATATGAAATTAAATGATACATACAATATTTTAAAAACTATAGAAAAATAATTGTCTAGGCGGCCCAGGCAGTCCTAGGCATTTTCATTAGGTGGAAGGGGCCAGGCAGACCCCCCCCCTTGGGGCCCCAGTCGTCCTCAACAACTGTGTATAGTGAGTCCATTCTGCTCCTGAGGAATATTGCATTCTGATCAAGTCTCCATCCATCTTCAATTGTGACAATCAAGACGCCATCCACACTATCAACAACCATATCTTCCATGAATGAGCAAAGCACATTTAAGTAGACTACCATTTTGTTCGTATTATGGTTAAGGCGAAGAAATAACTATTGCACATGAGAAGACATGACAGCAAGTTGTAGACATCTTAACCAAGCCTCTATCTCCTATATTTTTATGCAGGACTACCATGTTGGGGCAAAGAGATGTTTATTCTCCAGGTTGAGGGGGTGTTAGAATAAGCTAAACGAGCCTCTCTTTATTTCAAATCTCTCTCTCACACTCTTTATCCTATCTTATATGTGGTATACGATACTGCATGCTCTTCCATATAACGAGAACCCATGCTTATCTCTAATGCTAATGAGAATATGTATGCCTACCATTAGTTTAAAGAGATAATTAGGAACTATTTAAGCATTTCCTTTTATTACAGGAAGTTGCATATTTATAGATTTTATTCTATTTTAAAGCTTATACTTTCTGATTTTACCATCACATTGTGGAAAGGATGCCAATCTCAAACATATTTGGCAACTTGAAAATCCTACGATGTCCATTCTATTCTGCACACGTCTCAAAAATCAGTTTGAAGCATCAAGCATCATATGTGGTTTGGCTCACTGGTCGCACCACATACATGTCTAAGTGACTCAATATGTTGGCCCTTTTATTAAATATAAGTTATACGTATATATTTTATCAATGTACGTCAGTTCCAAGGTTTTAAAAAGCGCAAAGCGGGAAGCGTGCGGACGGGACCTTGTAGCCGATTAATCGCCAGGCGGGCGATTAAGCGGGCGCTTTTTAGAAAAGCGGATTTCCAATTCCTATAAACTTTTATGCAAAATTACATACATATGTATATAAATACTATATTTTTGAAATTTTTATACATATCTAAACATTGTGCAAGACAATATAAAACACCCAAATAGTTTAGAATACAACTATACAACAACGATTGTATCTATATAATATAGTAAACAATATACTTGTCATAGATAAAGCAGCCTACACATAAAATAATAAGTGTATATACAAGATGAAACAACAATTTTGTATCATGTTTACATAGCTAAACAGTAAATAATAGACCTATCATAGCTAGCTAACAAACATATTGTTACATTTGCACATCATCAAATAGTCATACATTACAACAGTACATTTAATCAAAGTATGCATTCTAAATTAGATAATAGTTACCTACAATTCATTTGGATACATCACAAAAGTACCATATCATTACAACTTACAAAGTATGCATTCTAAATTAGAACTAAGTATATCATAGAACATTTAATGTGTGCTAATTTAATATATTATAGTCAATACTAAACATGGCATATAATGTACTTAATGTTATATGCTTACAGCAGTTTTTCTGAAAAAAGCGGGGAAAAAGCGGGAAAAAAGCGGGAAAAAGCGGGTTAAGCGGGCAAAAAGCGGCCGCTTTTCTCAAATTTATTTAAGCGCCGCTTATAGTACAATTTAATCGTCAGCCACCTTGTGACGCTTAAGCGGCCGCTTAAGCGGCCGCCTAGGGCGATTTTTAAAACACTGGTCAGTTCTATTATATATAAACTATTTGAGCATATATACATACATACATACATATATATATAGAGAGAGAGAGAGTCAGGCTGGAATACACTCGAGTGTATCCGGAGCAGAATACACTCAAGTAGTTTTCCATGATGCAAGATATCTGTTTTAAAAATCTAATCCGTTGATCTTCTTAAACATCTTGTGAATAGCTCATATATAAAATTTGAGCCCATTTGGACATTTATAGGTCATGTTATGAAGACCACAAAATTATGCATTTCAAATTAGTTTCGTGCGTCGATTTTGTTGCCCTCGGATGAGTGACTTACACTCATCCAAATGGGCTCAAAATTTGTATGTAGCCTAATTATAGTATGACAATGAAGATCAATTGTTTATATTTTATGAAAAAATAGTCTTGATATGCAAACACAACTTGAGTGTAGCGTGCGATCCGTACACTCAAGTGTATTCCAGCCTGACTCATATATATATATATATATATATATATATATATATACACACACACATATATATATACATACATACATATATATATATGTATGTATATATATATATAGAGAGAGAGAGAGTCAGGCTAGAATACACTCAAGTGTATTTGGAGCAGAATACACTCAAGTAGTTTTTCATGATGCAATATTTTTTTCAAAAATATAATCCGTTGATCTTAAACATGTTGTGAATAGCTCATATGCAAAATTTGAGCACATTTATAGGTCATGTTATAAAGACCGCAAAAATTATACATTTCAAATTAGTTTTGCGTGTCGATTTTGTTGCCCTTGGATGAGTGACTTACACTCATCCAAATGGGCTCAAAATTTGTATGTAGCATGCATGCATACATGCATACATACATACATACGCCGACAAGGAGTGGCTCAAGTGGTCAAGCACGGTGTCTCCTCATGAAGGGACCCAGGTTCGAATCCCAGTTGCCGCCTTGATTTACCACTCTCCTGGGCGTTCGGCCTCCGGCACGGGCATGGGAGAAGGGGGGAGAAATCTTTCTCTCTTAATCCCATACATACATACATACATAATTATACATTTCAAATTAGTTTCGCGCGTCAATTTTGCTGCCCTTGGATGAGTGACTTACACTCATCCAAATGGGCTCAAAATTTGTATGTAGCATGCATACATATATATATATATATATATATATATATGTATATGTGTGTGTGATGTGAGTATCTAAATGTATAATTAATTTAATATATATAGATAACTTATGATGATATTGTGTTAACTGATGAAACCAAAATGAGATTGTATAATAAAGTTGGAATTTTGGATAAATGCATTGGAAGCAAATAGGTTTTTATATCAGAAGAAGCAAAACTGAGTATATACATTGTAGCTTCAACCAATCTAGAATTGTAGATGGTGGAGCCAAGTTGGATGGAGTGGATTTACCAAAATGTGAGAAGATTCGTTACTTGAGTTCTATTAGTCATATGGATGGCGATGTCCAAGACGATGTTTCTCATAAGATTACAGCAGGATGGCTGAAATGGAGGAGTGAAACTGAAGTAGCATGTGATCTAAAGATCCCTCCAGATTGAAAAGTAAGTTTTATAGAACAGTCATATAGCCAGCCATGCTTGTATGGGAGTGAATGGTGGGCAATGATGAAAAAATGCCTCAAAAAAATGAATGTGGTCGAAATGCGTATGCTAAGATGGATTGGAGGAAGATAAGAAAATATCACTTGATAAATTGAGAGGGGGTGGCGAGCAATGAGAACAAGTTATGTAAGGGCCGTTTGAGATGGTATGGACATGTGCAACGCAATCCGACTAATTCATCTACTCAAAGCAATGCTATTGAGTCGAGTACAAATAAAAGAAAAGGAGGCAGACCTAAATTAACTTGGGAAGAGGTTATAAAGAGAGATTTTGAATATTTACATCTTGATCAAAATATGACTCGTAACATAGTTGATTAGAAAGGAAAGACCCATATAGCCGACTCTAACATGGTTGGGATTGAGACCTAGATGGTGATGATGATAATGATGATATAGATATGTTATAATAATACATTTTGATATACATACAAATATTATACAGAAACATCTTCAAGCATAAATTTGTCTATTTTATGTATATGCATTTTGATATATATGTACATCAATATATGATATATAGAGATATCTCATACACACATTGCCAAAGTATGCTCTTGTACTGAGAACATTGAGCTTATGGGAACTAGAGGATTCGGGTATTGTAAGTTGAGAAATATGCTCTTGTACTAATACATTTACATTTCAATATTAATATATACCCATGTATAATACACATACACATTTCAAATATGCTACAATGGTATACACATGTATAAACGTACCGTACATCAATAATTAAATGGTTACATTTTAATATTCATAATTGTGTATTCTAATAATAATATATAATTTTAAATGTTTTATATAATAATTTGATGTTGTTCTATATATATCTATTAAAAAATCTAAAAACACATGCTCCCACGTATCACAGATACTCTATGCGGTGTACTCTCTATCTGTAACAGTGTACTGCCTTTCCAAACCATAGTTCTACTACATGTATCAAAGGAAATGCCTTGCTTAGTTGCTGAGTTTGTAAAGAGCAACAAGTACTTGTGTTGTACGTTGTAGTGGTCTAAACATCTGATTCTAAGGGCTAATTTATGAGTATTTCATTTCAGGAGTTTGCACGTCCAATCTGAGCATGATTTCCTACGTGTGACAGCATGTAGGAATGTGAAGGAAACTCTTTGAAGTATTCAATAACAATTGTCTCAGGTAGCCTAGTTCTGATTTAACAGCACATTCGTCAAGAAAATTATTAGCAATTTAATGTAATTAACTAATTATGCTTGATATTGCAAAAATGATCATAAAAAATACACTGAAGATTAGTCCAGCATCAACATTTCGCATATGATTTATTAAAGCTGCAACTAACCCAACTAAATTGTATAAAAAGACTGACAAGCTAAAAGTGCAGCTTTACCTCCCATGGATCCTCAATTTCAAGGTCAGTTCCATGGATCTCATTCAGAACGTCGATACAATCGACTTTGCAATCACATCCAGGGCACAGCCAGCCTTCATCATCAGACGGAACTAACAAAAAGTAATAATGAAGTCAAAAAGATAAGTTTCAACCATTGATGTCCATGCTTTGACTCTTAAATGAGAGCAACAACTCACTGTCATCACTCGATAATGGAGGATTTAAACATTGCTGATGAAATCCTCGGTCACAGATGCCATCACACAATATGATATCATTATTTGCTGATAACTCCTTAGAGCCACATTTGGCACAGAATATCTGTAATAACAAAAGACAATGTAATGATGACCAGAATCTTCCAAACTATGTTTGAAGTTAACAAGAGGCTTAAAAAGAAAGGCATTTGGAACTTTAAACATTTCTCCTAGCCATAGTTTTAAATTCCTAACAAAATCAGTAGCTTCATAACAAAATACACCCACAACTGAAGCGCCTATGTAACACATCTTAAAACAATATACAAATAGAACCTAACAAGCAGAATCAGAAGATCAAGGCATTTCTCACAGTTAAGATCAACCTAGAAACCCAGAAGCAGTTCTTATATGATTAAATGTACAGAGAAGGAATCAGTTATTTGTGAATAATACATACTAACGACATATGATATTGAATATCTGAATCAGAAAGCACTACATTCTGCATCTCTGCGTAAGATTGTTAATTCTAAAAAACCTCGGAAACAATCACTGTCCACAACCAAGGGCACGACTCCTAGTAACTTTTAAACCCCAACATGCAATACCTCGAACTCGAAGTAATAATGGAAGCATCCTAAAAAACCGCATTTGACGTGCTGATCAACAGCAAAATCAACAGGATCCCAGAAACAAGAGCCTGTCCGGCTCATGTATTGTGATCGCAATTTGCAGAAAATCAACAGAATCCCAGAAACAAGAGCTTGTCCGGCTCATGTATTGTGATCGCAATTTGCAGAAACAAAAACCAGAAAGAGATTTTCTTGAAGGCTGAAAACAAATTTCTCTACGTCTCCTAATGCAATCAACAAGTTAGGGAGAACACTCTGCAATAATATGAATTGTGAGCAAGTAAACACCCAGTCTAGATTATAATAAAAATGACAGGTTCAGTAAGAGGATTTTATCAACTACAAATAAGACAAACATAGTGATCAAGTATAAATGCATGGAAGTTGACAGACATCCTCACTGTCCAGCTGCCCTTCAGTGTCAAAAAGTTCTTGATCATGTCTCCCTTCAGAAATGAAGGAATCCAGTTGCTCAAATTGATCACGTATCTTTAATTTGAATGACATGATTGCAGACTTCGCACGTTCAATTTCCTTCTCAGGGCGAACCTTCTCCGAGCTGCATCATTAATACAGCTGAGTACATTTCAGAAAAAATTGAACAAACCAGATCTTGGAAAAGTGACAAAAGTACATCCACAGAAAGACAACAGGTATGGAACAGATATGAACTAGGTAAAATTAGTTACACATCTTCTGAGCAATTGTTGAAGACAGTATGTTTATATCAAGTAGCATTTTCATTAATAATCCAACTGCTTGTTTTAACTTCTGCTTCGAAAAGATTGGATATCTTAAAACAATCTGATAAATCTTTTAAGTTGTTTAGATGTGACTGCTAGAGGAGCCCCCTTTTTTACAAAATTTGCAAGGTTTCTATTTTGATGCATAAGATATTGAATCAGGCGTGAATCTTAAAAGGAGTGCAAACCGATGAGTACCACCAAATTTCAGCGACATTTATTAGTAAATAGACACTGATAAGTGATAGTGAATTTTGCAGTGCAAGCCTATTCTTGATTGAGAAAAAAAAGGGATCACGGAGTTTGACAGCTGGAACTCAGTTAGCCAAATCCGAGACACGTTTTGAATTTTCTACTGTTTTCTCTCACCTTCACTCTATCTTAATTCAAATCTTGTTTTGGCCAAAAAAATGAGTTTAAAGGGTAGCACTCACACCCCCCTCAAAATGAAAGATCTAGTTCTAGATCCATGTTCCACATGGTATCTAACCACGTCTATTTTATTTTTTACATCTAACACTTTCGTCAAATTATTTACCAAAATACTCCACTAGTTACTAGTGTTATCTAATTTCTTGCAACTATTTGTAGTATAAACTAATACACACACACACACACAGATATATATATATATGTGTGTGTGTGTGTGTGTGTGTGTGTGTGTGTGTGCGTGTGTGCGCACGCACATGCCTGTGCAGCTGTGCCTGTGTGTGTGTGTACTTTTGTATTCAAAATAGTATTAATTAGCTAATCATGGTAGAATATGTGCTAATCGGATACATAAATACAAACAACTATTTGTTGAGATATGTATATTTTGTAATTTTCTAATTAGATTTTTTTGCCGTATTACCCATGTTGTACATGTTACACAATGCCACAACCCATATAACATGCATATGGTGGGCATGGTAACTATTCTTTTTTTATTTATTCCCACTAATTATGTCATTGGGGGAGATATTTTGCATAGCTGGCAAGGCAGTAAAGTATGGTTTTGTTTTAGAGATGTTGCTCATGCTCCTCTATAACTGCGAAGTCAAATGCCAAAGCAAGGGAAAGCCTTGAAGTGCTTTCTCTCAAAAATCGGTATGATGCAGAATTGCATATAAAGACCGGAGGCTATGTACAAGCAACAAATGCTAGGCAGGAGAGTTAGCCACTACATCCACCATAATGCTCCAAATTATTTAAATCCATTAGTATCTAATTGTATGTTAAGCTAGTAGAATCTAAATCTCTTATAATTGTAATTTTTGTGCTCTAACTTCTTTCAGACTCAACATTTAAACTCACATGTAGCACATGAAGCCCCTCTCTTATACATCCATTATAGAATTAATTACATGGATAAGTGGATATATATGTACACAATGTGCTTGCTAATGTTGATAGCTAACTTTATATCATTGTCAAAATCCCTCATTAAAAATCCTAGGAAATGGATCAGTTGTCTTAACTCGGGCAGGAAAGCACCACCACACACACACATATCCATTGCATATGATGTTATTGCATTCTAACTCAAATTGTAAGGCATGCGTCTGGCATATGCCCAAACATGCTGTCCAAAGCTCATATACGCAGTTGTTGCCGGCAAAGAGGAATGCATGTACATATGTGGTGTAGAAACTAGGTTGAAACATATGTGAACCATGGTTTTTTAACGTTATCTTGGACTTAGTACAAAAGGCATGATCTTGTTTGTTGTTTCTCTTTAGCAGCTAGCTTATTGCAGTGATATTAGTATTTAACACCCAACTTTTACAAACTTTAGCAAGACCACATGCATGGGAAAGGAGTTGATGTGGGACAATATATAGTTACAATAGGAAAGTTTATCTATACTATTTCAATAAAATGTCATCAGCAGCAGCTGCTAAGCCTCAATCCAACCATGGTAGGTCGGCGACATGGATCCGTCTTTTCCAATCAGCTCTTTCATGGGTATTTCAATTGAATGTTAATTAATCAAAAAGATTTTTGGTGCTAATATTCCAAATAAGGTGTGGTTGAACTTTAAACCTAGTACGAGGCTACCTTATTCCTTGACAATAGACAACATAAAGCATAACTTCTGGCAGTAAATTCCTAGATAAACCGGGAGAAATTGTTATAGCGTTATGGAGTTATAATAAAATTTATATAATGCAAGGAGAGTAAAAGGAGGAATATGCAAGCCATAAACTGCTAATCTTTTACAAACTCAAACCTCCATCAAATTTACATCAACCTATTCCTACTTTTCCACCCAAAAACTTTTCTAACGTAATCTCATTGATGTGACACCTAGTCGAATAGGTCCCCCATAATAGGTCCAATCATGCTCTAAGAAAATTGAGTCTTGAGTATAATAATCCTTTCAAAAAAGCCATGGTGTAATGAGAGTTTACCTTATTTAAAGTGGTATAAGGACTATTCTATATTTTAGCCATTCCACGGGCTACATATGTCCATAAGATTAATTATGAACTAAATTAAAGGTTGTATTCTGCAATATAGTTCCCATGGAATGTATCTTCCTCTATCTCATTCCCATCACCATTCTAAAGGCTCTTCTACAATCTTGGGGCACACACTACGAAAACTAGACTATCGTCTTAAGGATCTTCCTCATTGCTGACTACACCCATGCCAAGAAATAAGAAAAACCAAAATCATGCATCCCTAAAAGCCATCCACTGAACTTCCTAAACAGTCCAAACATAACACATGGTGCTCACAATAGAAGGTTTTGATCTCTTACCATCAACCACCAGTCTCGATGATAATGGCAAGAGGGATGGTGTATGTATGACCAATCATTATGAATAAGCTCCATGCAGCAATATTATATGTATTGACAAAGTTTAAAGTAATGGTATTGGAGAGGGCACCCTCCTATAGCATGCTCTATTTTCCTAACCCAACACAAAAGAATGATTGAATCAAATAAATTGAAAACCCATTTAAAGCTAGAGTCAAACAAGTTATGAGGATGTGGCATACCACATACCATTAATACACCAAATTTACGCATTTACGTTAGTGCTTTTAGAAAGAGAAACAAAAAAGAATTTGGTACCAAGCATAAGACATATAGAGAAAACAAATGCAGTTCGAGTGAGTCAATGGTGGCATCTTCTCAATGGATGATAGCCAAAATGCATCAATAATCAAGACTTGGTTTGTGTGTAATAATTCCAAGTGTGTGAAAGATCTCGGCAGTAGAGATATAGATGAAACAAATTTAGCTTATATAATTGGAAACGTTAGCCATTGTTGCAAGCCAGCAAAATGAAATGACAAATTTCAATTCTTTGATAATCCTTCTTTGCGTGTAACAACTCAAAACAATGGTAAATATATTTGTGTTTTTTAGAACAAAAATAGGGGGTAACCCCCTGCTTCCAAATAACCACACAAACCCTGTTGATGTGTGGCAGGCAGGTAAATCAAGGATGTTTTTCCTGGGGTTCGAACATGGGTCACTTCAATGGTGGCCCTTCAGCTGAACCACCAGACCATCCTTGCCCAGTTGGTAAATACAATTGTCTGTTTAAATGCCTAGTGGCAAATGACAAACCTATAGATAGAAAGTGTAGTGAATAAAGCCAGATATTATAGAACAAGCACAAGCTTGTTTGTGAACAACATTGTTTGAGCTCCCGAAAGCATAGAACAACAGAAAGACATCAGATGCACTTGGTATTTTGGTTCATGAAGTACATACAAACCACTATACCAGTCAAACAGATTCCCACCCGATAGGTCCTATTGTGACAGATTCTCATCTAATAGGTCCTACTGTGACAAGATTTCAAGAATGAAGTATAACAAAAGTCCAATGAGGTAATTCTGTAAAAAAAATAGCTCCAAACGTATCCAAACCTTTGCCCGTTCCAGCCTTCTCCAGCATATGCTTCGATTAGGCTCTGCTCGTAGTTCATTTTTCCTATCAGGTATCTGACACGGTTCCTGATACTTGAGTACCGATCAGCGAGGTCTTTCTTAATCTTTCTCCTTTTCTTTTTCCTTTTGTCTTTGACTGTGTTCTGCACAGGTGGCGCGGCCGCAGTGCTGTTCTGGTCTGTGTCTGTTTGTGATCTTGAGGCTGATCTTAGCGGATATCTGCTGCTGCTTCCTGGCGTTGCAGAGGATTTCTTTCCTTTACGTCCGGACTTGTTGGATTTTGTCCTCGAAGCCTTTCCTTTATGTGAAGAAGGAGTTTCTAAGTTCGCTTCTGGAGTCACGTTCCTGGTAGGCGTAGAGGGAACATCCATGGGTTCAGTGGAAGTGCCCGGCGGTACTCCACAATCAATGCCTTCGTACTTCTGTTCACCATTTTGAAGGCCCGGACTTCCTACGGGACTGGGTATTTTTTCGTTGCCGGTATCCTCCATTGGATTGGCTGGTTTCCGATGCTAACTCTTGAAAATGAGAAGCTTCATAGCGATGGAGACTCGGGAGTATCCAGAGGAGAGCAAGCTGAAACGATGGCAGAGCAAAACTACATTACTAAATGTGCATAGGAAGATAACCCATAGATCGTGCTTTCAGATGTAAGAACTTAATTGCATTTCCCGGAACGGACAGTGGATCAATGGGGAAGCCAGGAGGAGCTCATTGTCGCACAGACAAAAAGAATAACCAATACCCTGTAACTGGAAGAACTGGCGCTTGCAGAGAGAAGGAAGACCTACGGAGCCGCTCCCGCCGTGTGCTTCGTATCGACCAACTGCGCGTTCTGTTCTCAGCCGCTCTACCGCGCGCCTTTTTACCTCTTCAGACTCCCCCCGCAAACGCCAACAGGAAGCTACTAGGGTTCCTCGATCCCTTCAACCGCGGTCCGCGGGTGACCGGTCCCTGCCTGGGAGAGCGGAAACCTTTCTAGTTTCGCTTTTGGTCCAGTTTCAAAAGAAACGATATGGGGAAGGCAAATCCAGAAACTCGAGGTAGAAAAAGGTAACTTCTCCGGATGGTATTTGAAACCTTCAATTATGCGTGGGAGTTTACCTCGATTAATTGTAAATGAACTTCTAAAACCGATGGAAAAAAATCTAGTTTGATTATATAGGACACATATTATAATTCTATGAAAACACATATGAGCGCTCTGACCAATATAGCAACTTTATTGATGTGTTTGGTACGTGGTGATAAAATTGATGGTGATGGTGATAGGTAGACATGTAAATAGATATCTGGAATCTGCACATTTGATCCGGATTCGAGTCCGAAATTTTGAAAAAAAAAATCTGACATCCGCATAATCTGGATTAGATTTAGCATATCAAATTTCATATTCGAAAATTTCAGATAGTATTTCAGATATGATTATATCCGCTCCAAAAAAATCTGAAACACGACAAATTTATATATAAATATATATATATAATCAAATATATATTATCTATATATAAAACATAAAAATATAGATATTTTATCATATATATTCATAGTGGTATCAATGGTGTCTATATATAACGTATTAATAACAATATATTTATGACTTTTGATTTGGATCGGATATTTATCTGAATTTGAATATTATTTGTCGGATCGGATTCGGATATTATCACATGATATCCGTCAGATATCGGATTGGGTTTTTTTTCATATTCGAATATCGAATATAGTAGTATTCGCTCCGTATTCGATCCATTTACAAGTCTAGTGATAGGGACGATGATGGTGATAGGGAAATTATTAAAATGTGTTGTTTGGTAACATGTGCATGGTGATAGGGATGGTGATGGTGAAAAACTTAAAAAATATTGTTTGTTACATGGTCAATGGAGAGAATTTTTTTATAAAAAAATACCCTACACAAGTAAGAATCATATTTATTAGAACGTTTTTTCTTCACATTTGTCTAAATAAATAGTGGAGTCTTGAAAGAAACTTCTTTCACCATGATTCGCCATGTTTTTCCATGGGGATCAAAATAGATCAAAATTCACCACAGATTCACCATGGATTCACCATGATTCCCTATCACCATGACAAACAAACAACATTTTTATTTCACCATCATTCCCTCTCACCATCATTCACCATGTAACAAACGCAGCCTAGGGGGAGTAAAAACACATGTGAATGCTACATAGGTGAACTCAAGTCACATAAATGGGGTTGATGATGACAAATCAAACCCATGCCATGTTGAAGAACAACATCCAAATGTCTGGATCAACTGAACCTACATCAAAGGAGGTGACAACCATGCCAATGATTTATCTAGAAAGTCAAATACCTTTACAATATTTTGAAGTTTGATATTGTTACCATCAGATAGTCAAGATCTCTACTATATAAGAAACACGTAAATAGTTTTTAGACTTAAAGGACTAGACGTGCAGCTTGTTGCCCGCTTGTCTTCTAGTTCAATATAAATCGCTACCAACTGATTTATTATTAAAGTATTATTTGAAATTAAAAAATGAATTAGAAAGTAACTATAGAAGATAAAGAAAGAGTTTTCTACAAATATTCTAAATTAAAAAGTAATTTTGAATTAAATTCCATACTATGTAGAAAAGAGGGTGAGGGTTATTGTGGGCAATTTTATTTTATATGTTTCGTTGTAAGTTCATTTTTTATTTCTTGTAAGAAAATTCGACGGTGTGTTTTCTTTGCGTTTTTTCTCCTATTCTTCTAAATTTGAATGTAGTATGCATATTTATATCATATAAGAGAGCCCTTTTAGACTTTTTCTAGATACTATAGATAAAAATAGCGCACACAATTTTTTCTTGCTTTTTTTCTTCTATTCTTCTGAGAATTAGGAGCTTTAGTATTCAATAGTATACTATATAAGATGGGTGTGAGAGGTATTATAGGAAAATTATTTTTATTTTCTATTATAAATAGATTATTATTCTAATAAGAAAATATTTTGATGATTTTTTGCATTTTGTGTTATATTTTCTTAAATTAGGACGTCTCCTTGCACATGAACAATGGAGAGATTTTTTAGGAACGAAGGCAAAATCGTCAAATTGAGTTTAGAGATGGAGGGGCAGGTCCATTCAATCCCTTGAGGAGTTTAGCAATCACAGGAATGGTACCATCTTGCTCTTGAGACCGATCCTTAAATTCAAATATTAACTGTATAAGAAAACCTGTCGCATGTTTTCTCAGTGATTTTTTGTTCTATTTTTAGAATTATAAAGTGGCCGTTATAATCTAAATTGTAATGTATAAGACGGATTAAAGAGATATTATGTGCAATTTTATGTTTTTTATATAAATAAATTGTATATTCTATTGAGGTAGATGTCTGACAGCATGTACGGTTTTGGATGCATTTTTATCTATCATTGGCCTAAATTACAAATTGGTCATTGTGTATTCTAAAAAACCTATATGAAAGATTGTAACGCCCAATTTTCACAACATATGAGTTAAATCCAAACATTTTTTCTTTTGAGAGTGTCACGAACATGATATGCATGACAATAATGATAGATAAGAACTATTACAAACGGTATATGAAAGAAATTTTCATTATATTTTCTAGAAAAGGAATTCTATAACATCATCATATACAACGAAAACTTGATACCATGAGACAATTGTATAAAATTCCAATCTCGAATCTTGGACAGTGTAGATGGTGCCCCATCAAACGGTATTCCTAAAATTGTGGTTGTGTCATCTTGTCTTGACCTCCTCCTTAGAATCTCAGTTGATGGGGACGTCTTGTTCCTGGTCATGCACAAAGGGAAAACTATAGTCATAGTAAGTGGCATTCAATTGTGGTTACTACGCAGAAATAATTACATTATAATAAAAAATCTACAACTGAAGTAAAGTCTTTTATTTACGTATATTATCTTTCTATAGCCACTATTATATGATAAGTTCTTTTTTGTGGCGTAGTGTGCCTTCTATTGGTGTTGTAACATACTCGATTCCAGACATATAGGCTAATCTTTCGTTCTTCTAGGCCCCTACTCAATTATATTGTTATCCAATATCCCTCTTTCCTTCCTCTTGATTTTGTTTCAAATAGGTACCTTTTAGTGTGCATAATTCCCTAAACTTATGATAGATTAGACCTTGTTGAGACCTAATAGCCTAATTGACTCAATTGTATCCCTTGGACATGAAATCCTAGGATGCAATATCCCTAATAGTTTAACTATGAGAAATTGGTGAATAATGATAATAAACTACAGTCTTGACCATAACTAAATATCCTAGTTAACCCTAAGATCTTGTAAGGTGGTATGGGGTATAACTCGTAGGGTTTAACTCTATTTGCCTTTTTGGTTAAGATAAATTACTTTAATTAAGTGATTAGTGTAACATCCCAGGATTTGAGGCCTCGGATAAGTTGATCTTAAAGGGAATGATTGGACTACCCATATCACCAAGGTGCACATCCTTTTCCGGGAGCCCATCACTAAGAACTCCATAGTTAAGTGTGCTCATCTTGGAGTAGTACTGGGATGGGTGACCTGTCGGGAAGTTGATCCTGGCATGCACGTGAGTGGACAAAAAGCGTGCAGTTAAGGCTAGTGGTGGTCTGTGAGGCCAGTCGTCATTCCTGAAACTCTACTAGAGCCTTGGGCAGTGGGCCCGGACGTTACAAATGGTATCAGAGCCAATTCCCCTCCAGTAGGTGGGGCCCACATGGGCATGTCATGCCAGTCTTGAGTCGTGCGGTCCAGGCATGTAGGAAATGGCTGTCCATGGTTGACGTAGCCATCCTTGCGCTGGTATTCCGTGATCGGGAGTTGGGTGTCCATGGGCCATTGTGGGTCTGCACTGAAATGGGGAAGAGATTATGAGGCCTTACAGTTGAGCCTTGACGAGGACGTCAGGAGTCTAAGTGGGGGAGATTGTAACATCCCATGATTTGAGACCTCGGATAAGTTGATCTTAAAGGGAATGATTGGACTACCCGTATCACCAAGGTGCACCTCCTTTTTCGGGAGCCCATCACTAAGAACTCCATAGTTAAGCGTGCTCATCTTGGAGTAGTACTGGGATGGGTGACCTGTCGGGAAGTTGATCCTGGCATGCACGTGAGTGGACAAAAAGCGTGCAGTTAAGGCTAGTGGTGGTCTGTGGGGCCAGTCGTCATTCCTGAAACTCTACTAGAGCCTTGGACAGTGGGCCCGGACGTTACAATTAGAGTGCAATGGTATAAATATAGCAAAGGTAATATCAAAAAAGAAAAACTGAGCCCAAATTCACGTTCCTCATATCCTAATTAGGCAATATACCAACTTTGGGCTTAATCAGACACCAAATACACCACCAATGCCAATTGGGAGACTTTAACCAAAGTTAGAAATCATTTAACCCTTGATTTCCTAATTTTGACCAAAGTCCAGATTTTGTCACGTGCATGACGCCCCTGTTGTGGTCACGCAGGCCTTACCCGGGTTGGGTAACCAGGTGGGTGACCTCGTCTCCCACCTCCGTCTTTCCCGCACACGTAGGACTTGCTCAATGCCCCCACAGCCGTCGCCATGCTTCCTCGTTCTACACTCGCCTGTTTACCAGGATTTATCCTCCATTAAATCTGCCTTGACCTGCCGAGTTCAATGAACCCTAACTCACTTTCCCTCTCGCCCCATGTATAAAACGCCCAATTGCCCATATTCCTTCTTCATTGCTGCCATTTCCAGTGACCCCAAAACCCCACCTAATCAATCGCCAAGAAGACTCTAACCACGCAGAAAGCATCGCCTCACCCTCCTTCACCCTTCATACCAGTCAATCGGAACTAAACCTCACAGTTTCTCTCTGCAAGATCAAGCTTCCCTCTCCGGCAATCTCCTCACCGTCCCAGCAACTCGGGCCTTCTCAGTCCAATCGACCGTGAGGTAACCATCTGCAGGCCTTTCCCTCTCTTATCATGTAGGCATCTCGTCTCCGTTCATACTGAGTCGTTGGGTTGACAAACGTCATTGTTCTCCCATGTTTCTGTCGCCGCCCGCTCAGTAGCTTTTGGTTCTCGGACGGCCTTCCTTGTTGGCTGTACTCTTCGCAAATCTCGACGTGAGGTGCTCCGCTGCCAAACCGTGGCCTCGCGGGCTGATGCCTTGGGTTTGACTTTGCCCCGACCTCACCAGGTCCATTTTTGTAGTTTCTTTTCCCCTTTGGAGCTGCCCTCGGTTGCGGCCACCGTAGGATCGGAGCAGCAGCTCCGCAGGTTCGGGGAAGACCTGCGAGGTCAGCTGGGTTCCTCGTAGCCACCTCTGACCTTTCCCCCTTCCTTACTGACCGGCCTAAATCGCGCGTCCTAAAATTGGAGGCGTATTGAGGTAGTCGAGCCTTCACATTTATAACCCGAATCCTTCTAGGCCCCCGCAACTTTGTTTACGGGGTCGAAGTAGTCATACGGGGTCAAACACAGGGACAAGGTGGGTTGTGTTGACGACTCTGAATCGACACTCTACACTCCGGTGGATATAAAGAGATATTGAAGTTCCCCGAAGGGAACAACCAGATGTCACGATTAAATCAAAGAAAACTATCTCCAACTGGAGTTACAAGAAAGATTAAGATTTTGTCATTTAGCAGTTTTTAGGAATTTTCATGCAACAGAAAATAGAAAGATAAACTGCAGTTTAAGGCGTAATGCAAGGGATAAGACTTTAGAAAGACAAGCGGTAGCAGTAACACCCTGCACCCCTCCTCTCAGAGCGGGTGCCTCTAACCAAGCTTCAACACCCCTCTCGAGGTTGCTGGACTCAAGTTAGAGTGGAATGATACTAAAACAACTCCGTTCCGGGCACTCTCGTACTCCAGAACCAGACCGAACACTAGAGCCACAACCCAACTCTCGAAGTAGTTGCGACGGGAAAGACGATTCGGTAGCTAAGCAAAACGCGATCCAAAACATGCAAGCTAGAGTTCAGATATCCAACACAGTAGTTACCCAATCATAAGGCACTAAGCATTAAACAAATAGCAATTTAGCATTTCTATTTCTATCAGCAATAAGGGTCTTAATACAATGCATAAGCTAAGAATTTAAATAACAGAATTAAAGATAGATGTCGCCTTCTTGATGTAGAAGGGCGACAAACTACTACTACTCCCAGCCCGATACCGTCCAGGGACCTATCCCGGTACAGCCGTGTCGGGCGACACGAACTCTCGGACGGCACGCCTGACGGAAGACTATATCGTTCGAAGACCCTGGCCGATACGCTCATGTCGGGCGGCACACCCTCTCGAGCGGCACGACTGACGGGGAGAGCGTATCAGTTTCGGTATTGTGTCAGCCAAGGATTCACATATACTAATGTCGGACATTGTTGTCAGACACTCGTGTCGCGTATCTACGTCGGCCGATATCGGCCCTCAGTGTCATCCGGTACAGTCCTAGGTGAACCGATCCCCTCCCTCTCGGGATGAGGAAGAGCTCACCTAGTGTCGCCTGGTACGAGCACTGGGGCACGATACGGTTGCTCTCGCACTTCTCTCACAGATCGCTCAAGTCCCCAACTGTCCGAACGGTGAACTGGCCAGCCGTCCCGACCTATCCAACCTCCGACGTCTCTGACCTCTCTGACCTGTCTTTTCGGCTTCCTGTAGCTGTTATTTATAGTCAGCTGGTTGGTGAGAAAACATGGTGCTCGAAGCGCCACGTAGCTCCCTTATACACCGGTCGATGGATGTGGATGGCCGATACAGGCATATCTCGGCGCGAGGTGCTGGCTATTGGTCACGTGATGGGTGGCACGCCTGCCGGTGGGTGGTCGTATCGCTCGACGAGCTGGGTCATCGGGCGGCTTCGGCTCCCTGTCGGGTAGAAGGTGTGTCGGCCGGTACGTCCCTTTCGCAAGGCGCCCTTCTCCACCGATCATTCTTGTGTCGCCCAGCCCCTGTCGGGTTGGGTTGTATCGGGCGTCAGGAAGGTCGAGACGGGCTTAGACTTATTGTGGGCCGGAATCGGCCTTATTGCACAAAAACGAGGAAAACCCTGTAAAAGATAGGAAAAACTGGAATAAGAGCGTTGCTTGGCCAATTATTGCGAAAATGCTAATAAAATAGAGGAAAATAGCAGAAAAGGGTAGTTTTGGTAACAGAATAAAGGGCAAAAACGTCACAAAATTTGGTGTTATCAACTCCCCCAAACTTAGCTTTTTGATTGTCCTCAATCAATATTTAAACTAAACTTTGTGTTGCTTCTTCTTGCACAGCAAAACTTTAAGGCTAAAGGGTAGCACAAGATTTGCGATGTCTTGGAGGTAATGCTGTCTTAAAGCGAGCAAAAGACCTTGCCCTACTTGCCTTATTATTTAAGTAAAAATTTTCTTCTCCACAGCTTCAGCGAGACTTTGGTGTATGATTTCGAAGTTAGCTTCCACACCAAACAACTTTATTTTAAGGGCAGAAAGTTGTGTATAGGGTAGGCTAAGGCTTTTTGGGTTTTTCTTCTTGTTTCCCATCAGTCCATCCAGGTAAGGGTCCGTTAACGGGCAAGTGGTCCCTGCAGTCCAAGCCAGTTGGCTTTAGAGCAGTGATTTCACATCCTACGTACCACTGCCCCAGATCTACCATGCCTAAAGATGGGTACTTTTGGAAAACAAGGGTGTATATATATATATTTTTTTCTTTTCTTTTATTGGGCACAACTCTCATACTTTTATTCACGCTCATAAGGCTTCTTTCTCTTTTTGGGATTTTTGCTGGGTAAGGGAAAACAAAAGAGATATCTGCTGTTTGGGCAACTTTTTCCTTCTCCATACTCGTCTCTTAGCTGTTTGCGAGATTATTATTTTTCGAAAATTTTTGGATGGCAAGGCACAATCTTTTGTTTGTTTGAGACAACATTATTAGAAAGATATGACAAAACTTGTAACTCGTTAAAATATACAGAAAGTAAACTTTGCAAGAAGTCACAGCAGGTTTTTATTATTATTACAGCAACTTTGTACATATGCATAGGGACAGGAAATTTGCAAAGTTTTCAAAATTTTCAAAAATTTTGGTATAAACATATATATGTACACATGATATAGGAAAGAACAAAAGGATAAAGAACAAAATAATAAGGAATTTAAGATAAAGAACAAAAGAATAAGGAATTTAAGTCAGAGAGATCAGAGGATTTTTGTACCTCCCTCACTGGTACATGGTACCCCCCCAAACTTACCCCACACTCTGTCCCAGAGTTGTGAAGTAGATGAGGTAAGGAAATGTTAATCAGTGAGGGTTAGATGATCAGCGCGCCTGGGCTAGCTAAGAGCTCCCACACATATTCTCCTCTTTTGCTGTGATAGTCGATGTGGAGGAGCTGATCAGGCGTTGCCTCGTTTGCCATCCATTCCAGGACGAAGATGCCGCAGTCGTTGGATAGTTGAATTTGCTGCGGGCTGCAGTGGCAGAACTGGAGTTCATGCCAGCTTCTTGCTTGCATTCCTAGGAATGGTTGTATCAGTGCTGCTATATCGATATAGTACTTTCGTACTAATCATTCGAGAGATGTCAGCGTTGTCGATGTACAAGGCACTGGATGGTCTTTATTGCTGTCCGAGCTGTTGTAGAAAATCCTTGCTCGTTGTTGGGTGTACACCGTTAAGAGCGTCCAGTGGTTGTTGTGCAGGATTGGAAGGAGAATGGTATCCGGGACTCTGCATTCCAATTCTGCTAGGAAGGCTTCCTTTGCCCCTTGTTCATCGGCTAAGCAAATGTCGTTGAACAGCATTGGATCTGCTATGTATGCGTGTTCAGACTTGTTTCGTAGTATCTGGATGTAGGCGACCGCCACAGATAACGCCAGACACCCTCCCTCTTTTACCATGTCCCTTAAGTCGTCAATCGGGACTATGACATCGCCTGCCGAGTAAGCTATGTCTGCAGGGTTGGAGTCAGCCAACTTCATGTGGATTTCGTTGACCTGTTTTTGCGTGAGGGTAGCGCATGAGAAACGGTCGAAGTTGTGGATTGACTCCTCCAGGTTCTGGGGCGAGGCATGTTGGTCATGTCCGAAAACTTGCCACAAGATGTTTATCTGTTTGCCTGCCCCACAAACATTCGTCTCTGCTTCTGCTTCTTTTTCAGGAGAGCTGCTGTGTTGAGATGACTCATCTTCTTGTTCACCATCCAGCAGCTCTTCTGTTATCCCCGCGTCTCGGAAGTAGCGCTTGTCCTTTATCAGCAGCAATGCATATTTGCTTCTGAGATTGTAGAAGTTATTATTCTGGAGTTGCTTGAAGTATCCGAAGATATGTATCATCTCCATGGCTCTGAGGACTATGAATGTGCTATTTCCACTTCCCTCCTCTTCTTGGACTGGGAAGTCCCTCAGTGAGTAGAAATTCCATACGCCGCTGTGGCGCTGGACTCCGTACTTGATGACCCGGTGTAGATGTAGCGGCAGCAGTCTTAGCTTTACGTCCTTTGGGAGTAGGAACGTACTTCCTGTGTGCGGGACCTCTTTGCTGCAGCAACAATGCAGTTGGACATGATGATTTCGGAGGTCGGCAATGCACAGGAACCAGTTGTTTCTGTGTTTGTAAGGGGCCAGCACCAGTTTCGGATTGTGCATTTTAATGTAATCCAACATACTTTCTACCTGCGTAGAATTGTACAACCCCATCATTAGTCTCCTTGCTAGGGTCGGGGTGGCAGCGTAAACTGTATGTTGGCCTTTCTTCTGGTCGGCGCTTTCTACAATGGCCCCTTGTAGTACTTTGAACAAACTCTTCCCTACGACGGCTTTGGCGCAGAAGATGTTTCTCAGAGTTCCCCGCTGCACCGAGAAATAACCGTCGCTCCAGAGTACCTCTTCCTCATCGGCTTGCGATCTTAGGACTATGTTGAGCAGTTTCTGGTCTCTGATCGTTAGATATCCTATGACCCTTCTGTCAAAGTCAGCCATTTCGAAAGAAGGTATCTCTGTCGGTGCGGAGAAATCGGTGATGTCGGCCTTTGAACTCCTTCCTCTGGGGAGGTGTCTTTCGTTTGCGGTGCAGATGTCCCCCCCTTCTCCCTTGGATTCGTCAGAAGAGCCTTCCCCGACGCTGATATCTTCGTTGTTATCCTTAGCTTCGTCAAAGGGGGCTGAGGGAGCGGCCTCATTCAGGTCAAAAGGGCTTTCTTGTCTGGAAGGAGCTTCATAGCCCTGCCCTTGTGAAGAATTTCCTCCGGTTGCTGATGACGATCTGCCGGAGGAGGAGGTGGATGATGACGATCCTGACGACGCTCTTGACGACGAGGATTGAGAGCCCGGACCAGGAGGCGACGGCGATCTTCTCGGTTGCCTTGGGTGTGGATGGTCGTCCTCCCTGTTTAGCCTCCCCTCGATCTCGCTAAGGCGCTGCAGAACTTGTTGAAGCGTGGCATTCACTGCCTCTAGCCGGCCAGGTAGGCTGGCTAAAGCCAGCAGCTCTCATTCCTGCCTATCCAGCCTCTGTTCGAAAAATGAAAACTTGCGGGTTAGGGAAAGAAATGTAGTAGAATGGTTTTCTGTTACCTCCCGCAAGAAATCGAGTTCTTGTCCTAGCATCATTCCGAGCGAAGGAGGGTTTTCCGCTTGTCTCCCCCTTGACCTTGAAATGCTCCTCCCGCGCGAAGGTCTACCTGACGAGGCAGAACCTACTTCTATTGTCCGCACGGCTGATGCTTCTGGGTGAGGTGTCGGTGCTGCCTCGCCCTCTTGTTGTATCGGAGGAGACCGTGTTGTGGGGGACGGATGCTGCCCCATATCGACGCTGTCGACGATCTCCTCAACAACTGCAACAGGTGACTTTGGCGGTGGTGTCGGCGTCACCTGTGCTCTTTCGATCTCCTTTTGTAGGATATCGGCGAATACCTCATCGCTGACATCCGGTTGTAATTCATCAGTTGCCCTTAAGGGTGCAGTAGAAACTACGGGGACTGCAGCCGTCTCTTTCGCTGCAGTTCCAGTCCTTGTCTCGGCGACCTCCACGATCGCCGGTTCTTCTCTTGCCACAGTTGGCCTTGTTGTCGTGTCTGTCGTTGGTGGCTCCGAGGCAATGAGCCGCTCGGCAGGAGCTGTTGAAGATACATCCTGCCGAGTACCCAGCGGGATGGGCCCTCTGGTGATTCCCCGCTCTTGGCTTCTTGGGGGTGGAGCGCAGCTTGCGCCTTCTACCACAGCCTCGATCTCGGTCGTGGTGAAGACTAGCTTTTCTGTGTCGTAGGCGGCGCAACGAGGAAGCGGGAGAAGGATCTTCGTCCTTGCGAACTTGTAGAAGTAACTCCGCCCCTCCTTCTTTATTATACCCGACCTCATGAGGTACTTGAGGTCGATCAACTCGTCCCCTCTCGTTCTTGAGAGGCTGCGCGGCTCACGCGGGTACCCCAACCCCACCGCGATTAGGTTCACGATGCCACCCATGCAATATTCCTTGGTGGCATCCTTTATTGGGTGCAGTCTGTTCAGCAAGAAGCGCCCCAGGTTGATAGTCCGGCCCTCCATCATGTGCCACATGACGTGGAGTTCCTCGGAGTAAATGTTGCTGGACTCGTTCTTGCTGAAGAGGAGGCACGCCACCAGCTTGTGTATTATCCTCCAGAAGCACGAGTGCACTGCCGCCACCTTACTCCCGGGTTTGAAAGATGACTCCCCGGTTAGCTTTTCCCAGATTTCTACGGGGTTGAACCCGTCTCCTTCGGTGATCCTTGCACCGTTATCTAGTCTCCTTCTCTCCTCTTCGCTGGAGGAGAAAATTCGGTTGAGCAGCTTTTCCGAAATGACGTGCTCTGCATTGTAAAGCCGCCCCTGGAGTCTGTCTGCTCCGCCATACATTCTGGCTTCTGCAGGTGTATTCTCTACTCGGTGAAGGGACGCCATGAACTCCCTTGTGAGCTCGGTGTAGGAGGCAGATAGGCTGAAGCAGATTTGCCTCAGACCGGCTACAACAAGTACGTCCTCCAGTCTCCCGAAGATGCCCAACTGCATGAAGGATGACTGGTGGCCGAACCTACTAGGCCTGTAGAGCTTGGCTCCTAGCTCAGCATACCAGCGTCCGTGCTCTTCATCTCTTGGCACGAACCTTCCTGGCGTGTGCTCCAAGGGTTATGTTGTTGGAGCAGGTGCTGTAGCTGGAGTGGCCGTTTCTTCTGTCCTCACCCTCTTTCCAGACGTTGAGGGTCCAGCTGCTTCAGGGTTCGAGCGCTTCTGCCCGATAGTGGCCACCTCTGCCTCTGGTTCGGTGACGACTCTCCTGCCTTGCTCGCCAACGAGTCTAACGGTTATCTTTGTGTGTGCCATCCCTATCATCAATCAAATAAATGCTATTTTGTTATCAACAGAAAAATTAATAAGGGGAAAGGCACCCCGATACGACGGTACCGGGCTTCAAGACAAGATCAGGTGAAGCTTTCCCGATACAACTGTGTCGGGCGATACGGCCAAACGAAGCTGAGCGCCCGGCAGGGTCTTGAAAGAGCGCTGCCCGGTACGAGAATAAACGGACGATACGGTCGCTGCCCGACACAGATGTATCGGGCAGGCGCGAGAGAAGCGTGTTACGCGATAACAGTGTCGGGCAACAAGAAAATCAACGTAAAATCCTCGCCCGATACATCGTACGCGATAAAGGTCTGTATCGGGTATGCTCGGGCGATAGGGCTGTCGCGCGATACCTTTGTTTTCCTTAAGGTGGTGCGCGTCACGGGATCGAAAGAGGTCTCTGCGCGACACGGGAGCGGAGGGCAAGAAAAGTACTGCGCGATACGGTAGCTGAAAAAGGTAAAGCTCGGGAGCGCGACACGGTAAAGTTTTTGCCTTATATATAGCGGTCGAATGTCGCGGTAAAAACATTCCCTCCCGAGACGGGCGCAATCTGTAAGTCGGTTGGTGTGCCGCCCGATTCGGCCTGTAAAGTTGCTAGACCAGACTTCACCCGACCGATACAAGATTTTTCGGGACAAGATTCTGAAGTAAAACCCACTTAGAGAAAGAGGCGACAGGCGGGTAAAACATCATTGGCCTAAGGCTAAACCCGGCCTCAGATGGTATTACCCATCCTGGCAAAACTAAAGCGGTGGCCCTTAAAACAAAAAGAGTCAGCACACCTGCGCATGCACTGACTCGGGCCTTATTACAGTCCATAATGTTTGTAATGTCTGCCTTGCAAGAAAGTAAATAACATCCTATTCTAGGAAAATAAAACACGGGCTGCCTCCCGAGGAGCACTGCATTTCCTGTCTACAGCTAGACATCTTTCAGCTTCTTCATCTTGATCTATCTTTTAGCTGGTTCGGTGTTAGACGGGATCTTCCCTACATAATTCTTCATAATTTCGGCGAGCTGCGCTAGCTGCTGGTCGATTTGGCGCTGATGTGTCTGCATATCTGCCAACTGGACCTGCAACGAGTTCAAAACCCCCGAGTTGGACAGCGCACTTTGCGCTAACTGGTGATTAACGATGTCCTGTCTTTTTATGTAGGCGGAAAGCTGACCAACCCAATTAGGCTGGGTCGCTTTCTCGCTTTGGCTCTGACATTCGCCCTCAGAAAGGGGTTGCTCACAACGAGGCATGGTTGACAGTCTCGGTGTTCAGTATATCAGAGTACCTGAAATCCGCATAAAAATCATGTTTAGAAGATTATAATTGGGGTAAAGAATAATGCTTAAAGTAAAAGAAAAAGAAAAAGAAAAAGAAAAAGAAGTGTTGTCAAGCCTATTTCTAAGCTTGAGGCACGGGAGTGTAGTTAGTGGATTCAGATTCGTCAACAGTGCCATTTGCCTTGTCCCCGGCAACGGTGCCAGAAAGTTGACCGGCCTAAATCGCGCGTCCTAAAATTGGAGGCGTATTGAGGTAGTCGAGCCTTCGCATTTATAACATGAATCCTTCTAGGCCCCCGCAACTTTGTTTACGGGGTCGAAGTAGTCATACGGGGTCGAACACAGGGACAAGGTGGGTTGTGTTGACGACTCTGAATCGACACTCTACACTCCGGTGGATATAAAGAGATATTGAAGTTCCCCGAAGGGAACAACCAGATGTCACGATTAAATCAAAGAAAACTATCTCCAACTGGAGTTACAAGAAAGATTAAGATTTTGTCATTTAGCAGTTTTTAGGAATTTTCATGCAACAGAAAATAGAAAGATAAACTGCAGTTTAAGGCGTAATGCAAGGGATAAGACTTTAGAAAGACAAGCGGTAGCAGTAACACCCTGCACCCCTCCTCTCAGAGCGGGTGCCTCTAACCAAGCTTCAACACCCCTCTCGAGGTTGTTGGACTCAAGTTAGAGTGGAATGATACTAAAACAACTCCGTTCCGGGCACTCTCGTACTCTAGAACCGGACCGAACACTAGAGCCACAACCCAACTCTCGAAGTAGTTGCGACGGGAAAGACGATTCGGTAGCTAAGCGAAACGCGATCCAAAACATGCAAGCTAGAGTTCAGATATCCAACACAGTAGTTACCCAATCATAAGGCACTAAGCATTAAACAAATAGCAATTTAGCATTTCTATTTCTATCAGCAATAAGGGTCTTAATACAATGCATAAGCTAAGAATTTAAATAACAGAATTAAAGATAGATGTCGCCTTCTTGATGTAGAAGGGCAACAGACTACTACTACTCCCAGCCCGATACCGTCCAGGGACCTATCCCGGTACAGCCGTGTCGGGCGGCACAAACTCTCGGACGGCACGCCTGACGGAAGACTATATCGTTCGAAGACCCTGGCCGATATGCTCATGTCGGGCGGCACACCCTCTCGAGCGGCATGACTGACGGGGAGAGCGTATCGGTTTCGGTATCGTGTCGGCCAAGGATTCACATATACTATTGTCGGGCATTGTTGTCAGGCACTCGTGTCGCGTATCTACGTCGGCCGATATCGACCCTCAGTGTCGTCCGGTACAGTCCTAGGTGAACCGATCCCCTCCCTCTCGGGATGAGGAAGAGCTCACCTAGTGTCGCCCGGTACGAGCACTGGGGCACGATACGGTTGCTCTCGCACTTCTCTCGCAGATCGCTCAAGTCCCCAACTGTCCAAACGGTGAACTGGCCAGCCGTCCCGAACTATCCAACCTCCGACATCTCCGACCTCTCCAACCTGTCTTTTCGGCTTCCTGTAGCTGTTATTTATAGTTAGCTGGTTGGTGAGAAAACATGGTGCTCGAAGTGCCACGTAGCTCCCTTATACGCCGGTCGATGGATGTGGATGGCCGATACAGGCATATCTCGGCGGCACGAGGTGCTGGCTATTGGTCACGTGATGGGCGGAACGCCTGCCGGTGGGTGGTCGTATCGCTCGACGAGCTGGGTCGTCGGGCGGCTTCGGCTCCCTGTCGAGTAGAAGGTGTGTCGGCCGATATGTCCCTTTCGCAAGGCGCCCTTCTCCACCGATCATTCTTGTGTCGCCCAGCCCCTGTCGGGCTGGGTTGTATCGGGCGTCAGGAAGGTCGAGACGGGCTTAGACTTATTATGGGCCGGAATCGGCCTTATTGCACAAAAATGAGGAAAACCCTGTAAAAGATAGGAAAAACTGGAATAAGAGCGTTGCTTGGCCAATTATTGCGAAAATGCTAATAAAATAGAGGAAAATAGCAGAAAAGGGTAGTTTTGATAACAAAATAAAGGGCAAAAACGTCACAAAATTTGGTGTTATCACTTACCCAACTCTGTTCTTACCCCCATTTTCTCTGATGTGCTCGGTCGACGAGCATCGCCATGGTAGTGGCATCTCGCAAGGAGGAGACTCCTCAGTGCTCTGGCCCTGGTTGAGATCGCCAGCTTGATCGGATTCTTTGCCAGTGAAGAGGCTTAGTTTGAGTGCCCTCCACTAGTCTTAGCTCCAGTAGGAAACTAATGGCTTGAGAGTCAGGGAAGACAATCCCTGGGGCAGAAGCCCAATCTCGCCCATGGTGTGTGCGACCTCCATGTCACGCCCATAAGGGTAAATTGGAGATTTGTACTTCATTTACTATGTTGACCCAGATATATTACTGAATGATTTCTCTATAGTTCAAGTGACAGTAATCTTTGTTGATTCACATTTTTATTCGAGGGCAAAATTGTCTTTTCACAATTTGAATTTCTGTATATAACCAACAATGCTTTAAACTTGTAAAATTCATAAGAAATTATCCGCTTATCCAAATAGGGCATATATATACATTTTTTAAATCAAAAAAATACGCTTGATTTATTGGGATAGGTTTCACACCCAGATTTACAATATACTGTAGGGTCAATTACTAAGTAAAAGATTTAATACATCTTATATTAATAGAATGCAAGCATATTATGACTAGGTTGAGACAACCCTGACCCTGTGCTTAGGAGGTGTTACTGAACATCTAGGTCTGATCATAAGGTATGTATATCATCTATTTTAATTTGGGCATTATTTGATTGAAACCTACATTTATCTTAATGAGGCATCTCTTGATCTCTTAATTTCTTCTTGAAATCATTTCCTTGGACTCTCATATTTCTTGTTCTTAATTCATTATATTCCATGTGGCTGTTGAACTACTTTGTTATATGGGTTCTTGGACCCCACTTGTTACAATTGTATTTTTATGAGAAATTCTCTAAAATGATAGTCTTGCTACTCTATTTATGCATGCTACATGTTTAACTAGAATATCTAGAATAATGGTACTTATGTACAACCATACTTATATAGGACATGTGTTTCCGCCTGGGGTGTGCGTTTCCACCCTTATTTCTTTTTAGGCCATGATCCTATGGTGTTATGGCCCTGTTTTAGATATATTTAGTTTACATTGTTATGCATGCAAATGTTTATTGTTCAAATATGATTCTGTAGATGATTGTTATGGCAATACACTTTTATTATCATGCTTGTAATCTGAATTTAATATGCCTCATTCCTTTTGCTTCATTTCTTTTGTTATATTCCTCTTGAACTTACCTAATTGCAAATAGCCCCTCCTTGTGGGAACATCTCTTTTTGCACTTATAAACCTATATAATGCCCAAAGTGTTTTTATATGTGTACATACTCAGCCTTTGCTGACCTCTTTGTTGTTTCCTATGTTCTGGGTGGTGTTCCTTTCCACCCAGATTTAGGTACATTGGAAGACAAGAGCTCAAAAATATCACCAACATGACATTGACTTAAGGATAGCTTGGAATGGCTGGGTTACCCTCTGCTACTGGCTTTACTTGTACTTAGTTCAAGTTTTGTAAAATCACCTATTACGGTTAGGAACAATTGTATGAATAAATCATGAAGTAACCTTATAATAGTTTTTCTTCCGCTGCTTTATTATTACACGGTTCTTTTATTATATCATTTTGAGTGGGTCTCCTTTTGGGTCTCACTCTTTACAAAATGGTATCATAGCCAAAAGCAGTCGGTAACTTAACTATTTCAAGTTATCCTACATTGTTCCTTAATTAGGTGCTTAGGCTACCTTTTAGAGATTATTGTCAGACCTATTTCATTGTAGTGGTTTACCAATTAGTATTTCAATCCCTTCTAAAATTGGTCAATACATCTTCTTACAACACATCAGTTGTGGAAGCATAGTGTAACATCCCTGACCTCGATTACGCTTTAACCCTAGGTGTTTTGATTAAGAAAGATAATTATATGCTTAATATTATCTTGAGAAAAGTAATGAGGGCTCAAGAGGAACTTATATTTCAATTTAGTCCATTTTGAACTATGTTGAAAATAATGTTTTGCTGGTGTTGGACTAAAGTGCAAATTACCCAAGTTGAGGGGTTAAATTGCAAATTGTGCATGATAAGATGTTCCTCATGTGTTGAAGCATCATGAGAATAAATATGATGCAGATGTATCGCTTTTGGTAGCCTGAGTACCAAGAAAGAGCTCATAAAGCAATGTTGTGCATTAAAACCTAGTTTTGGTGTAATGTGCAATTTACCCAAAACCTAGGGTTCAATATGCAAATTACCACTTCAATAAGGTCCCTAATGTTTGTTGACATCATGTAGAGTAAATAAAATAAGAGGTGCGCCTCATTTGAATTAAGTTGGAGGAGAGAGAATATTGATATTAAAATAATCAAGATTTAAGCCTAAGTGAAACCCTAATTCAATTTAGTGCAAAAATAAATATATTAATTGAAGTGCCCTTCCACCAAAAATTGTTGGTTGAAAATCAACAAGTGTGGACGTCCTTGTGCCTTGTAAAGGCAATGGAAATATCTTAAGGAGGTGAAGAACCCACTCACCTTATTATAAGGAAAAGAAATATCCACTCACTTATGGATATTAGTATAATATGATTTGAGGTGCTTAATTTACTTTTCTTTAAATCATGGATAATTGAGAGGAATAAGAGGCAAAAAAGATAGCCTCGGATCCAAGGAGTTGAGGGGGAAGAGGCGGCACTATTTTTGGGATTAAATGAATTTTTATAAGGCATTTTCTCTCTCCTTGAATTTCTTATAAAAGACCCTTTACAAGCCAAAACAAAGGCTTATCCGTTTCCACTTCTTTCCCTTGCTTGGAAAACGACCAAAGGAGCTTTGGAGGATCAGTAGGACGACCCCCAACCTGTTGGTAAGCTTCTTGACCTCCTTTCACCTTGAATCTATGGTGAAAATCAAAAATCAATGCATGAACTCTTCTTATATTGATCCCCTCTTCAATTCTAACCATTCCTTTTCACTCAAAGCTTGAGGACAAGACTTGGAATAGTGAAATGAGTTTCATACACCGTTTTTGACATGAGATTGAAGCTTTGGAGATCAATTGGAGGTGAGTTTTATAACTTGAACCCTTGAAATTGTTATTGCATTCAATTCCTTATCAATTGTTGATGCTTTCTTCATTTCCGAAATTTATTTTGGTTGATTGACACAATCACCATGAAATCACAGCAAACTTCATGGGTTTGGAGCTTGATTATGATGACATCATCATAAGCACACACCTCCCCAAATATCTCTTGCAAACGGTTTCAACAAAATGGTCCAAACGGTTTCACCAAACCGTTTGGTGTTTGGGACCCCAAACCTTTTAGAGGAGTTGACCGTTTGGATGGGTTGACCGTTTGAGGTTAGAACCCAAGTGTATGTTGTAAGAGGATCCAATGGATCTAATTGATTAATTCAACTTATGGACAAACTTTCAAATAGAAACCCTAATCGGCTAAGTGCTGATTTTGCAATTGATTAAGTTGATGTTTTGGGTTGATTGACCCAAACGGTTTCAAAACCGTTTGGGAATCACCCAAACAGTCTCAAAACCATTTGAGGGTCATTCAAGACCATTTGAGGCCAGGTCATATCATGTAATGATGATGTTTCACTGATTTCAATTGAATTGGTTCCACAATGTCAACCATTGATGGTTCCTCAGTTTCAAAACCCCAAGTGATGGTTTCTTGATTATCAACCCTAGTTCAATTGGGTTCAAAACCCTAATTGAAGGTCAAATTGAAGGGTGATTTAGTGGTTCAATTGAAGAATAAATTAGTGTTCCAATTGATAGTTGGTCCATGGATTGGAACCTTGAATTGTTTAAGTGTTGAAGACCCTTTTTGGTCCATTCAGTTTTGAGAGGGTTTGGACCAAACGGTCTCAAGACCGTTTGGAGACCCAAGTCATTCAGTTTCAATATGTTTGGTCTAAACGGTTTCAAACCGTTTGAACTTAATTGGTCAAGACCGTTTGAGGTCTAAGTGACCAAGACCGTTTGAGGTCTAAGTGACCAAGACCTTTTGAGGTTCAAATTGGTTAAACCATTTGGACACCTTATATGATCAAAGGTCAACTAGCTACTTGATTATTAATGATGTAGACCAATGGTGATTATGAAGGTTAACCCTAACTATGTGTACTTAAGTGAAGAGTTAACCGAGATCAATCTTGGAGTATTTAACATCCTAGAGAGGATGAGAACGAGAGAGAATGGGAGAGATGATTGCTTACTTAATAAGCCCTAATCCTCTCATTATGAATAAATGTGTAATCAGGGTTTGATCCATAATACGAGATCATGAAATCCTCATTGAAAAGATTGATGTACATTGAACCTAACTTAGGACAAGGCTTTGTGAAACCCCAATTGAGGGCAAAGTTGAGTAAAATCATAATTTAGGGTGATGATGTAACCCTAACTTAGTGTAACAATGTAAGAAACCCTAATTTAATGGGAATTGTACATCCTAACCCTAATTTGAGTAATAAGGTGTGAGAAACCCTACTTGGATGTGAATGGTAAACCTTAACCCTAAAATGGGGTAAAGGTGCATGAAACCCTAATATAGGGTAGTGCTACTGATGCTATGTGAAGCCCTATCATTGGGTGATGTGTTGTTGTGAAATCCTAATTTCACATAATACTAGGTGAAACCCTGATATGGAAGAATGTTATGTGAAACTCTAAAGAAGAGTAATACTATGTGGAATCCATATAATATATGAAAGATGCTATGTGAACCTCAAACTATAAATATGGAAAATCCTATTCCTAATAATGGAATAATGATTAATGTATTGACAAATGTAACACCTAGAGGGGTTGATAATGGATATCCTTATATTAATAATTCCTAACTCAAGGATGAGTCCATATCATTGGCAATGGTTGTATATTCTAAGTAAGTGACTTATGACCAATACATTACATGATAAATGTGATGAATGGGTACATAAAGTATTAGGATGGGAAATACCCTAATACAAGTTAAGTGGATGAATTTAAGAAAGATGAAGGTGTTGAGGGAAGTGATACATCAAGATATGATAGATATCACATCCAACACCCCAATATTGATATACCTTGATGTGTTATAAGTCCAATATAATTGGATGAGTGACACATGGAATGTGTCATGTCAATTATTACATTGAGATGTGATGTACTTTAATAAGTGTAGGCTAACATGCCTTATGAAAAGGTTAATCCAAACTAATAAACTATGATGCAATCATATTCTGGTAAAGATGAGAGAGAAATTCATACTTTGTGATTGATACTTCATTTAATGATGAGTGATGAGAATAAATAAGTATAATTGAATACTTATGTTATCAATATTGGTTCCTAGCTGAGTGAAGCAATGATATAGAGCTGGATCATTAATAATATGATCTTAAGAACCTAAGTGGTTATTTATGGAAAACCCTAATGGAGGGTGCTGATATGAAAAAGAAACCATGAACCCTAAAGAGGGAATAGTGGTATACTTAGTGTTATATGGTGCTGATATGAAATCATTATAATCGTTATCATGAATACTAATCATGCATGAATGATGAGATGAGGAGTATAGCCAGGTATAGGATATGATACTATGTATATTGAGAATGTTTTATAGGCTTTATAATCCTTCATATGCTTGATGCTCAGTGAGAAGTAATCTAAAAATTAATGAGCCATGTGTGTGCCATATGATGTTTTAATTATTGAGCTTGTTTATGAGCTTTATAAGCCATAATATGCCTTATTGCTTTGAGGGGGTAATAAGAGGTGATATGTGTGGGCTCTGATCTCCAAAATCTGAGATAAACACGATTAAACTCAGCGGAAGCGATTCGATTAACAACGGAATATGAAAATCACCGGAAATTTAAAACTTTTTGAGACAAAATCTTGAAATCATGAAACTCCTTTTATAGGAAACAAGGTAAACAGATTACATCTCTGTTAGATCACTTCATGAGTGATTATATACAGCCAGATACAAAATCTCAAGATTCCAAAATTCTTAGATCAACAAACTCCTAGGACCTGAGTGTACAGAGACGACATAAGACTATTCTGACTACAAGACTAGACCGCACAGTGTTTCCACCTGAAGTCACTACTGCTCCTGAAATTGCTGCTGTTGCTGCTGTCCACCTGCAGATTGGTTCCTTCGACCTCGACGTCCACCTAAAGGTAGAAATCTACGGGGTGAGACAATTTTAAATAATTGTCCCAATATAACTCTCCGCCAGAAGCTTTATTATAGCAACCAAGAATAACATAGGCAATAAAAGTTCTAAGGTTATCAGCAGTAGATTGTTATCAATTAGAACAACAACATTTAAGGAATATGAAAAACATGTATACTAAGTAATGTATCATCAACCAATGTATTTCGTGGTTGAACCTAAGCAGATATGCTACACGGTTGATTATGTTTTACAAACATCATTATTCCCTGCGGAGATGAGGTATACCGCTCATACTCCAACCGATCACTATTAAGTCGCATCGGTATCATACATAGGTCATCAAAAGAGCCGGATTCTTATGACCTCATCTTCCTCAGTCAGTATGAGGATCAACATGCAGGACATCTAATGTCTCTGCTACTATAGCTTACCAGGGTATTCTGGTACTTCACTATTAGAGTCACAGTGGCATTCTGTACTCTCTTCACCATCGAAAGATTTCTTGTTTATCTCTTACCGATGCGGTATAAAAGAGTTCCTCGGGAGATTAGTATTACATCACCCCGGCATAAACCCATAGTGAAAGGGTTGATGGATTTAAGATACATCTACATCAATTCATTCACTAGGATGTAAGGTTTTACACATCCATATACCCCACATACTCAAAAGTATGTGCTCCAGGAGTTCCCTTAGGAAAACCTGTTTCACCATCATTTGATCTCTGACAATGATGGATCTATGATCAGGGCTCTACATGGAATAATTATACTTGATTAGTTAGGTACATTTCAGTATTCTTTTAATATCATACAGGTTCTCAAACATCAATCATTAGAACAACAACTATGAAAGTAGAATACTAAATGTAACAAGCCTAACTCTCTTCAATTATCATTTCTCAATATTCTCATCACAAGTCATCTCTTAAAGCATGACCTTGATGGTATTCATGGCCCTCACAGCCTATCAATCTCATAAGATGCTATTAACAAGGCATCAAGATATATCACTATTCATAAAGCTAACAACATGCTTTCAATGAATATAGTATCATCATCCATACCTGGGTATGATCATTCTTATAAAGAAACTTGCATGGTTAAATCAACTGATAACAGTAAATAACTTATTTAAAGAAGTTGTATCTCCCTACTCATACAAGAGCTAGGTTTCCCTAGTTTTCATCAATTAGGGTTTACTATTCACATTACATGTCTTCACCCTAGAATTAGGGTTTACTATTCACATTACAAGTCATCACCCTAGAATTAGAGTTTACTATTCACATTACATGTCTTCACCCTAGAATTTGGGTTTTACTATGATCTCACATAAGTGGATCATACCTAAACTTGCACATTCAAGTATATTGAAGGTATTTTACTTGAGTTTCCATTATAATTGGTACTTTCTCTCTCCTCTAACTAGTAGATAGTGATTACACCACTCTAGATTAGGTTGGGTTAAGTCCTCATTGATTAACACAAGTCAACTCATCACTATCATGTGATTAGGGTTTGATTAAAACAAGGTATCACTCAATTGAACCTATTAGGGGCATTTTGGTAATTTACCCATTGATCATCATCATGGGTCAATTCATTAATCACTTGGTTCCTTAATATCTTGAGTTACCATTATGGTTTAAATAAGATCATCATTCGACCATTTACACCTTCAAGTGATTAAGTATAATCAACCTTGAAAATCTCTAACTGGTTTAGGGTTTGACCTTCAACCTTCAACCCATTTGATTCTTAGATGACCTTGAACTCGTTTAACCTCAAACGACCTAGAACCCATTTGGGCCTTAAACGAATGTGGACCCACTTAAGTCTAAACGGGTGTGAACCCAAAGGAGTCTAAACGGGTGTGAACCCGTTTGAGGTCAAACGAGTGTGAACCCGTTTGAGGTCAAACGAGTGTGAACCCATTTGAGCTTAAATGAGTGTGGACTCGTTTGGACTCAAACGAGTGTGGACCAACTTGGTTTCAAACCGCATAAACATAAAAGGTGACACATAGGTTATGATTGAAAATGATTTCTTAAGTTGAAGCCTTCAATTGGCCCAAGCCATGTTAACCACTTACAAATTGAGTCAAATAGGATGAGCCTCAACCAATTGGGCACCAATTTGACCTTCAATTGAAAGCCAATTATGGTTAAGTCTAACTCAATTAAGGTTTCCAATCGGCTACTCATCAATTTTCAACAATGTGAATCAAAACAAAGTTAAACCCATCAATTGAACTCCAATTGGGCCCAAACTTGGCCCAAACGGTCTTGAGATCGTTTAGATGATCTCCAAACGGTCTTGAGACCGTTTGCCTAAAGTTTGACCAAAAATTAAGTTGATTTGATAAGGGTTGAGTCCTAATTAAATTACAAATCAACACTTTTCATCAATTTATCAATATCTTATGATTGGACCCTCAAACCATCACATTTCTTTAACCCTAGACCTTCAAACGGTCTTGGAGTGTCACTAAACGAGTGTGAGATCGTTTGGATGAACCCCCAAATGGGTTTGAACTCGTTTGGGTCCTTCAACCCAACACTCATCAAAATCTATATGAAAAATCAGCAAATTTAACCCGATTAGGGTTAGGGTGTTGAAATGCCTTCAACTCTTAATTGGTTAGGAATTAGATCATGATTCTTGGTAGAAATGAAATTCAATATATTATGAACAGGAATCCCAAACGGCAAACGCTTGGTCAACTCCTTCAAACGGGTTGGAACCCGTTTGCCCAAAGATTCAAGTTAATCAGTTTAGAAAACAGCACTTAATTCAATTTGATTGCCTAATTGATTGACCTTCAATCTACGATTCCTTTGAAGTTAACCCCTCAAATTTGGTGGGTCATTAGCCTACATACTTGTGAACAGAAAACCCGAACGGTCAACGCTTGGTCAATGCCCTCAAACGGGTTGGAACCCGTTTGGCCAAACCGACCTATTGAACCCATTTGGAATGAAACGAGTGTGAGATCGTTTGACCTATTGGTCCAAGATCGTTTAGTAAAGTTGGATAAGGACCAACATAGGTATTAACACCCTTTGTCTTCAACCTTGAAACCAAGGTCTGTTCTTCACGAAAAAGCTTGCAAGGGTGCAAAGAAGGATGGGGAAGAAGAAGAACTAACTATTATTTGCACGAATAAAAGTATACATAACAAAGCAAAAGGTTTAGAATTATAAAACCCGCCTTAAGGTCGTTCCTTGAGCTCCAAGATTCCAAGATTCAAGTATATAATGGTGTCTTGAGCTCCACAGGTCGGCCAAGGGTTTATCTCCAAGGAAAGGTTGGGAAAGATGGCTAGAACAAGAAAGCTAAGTAAGAAAATTAGCAAACCAACCTTGTAACATGATATCCTCCATGAATTTGAGCAAGATGATGATCAAAGATTACCTAGAACTGCTTGGCCATTCTCCTCTTCTCCAGAGCTCTGTCCTAAGTCGGTCTAAGCAAGGAAATAATAAAGGAAGTGAAGGAAACGTTCCTTTACAAACAAAGGAAGGGTGTATATATATATCTTGGGGTCATTTCCAACATAAGGACAACTAGTTTCTCCTTTTCACAACTAGGTCCTTCCTTTCTTTTAGGCACGTCCCTCCTCTTCTTTTCTAAGGTAAAACTCCTTCTAAAACCAAGAACTAAAGGCAAGGAAGGTCAACTTATCACTGAGGTACATATGTACATAAGGGTCTCCTTACTTACATCTTGATGATTTAATTACAAAGGTGTTCCTTATTATATGATTATTCAAAGGAAGTGCCCCCTTCATCATTATTACTCTAAATGATGTCAAAAGTCATAAAAGATGTTCTAGATGGTGTATTTTATAAGTTGCACCCCATATTTGGGTAAATTGCACTTTAATCCAAATTAGGGTTTTTAAGCACAAGGATCATTCCACAAGCTGTATCTTGATGCCCAAGCTTGGGAAATCCATCTTACCTCATCATATTTACTCATATGATGTCTCATCACCAGAGGAATATCTTAACTTGTGAAATTTGTAAGTTACACCCTTTAACTGGGTAATTTGCACATAGGCCCCTGCATTACCAAATAATTCTACAACATTGTTTTAAAAGGACAGAAATGAAAATGTATGTTCCTTAGGAACTTAATTACATGCCAAAAGATAATCACAAAGATTTAATTACATATTTAGGCAAAACACCTAGGGTTAACTCATAACCCATGTCAGGGATGTTACAAATTATCCACCCCTTACAAGGATTTCGTCCTTGAAATCGATAAAACATATTAAGAGAAAAGAGTAGGATATTTCCGTCTCATCTCTTCCTCTAGTTCCCAAGTGGCTTCTTCAACACCACGGTGATTCCAGAGAACTTTTACAAGACTTATCTCTTTCTTCTTTAGCTTTTTAATTCTGTTATCAAGAATTGACACCGGTCCTTCCTCATAAGTTATATCTTCATTCAATTCTACTTCCATAGGTTGTAGAACTGACTCGGTATCGGGATGACATTTCCTTAGCATAGAAATATGAAACACAGGGTGTAGCCTCTGCAACTCTGGTGGTAACTCTAGTCTATAGGCTACCTTTCCAACCCGTTCAATGATTGGATAAGGTCCCATAAATCTAGGAGCTAACTTCCCTCTCCTTCCAAAGCGAAGGACTCCTTTCCAAGGCGAGACCTTGAGATACACTTTGTCTCCAACCTGGAACTCCAACGGTCTACGACGCTTGTCAGCATAAGATTTTTGCCTATATTGTGCAGTCTTAATCTGTTGTTGTATTACTTTAATCTTTTTCGTAGTTTGCTGTACAAGATCAGGACCTAACAACTGATGTTCACCAGTCTCATACCAACACAAAGGGGATCTACAATGTCTACCATACAAGGCTTCATAAGGTGCCATATCAATACTATGTTGATAGCTATTGTTATAGGCAAACTCTATCAAGCTTAGGTGCATATCCCAACTTCCTGTGAACTGGAGAACACATGCTCTCAACAGATCTTCTAAGGTCTGTATAGTCCTTTCTGACTGTCCATTCGTCTGTGGATGAAAGGCTGTACTAAACCTTAACTGGGTGCCTAGTGCTCTATGTAGCTGTTCCCAAAAACGACTTGTGAACTGAGGGCCTTTGTCAGAAACTATGGTGACAGGAACTCCATGCAAACGCACTATCTCTTGAACATATAACTGGGATAACCTTTCAGCAGAATAGGTTGTTTTGACAGGTAAGAAATGTGCTGTCTTAGTCAACCTATCAACAATTACCCAAATGGAATCATGTCCTTTGTTTGTTCTAGGTAGACCAACAACAAAGTCCATGGTTACATGATCCCACTTCCACTGTGGTATGGGTAAAGGTTGCATTGTTCCTGTAGGCTTCTGGTGTTCAGCTTTAACTTGCTGACACACTGGACACCTCAGAACAAACTCAGCTACGTCCTTCTTCATCCCAGGCCACCAATACATATCTTTCAAGTTTCGATACATCTTGGTGCTTCTTGGATGCATAGCATACATTGAAGAATGAGCTTCTTCCAGGACTAACTTCCTCAGGTTATCTACATATGGTACTACCATCCTCCCATGATAGCATGCCACTTGATCATCTGATTCATGAAAACCTTCTCGCTTCTCATCACCATACTCAGATCTGATATGCTGAACTGCAACATCAACTTGATGTGCCTCCTTAATCTGCTCTCTTAGGGTGGGTTTGAAATGTATCTCAGCCAACAATCCGCCAATCCATGACACCTTCATCTGTACATTGTCTTGCCTTAAGGAGATAAGCATATCTCTCCTAGGGCATACTAAAGAGTTTAGTTGTGTCCTATCAGAGGTTGATGTTGCTGATTTCCTACTCAAGGCATCTGCAATGACATTGGCCTTTCCTGGATGATAATCTATTGTACAATCGTAGTCCTTGATTAACTCCATCCAGCGACGTTGCCTCATGTTAAGTTCATGCTGAGAAAAGATATACTTAAGGTTCTTGTGATCTGTGAAAATCTGGAAGGTTTCTCCGTAAAGATAATGTCTCCAGATTTTCAAGGCATGAACCACATCAGCTAACTCTAAATCGTGTGTCGAATAATTCTCTTCGTGTTTCTTAAGCTGTCGGGAAGCAAAAGAAATCACTTGTTTATCCTGCATCAACACACACCCGAGTCCATTCTTGGAGGCATCACAGAAAATTATGTATCCTTTGCCTTGCTCAGGTAGCACAAGCACAGGTGCACTTGTCAACCTCTCCTTCAGCAACTGGAAAGATTGCTGGCACTTATCACTCCAGACAAAAGGAATATCCTTCCGGGTTAACTTAGTCAAGGGTAAGGCTATAGAACTGAAGTTCTTAATGAACCTTCGGTAGTAGCCAGCTAACCCTAGGAAACTTCGAATCTCGGTCGGTGTTTTCGGTTGTTCCCACTGTAGAACAGATTCTATCTTTTTAGGGTCAACACAAATACCTGAGGCAGATACCACATGACCAAGGAAAGATACTTCTGGCAACTAAAACTCACACTTGCTAAACTTAGCGTATATCTTATTTTCTCTTAGCAAGGTTAGAGCTTGACGAAGATGTTGTTCATGCTGTTGTGCATCTCTACTATAGATCAGAATGTCATCTATAAAGACAACAACACAGTGATCGAGGAAAGGTCGGAAGATTCTATTCATAAGTTCCATAAATGCAACCGGTGCATTAGTTAGTCCAAACGACATAATTGTGAACTCATAGTGACCATACCTTGTCCTGAAAGCAGACTTGGGTATGTCACTGTCCTTAATACGAAGTTGATGATATCCTGACCTCAAGTCTATCTTCGAGAAGATGGTTGCACCACGCAACTAGTCAAAAAGATCATCAATTCTCGGTAGAGGGTACTTATTCTTTATTGTTACTTTATTGAGTTGTCTATAATCAATGCACAACCGCATTGACCCATCTTTCTTTTTAACAAACAAAACCGGAGCACCCCAGGGTGAAGTGCTCGGTCGGATAAAACCTTTCTCAAGTAACTCTTGAAGTTGTTTCTTGAGTTCTGCCATCTCAGCAGGCGCCATCCTATACGGTGTATGGGCTATAGGTTTTGTATCTGGGATCAAATTGATTTCAAAATCAATTTCCCGAGGCGGTGGTATACCTGGAAGTTCTTCAGGAAATACGTCCTTGAATTCCCTGACTATAGGAACTTTAGCAGGGTTGGGACCTTCTTTGGTAACATCTATTACATGTGCCATGAATGCATAGCATCCTTGCCTCATCAGCTTGTTAGCAACCATAGCTGACACAAGACAGGTGGGTAGAATCTTTCTCTCTCCTTGAAAGATCCATGTATTGCTCTCATCAGCAAACATATAGCCTGCTTGGATTCACAATCCAAGACAACTCTATACCTTTCCAAGGTATCCATCCCCATGATTATATTAAATCCTTACATATCAAGTGGTATAAGATCCACTTGGATGCGATGATCAGAAAAGAAGAGGATGCAGGGAGAGCATACCTCTTACAAAACAGCAGATCCTCTCAACGGAGTTTCAAGCAACAAGCTATCTGCCCTATGACTAATTGTCATATTGCAGTTACGAATCACTCTTCGAGTGACAAAGGAGTGCGTAGCACCCGGATCAATTAGAACAGATACAACACATGATTTATACATATCAGAATATAAAAGTTCCATCTGACCTGCCACAACCCGTGGATTGACTACTGCTTCTGGTGGGTTCATAGCATAAAACCTCGTTGTCGCCTGGTGTTGAGGTGGTGCTGATGATCCAGCTTGAGACGCTTGTCCACGTCCTCGAGATGCTCCTTGAGATTGCCTTCTCTGTGATCCTTGTTGATTATGCCTCTGAGGCTGTGTCACACTGACAGGCCTAGACCTGCAGTCCTTCATCAAGTGTCCCACCTTCCCACAGTTGTAGCAGCTTCTTTCCAGTTATTGTGGTCTGGGTGGTCCTGTGACTGACATTGATGCTGAACTGTGAGTCTCTTGTAGTGGTAAACCTCGTCCTCTACCTCTACTTGGGGACCACTGAGTCTGAGAACTCGATCTGGGTGGTGGAGGTGTAGGTGCAGAGAATCTAGGCTTCCTAAAGTCTCTAGATGAAGATCCCTGGAACTGTGGATATCTCTTATGGGTTTGTCTTTTCTCGACTACGGATCTTTCTATCCTTCAGACTGACTCAACAAAGGTAGAGAATCTCTCCCGGTTTTCTAGTGCAGACACGAGAGTAGTCATGTCAGCATTCAAACCCTTCTCAAACCTCCTAATCCTTTCTTCATCTGTGGTAGCCATATGCAGACATAATCGCAACAACTCCATGAACTTAGCCTCATACTCGCTAGTGTTCATCATACCCTGTCTCAGTCTCTCAAACTGAGAGATCCTCTCATCCAGGAAGGTTTTTGGAAAATATATGCGGACAAATTCCCGACGAAAGTCCTCCCACGAGATCTCCACTCTAGGCCTCTTCTGCTCTTCCATGGTCCACCAGTGACCATCACTTCCTTTGAGAAGATAGACAACATGTCTAACCTTCTCAACTTCTGGGATGTTGAGGATTCTAAAAGCTTTCTCCAACTCGGTTAACCACAGATCGACATCTGCAGGATCAGCTGTTCCAAAGTATTCGGTTGCTCCGACACGACGAAGTCACTCGAACGTCTTACCGATACCTTGTCCTTCAGGCTGGGCAGGTGCCCTAGGTGCAGGCATGGGCATCCTGTCGGTGATGTGTGTCATAGCAGTCATAAACTGCCCGAACATAGTTTGAACAGCTGGGTTTCCCATGTCAGCTGGGTCAAACTGAGGTGGTTCTCTGGGTGGCTCAGGTACAAGTTGCTCTATTTCTAGGTTCCTTGCACCTTCTCGAGGCGCAACAACCCTACTTTCGGCCTCGTACTCCTCCTGTGGTCCAGACATCCTTAATTATCTTCTTCTCCTGAGGAGCAGAAGACTCTATTAGATAAGAAAGAAATACTAAGGATAGACTTGACACTCTAAGTCCCATGTCTCTGTAGACTCAACGAACCTAGAGCTCTGATACCACTTAATTGTGGGCTCTGATCTCCAAAATCCGAGATAAACACGATTAAACTCAACGGAAGCGATTCGATTAACAACGGAATACGAAAATCACCGAAAATTTAAAACTTTTTGAGACAAAATCTTGAAATCATGAAACTCCTTTTATAGGAAACAAGGTAAATAGATTACATCTCTGTTAGATCACTTCATGAGTGATTATATACGGCCAGATACAAAATCTCAAGATTCCAAAATTCTCAGATCAACAAACTCCTAGGACCTGAGTGTACATAGACGACATAAGACTATTGTGACTACAAGACTAGACCGCACAGTGTTTCCACCTGAAGTCACTACTGCTCCTGAAATTGCTGTTGTTGCTGCTGTCCACCTGCAGATTGGTTCCTTCGACCTCGACGTCCACCTAAAGGTAGAAATCTACGGGGTGAGACAATTTTAAATAATTGTCCCAGCGAGAGTTATAACTCTCCTCCAGAAGCTTTATTATAGCAACCAAGAATAACACAGGCAATAAAAGTTCTAAGGTTATCATCAGCAGATTGTTATCAATTAGAACAACAATATTTAAGGAATATGAAAAACATGTATACTAAGTAATGTATCATCAACCAATGTATTTCGTGGTTCAACCTAAGCAGATATGCTACGCGGTTGATTATGTTTTACAAACATCATTTTTCCCTGCGGAGATGAGGTATACCGCTCATACTCCAACCAATCACTATTAAGTCGCATCGGTATCATACATAGGTCATCAAAAGAGCCGGATTCTTATGACCTCATCTTCCTTAGTCAGTATGAGGATCAACATGTAGGACATCTAATGTCTCTGCTACTATAGCTTACCAGGGTATTCTGGTACTTCGCTATTAGAGTCACAGTGGCATTCTGTACTCTCTTCGCCATCGAAAGATTTCTTGTTTATCTCTTATCAATGCGGTATAAAAGAGTTCCTCGGGAGATTAGTATTACATCACCCCGACATAAACACATAGTGAAAGGGTTGATGGATTTAAGATACAACTACATCAATTCATTCACTAGGATGTAAGGTTTTACACATCCATATACCCCACATACTCAAAAGTATGTGCTCCAGGAGTTCCCTTAGGAAAACCTGTTTCACCATCATTTGATCTCTGACAATGATGGATCTATGATCAGGGCTCTACATGGAATAATTATACTTGATTAGTTAGGTACATTTCAATATTCTTTTAATATCATACATGTTCTCAAACATCAATCATTAGAACAGCAGCTATGAAAGTAGAATACTAAATGTAACAAGCCTAACTCTCTTCAATTATCATTTCTCAATATTCTCATCACAAGTCATCTCTTAAAGCATGACCTTGATGGTATTCATGGCCCTCACAACCTATCAATCTCATAAGATGCTATTAATAAGGCATCAAGATATATCACTATTCATAAAGCTAACAACATGCTTTCAATGAATATAGTATCATCATCCATACCTGGGTATGATCATTCTTATAAAGAAACTTGCATGGTTAAATCAACTGATAACAGTAAATAACTTATTTAAAGAAGTTGTATCTCCCTACTCATACAAGAGCTAGGTTTCCCTAGTTTTCATCAATTAGGGTTTACTATTCACATTACATGTCTTCACCCTAGAATTAGGGTTTACTATTCACATTACAAGTCATCACCCTAGAATTAGGGTTTACTATTCACATTACATGTCTTCACCCTAGAATTAGGGTTTTACTATGATCTCACATAAGTGGATCATACCTAAACTTGCACATTCAAGTATATTGAAGGTATTTTACTTGAGTTTCCATTATAATTGGTACTTTCTCTCTCCTCTAACTAGTAGATAGTGATTACACCACTCTAGATTAGGTTGGGTTAAGTCCTCATTGATTAACACAAGTCAACTCATCACTATCATGTGATTAGGGTTTGATTAAAACAAGGTATCACTCAATTGAACCTCTTAGGGGAATTTTGGTAATTTACCCATTGATCATCATCATGGGTCAATTCATTAATCACTTGGTTCCTTAATATCTTGAGTTACCATTATGGTTTAAATAAGATCATCATTGGACCATTTACACCTTCAATTGATTAAGTATAATCAACCTTGAAAATCTCTAACTGGTTTAGGGTTTGACCTTCAACCTTCAACCCATTTGATTCTTAGATGACCTTGAACTCGTTTAACTTCAAACGACCTAGAACCCATTTGGGCTTTAAACGAGTGTGGACCCACTTAAGTCTAAACGGATGTGAACCCAAAGGAGTCTAAATGGGTGTGAACCCGTTTGAGGTCAAACGAGTGTGAACCTGTTTGAGGTCAAATGAGTGTGAACCCGTTTAAGGTCAAACAAGTGTGAACCCGTTTGAGCTTAAACGAGTGTGGACTCGTTTGGACTCAAATGAGTGTGGACCAACTTGGTTTCAAACCACATAAACATAAAAGGTGACACATAGGTTATGATTGAAAATGATTTCTTAAGTTGAAGCCTTCAATTGGCCCAAGCCATGTTAACCACTTACAAATTGAGTCAAATAGGATGAGCCTCAACCAATTGGGCACCAATTTGACCTTCAATTGAAAGCCAATTATGGTTAAGTCTAACTCAATTAAGGTTTCCAATCGGCTACTCATCAATTTTCAACAATGTGAATCAAAACAAAGTTGAACCCATCAATTGAACTCCAATTGGGCCCAAACTTGGCCCAAACGGTCTTGAGACCGTTTGCCCAAAGTTTGACCAAAAATTAAGTTGATTTGATAAGGGTTGAGTCCTAATTCAATTACAAATCAACACTTTTCATCAATTTATCAATATCTTGTGATTGGACCCTCAAACCATCACATTTCTTTAACCCTAGACCTTAAAACGGTCTTGGGGTGTCACTAAACGAGTGTGAGATCGTTTGGATGAACCCCCAAACGGGTTTGAACTCGTTTGGGTCCTTCAACCCAACACTCATCAAAATCTATATGAAAAATCAGCAAATTTAACCCAATTAGGGTTAGGGTGTTGAAATGCCTTCAACTCTTAATTGGTTAGGAATTAGATCATTATTCTTGGTAGAAATGAAATTAAATATATTATGAACAGGAATCCCAAACGGTCAACGCTTGGTCAACTCCTTCAAATGGGTTGGAACCCGTTTGCCCAAAGATTCAAGTTAATCAGTTTAGAAAACAACACTTAATTCAATTTGATTGCCTAATTGATTGACCTTCAATCTACGATTCCTTTGGAGTTAACCCCTCAAATTTGGTGGGTCATTAGCCTACATACTTTAAACAGAAAACCCAAATGGTCAACGCTTGGTCAACGCCCTCAAACGGGTTGGAACTCGTTTGGCCAAACCGACCTATTGAACCCGTTTGGATTGAAACGAGTGTGAGATCGTTTGACCTATTGGTCCAAGATCGTTTAGTAAAGTTGGATAAGTACCAACATAGGTATTAACGCCCTTTGTCTTCAACCTTGAAAACAAGGTCTGTTCTTCATGAAAAAGCTTGCAAGGGTGCAAAGAAGGATGGGGAAGAAGAAGAACTAACTATTATTTGCACGAATAAAAGTATACATAACAAAGCAAAAGGTTTAGAATTATAAAACCCACCTTAAGGTCATTCCTTGAGCTCCAAGCTTCCAAGCTTCAATTATTTAATGGTGTCTTGATCTCCACAGGTCGGCCAAGGGTTTCTCTCCAAGGAAAGGTTGGGAAAGATGGCTAGAACAAGAAAGCTAAGTAAGAAAACTAGCAAACCAACCTCGTAACATGATATCCTCCATGAATTTGAGCAAGATGATGATCAAAGATTACCTAGAACTGCTTGGCCGTTCTCCTCTTCTCCAGACCTCTGTCCTAAGTCGGTCTAAGCAAGGAAATAAGAAAGGAAGTGAAGGAAACGTTCCTTTACAAATAAAGGAAGGGTGTATATATATATATCTTGGGGTCATTTCCAACATAAGGACAACTAGTTTCTCCTTTTCACAACTAGGTCCTTACTTTCTTTTAGGAAATCCTTCTAAAACCAAGAACTAAAGACAAGGAAGGTCAACTTATCACTAAGGTACATATGTACATAAGGGTCTCCTTACTTACATCTTGATGATTTAATTACAAAGGTGTTCCTTATTATATGATTATTCAAAGGAAGTGCCCCCTTCATCATTATTACTCTAAATGATGTCAAAAGTCATAAAAGATGTTCTAGATGGTGTATTTTATAAGTTGCACCCCATATTTGGGTAAATTGCACTTTAATCCAAATTAGGGTTTTTAAGCACAAGGATCATTCCACAAGTTGTATCTTGATGCCCAAGCTTGGGAAATACATCTTACCTCATCATATTTACTCATATAATGTCTCATCACCAGAGGAATATCTTAACTTGTGAAATTTGTAAGTTACACCCTTTAACTGGGTAATTTGCACATAGGCCCCTGCATTACCAAATAATTCTACAACATTGTTTTAAAAGGACAGAAATGAAAATGTATGTTCCTTAGGAACTTAATTACACGCCAAAAGATAATCACAAAGATTTAATTACATATTTAGGCAAAACACCTAGGGTTAACTCATAACCCAAGCCAGGGATGTTACAATATGAGCTTTGTGTACTATGTGCAATGCTTTGTGTAGCAAGAATCATTGAGCTTTGTGTACTATGTGCAATGCTTTGTGTAGCAAGAATCATAATGTCCTTGGTCATATGACCTGAAGGTATTAAGTTACCTAATAAGTGGTAATAAGTATCCTATAATGAGTTATGGGTTCAAATACCCAGATTATATAATCATGATGATGAACTTGTTAAGAAATGGAAATGTACTTGATGAGATGAGGGATTAAGATCCAAATACTTTGTGAAAAGAGTATAGATACAAGCCATGACTCCACAATGACAATGCCAGGCATTAGATATATGATCTAAGTCTGAAGAGAGTCTATGCTGCGGTAATGACTCTATAGTGAATAAATGTTATACATGTTCTTCATATTCCTTAATGAATAAGTGACATGCTGCTCTATCAAGTTATAGCTGCAATGCTTTAGATAAGAATATTGTTCTAATCTATTAGACAAGGAATTAACTACTGTTAAACAATTATGATTCCTCTGTTCAGATTTATTTTATTAAACTGCAATAATAATGTTTCTGGCGGAGAGTTATATCTCTCGCTGGGGCAATTTACAATTGTCTCACCCCCGTGGGAATAACATTTTTTAGGTGGACGCGGACGAGGAGGCAGGAATCCTTTAGTAGCTGAAGGACATCAGTAGCAGGGATAGCAGTGAAGTCTCAGGTGGAGACACTGGCTGTTATGCCTTGTATAGATGTATATAGAGTCCTATGTGTCGTCTTTGTACTCTCAGGTCCTCGGAGTAGTAGTTAGTGATTTCGAGATTTTGACTCAGTGCCTGGAGATTTTATACTGCCTGTGTTTAGTTTACTAGAGCAGTTGATGCTTGTAATTCTCAGAAAAAGATGATACATGACATGTACCTTTAAACCAGAATGTAAATGTGTTACTTTGGTTCTATGTGAGAAAGTTTTCCTTTAATGGATCTTTTGATAAAAAGGTTTTAATTTTTAGTGATTTTCGATAATCTGCTGCTTAGTGAACGCTTCCGCATTAGTTAATCATGTTTTTGTGAGTTGGATGCTACAATTTAGTGGTATCAGAGCTATAGGTTCGGTGAGTCTACAGAGACATAGGACTAAGGTTTTGAGTCTATGTTAGTGTCCTCCAATATACCCTATAGTGACTTCTGCTTATGCAGAAGAAAGGGTGAAGTCTAAAAATGACTGGAGAACATGAGGAACACATTGCTAAGGGCAATGTTGTTGCACCAGGAGAGGGTGCATGAGACCAGGCAAGAGGAGAACAAGTGCCTAAGAATTCCCATATTGACCTAATCATGATAGAGAATCTTATGTTATGCTCTTGAAGGGTAGGTTAGGACAACAATGATGCATATAGAAGACTGGATACTAGTATTACAACCTAGGTTACCAGTCCTCAATGCAGAAACTTTGGGCTTTGAAAGGGTTCCTGAGTGACATGGTCATGTTGGAACAGTGGAAATGTGGGAAAGATTAATATATGGCAAGAAAGTAGACTCTGCCATAAGTTTAGAAAAATAGTACATCTGTGATGGTAGTGCCCAAAGAGGGGCAATAAGATGAGATTTAAGGTAAGGTCTCTATAATTTTAGAGACATTTGCCTAGTTGTTCTGAAAAGCCAAAGTTTTTGGTGTCACCAGTGCAATGAATGCCTAGTGCACCAGGGCAGTAACCACTAAGTGAAGGCAAAAGCAACAACATGAAACAGCTAGACACTATGTGTTGAGTTAACCTAAAGCGGTAGATGACCGCGAGGGGTAATTGTGAGATGAAATAGATTCATTCGAATATTTCATTTCATGATTCTATGTGTTAAAAATAAGAAAGTAGTTGTTTTTGAACTCCCTCTGACTAGTCCTATAAGGACACAAGGGAGATGAGAACTTACATCTTACTCAGTGTTCCTTAAAATGCTTTATAATCTCCCTTATCTGTGTGTTAAAAGATGAGATATAGAAGTGATGCCTGAAGAAAATGCAAGAATGAAAAATCTTGTGTGTATAATGATATGAAAAGTGAGGAATATGGTAGCAAATAAAGTGCATACTACCTAATCTCAATACTTGTATACCCTGGCCAGGTATATGATTATTTGAGATAAGGCAAGTATGAAACTCTTAGATTGTTATCTTTCTAATTACTCTGATCAAATAGTCATTCTGAAACAATCTAGAGAGTATAATGAAACCAAATAAGGAAGAGCTAAGTGAACATTCCCAACTAATAAGGAAGAGCCAAGTGAACATTCCCAACTAATAAGGAAGAGCTAAGTGAACATTCCCAACTAATAAAGAAGAGCTAAGTGAACATTCCCAACTAAAGAGGAAGAGCTAAGTGAACATTCTCAACTAATGAGGAAGAGCTAAGTGAACATTCTCAACTAATGAGAAAGAGCTAAGTGAACATTCTCAACTAATGAGGAAGAGCTAAGTGAACATTCTCAACTAATGAGGAAGAGCTAAGTGAACTTTCCCAATTAATAGGAATTGCTAAAAGTGAACTTTCCCAATAACATAGGAGCTGCTGAGTGAAATTTTCCTTAACATAGGGATTGCTAAGTGAACTTTTCCAACCACATAGGATTTGCTAAGTGAACTTTCCCAAACAAATAAAGGATTGCTGAGTGGATTACCCATGTTAAATATATATGTTTCTCCTTTGATAAACAATCTTGGGTGATGATAGGAGTATGTTACTTTGTGTTTCTTCTTTTCATGTACATGACAATCAAGTAAGTATTATGACAGTTGATGTACTTGGATTAGAAATCATCCGTTGATGGATACTTAGAAAAGTATCAGTTTGCTTTGGACTTTGGTTCCAAGATAATGATATATGGAACAAGCAATGTCCTAAAGTAAAAGAAATACTTTGTGCATGTGTACCCTTGGTGGTAACAACAGGGAATCAAACATGATAAGGATGAGATGTGTTCTCAATACATATGATGAATACCAAAGCAAGGTATTTATGTTGGTTATCTATATTGGCCAACTGAGAAATCAATCTAGTTACACAAAATAATATGAACATCATATGTTAGGGGTGCTCCACATAAACATAAACATTGATAAGGTTGAATTAGTGAAAGGAACTTTGTGTAAATTACAGATCTATGGTATCTCCATGACATTAAGAAGTTATGTGGAGACTTGAGGGTATGATAAATGAATAAATCTCTCCCTCCTTATTCCTGGGATTTCGGGGACGAAATCTTTGTTAGGGGTTTATAACTTGTAACATCCCTGACCTGAGTTATGCTTTAACCCTAGGTGTTTTGATTAAGAAAGATAATTATATGCTTAATATTATCTTGAGAAAAGTAATGAGGGCTCAAGAGGAACTTATATTTCAATTTTAGTCCATTTTGAACTATGTTGAAAATAATGTTTTGCTGGTGTTGGACTAAAGTGCAAATTACCCAAGTTGAGGGGTTAAATTGCAAATTGTGCATGATAAGATATTCCTCATGTGTTGAAGCATCATGAGAATGAATATGATGCAGAGGTATGGCTTGTGGTAGCCTGAGTACCAAGAAAGAGTTGATAAAGCAACGTTGTGCATTAAAACCTAGTTTTGGTGTAATGTGCAATTTACCCAAAACCTAGGGTTCAATATGAAAATTACCACTTCAATAAGGTCCCTAATGTTTCTTGACATCATGTAGAGTACAGAAAACGAGAGGGGCGCCTCATTTGAATTAAGTTGGAAGAGAGAGAATCTTGATATTAAAATAATCAAGATTTATGCCTAAGTGAAACCCTAATTCAATTTAGTGCAAAAATAAATATATTAATTGAAGTGCCCTTCAACCAAAAATTGTTGGTTGAAAATTAAAAAGTTTGGACTTCCTTGTGCCATGCAAAGGCAATGGAAATATCTTAAGGAGGTGAAGAACCCACTCACCTTATTATAAGGAAAAGAAATATCCACTCACTTATGGATATTAGTATAATATGATTTGAGGTGCTTAATTTGCTTTTCTTTAAATGATGGATAATTGAGACGAATAAGAGGCAAACAAGATAGCCTCATATCCAAGGAGTTAAGGGGGAAGAGGCGGCACTATTTTTGGGATTAAATGATTTTTTATAAGGCATTTTCTCTCTCTTTGAATTTCTTATAAAAAGACCCGTTACAAGCCAAAACAAAGGCTTTTCCGTTTCCACTACTTTCCCTTGCTTGGAAAACGACCAAAGGATCTTTGGGGGATCAGGAGGATTACCCCCAACCTGTTGGTAAGCTTCTTGACCTCCTTTCACCTTGAATCCAAGGTGAAAATCAAAAATCAATGCATGAATTCTTCTTATCTTGATCCCCTCTTCAATTCTAACCATTCCTTTTCACTCAAAGCTTGAGGACGAGCCTTGGAATAGTGAAAGGAGTTGCATCCACCATTGTTGACGTGAGCTTGAAGCTTTGGAGCTCAATTGGAGGCGGGTTTTATAACTTGAACCCTTGAAATTGCTATTGCATTCAATTCCTTATCAATTGTTGATGCTTTCTTCATTTCCGAAATTTATTTTGGTTGATTGATGCAATCACCATGAAATCACAGCAAACTTCGTGGGTTTGGAGCTTGATGATGATGACATCATCATAAGCACACACCTCCCCAAATATCTCTTGCAAACGGTTTCAACAAAATGGTCCAAACGGTTTCACCAAATTGTTTGGAGTTTGGGACCCCAAACCGTTTAGAGGAGTTGACCATTTAGATGGGTTGACCATTTGAGGTCAGAACCCTATTGTATGTTGGATGAGGATCTAATGGCTCCAATTGATTAATTCAACTTATGTACAAACTTTCAAATAGAAACCCTAACCGGCTAAGTGCTGATTTTGCAATTGATTAAGTTGATGTTTTCGGTTGATTGACCCAAACTGTTTCAAAACCATTTGGGAATCACCCAAATGGTTTCAAAACCATTTGGGGTCATTCAAGACCATTTGAGGTCAGGTCATATCATGTAATGATGATGGTTCACTGATTTCAATTGAATTGGTTCCACAATGTCAACCATTGGTGGTTCCTCAGTTTCAAAACCCTAAGTGATGGTTTCTTGATTATCAACCCTAGTTCAATTAGGTTCAAAGCCCTAATTGAAGGCCCAATTGAAGGGTGATTCAGTGGTTCAATTGAAGAATAAATTAGTGGTCCAATTGATAGTTGGTCCATGGATTGGAACCTTGAATTGTGTAAGTGTTGAAGACCCTTTTTGGTCCATTCAGTTTTGAGAGGGTTTGGACCAAACAGTCTTAAGACCGTTTGAGTCCAAACGGTATCAAGATCATTTGAGTCTAAATGGTCTCAAACCGTTTGGAGACCCAAGTCATTCGGTTTCAATATGTTTGGTCTAAATGGTTTCAAGCACCAACTTTGCTAAACGGTTTCATACCGTTTGAACTTAATTGGTCAAGACTGTTTGAGGTCTAAGTGACCGAGACTGTTTGAGGTCTAAGTGACCAAGACCTTTTGAGGTTCAAATTTGGTTAAATCATTTGTACACCTTATATGATCAAAGGTCAATTAGCTACTTGATTATTAATGATGTAGACCAATGGTGATTATGAAGGTTAACCCTAACTATGTGTACTTAAGTGAAGAGTTAACCTAGATCAATCTTGGAGTATTTAACATCCTAGAGAGTATGAGAAGTAGAGAGAATGGGAGAGATAATTGCTTACTTAATAAGCCCTAATCCTCTCATTATGAATAAATGTGTAATCAGGGTTTGATCCATAATATGAGATCATGAAATCCTCATTGAAAAGATTGATGTACCTTGAACCTAACTTAGGACAAGGCTTTGTGAAACCCTAATTGAGGGAAAAGCTGAGTGAAATCATAATTTAGGGTGATGATGTTGTTGGGTTTTAGGGGAGGCAGCAAAGGTAGCGGAAACAAAAATTTTCTCCTCCCCAAACCCAGAACAAGGAAACGCGTCAACGTCTATACAATAGGAAAGGGATGGTTTGTGGAATCATACCTTGTCCCGCAGCTTGCTCGGCGACAATACCTAGCAGCTTGCACAGTCTTCACCTCCGGTCTTAGACGGTGTCTGCGCAGCTCCTGGTCGCACCGGGACTGACGACTCCTGGTCTCACCGGGACTGTCGGGATTGACAACTGTCCTCCGAGCAGGAGAAATCTCCCACCTCTGAACTAGTCCACACGGACCACCTGGAACTCCAATCTCCTTGTCTCACAAGGAATTCGAAGGAGTCGCACCCTCTTGTCAGCGTACTAGTCACTGACACACTCTCCTGCCACCAGTCGCTTTCTGCAGTTGTCTTTCCCTTGCTGTGCCTCCCTTATCGGGTAGCACTTGCTCGAGCTCTCTCGGTTACCAAAACTAGAGAGAACGACAACTTTACAGAGCAACTGGTTGCACTGAGTTGTACTTTGAGAAGCCCCCAATACCCCTATATATAGGAGGGTCATGGGACAAGGTTCTCTATCCCAGGCAATGTGGGACTAAAGCAGGAGTAGAAGGGTTCGAGATTTTCCACAAAAACAACCAACTACGCAACCTGAACCGATCGTTTCATTTCTGAAATGGTCAGTTGGGGACCTGAGCCGGTCGGTTGACACCTCCACCGATTGGTTGGGACCCATGAAACGGCCAGTTCACTTCTGAACCGGTCGGTTCGTGGTCCTAGTCAGTTCCCGATTGACTTTTATTCTTTTGTTTCTAATTGGTACCTAATACTAATCCTTGTTCCAATCAAATTGGGCAAGTGAAACGAAAAGAAATTTCTCACCAATCCTACTTTCCAAACTTGCTCGGTTGGACTAGTTGAACCGATCGTTTCAACACTTGAACCAATCGTTTCAACACTTGAACCCATCGTTTCACCCTGTCCATGAGCCGATCGACTCACCACCTGAGCCGATCGGTTCACCAAGCTCAGCTGATTGGTTCATCACATGAGCCGATCGGTTGGGAGTGCAGATTGTGCAGAATCAGTCAATTGTAGTTTCAATCAATCCGATACTCTAATCAATCAGTCCAACACTTTGAACATTATGACACTGAGCTATCAATTGATTGAGTGTTTAATTGAACTACTAAACTCCTTTAGTAATCAATCTAAACATTGTTGGTGGACAAAAATCCTCTTCCATGTTAAATCCTATGTGTGTGACCCTGCATGTCCTTTTCACGTTGGCAGTGAAAGTCCATAACACTTATGACTTCACAAGCAAAGAGCGGTGCCTAGTCACACATCAGTGCTACCCAAGTGAAATATAAAGTTGGAGAACAACTTTCAATCCTACAATCCGTGAATGGTGTAATAGTGAATGTATAATTCCTTTGTCACTGATATCCCGAATGAACTCGAGGCATGGAACAATCATCCTATCAACGTTCATTCACTTTCTTGATCTCAGAGTAGATTGGAAGAGATATGTATGACATCAATATCACATACTGATTCACACATGCATGCACGCCTTTCTCAATCCTACTTATCAAGTGGCCATAGATATCAAACTCCCTCAGGAGGGACAAATCCCATATCTATCACTCACCCCTCAAAAGCCCCATGTGTCAAAGCCACCCAATCATCACCTTTATAACAACCCATGTTTCAGGACTGCGTTTGATGATGTCAAAGTGTGCCCAACGACATGTGTTGAGTGTAGTGATTTCAGGTCAAAGAATCACACTCACCACCATCACTGTGAGTACTGACTGTGACTACCATGTCATGGTTCTATGTGTCAAACTCACGGTGGGTCTGTTCGGTACACTTGTTCTCTAACAAGTACATATGTGTTTGGTTTGATATCTCTATATCTTGACTAATGAGGTTCTGTCATCAACCAACACCACAATCTAGTCTTGTGTGTCATTGCTGTCTATCTACCTTCCATAATGACATCTGACTAGGGACATAATGAGAATGTACAAACTCTTAGCATCCGTATGATCTCCTTGTTCAGGTCCTGAACCTGAAGGCATACATCATTGAGTATTGTCATTCTCTAGACATTCAATTTATTCTATCACTATCTCATATGATTGAACCAGAAAGATTTGGAAGCTTGCCTTTGATGTTTATCAAATAAATCTTAATGTATCCCACCAATCATCCCATGATTGGCTCTCAGGGCATACATACCAACAGACTCCCACTTGCACTGCGAGCCAATCACCCTTAAATCATATTCATAGTGATCTTCAAACCTGTCCCACATGTTATTGTGCTCTTATGCCAATAGAGTGAGTTATGGCAACACCTTACCAAAGTCAGTATTAATTGCATGTCTCACATCTCTTCGTTGTACGTCACACGTATGAGATGGAGTTGCCGTATAATGCGATCCAGTATTTCTTTGCTAACCTTTAGCCACATTGCATGATCAAGGATTCCATACTTGTCATCAATGTGCAGAATATCTATAAGTTCATCTCATGAACTTCCAGATCCATATAGTATCCACTGCTATTCTCTAACGCATAGATACTCGACATTTCCTTTTAAATGGTTTTATTGGAACACTTCCAATTATCAACAAACTTTCACTTTTATATATCATATATATATTGCGAATAATTTTCTGTCCTTTCAGAAGTTCGCATCAATGTAACTCTTTACATTGAACTCTTCCTTATCTCCATAGAACTAGTACTTCTTAAGTACTTATCAAGTTCTCATGGTATTCCAGTAACCCTTACTGGAAGTAGACATACATCCACTCGTCATGTCTTACATACGAGTTATCAGGATGATCACATCATATTGCCATGTCCTACATACAAGATGATGAATGCATTTTGTTCTTGCCATGTCGATACATGCAAGATAATGGGATGATTACATACATGATAGATCCATATCTATTCTTAGTGTTCCCATTCTTCATAAGAATTGGACACTTGGCCTTGGGATACTAACTCCATGTAACATGGACAAGTTTTCTCCCACTGAATCTGTGCATACTGAACCCTTCAGTACAGATTGCCAATGTGTGCTTTCTCTTTTCAGGTCAAGAGGTTTTCGAGAACTATCTCTATAGATCTCTATTCCTATCACATAGGAAACATCTCTATCTTCCTTAAAGATAATTTCCACTTTTGGATTTCCATTCTAGAACATTTCCATTTCACATCAACATGTGGAATGTGAACACGCTCCCACTAAATCACAGATCCCTTCTTTATCTTTGACATATTAGTCAAACCCTTTGACTATATCATCAAAGTAAAGATCCAATTCTGAGTTGCTTGTACTCAATCAATCACATTGATTAGTCCATTGTAACTTATAGACTTCATTTGCATTAGTGGATTCATAAAACTTATAGGTTGTGTCACTGACCGGCCTAAATCACGCGTCCTAAAATTGGAGGCGTATTTGAGGTAGTCGAGCCTTCGCATTTATAACCCGAATCCTTCTAGGCCCCCGCAACTTTGTTTACGGGGTCGAAGTAGTCATACGGGGTCGAACACAGGGACAAGGTGGGTTGTGTTGACGACTCTGAATCGACACTCTACACTCCGGTGGATATAAAGAGATAATGAAGTTCCCCGAAGGGAACAACCAGATGTCACGATTTAATCAAAGAAAACTATCTCCAACTGGAGTTACTAGAAAGATTAAGATTTTTGTCATTTAGCAGTTTTTAGGAATTTTCATGCAATAGAGAATAGGAAGGTAAACTGCAGTTAAGGCGTAATGCAAGGGATAAGACTTTTAGAAAGATAAGCGGTAGCAGTAACACCTTGCACCCCTCCTCTCAGAGGGGGTGCCTCTAACCAAGCTTCAACACCCCTCTCGAGGTTGCTGGACTCAAGTTAGAGTGGAATGATACTAAAACAACTCCGTTCCGGGCACTCTCGTACTCCAGAATCGGACCGAACACTAGAGCCACAACCCAACTCTTGAAGTAGTTGCGACGGGAAAGACGATTCGGTAGCTAAGCGAATCGCGATCCAAAACATGCAAGCTAGAGTTCAGATATCCAACACAGTAGTTACCCAATCATAAGGCACTAAGCATTAAACAAAGAGCAATTTAGCATTTCTATTTCTATCAGCAATAAGGGTCTAATATAATGCATAAGCTAAGAATTTAAATAACAGAATTAAAGATAGATATCGCCTTCTTGATGTAGAAGGGCGACATACTACTACTACTCCTAGCCCGATACCGTCCAGGGACCTATCCCGGTACAGCCGTGTCGGGCGGCACGAACTCTCGGACGGCACGCCTGATGGACGACTATATCATTCGAAGACCCTGGCCGATACGCTCATGTCGGGCGGCACACCCTCTCAGGCGGTACGACTGACGGGTGGAGCATATCGGGTTCGGTATCGTGTTGGCCATGGATTTACATATACTACTGTCGGGCATTGTTGTCAGGCACTCGTGTCGCGTATCTACGTCGGCCGATATCGGCCCTCAGTGTCGTCCGGTACAGTCCTAGGTGAACCGATCCCCTCCCTCTCGGGATGAGGAAGAGCTCACCTAGTGTCACCTGGTACGAGCACTGGGGCACGATACGGTTGCTCTCGCACTTCTCTCGCAGATCGCTCAAATCCCCAACTGTCCAAATGGTGAACTGGCTAGCCGTCCCGACCTATCCAACCTCCGACGTCTTCGACCTGTCTTTTCGTCTTCCTGTAGCTGCTATTTATACCGGCGGTTGAAGGATTTATGGTGCTGGAAACGCCACGTAGCCCTCTTATACGCCGGTCGATGGATGTGGACGGCCGATACAGGTATGTCTTCAGCACGAGGCGCTGGCTATCGGTCACGTGGCTGGCGGCACGCCTGCCGGTGGGTGGTCGTGTCGCTCGAAGAGCTGGGTCGTCGGGCGGCTTCGGCTCCCTGTCGGGTAGAAGGTGTGTCGGCCGGTACGTCCCTTTCGCAAGGCGCCCTTCTCCGCCGATCATTCTTGTGTCGCCCAGCCCCTGTCGGGCTGGGTTGTATCGGGCGTCAGGAAGGTCGAGACGGGCTTAGGCTTATTGTGGGTCGGAATCGGCCTTATTGCACAAAAACGAGGAAAACCCTATAAAAGATAGGAAAAATTGGAATAAGGGCGTTGCTCGGCCAATTATTGCGAAAATGCTAATAAAATAGAGGAAAATAGCAGAAAAGGGTAGTTTTGATGACAGAATAAAGGGCAAAAATGTCACAAAATTTGGTGTTATCAACTCCCCCAAACTTAGCTTTTTGATTGTCCTCAATCAATATTTAAACTAAACTTTTGTGTTGCTTCTTCTTGCACAACAAAACTTTAAGGCTAAAGGGTAGCACAAGATTTGCGATGTCTTGGGGGTAATGCTATCTTAAAGCGAGCAAAAGACCTTGCCCTACTTGCCTTATTATTTAAGTAAAATTTTTCTTCTCCACAGCTTCAGCGAGACTTTGGTGTATGATTCCGAAGTTAGCTTCCACACCAAACAACTTTATTTTAAGGGCAGAAAGTTGTGTATAGGGTAGGCTAAGGCTTTTTGGGTTTTTCTTCTTGTTTCCCATCAGTCCATCCAGGTAAGGGTCCGTTAACGGGCAAGTGGTCCCTGCAGTCCAAGCCAGTTGGCTTTAGAGCAGTGATTTCACATCCTACGTACCACTGCCCCGGATCTACCATGCCTAAAGACGGGTACTTTTGGAAAACAAGTGTGTATATATTTTTTTTCTTTTCTCTTATTGGGCACAACTCTCATACTTTTATTCACGCTCATAAGGCTTCTTTCTCTTTTTGGGATTTTTGCTGGGTAAGGGAAAACAAAAGAGATATCTGCTGTCTGGGCAGCTTTTTCCTTCTCCATACTCGTATCTTAGCTGTTTGCGAGATTATTATTTTTCGAAATTTTTTGGATGGCAAGGCACAATCTTTTGTTTGTTTGAGACAACATTATCAGAAAGATATAACAGAACTTGTAACTTGTTAAAATATACAGAAAGTAAACTTTGAAAGAAGTCACAACATGTTTTTATTATTATTACAGCAACTTTGTACATATGCATAGGGGCAGGAAATAAGCAAAATTTTCAAAATTTTCAAAAATTTTGGTATAAACATATATATGTACACATGATATAGGAAAGAACAAAAGGATAAAGAACAAAAGAATAAAGAATTTAAGATAAAGAACAAAAGAATAAGGAATTTAAGTCAGAGAGATCAGAGGATTTTTGTACCTCCCTCACTGGTACATGGTACCCCCCCAAACTTACTCCACACTCTGTCCCAGAGTTGTGAAGTAGATGAGGTAAGGAAATGTTAATCAGTGAGGGTTAAATGATCAACGCGCCTGGGCTAGCTAAGAGCTCCCACACATATTCTCCTCTTTTGCTGTGATAGTCGATGTGGAGGAGTTGATCAGGTGTTGCCTCGTTTGCCATCCATTCCAGGACGAAGACGCCGCAATCGTTGGATAGTTGAATTTGCTGCGGGCTGCGGTGGCAGAAGTGGATTTCATGCCAGCCTCTTGCTTGCATTCCCAGGAATGGTTGTATCAGCGTTGCTATATCGATATAGTACTTTCGTACTAATCGTTCAAGAGATGTCAGCGCTGTCGATGTACAAGGCACTGGATGGTCTTTATTGCTGTCCGAGCTGTTGTAGAAAATCCCTACTCATTGTTGGGTGTACACTGTTAAGAGCGTCCAGTGGTTGTTGTGCAGGATTGGAAGGAGAATGGTATCCGGGACTCTGCATTCCAATTCTGCTAGGAAGGCTTCCTTTGCCCCTTGTTCATCGGCTAAGAAAATGTCGTTGAACATCATTGGATCTGCTATGTATGTGTGTTCAGACTTGTTTCGCAGTATCTGGATGTAGGCGACCGCCACAGATAACGCCAGACACCCTCCCTCTTTTACCATGTCCCTTAAGTCGTCAATTGGGACTATGACATCGCCTGCCGAGCAAGCTATGTCTGCAGGGTTGGAGTCAGCCAACTTCATGTGGATTTCGTTGACCTGTTCTTGCGTGAGGGTAGCGCATGAAAAACGGTCGAAGTTGTGGATTGACTCCTCCAGGTTCTGGGGCGAGGCATGTTCGTCGTGTCCGAAAACTTGCCGCAAGATGTTTATTTGTTTGCCTGCCCCACAGACGTTCGTCTCTGCTTCTGCTTCTTTTTCAGGAGGGCTGCTGTGCTGAGATGACTCTTCTTCTTGTTCACTATCTAGTAGCTCTTCTGGTATCCCCACATCTCGGAAGTAGCGCTTATCCTTTATCAGCAGCAATGCATATTTGCTTCTGAGATTGTAGAAGTTAGAATCCTGGAGTTGCTTGAAGTATCCGAAGATATGTATCATCTCCATGGCTTTGAGGACTACAAATGCGCTATTTCCATTTCCCTCATCTTCTTGGACTGGGAAGTCCTTTAGTGAGTAGAAATTCCAGACGCCGCTGTGGCGCTGGACTCCGTATTTGATGACTCGGTGGAGACGTAGCGGCAGCAATCTTAGCTTTACATCCTTTGGAAGTAGGAACGTACTTCCTGTGTGCGGGACCTCTTTGCTGCAGCAACAATGCAGTTGGACATGATGATTTCGGAGGTCGACAATGCACATGAACCAGTTGTTTCTGTGTTTGTAAGGGGCCAGCACCAGTTTTGGATTGTGCACTTCAATGTAATCCAACATACTTTTTACCTGCGTAGAATTGTACAACCCCATCATTAGTCTTCTTGCTAGGGCTGGGGTGGCAGCGTAAACTGTATGTTGGTTCTTGTTGTCGGTGTTTTCTATAATGGCCCCTTGTAGCACTCTGAACAAACTCTTCCCTATGACGGCCTTGGCACGGAAGATGTTTCTCAGAGTTCCCCGCTGTACCGAGAAATAACCGTCGCTCCAGAGTACCTCTTCCTCATCAACTTGCGATCTTAGGACCATGTTGAGCAGTTTCTGGTCTCTGATCGTTAGATATCCTATGACCCTTCTGTCAAAGTCAGCCATTTCGAAAGAGGGTATCTCTGTCGGTGCGGAGAAATCGGTGATGTCGGCCCTTGAACTCCTTCCTCTGGGGAGGTGTCTTTCGTTTGTGGTGCGGATGTCCCCCCCTTCTCCCTCGGATTCGTCAGAAGAGCCCTCCCCGACGCTGATATCTTCGTTGTTATCCTCAGCTTCGTCAAAGGGGGCTGAGGGAGCGGCCTCATTCAGGTCAAAAGGGCTTTCTCGTCTGGAAGGGGCTTCATAGCCTTGCCCTTGTGAAGAAATTCCTCCGGTTGCTGATGACGATCTGCCGGAGGAGGAGGTGGATGAGGACGATCCTGACGACGCTCTTGACGACGAGGATTGAGAGCCCGGACCGGGAGGCGACGGCGATCTTCTCGGCTGCCTTGGGCGTGGATGGTCGTCGTCCCTGTTCAGCCTTCCCTTGATCTCGCTAAGGCGCTGTAGAACTTGTTGAAGCGTGGCATTCACTGCCTCTAGCCGGCCAGGTAGGCTGGCTAAAGTCAGCAGCTCTCGTTCCTGCCTATCCAGCCTCTGTTCGAAAAACGAAAACTTGCGGGTTAGGGAAAGAAATGTAGTAGAATGGTTTTCCGTTACCTCCCGCAAGAAATCGAGTTCTTGTCCTAGCATCATTCCGAGCGAAGGAGGGTTTTCTGCTTGTCTCCCCCTTGATCTCGAAATGCTCCTCCCGTGCGAAGGTCTGCCTGACGAGGCAGAACCTACTTCTATTGTCCGCGCGGCTGATGCTTCTGGGCAAGGTGTCGGTGCTGCCCCGCCCTCTTGTTGTATCGGAGGAGACCGTGTTGTGGGGGACGGATGCTGCCCCATATCGACGTTGTCGACGATCTCCTCAACAACTGCAACAGGTGACTTTGGCGGTGGTGTCGGTGTCACCTGTGCTCTTTCGATCTCCTTTTGTAGGATGTCGGCGAATACCTCATCACTGACATCCGGTTGTAATTCATCAGTTTCCCTTAAGGGCGCAGTAGAAACTACGGGGACTGCAACCGTCTCTCTCGTTGCAGTTCCAGTCCTTGTCTCGGCGACCTCCACGATCGCCGGTTTTTCTCTTGCCACCGCCGGCCTTGTTGTCGTGGCTGTCGTTCGTGGCTCCGAGGTAGTGGGCCGCTCGGTAGGAGCTGTTGAAAATACATCCTGCCGAGTACCCAGCGGGATGGGCCCCCTGGTGACCCCCCGCTCTTGGCTTCTTGGGGGCGGAGCGCAGCTTGCGCCCGCTGCCACAGCCTCGATCTCGATTGTGGTGAAGACTAGCTTTTCTGCATCGTAGGCGGCGCAACGAGGAAGCAGAAGAAGGATCTTTGTCCGTGCGAACGTGTAGAAGTAACTCCGCCCCTCCTTCTTTATTATACCCGACCTCATGAGGTACTTGAGGTCGATCAACTCGTCCCCTCTTGTTCTTGAGAGGCTGCGCGACTCACGCGGGTATCCTAACCCCACCGCAATTAGGTTTACGATGCCACCCATGCAATATTCCTTGGTGGCATCCTTTATTGGGTGTAGCCTGTTCAGCAAGAAGCGCCCCAGGTTGATAGTTCGGCCCTCCATCATGTGCCACATGACGTGGAGTTCCTCGGAGTAAATGTTGCTGGACTCGTTCTTGCTGAAGAGGAGGCACGCCACCAGCTTGTGTATTATCCTCCAGAAGCACGAGTGCACTGCCGCCACCTTACTCCCGGGTTTGAAAGATGACTCCCCGGTTAGCTTTTCCCAGATATCTACGGGGTTGAATCCGTCTTCTTCGGTGTTCCTTGCACCGTTATCTAGTCTCCTTCTCTCCTCTTCACTGGAGGAGAAAATCTGGTTGAGCAGCTTCTCCGAAATGACGTGCTCTGCATTGTAAAGCCGCCCCTGGAGTCTGTCTGCTCCGCCATACATTCTGGCTTCTGCAGGTGTATTCTTTACTCGGTGAAGGGACGCAATGAACTCCCTTGTGAGCTGGTGTAGGAGGCGGATAGGCTGAAGCAGATTTGCCTCAGACCGGCTACAACAAGTACGTCCTCCAGTCTCCCGAAGATGCCCAACTACATGAAGGATGACTGGTGGCCGAACCTGCTAGGCCTGTAGAGCTTGGCTCCTAGCTCAGCATACCGGCGTCCGTGCTCTTCATCTCTTGGCACGAACCTTCCTGGCGTGTGCTCCAAGGGTTCTGTTGTTGGAGCAGGTACTTGAGTCCCTCAGGTAATGCTTTTAAATCCAGCTTTGCTCTGGGTGTCTCCTCCTGAGGTTCTCCTTCAAGGGAGGCATACTTCGCAGAGTCCACCTCCTCCTCTTCTTCTTGCAAGTCTTTGTCAGAAAGGTTGAAAATGTCGAAATGCTTCACGACTTTGGGATTTTCGAAGTCGAGATCCTGACAGCTTATTGCTCTCGCGAGGGGATCCACTGTCCGGATATCCTCCTCTATTTCCTCACAGAATTTATTGTAGCTATCTACAAAACAGGCCGATTCAGACAAGGATGGACCTCTCATGATTTCCTTCATCTTGAAGTCCATGTGGCTGTTTCCAACCCTCAAGGTGATTATCCCTTCAGAGACATCAATCAGCGCCCTCCCTGTTGCCAAGAAAGGGCGTCCGAAGATGATCGGACATCTGAGATCTTCGGCTGTGTCGATGACGACGATGTCGGAGGGAATAAAGAAATCACCGACCCTAATTGGCACATCTTCGACAATGCCTACAAGTCTTTTGAAAGAGTGATCCGCCAGTTCAATCCGCATATTGGTTCGAACCATGTCGGTCAAACCCATCCTTTGTGCAAAACTTAAGGGCGTGAGGCTGATGCTTGCTCCCAAGTCCGCCAGACCCTTCCGCTCGACATTGTCCCCGATGGCGAATGGGATCGTGAAAGCTCCGGGATCCTTTCTCTTAGTCGGCAAGCTGGGCTTTACGAAGGCAGAGGAAGTAGAGGCCAGGTACACTGTCTCTATCCTTCCTCCCCTTCTTTTCTTCATTATTAGATCTTTGAGAAACTTGGCGTATGTGGGCATCTCCTCCAAAGCGTCAAGGAAGGGGACTTCAAGATGCAACTTCCTGATCAAATCCATGAACCTTTCGTGCCGCTTTTTCAGATTTGCCTTGATCAGTTTGTACGGGAACGGTACCCTGGGAGCGTAAGGATTCCTCCCACCAGATGGCTCATCGAACGGTCTCGGCGCAGGCTCTTCGGCTTCTGCAGGCCTGCCTCCATCTCCTGCTGGAACGGCATCCTTGGGCCCTTGCTCAGGTTCCGGTGGGGCTTCATCAGCGCGCTCTACCATCTTTCCTGATCTAAGCACTGCCATTACTGCAGTTTCAGGGTGAGGGAGCATTTTTCCTGCAGGGTTCTTCATCAGAGCAGCCATCTGAGACAGCCATTGATCGACCTCCCATTGACGCATCTGTAGACTCGCCGTCTGGTGTTGCATGGAATTCAGAGATCCAGGGCTGGTAAGCGTCCCCTGTACCAGCTGGTTGATGATGGTGTCCTGTCTTTTTATGTAGGCGGAAAGCTGACCAACCCAATTAGGCCGGGTCGTTTTCTCGCTTTGGCTCTGACATTCGCCCTCAGAAAGGGGTTGCTCACAACGAGGCATAGTTGACAGTCTCGGTGTTCAGTAGATCAGAGTACCTGAAATCCGCATAAAAATCATGTTTAGAAAATTATAATTGGGGTAAAGAACAATGCTTAAAGTAAAAGAAAAAGAAAAAGAAAAAGAAGTACTGTCAAGCCTATTTCTAAGCTTGAGGCACGGGAGTGTAGTTAGTGGATTCGGATTCGTCAACAGTGCCATTTGCCTTGTCCCCGGCAACGGCGCCAGAAAGTTGACCGGCCTAAATCGCGCGTCCTAAAATTGGAGGCGTATTTGAGGTAGTCGAGCCTTCGCATTTATAACCCGAATCCTTCTAGGCCCCCGCAACTTTGTTTACGGGGTCGAAGTAGTCATACGGGGTCAAACACAGGGACAAGGTGGGTTGTATTGACGACTCTGAATCGACACTCTACACTCCGGTGGATATAAAGAGATAATGAAGTTCCCCGAAGGGAACAACCAGATGTCACGATTAAATCAAAGAAAACTATCTCCAACTGGAGTTACTAGAAAGATTAAGATTTTTGTCATTTAGCAGTTTTTAGGAATTTTCATGCAACAGAGAATAGGAAGGTAAACTGCAGTTAAGGCGTAATGCAAGGGATAAGACTTTTAGAAAGATAAGCGGTAGCAGTAACACCCTGCACCCCTCCTCTCAGAGCGGGTGCCTCTAACCAAGCTTCAACACCCCTCTCGAGGTTGCTGGACTCAAGTTAGAGTGGAATGATACTAAAACAACTCCGTTCCGGGCACTCTCGTACTCCAAAATCGGACCGAACACTAGAGCCACAACCCAACTCTCGAAGTAGTTGCGACGGGAAAGACGATTCGGTACCTAAGCGAAACACGATCCAAAACATGCAAGCTAGAGTTCAGATATCCAACACAGTAGTTACCCAATCATAAGGCACTAAGCATTAATCAAAGAGCAATTTAGCATTTCTATTTCTATCAGCAATAAGGGTCTAATACAATGCATAAGCTAAGAATTTAAATAACAGAATTAAAGATAGATATTGCCTTCTTGATGTAGAAGGGCGACAGACTACTACTACTCCCAGCCCGATACCGTCCAGGGACCTATCCCAGTACAGCCGTGTCGGGCGGCACGAACTCTCGGACGGCACGCCTGATGGACGACTATATCGTTCGAAGACCCTGGCCGATACGCTCATGTCGGGCGGCACACCCTCTCAGGCGGCACAACTGACGGGTGGAGCATATCGGGTTCGGTATCGTGTCGGCCATGGATTTACATATACTACTGTCGGGCATTGTTATCAGGCACTCGTGTCGCGTATCTACGTCGGCCGATATCGGCCCTCAGTGTCGTCCGGTACAGTCCTAGGTGAACCGATCCCCTCCCTCTCGGGATGAAGAAGAGCTCACCTAGTGTCGCCCGGTACGAGCACTGGGGCACGATACGGTTGCTCTCGCACTTCTCTCGCAGATCGCTCAAGTCCCCAACTGTCCGAACAGTGAACTGGCTAGCCGTCCCGACCTATCCAACCTCCGACGTCTTCGACCTGTCTTTTCGGCTTCCTATAGCTGCTATTTATACCGGCGGTTGAAGGAGTTATGGTGCTGGAAACGCCACGTAGACCTCTTATACGCCGGTCGATGGATGTGGACGGCCGATACAGGTATGTCTTCGGCGCGAGGCGCTGGCTATCGGTCACGTGGCTGGCGGCACGCCTGCCGGTGGGTGGTCGTGTCGCTCGACGAGCTGGGTCGTCGGGCGGCTTCGGCTCCCTGTCGGATAGAAGGTGTGTCGTCCGGTACGTCCCTTTCGCAAGGTGCCCTTCTCTGCCGATCATTCTTGTGTCGCCCAGCCCCTGTCGGGCTGGGTTGTATCGGGCGTCAGGAAGGTCGAGACGAGCTTAGGCTTTTTGTGGGCCGGAATTGGCCTTATTGCACAAAAACGAGGAAAACCCTGTAAAAGATAGGAAAAATTGGAATAAGGGCGTTACTTGGCCAATTATTGCGAAAATGCTAATAAAATAGAGGAAAATAGCAGAAAAGGGCAGTTTTGATGATAGAATAAAGGGCAAAAACGTCACAAAATTTGGTGTTATCAGTCACGTACACATCCTTGTTTTATTCCTCATAGGAATGCAGTTTTAGTATCCACATGCCAAATGTCTTAGTCATTAAGTTGCAATCAACAAGCATCATCCTTCTGAAAATGTTATCCATGTGTCTTAACACTTAAGATTCATTTGCACTTATGGATTTCGACCAATGGGTGCTACCATCAAGGTCATACCTTATTGTTCACATGGATGTCGTTTAAGATGTAATGGTCATAAACCATAACTCAAAATTCGGTTCCTCATATTCATCTAGATAGCTGACTCATCACATGAACAACTCATCACATAGATAAACGAGGTGTATCCGTCAAGGATATAAGAACTTACAACTCCTTATGATTCTTAATGTCCTTTATTAGTGTGGGGTATTCTTTTATTAAGAAGAATTTAGTTATTTGATAATCATTCTCTGACTCCTTAGAGTATGATTCCTTCTTGATTTAGACATCACCATGCCTTAATCATGAGTTCGCTATGATACACTATCATAATCACTCATAAGGATCTCAAACATTTGGTCCAAGTATTTCATTCATTGATCTCATCAAGAATTAACACTTTACCAAATTTGCACTTCATCTATGATAATCTTGAACACTTCAAGATATTCATATTGGTATTTCTCTAAACACCATTTGAAGTATTAGCATTTGTTCCAATAGGTATGTAAATACATCACATGTATCATACCTAATAGGATAATCATTCTCCCACTACCTTTAGTGAAGATTGATTAATCATGTCCAAGATATTCATGTCTCTTACTGGTTCTCAAACCAAAAGAGTCTAGATTTATCCATCACATGGAAATTAGAAATGAATTTCTCATGATTGATGCTAATTTGATTGTTTGAGTTATCTATAACTTTTAGGTATCATTTTATCTTATGCATATCAAATACCACAAGATAAACAAGGCGTTGCCACACAGATCATATCTTTAGAAATTGAAACATCTCTTTATTGATTGCCATCATTGTCATACAATATGCAAAAATAAAGTGTTTCTATCTATTGGAAAATATGAAATAGCAGTTCATAACTGTATTACATGCCTTTTAGGCTGAAAATAAACTAAAGTACTCCTATCTATGGCAGCAACACTTGCCCCATTTATTGAGTGTTTTACACTTTACATCTTGGTATCATATACCTCAAAAGTGTTACAAGTTTACTTTCATGACACCTTTAAGTAGAGACGTTTAACGCCTCCTTCTTCTTTTGTTCTTCCAGATAGAGAGGACAATTCCTTTTCCAATGTCCTGGCTTTTGATAATGGTGGCAATTGCCTTTCTTGGTCACGCCTCCCTTGGCCTTGAGAGCTGAAGATGACTTGGGCTCCTGGCTAGCATCAGAACCTTTCTTAGCTTTGCCCTTGCCCTTGAGCTTGGACTTGCCTTTCTTGCTCATGATCACCATCACAGACTTAGGCTTGTCCTTCTTCATATGTGTCTCGGCTGTCCTCAACATGCCCAACAACTCTGAAAGTGGCCTATCAAAGTTGTTCATGTTGTAGTTCATCACAAACTGACTGTAGGATTCTGGAAACGATTGCAGTATCACGTCAGTAGACAACTCTTGGCTCAGTGGAAATCCTAGTCTTATCAGGTTCTCCACATACCCAATCATCTTGAGTGTGTGAGGACCAACTGGATCTCCTTCTGTCATGACACACTTGAACAGTGCCCTTGAGACATCGTATCTATCTTGCCGTGCTTGATCTTCATACATGTTCTTGAGATGCTGAATCATCTCAATGACACCCATGTTCTCATGTTGTCTCTGCAACTTGTGGTTCATAGAGCACACCATCAAGCACTTTTCATAAATGGCATCATCAGGATGCTTCTTGTAAGCATCCCTTTCTACCTTTGGTGCATTAGGAGTAGGTTTCTCTGGAATTGGAGTATCTAGGACATATAGCTTTTGCTCTTGAGTGAGAACAATTCTCAATGTCCTAACCAGTCATGGAAAAACTCCCATTTAACTTGTCCTTTTCAAGGACAGATTGCAAAGAAAAGTGATTGTTGTTTGTTGTCATTTGTACTACAAAAGGAAATATGCAATTTTAGTCTAAAAACTCATTTTTTGACTTATTTGATTGATTTGAAAAGTTTGACGATATAATTAGGCCTTTAATTAATTATCACTCCCACTATTTTAGTTCAAATTGACAGCCCTCACCATCAATTCGTAAGATTGCAGTGTACAACCTTCTAGTGGGCAAGATCCTGAAATCCTCTAAGTCATGGACTAGCTTGGGCTGTCACCCACAACTTAGATCTCTCAGGTAGGCAACTCTTGCCAATTGCATCATATGCAACTCTTGATAAGATGTCATATGCAACTCCTTGCCATGATCATCTCCATGCCTCAAGGTGCTAGATCCTGTCTAGGTCACCTTGTTAAGTCCGACCCAAAGCCAACACGATGAATATGCACCCTGCTTGGGCAGACCCACATATCCATCCTTCACGCTTCTACGAGATAGACGGTGCACCACGCTTGGGCGTGCCCACACTTGGTCGATCAAGCTTTTCACGTGTGTCACATTTGGAAGGCATCTAAAACATTAATATTTAATGATGGATTTGGTTTTATATATACATATACATATCCAATCACCACAATATATAGTATGTATCATATACATGCTATATCCCACTGAAAACATGCAAAATAATAAAAGTGATGATTATGGCCATCCTAATGTGATTCCTCAAGCCAAGAGGAATCACGGTCATCTAGGTCTACATCACATGCAACCTTTACAAGATGAACTCTGTGCTTTGCCTTTCTGGGTTTGATCAACTCATCACATGAATGATCGGCTCGCCATCAGACTGGAGACTGGTCGGCTGGGTGCCACCAGCCGATCGGTTGGCTCCTCCAACCGATCGGTTCGCCTGGTCATCGTGCATCTCATCATGGCCACCACCCGCCCATCTCGCTCCTCGAACTGGTCATCAACCGATCGTCTGGAACGTCAACCGATCGATTCACTCCTTGAACCGATCGTCTCAGCTGTCATCAAGATGTCCTCCGTTCTTTGACATAACAGGAAAAAAATTCTATCCTATTTTACATTGTAAAAGAGAAACCTCGAGTTACATTCGAGGGGAGCAAAGGTAGGAAAGAAATCTCGAATTATTTCGAGTTACATCGGGAATAGGAGAAGGAAGATTGGTGCGTAGACCGAGATGCAAGCAACCACATACAACCATACACAGATAGGGTTTATTGGCCATAACCACACTATACATCCACCACAAAACTCGTTTAAGGGCGACGCGTATCGAGTGCATTCATAATACATAATATATATGTAAATTGGGATTTGTGGATTTAGGATTGGACATGCATAAAGCCAATTTTATTCACATCGTATGCAATAAATAAAGGCGACAAACCAAAATCGATCATATCGATAATCCTAAAGTATAGAGCACTTGACGTGGCTCTGATACCACTGTTGGGTTTTAGGGGAGGCAGAGAAGGCAGCGGAAACAAAAATTTTCTCCTCCCCAAACCCATTACAAGGAAACACGTCAACGTCTATACAATAGGAAAGGGATGGTTTGTGGAATCATACCTTGTCCGAGGCTTGCTCGGCGACAATACCTCACGGCTTGTGCGATCTTCACCTCCTATCTTGGACGGTGTCTGTGCAGCTCCTGGTCGCACTGGGACTGACGACTCCTGGTCTCACCGGGATTGTCGGGATTGACAGCTGTCCTCCGAGCGGCAGAAATCTCCCGCCTCTGAAGTAGTCCACACGGACCACCTGGAACTCCAATCTCCTTGTCTCACAAGGAATTGGAAGGAGTCGCACCCTCCTGTCAGCGTACTAGTCACTGACACACTCTCCTACCACCAGTCGCTTTCTACAGTTGTTTTTCCCTTGCTGTGCCTCCCTTATCGGGTATCACTTGCTTGGGCTCTCTCAGTTACCAAAACCAGAGAGAACGACAACTTTACAGAGCAACTGGTTGCACTGAGTTGTACTTTGAGAAGCCCCCAATACCCCTATATATAGGAGGGTCATGGAACATGGTTCTCTATCCCGGGCAATGTGGGACTAAAGCAGGAGTAGAAGGGTTCGAGATTTTCCACAAAAACAACCAACTGCGCAACCTGAACTGATCGTTTCATTTCTAAAACGGTCGGTTGGGGACCTGAGCCGGTCAGTTGACACCTCAACCGATCGGTTGGGACCCATGAAATGGTCGGTTCACTTCTGAATCGGTCGGTTCGTGGTCATGGTGAGTTCCCGATTGACTTTTCTTCTTTTGTTTCTAATTGGTACCTAATAACAATCCTTGTTCCAATCAAATTGGGCAAGTGAAACGAAAAGAAATTTCTCACCAATCCTACTTTCCCAACTTGCTCGGTTGGACTAGTTGAACTGATCGTTTCAACACTTGAACCAATCATTTCACCCTGTCCATGAGCCAATCCACTCACCACCTGAGCCGATCGGTTCACCAAGCTCAGCCGATCGGTTCATCACATGAGCCGATCGGTTGGGAGTGCAGATTGTGCAGAATCAGTCAATTGCAGTTTCAATCAATATGATACTCTAATCAATTAGTCCAACACTTTGAACATTATGACACTGAGCTATCAATTGATTGAGTGTTTAATTGAACTACTAAACTCCTTTAGTAATCAATCTAAACATTGTTTGTGCACAAAAATCCTCTTCCAAGTTAAATCCTATGTGTGTGACCCTACAAGTCCTTTTCACGTTGGCAGTGAAAGTCCATAACACTTATTACTTCACAAGCAAAGAGCGGTGCCTAGTCACACATCAGTACTACCCAAGTGAAATAGAAAGTTGGAGAACAACTCTCAATCCTACAATCCGTGAATGGTGTTACAGTGAATGTATAATTCCTTTGTCACTAATATCCCGAATGAACTCGAGGCATGGAATAGTCATCCTGTCAACGTTCATTCACTTTCTTGATCTCACAGTAGATTGGAAGAGATATGTATGACATCAATATCACATACTGATTCACACATGTGTGCAAGCCTTTCTCAATCCTACTTATCAAGTGGCCATGGATATCAAACTCCCTCAGGAGGGACAAATCCCATGTCTATCACTCACCCCTCAAAAGCCCCATGTGTCAAAGCCACCCAATCATCACCTTTATAAAAACCCATGTTTCAGGACTGCGTTTGATGATGTCAAAGTGTGCCCAATGACATGTGTTGAGTGTAGTGATTTCAGGTCAAAGAATCACACTCACCACCATCACTGTGAGTACTGACTGTGACTACCATGTCATGGTTCCATGTGTCAAACTCACGGTGGGTCTGTCCAGTACACTTGTTCTCTAACAAGTACCTATGTGTTTGGTTTGATATCTCTATATCATGACTAATGAGGTTCTTTCATCAACCAACACCACAATCTAGTCTTGTGTGTCATTGCTATCTATCTACCTTCCATAATGACATCTGACTAGGGACATAATGAGAATGTACAAACTCTTAGCATCCATATGATCTCCTCGTTGAGGTCCTGAACCTGAAGGCATACGTCATTGAGTATTGTCATTCTCTAGACATTCAATCTGTTCTATCACTATCTCATATGATTGAACCAGAAATATTTGGAAGCTTGCCTTTGATGTTTATCAAATCAATCTTAATGTATCCCACCAATCATCCCATGATTGGCTCTCAGGGCATACATACCAATAGACTCCCACTTGCACTGCGAGCCAATAACCCTTAAATCATATTCATAGTGATCTTCAAACATGTCCCACATGTTACTGTGCTCTTATGCCAATAGAGTGAGTTATGGCAACACCTTACCAAAGTCAGTATTAATTGCATGTCTCACATCTCTTCGTTGTACGTCACACGTATGAGATGGAGTTGCCGTATAATGCGATCCAGTATTCCTTTGCTAACCTTTAGCCACATTGCATGATCAAGGATTCCATACTTTTGGTGCATTAGGAGTTGGTTCCTCTGGAATTGGAGTATCTAGGACATATAGCTTTCGCTCTTGAGTGAGAACAATTCTCAATGTCCTAACCAGTCATGGAAAAACTCCCATTTAACTTGTCCTTTTCAAGGACCGATCGCAAAGAAAAGTGATTGTTGTTTGTTGTCATTTGTACTACAAAAGGAAATATGCAATTTTAGTCTAAGAACTCATTTTTTGACTTATTTGATTGATTTGAAAAGTTTGACGATATAATTAGGCCTTTAATTAATTATCGCTCCCACTATTTTAGTTCAAATTGACAGCCCTCACCATCAATTCGTAAGATTGCAGCGTACAACCTTCTAGTGGGCAAGATCCTGAAATCCTCTAAGTCATGGACCAGCTTGGGCTGTCACCCACAACTTAGATCTCTCAGGTAGGCAACTCTTGCCAATTGCATCATATGCAACTCTCGATAAGATGTCATATGCAACTCCTTGCCATGATCATCTCCATGCCTCAAGGTGCTAGATCCTATCTAGGTCACCTTGTTAAGTTCGACCCAAAGCCAACACGATGAATATGCACCCTGCTTGGGCAGACCCACATATCCATCCTTCACGCTTCCACGAGATAGACGGTGCACCACGCTTGGGCGTGCCTGGTGCGCTTCCGCTAGTGGTGCTAACACACTACTCGATTGAATAGATGCGCCCCACGAGGTCGGAATGCACGGTGTATGGGGGTTTGCTTTCAAAATTTATAAACCTAAACTAGCTACCTATGTCTACTAAAACACTACACCCGCAAGCGCACGGGGTTGTGTCGTAGTATAGGAAGGTGGCAAGTAAAGGGTCGATCCACAGGGAAAAGAGGGGGCGCTAGAGCTAGGTTAGTTTGGCTAGGTTCCTACTGCGGAGACTAGGGTTAAGGGTTTAAAGGTGATTTTGATTGTTAAACTACTGTGAACAAACAAGGAATTAAAGGCCAGAATGAAATCTATGTTAACCCTAGGTTAGAGTAAGACTTAGCACGAAAGAAAGGACTATGCTAGGTATGAAAAGACAAATTATGCTAAGGCAAGCAAGAGAAAAGCAAAAGAACAATTAAAGAACTAAACTAGCATAAACAAGGTAAGAGCAAGGCAAGAAGCTAACTAAGCAAGAAAAGAGCTAACTAAGCTAAGCAAGAATAGAATTAGGGTTTTAAGCAGTAAAGAGATGTGTGGGCTGTTTAGGGGTATGAACTTATCACTTAAGTTGGGGGGTGGCATATGAACATTATGATTCCATTTAGATTATCCAAACCAAACAACAAGTTAGAGTCTAATGGATTAACCTAAGCTACTAACTGGCTATGGATATGCTAGGTTGTGTATAGGGGAACTAGTCCCTAACACCCCCTACTACCCTTACGAGGCTCAATTGGGTTAGGGATTAGGTTCAATCCAATTAGAGTCTAATCAAGTCTAGGTTTCTACATTAGACATTCCTAGGGCAATTAGGGGCCGAGGGTAGTAATGGGGGGTGAAATTAGGGTTTTGGGCCCCAATTCCCCCACATTCTAGCCTTGAGAAGGCTCCATGCTAATTGCACTAGAATTATCCAATCTAGCTACTTAGATCTCTCACTTAGGCTTAGGGAGATTGATTAAGATGTAGGAAGATGGGAGGCAGCCTAGGGATCCAAGAATTGGACCTAGGGGCAAATCCCAAAATTCACACATATAAGCAATTTGCCTAAATTCCTAAGTGATTTCACACACAAACCAACAAGCAATCCATGGAGAATGAGATGCAAATAGAACATAATCATTAACAAATGGAATTACAAAGTTTACATGTCATTTTCCCCCAACATGGTATCAAAATAACATATTTGACCCCAAACAGCCCACCTAAGGGGCCTAGCTACTCATGGAAATAGAAAGTACAAAAAGAAAGGAGAAGAAGATGGAGGTGGCCATGGAGCTCGAAGTAGTGGTTGTCAATCCTCTCTCCAGCAGTAGCAGGTCATCCTCCTCCTTCTTCTTGGATAGAATGGAGTGGGATGATGGTGGGAGGTGGATGGAAGGCTTAGATATGGGGGGTTATGTGGTGGAAATGGTGAAATGGAGTGGATTTGAGGTGGATTTGGAGTGGAATGGAGTGGGTGGCGATTTGGGGAGCTAGGAGGTGGTAGAAGGTAGCTAACCTCGTGCCTCAGCCGCCACCTAGGTATATATAGGTGTGGGGGAAGCACTAGGTTAAGTTAGGGGTAAAATGGGGAAAGCAGTGGAAAAGTGGCTGGATTCTGTGAGTAGCACGGCCGTGGTGGGGTACCACGACCGTGGTGGGCAGGGTAGGCCACGGCCGTGGTGTCTGGGGCACGGTCGTGGGAATTAAATTGCACAATGTCAGGTTGGTGGTCAAAACGGCCACGGCCGTGGTGGGTCAACACGGCCGTGGTGGTGGTGTTGTGCCAGGGCCGTGGTGTATGGCACGACCGTGGTGGGCTTGGTGGGGGCGGCCGTGGTGCTGATGCACGACCGTTTTGCTCTGCTGTGCCATGGCCGTTTTGTGGATCACGACTGTGGTGTCTGCCCATTGCATGGCCGTGGTGCTGTGCACGGCCGTGGTGTTCTCTGCTTCGCTTGGATGTTGAGCCTGTTAATTTCTAAGTCATCTAGCACGGCCGTTCTGTGATACCACGGCCGTGCTGGGTCCTGGGGCAGCACCTTGACTTGGATCTTTGGATTTTCTTGGACATCTTTGCTTCAACTGATCTTTGGCCACTAAGGGTAGGTTGAGGGAGCCTTGAACTTCACTTTGGGTCTCTCCAAGGGTAGAGGAACCCTAGGATCACTCCTTCTCTCTCTCTTCCATCAAGTGTGGTCCAAATGCCTAAAAAACACGCAAATGATGTCCATAAGTGCATTTTATACAAATAAGCATATTAGGGGGAATGACATGCAATCTAACAGGTATAGATGTGATTGAAGAGAAAAATAACACAAGATGAAGCCCTAAAATAGGGCTGCATCACCACCCCAAACTTGAAACATACTTGTCCTCAAGTATGCTCCAACTCAATCTCTCTACAAACTTTCACAAAAAGAAATGACAAATGCAATATAAAAGACGATTGTTGCTGAATGGGATCAAAGATGACTAAGTACATGTATTTCACTTCTCTCCTCTCCTTATTTCACAATCCAGTCATGAAAAGAGCACAAAGCATATGAACTTCAAATATAGCGCATAGAATACACAAGTTATCCATATTTCTTCCATTAAGTTCCAGGTAAACCGTTTCATGGTGGCGTTAATCGAAAATGACTAGGAGTGTTGTTTCACATTCATGCATTCAATCTTATATCTCAAATCACACCAAATGACCCACGTGGCTGCGGAAAAGGGTAAAATGAGCTAAGTTTGATGTTTCCTAGCTCAATGGGTATGAAAGTGGAAGAAATGGTTGCGGTAAGATTTTTGGAGTGTTTTTACACACTCATCTTTTCTTTATTTGAATGCTCTTAAACAGGAGCATCCTTTTATTTTATTCTGCTTTTCTTTTTCTTTTCTTTTCTTTTCTTTTCTTTTTCTTGCCCTTGGTGTAGATAGGGCATATGGTGGGTAGAGTGAAGCAGGGAGATAAAGGTATGGTCACCCCAAACTTTTAGAGGTGGCCAAGGTTGATTATGTGACTAGGGCATCTTTTTATGAGGCGGAGGGGTATGAAGATGATGGGAGAAGAATCGGGTCAAAGAGGGGTCATTGGTATGATTTTCCACATAAGACATCCTGCATGAGAATTAATCCAACACTTCATCCAAGATATCACACCACATGAATGAACAAAATGAAATTGATATATCAAACAAGTAATTCCACAAACACTAAGCGTTCAAAGCTTGCTCAATTTCACAATTCAACCAATTCAATCACAATCCTAAGAGAGGTGATGTACATGTATAAAGTCCAACATTGATACCACTTAGCAACAAACAATGGTAATTCACTTGCATTTGTCAAAGGTCAACATTTTAGTTCAAAACAGTAGAGATTGGGTCAAAACACAATTTTTAGACAAGAAGTTCCAAATTTGGGCAAAATTGGCCAAAATGGTGCCAAGTTGCTTTCAATCACATCTAAGCCTAAATTATTGAACTTAAAGCAGCAAACAAGCAAATACTAACTAAAACATGCAAAAATTACCAAAAATCTACATGATATGCAATGCATGGCAAAAGAGCAAAATTTTTGAAAATTACGCAAAAAATGACAATAAGGTAAACTACATGGAATGCAGGTATGCAAAGCAGTAAAATTATAGACTAGATTAGTAGGACAAGCAAAAGAAATGAAAAACAACAAACAAAAAGTAAAATAGCAGATGAGATGCAAAAATGAGTGAAAGAAGAATAAGGGCATACCGCCCTACCACCCCAAACTTTTGAACCATGTTGTCCTCAGCATAACACTAAAGTCTAGGGTGATAGGGTAGATGATCACTGCTGAGGTGGTGGAGGTGCTCCTCCCTGTCTGTAGTAGGCGCCCCAGTAGTCTGACTATGGAGGCGGATAGCTGTCCTGAAAAGCTGATAAAGAACTCCACCAGTCCTCACCCCACTGTGGGTTCCTCTGGGCCTGGGCATTGTGAAACTGATAAAGGTGGTTGACTTGGTAATGCATATGCTGGTGGTCCAACCACATGGCATCCTGTGTCCTCTGAAAGCCCTCCTGTGCCTGTAGAATTCTGTCCTGCGTCGCCTGAATGCCCTCCAGCTGTGCATGGATGGTACTCATATCATATGCATTCACTGAAGGCTACTGTGGCTCTGACGCTCCCATTCTTTCTTCTCTGTGCCTCACCCATCTTTCCGCTCTCTCCTCTGCCGTCCGCCTCTGCTCTGCCGCCTGTGAAGGCTCTCCTGGACTCCCTGCCAACCTCACCTCAGGGATTTCCTCTCCTTTGGGGTTCTCCTCCTCGTACCTCCTCAACTTTTCCAGAAAATCTGGCAATAGTCCAAACTGTGCCATGAGGGGAGGAGTATGGTAAGGCAACTCCAATGTGACTCCTGGGTAGGGTGGGTTGATTTGGTACACGATCTTCTGATCCGTAATCGTAATCATGGATGAGCGAGCCAGGTAGTGCAAATCAACCAACTTGCCACCCTCGGCCTTTGTATATCCTGTCATGTCATGTCCTAAGGCAGTGGCAATAGAAGTTACAATCCCTCCCATTACAAATGGATTTGTGCTCTTGGACGGGATTGTCCTCATGTGATCAATCAATAACGCCCCCAGGTTCACATGTCTCTCCTTCGCCATCCAACCAAGCACAAAAAGATCTTTGTTGGTGCAGCTGCCTTGATTTTCATACCTGCCAAAGATGGTGTTTGCCAACACCTTCTGAACATATCGGAGAAATGGGCTATGAATACCACTTGTCTTTGATTTCCCTGCTATAAATGTACTTTGTCCGATGAAACACTTCCACATGGCTTGATATGTAGAACTAGAGTCATTTTCTGTCCTCCCTCCATCTAGGAGAGCAGCCATCTCTCCACTTGGGGCAAAAATCTGATTTAACACCTCTGAGGTTATCTTCCATCTCTTGTCCCCAATCGTTACCTTAATTGCATTCTCGCCATCATTGGTTGCTTTCTCTAGTGTGGCGAAGAACTGCTGCGTCAGCTCAATGTATGTCTCCTGCTGCAGTGTTAGTATTTCATAAAGCCCCAAATTTTCCATCAATTCTTGAAAATAGACAAAGAACCCCATTGCCTCCATTGACGCTTGGCATGCATATCGAGTAGCTAACACTCTGCATGTCAGGCACCCAGGGTGCTTGGGCTCCTTTGCCCTGTCTGTGGTAACCTCTGGCTGTGAAAGCGAGCGCTGTGGTGGCCTTGGTTGCTGCTCAACTTCAGGCATCTCAGTATCATCTTCATCATGTAAAACGAGGCGTCGACGTGGTCGTCGTTGTGGCTCGGGTTGTGGCTGTGCCGCGGAGACGACGGACGGTCGTGCGGCCGAAACTGACGGTCGCGCAGCTGAGGCGGAAGGTCTCTCGGATGAGATGGAGTGTCGGGAGGCAGACGGCAGTGGCTGCGACAAAGATGGTGCCCCCCGCTGTGGTTGTACGGAGGCTTCTTCAGCAAAAGACTCCACTGTGGCATCCAATTCCACCTCCGTCAACTGGGGGTGGTTGTTTCTTGGCTTCCTTTGGTAGGGGATGACACCCCTAGTCTTCTCTACTGCCTTCCTTGCAAACTTCTTCATTCTTGCTCGAAAATGGAGGTAGAATTAGAAAAATTCGGATTTCTCCGAAGAACGGGGCTGTTGGGGCGGAATGGAGAGAAAGTGGTGCGTTTGTGGATGGAAATGGGTGGGATCTGGAGATTACGGTAGTGGAAATGGTAGGGGAGTGATTGGGAATGGTTTGGGGGTGATTTGGTGAGGATTCGATGGCTGGAGGAGGCGGGCGGAGTGTTGCACGGGCGCTAGGGCGTGGAGCATGACCGTTCTGTTCTTTAGAGAAATGAGTAAGTGAAAAGAAGGTTTGCAAAAATTGACTTAAATCTGCTGAAATCGGGCTGCTGCACGGCCGTGCTGCGCGGCACGGCCGTGGTGGCTTCTTGTACCACGGCCGTGCTACCTTGCACGGCCGTTCTGCCCTGGTTCAAAACTTAGTTGATTTTCTGAATTTTTTGATCATTTCCTTGTTGAATGTGAGTGCACCACCACGGCCGTGTTGATGTACCACGGCCGTTTTGGGCACTGTAACAGCAGTAGGAGACTCGAATCTTGTTTAAATAATCAAAAATAGGTCTCAAGTTGATATTCTGTTGATTCTTTGTCAAACTTTCATCTATTCGTCTTCACTTCACTCTGTTCTCACCCGCACATATCAAAACTATACAAAAACTATAAAAAAACGAGTGTGTGTGTGTGTTTTCTTGGAAAAAAAGTAAAAACAAATAAAAAGTATCAAAAATGCAGTCTGGGTCAAAAATTCCTAAACCTAGGTGGGTTGCCTCCCACAAGCGCTGAGTTTCTTGCCTTCAGCTAGGCTTCTTGGTGATTCTTCAAATTTCATCCATTTGGCATTCTCATGTGTCCATTCTTGCAAAACATGCATCCTTCCTTTGCACTCAATCTATTTTCCTCATCCCTTTGATCACAATAATCATCATTAACTTCTTCACCTTGATGTCCTTCTCTCAAATGCCCATTTGGACTTGTGAAGTGATCATGTCCAATATCCCTATCTCGGACTCGCCGGGTTAGGGTCATGTACATGTTGATCTTGATCTTCATGTCCATAAATGAGACTGTCATGGTGCCACTACGTACATGAATGTCAGCATCAGCTGTAGATAAGAACGGCCTCCCCAAGATGATGGGAATCTTCCTATCCTCCGGCTCCATATCAAGTACAATGAAATCCGTCGGGAACACCGCGCCTTTTTCCTTGTCTATCATCACCAAGACATCATCCACTCTACCTCTAGGCACTTTTATGGATCTACCCGCCAACTGGAGAGTGCAATGTGTCGGCTTCAACTTGCCTAAGCCCAGCTCAACATAGACATGATATAGCATCAAATTCACACTCGATCCCAAGTCAAGCAAGGACCTGTCTATGCGATGTCCCCCTATGTAACTAGGTATGAGTGGGGCTCCTGGGTCTTTTCTCTTTACGCGGAGGGCATGTTGTATGATGGAGCTCACTTGTTCATTCAGTCTCACCTTCTTTGGAATCCTCCCCATTGAACTTCTTTTCACAGTGCATAGGTTCTTGAGGAACTTGGCATATGATGGGATTTGCTTGATAGCATCCAAAAGTGGAATGTTCACCTTTACTTGGCGAAACACCTCAAGAATGTCAACATTGTGCTTTTGCCTCCTTTTCAACTCCGGTGGCTCATCTAGTGCTTCTACAAATGGAGGATCACTAGTTTTTGCCGCACTTTCATGAACATGAGGCGGAATACTATGGATGGTAGGACCTACAAAAGGGGTATGTGGCGGATCACAGGGAATCCCAAACTCAACATGCGGTATCACAACATCATCTTCGGCAATATCAATCACAGTATCACCACTTGGCTGCCTTTGCTTTGCTTTATCAACCTTTCTTTGACCTGCGGGCTACTCAAGAGTTTTCCCACTCCTTACAACTGTCACAACACTACCTTGCTCATGGTGAAGAGGGGGAGCATGTTGTGGCTGTGGAGGAGGTGGATGTGACACTTGGGGTTGAAATTGAGGTGGAGAAGGGAATTGAGGGGGGTGAGAGAATTGGGGTTGGAAAGTGAAGTTTTGGGAGATTTGAGGTAAGGGAGGTGGTGGAGGGGTGTAAGGCTGGGAATAGCCTTGGAATGAGTGAATGGGGTGTACTTGCATGGGGGGTGGACTATAGAAATATTGAGAGGAGGGCATGGGTCTAGTTGCTTCATGGTGGCTCACGAGGGGTCTTGAAGACAATTTTTCCTCTTGGAGAGCGATTATAGAAGATAGCTGCTCTATTCTCTCTTCTAACCTTGCAACATCCCTTTGAACATCATCAAACACTTTAAATCTGGATAGAACCTCTTCCTCAAACCTTGAGCTGTATGTAGGGCTTTGTGGTTCCTGGTAACTATAGGAGTGAGGTGTCTTCTTTTCTTCCCCATAGAACTCAATAGAATTGACCGGGTGGCAAGGAGCATTTGTCACCTGGTTCTTCATGAAGTTCACCATGTCACCAAGAATCTTCATCACTTGCGAGCTTGAGTCATCATGAGTCGGGGGTGTCACACCAAAGGCATACCCTCTTTCATTCATCATGCTAGAAGCTCAAATTCTTGATCCTTCAGCCAACTGCTCAAACAAAGGCCATATCTCCTCAGGTGGCCTAGCCATGAAAACTCCTCCACAAGAAGAGTCCACTTTGTCTTGGTCCTTTAGAGACAAACCAGAGTAGAATGATTGAACTAGCTGCCACAAAGGGATCTCATGGTGCGGGCACTCTCTCAACAACTTCTTGAATCTCTCCCATGCATCATGAAACTGCTCACTGCCCATTTGGCTAAAACTTGTCACGGAACGCCGCATTTGTGTCAACCTTGCAATAGAGTAGAACTGTCTCAAAAATGCATTCTTCATCGTTTCCCAACTCATAATGTTTCTTCTTGAGTCATACCAATCTTTAGCTCTATCTTTGAGGGAGAAAGAGAACAAGGTCAACCGGATTGTATCATCACTAGCCATCGACGTCTTGAAGGTGGAGCATACTTCAAGAAAGGAGTCCAAGTGCTTGTAGGGGTTCTCACTCTCTGAGCCGTAGAAGATGGGCAGGAGCCCAAGAAGACCTGGAGGAATAGAGAATTGCTCCCCTGGCATTTGATCAACCCTGCTAGCAATTGGCGATTTGTAGTTGCTAGGCATGAAGTAGTCTTGAAGCGGCTTGTGAGGTGCATTTTGGTCTTCCATCTTGTTTCCTCCCGAATGGCTTGTCACATGCATAAAGCACAACCAAACAAAAGAAAGCAAGTTAGTAAACCAATATACAAAAAAATGCAAAGAAAAATGAATAAAGAATAGCAATGATGAGGGCAGTAGGAAAAGTCAAAGCAAAACTAACTAGCTAGGCCGAGCGCCTATAATTCCCCGGCAACGGCGCCAGAAAGCTTGGTGCGCTTCCGCTAGTGGTGCTAACACACTACTCGATTGAATAGATGCGCCCCATGAGGTCGGAATGCACGGTGGATGGGGGTTTGCTTTCAAAATTTATAAACCTAAACTAGCTACCTACGTCTACTAAAACACTACACCCGCAAGCGCACAGGGTCGTGTCGTAGTATAGGAAGGTGGCAAGTAAAGGGTCGATCCACAGGGAAAAGAGGGGGCGCTAGAGCTAGGTTAGTTTGGCTAGGTTCCTACTGCGGAGACTAGGGTTAAGGGTTTAAAGGTGATTTTGATTGTTAAACTACTGTGAACAAACGAGGAATTAAAGGCAAGAATGAAATCTATGTTAACCCTAGGTTAGATTAAGACTAAGCAGGAAAGAAAGGACTAAGCTAGGTATGAAAAGACAAATTATGCTAAGGCAAGCAAGAGAAAAGCAAAAGAACAATTAAAGAACTAAACTAGCATAAACAAGGTAAGAGCAAGGCAAGAAGCTAACTAAGCAAGAAAAGAGCTAACTAAGCTAAGCAAGAACAGAATTAGGGTTTTAAGAAGTAAAGAGATGTGTGGGATGTTTAGAGGTATGAACTTATCACTTAAGTTGGGGGGTGGCATATGAACATTATGATTCCATTTAGATTATCCAAACCAAACAACAAGTTAGAGTCTAATGGATTAACCTAAGCTACTAACTTGCCATGGATATGCTAGGTTGTGTATAGGGGAACTAGTCCCTAACACCCCCTACTACCCTTACGAGGGTCAATTGGGTTAGGGATTAGGTTCAATCCAATTAGAGTCTAATCAAGTCTAGGTTTCTACATTAGACATTCCTAGGGCAATTAGGGGCCGAGGGTAGTAATGGGGGTGAAATTAGGGTTTTGGGCCCCAATTCCCCCACATTCTAGCCTTGAGAAGGCTCCATGCTAATTGCACTAGAATTATCCAATCTAGCTACTTAGATCTCTCACTTAGGCTTAGGGAGATTGATTAAGATGTATGAAGATGGGAGGCAGCCTAGGGATCCAAGAATTGGACCTAGGGGCAAATCCCAAAATTCACACATATAAGTAATTTGCCTAAATTCCTAAGTGATTTCACACACAAACCAACAAGCAATCCATGGAGAATGAGATGCAAATAGAACATAATCATTAACAAATGGAATTACAAAGTTTACATGTCATTTTCCCCCAACATGGTATCAAAGTAACATATTTGACCCCAAACAGCCCACCTAAGGGGGCCTAGCTACTCATGGAAATAGAAAGTACAAAAAGAAAGGAGAAGAAGATGGAGGTGGCCATGGAGCTCGAAGTAGTGGTTGTCAATCCTCTCTCCAGTAGCAGCAGGTCGTCCTCCTCCTCCATCTTGGATAGAATGGAGTGGGATGATGGTGGGAGGTGGATGGAAGGCTTAGATATGGGGGGTTATGTGGTGGAAATGGTGAAATGGAGTAGATTTGAGGTGGATTTGGAGTGGAATGGAGTGGGTGGCGATTTGGGGAGCTAGGAGGTGGTAGAAGGTAGCTAACCCCGTGCCTCAGCCGCCACCTAGGTATATATAGGTGTGGGGGAAGCACTAGGTTAAGTTAGGGGTAAAATGGGGAAAGCAGTGGAAAAGTGGCTGGATTCTGTGAGTAGCACGGCTGTGGTGGGGTACCACGGACGTGATGGCCAGGGTAGGCCATGACCGTGGTGTCTGGGGCACGGTCGTGGGAATTAAATTGCACAATGTCAGGTTGGTGGTCAAAACGGCCACGGCCGTGGTGGGTCAACACGGCTGTGGTGGTGGTGGTGTGCCACGGCTGTGGTGTATGGCACGACCGTGGTGGGCTTGGTGGGGGCGTTCGTGGTGCTGCTGCACGTACATTTTGCTCTGCTGTGCCACGGCCGTTTTGTGGAGCACGACCATGGTGTCTGCCCATTGCACGGCCATGGTGCTGTGCACGACCGTGGTGTTCTCTGCTTTGCTTGGATGTTGAGCCTGTTAATTTCTAAGTCATCTAGCACGGCCGTTCTGTGGTACCACGGCCGTGCTGGGTCCTGGGGCAGCACCTTGACTTGGATCTTTGGATTTTCTTGGACATCTTTGCTTCAACTGATCTTTGGCCACTAAGGGTAGGTTGAGGGAGCCTTGAACTTCACTTTGGGTCTCTCCAAGGGCAGAGGAACCCTAGGATCACTCCTTCTCTCTCTCTTCCATCAAGTGTGGTCCAAATGCCTGAAAAACACGCAAATGATGTCCATAAGTGCATTTTATACAAATAAGCATATTAGGGGGAATGACATGCAATCTAACAGGTATAGATGTGATTGAAGAGCAAAATAACACAAGATGAATCCCTAAAATAGGGCTACATCAGTGCCCACACTTGGTCGATCAAGCTTTTCACGTGTGTCACATTTGGAAGGCATCTAAAACATTAATATTTAATGAGGGATTTGGTTTTATATATACATATACATATCCAATCACCACAATATATAGTACGTATCATATACATGCTATATCCCACTGAAAACATGCAAAATAATAAAAGCGATGATTATGGCCATCCTAATGTGATTCCTCGAGCCAAGAGGAATCACGGTCATCTAGGTCTACATCACATGCAACCTTTACAAGATGAACTTTGTGCTTTGCCTTTCTGGGTTTGATCAACTCATCACATGAATGATCGGCTCGCCATCAGACTGGTCGGCTGGGTGCCACCAGCCGATCGGTTGGCTCCTCCAACCGATCGGTTGGATCCTCCAACCGATCGGTTGGCTCCTCCAACCGATCGGTTCGCCTGGTCATCGTACATCTCATCATGGCCGCCACCCGCTCGTCTCGCTCCTCAAACTGGTCATCAACCGATCGGCTCACTCCTTGAACCGATCGTCTGGAACATCAACCGATCGATTCACTCCTTGAACCGATCGTCTCAGCTGTCATCAAGATGTCCTCTATTCTTTGACATAACCGGAAATAAAATTCTCCTATTTTACGTTGTAAAAGAGAAACCTCGAGTTACATTCGAGGGGAGCAAAGGTAGGAAAGAAATCTCGAATTATTTCGAGTTACATCGGGAATAGGAGAAGGAAGATTGGTGCGCAGACCGAGATGCAAGCAACCACATACAACCATACACAGATAGGGTTTATTGGCCATAACCACGCTATGCATCCACCACAAAACTCGTTTAAGGGCGACGCGTATCGAGTGCATTCATAATACATATCATATATGTAAATTGGGATTTGTGAATTTAGGATTGGACATGCATAAAGCCAATTTTATTCACATAGTATGCAATAAATAAAGGCGACAAACCAAAATCGATCATATCGATAATCCTAAAGTATAGAACACTTGACGTGGCTCTGATACCACTGTTGGGTTTTAGGAGAGGCAGAGAAGGCAGCGGAAACAAAAATTTTCTCCTCCCCAAACCCAGAACAAGGAAACGCGTCAACGTCTATACAATAGGAAAGGGATGGTTTGTGGAATCATACCTTGTCCTGAGGCTTGCTCGGCGACAGTACCTCACGACTTGTGCAATCTTCACCTCCGGTCTTGGACGGTGTCTGTGCAGCTCCTGGTCGCACCGAGACTGACGACTCCTGGTCTCACCGGGACTGTCGGGATTGACAGCTGTCCTCCGAGCGGCAGAAATCTCCCGCCTCTGAAGTAGTCCACATGGACCACCTGGAACTCCAATCTCCTTGTCTCATAAGGAATTGGAAGGAGTCGCACCCTCCTGTCAGCATACTAGTCACTGACACACTCTCCTACCACTAGTCGCTTTCTGTAGTTGTCTTTACCTTGCTGTGCCTCGCTTATCGGGTAGCACTTGCTTGGGCTCTCTCGGTTACCAAAACCAGAGAGAACGACAACTTTACAGAGCAACTGGTTGCACTGAGTTATACTTTGAGAAGCCCCCAATACCCCTATATATAGGAGGGTCATGGGACGGGGTTCTCTATCTCGGGCAATGTGGGACTAAAGCAGGAGTAGAAGGGTTCGAGATTTTCCACAAAAACAACCAATTGCGCAACCTGAACTGATCGTTTCATTTCTAAAACGGTCGGTTGGGGACCTGAGCCGGTCAGTTGACACCTCAACCGATCGGTTGGGACCCATTAAACGGTCGTTTCACTTCTGAACCTGTCGGTTTGTGGTCCTGGTCAGTTCCCGATTGACTTTTCTTCTTTTGTTTCTAATTGGTACCTAATACCAATCCTTGTTCCAATCAAATTGGGCAAGTGAAACGAAAAGAAATTTCTCACCAATCCTACTTTCCCAACTTGCTCAGTTGGACTAGTTGAACTGATCGTTTCAACACTTGAACCAATCATTTCACCCTATCCATGAGCCGATCGACTCACCACCTGAGCCGATCGGTTCACCAAGCTCAGCCGATCGGTTCATCACATGAGCCGATCGGTTGGTAGTGCAGATTGTGTAGAATCAGTCAATTGCAGTTTCAATCAATCTGATACTCTAATCAATTAGTCCAACACTTTGAACATTATGACATTGAGCTATCAATTGATTGAGTGTTGAATTGAACTACTAAACTCCTTTAGTAATCAATCTAAACATTGTTTGTGGACAAAAATCCTCTTCCAGGTTAAATCCTATGTGTGTGACCCTACAGGTCCTTTTCACGTTGGCAGTGAAAGTCCATAACACTTATTACTTCACAAGCAAAGAGAGGTGCCTAGTCACACATCAGTGCTACCCAAGTGAAATAGAAAGTTGGAGAACAACTATCAATCCTACAATCCGTGAATGGTGTTACAGTGAATGTATAATTCCTTTGTCACTAATATCCCGAATGAACTCGAGGCATGGAATAGTCATCCTGTCAACGTTCATTCACTTTCTTGATCTCACAGTAGATTGGAAGAGATATGTATGACATCAATATCACATACTGATTCACACATGCGTGCACGCCTTTCTCAATCCTACTTATCAAGAGGCCATGGATATCAAACTCCCTCACGAGGGACAAATCCCATGTCCATCACTCACCCCTCAAAAGCCCCATGTGTCAAAGCCACCCAATCATCACCTTTATAACAACCCATGTTTCAGGACTGCGTTTGATGATGTCAAAGTGTGCCCAACGACATGTGTTGAGTGTAGTGATTTCAGGTCAAAGAATCACACTCACCACCATCACTGTGAGTACTGACTGTGACTACCATGTCATGGTTCCATGAGTCAAACTCACGGTGGGTCTGTCCGGTACACTTGTTCTCTAACAAGTACCTATGTGTTTGGTTTGATATCTCTATATCATGACTAATGAGGTTCTGTCATCAACCAACACCACAATCTAGTCTTGTGTGTCATTGCTGTCTATCTACCTTCCATAATGACATCTGACTAGGGACATAATGAGAATGTACAAACTCTTAGCATCCGTATGATCTCCTCGTTCAGGTCCTGAACCTGAAGGCATACGTCATTGAGTATTGTCATTCTCTAGACATTCAATATGTTCTATCACTATCTCATATGATTGAACCAGAAAGATTTGGAAGCTTGCCTTTGATGTTTATCAAATCAATCTTAGTGCATCCCACCAATCATCCCATGATTGGCTCTCAGGGCATACATACCAACAGATTCCCACTTGCACTGTGAGCCAATCACCCTTAAATCATATTCATAGTGATCTTCAAACATGTCCCACATGTTACTGTGCTCTTATGCCAATAGAGTGAGTTATGGCAACACCTTACCAAAGTCAGTATTAATTGCATGTCTCACATCTCTTCATTGTACGTCACACGTATGAGATGGAGTTGTCGTATAATGCGATCCAATATTCCTTTGCTAACCTTTAGCCACATTGCATGATCAAGGATTCCATACTTGTCATCAATGTGCAGAATATCTATAAGTTCATCTCATGAACTTCCAGATCCATATAGTATCCACTGCTATTCTCTAACGCATAGATACTCGACATTTCCTTTTAAATGGTTTTATTGGAACACTTCCAATTATCAACAAACTTTCACTTTTATATATCATATATATATATATATATTGCGATTAATTTTCTGTCCTTTCAGAAGTTCGCATCAATGTAACTCTTTACATTGAACTCTTCCTTATCTCCATAGAACTAGTACTTCTTAAGTACTTATCAAGTTCTCATGGTATTCCAGTAACCCTTACTGGAAGTAGACATACATCCACTCGTCATGTCTTACATACGAGTTATCAGGATGAGCACATCATATTGCCATGTCCTACATACAAGATGATGAATGCATTTTGTTCTTGCCATGTCGATACATGCAAGATAATGGGATGATTACATACATGATAGATCCATATCTATTCTTAGTGTTCCCATTCTTCATAAGAATTGGACACTTGGCCTTAGGATACTAACTCCATGTAACATGGACAGGTTTTCTCCCACTGAATCTGTGCATACTGAACCCTTCAGTACAGATTGCCAATGTATGATTTCTCTTTTCAGGTCAAGAGGTTTTCGAGAACTATCTCTATAGATCTCTATTCCTATCACATAGGAAACATCTCTATCTTCCTTAAAGATAATTTCCACTTTTAGATTTCCATTCTAGAACATTTCCATTTCACATCAACATGTGGAATGTGAACACGCTCCCACTAAATCACAGATCCCTTCTTTATCTTTGACATATTAGTCAAACCCTTTGACTATATCATCAAAGTAAAGATCCAATTCTGAGTTGCTTGTACCCAATCAATCACATTGATTAGTCCATTGTAACTTATAGACTTCATTTGCATTAGTGGATTCATAAACCTTATAGGTTGTGTCACGTACACTTCCTTGTTTTATTCCTCATAGGAATGCAGTTTTAGTATCCATATGCCAAATTTCTTAGTCATTAAGTTGCAATCAACAAGCATCATCCTTCTCAAAATGTTATCCATGTGTCTTAACACTTAAGATTCATTTGCACTTATGGATTTCGACCAATGGGTGATACCATCAAGGTCATACCTTATGGTTCACATGGATGTCGTTTAGGATGTAATGATCATAAACCATAACTCAAAATTCGGTTCCTCATATTCATCTAGATAGCTGACTCATCACATGAACAACTCATCACATAGATAAACGAGGTGTATCCGTCAAGGATATAAGAACTTACAACTCCTTATGATTCTTAATATCCTTTATTAGTGTGGGGTATTCTTTTATTAAGAAGAATTTAGTTATTTGATAATCATTCTATAACTCCTTAGAGTATGATTCCTTCTTGATTTAGACATCACCATGCCTTAATCATGAGTTCACTATGATACACTATCATAATCACTCATAAGGATCTCAAACATTTGGTCCAAGTATTTCATTCATTGATCTCATCAAGAATTAACACTTTACCAAATTTGCACTTCATCTATGATAATCTTGAACACTTCAAGATATTCATATTGGTATTTCTCTAAACACCATTTGAAGTATTAGCATTTGTTCCAATAGGTATGTAAATACATCACATGTATCATACCTAATAGGATAATCATTGTCCCACTACCTTTAGTGAAGATTGATTAATCATGTCCAAGATATTCATGTCTCTTACTGGTTCTCAAACCAAAAGAGTCTAGATTTATCCATCACATGGAAACTAGAAATGAATTTCTCATGATTGATGCTAATTTGATTGTTTGAGTTATCTATAACTTTTAGGTATCATTTTATCTTATGCATATCAAATACCACAAGATAAACAAGGCATTGCCACAAAGATCATATCTTTAGAAATTGAAACATCTCTTTATTGATTGCCATCATTGTCATACAATATGCAAAAATAAAGTGTTTCTATCTATTGGAAAATATGAAATAGCAGTTCATAACTGCATTACATGCCTTTTAGGCTGAAAATAAACTAAAGTACTCCTATCTATGGCGGCAACACTTGCCCCATTTATTGAGTGTTTTACACTTTACATCTTGGTATCATATACCTCAAAAGTGTTACAAGTTTATTTTCATGACACCTTTAAGTAGAGACATTTGTCGCCTCCTTCTTCTTTTGTTCTTCTAGATAGAGAGGACAATTCCTTTTCCAATGTCCTGGCTTTTGATAATGGTGGCAATTGCCTTTCTTGGTCACGCCTCCCTTGGCCTTGAGAGCTGAAGATGACTTGGGCTCCTGGCTAGCATCAAAACCTTTCTTAGCTTTGCCCTTGCCCTTGCGCTTGGACTTGCCTTTCTTACTCATTATCACCATCACAGACTTAGGCTTGTCCTTCTTCATATGTGTCTCGACTGTCCTCAACATGCCCAACAACTCTGACAGTGGCCTATCAAAGTTGTTCATGTTGTAGTTCATCACAAACTGACTGTAGGATTCTGGAAACGATTGCAGTATCACGTCAGTAGCCAACTCTTGGCTCAGTGGAAATCCTAGTCTTATCAGGTTCTCCACATACCCAATCATCTTGAGTGTGTGAGGACCAACTGGATCTCCTTCTGTCATGACACACTTGAACAGTGCCCTTGAGACATCGTATCTCTCTTGCCGTGCTTGATCTTCATACATGTTCTTGAGATGCTGAATCATCTCAATGACACCCATGTTCTCATGTTGTCTCTGCAACTTGTGGTTCATAGAGCACAACATCAAGCACTTTTCATAAATGGCATCATCAGGATGCTTCTTGTAAGCATCCCTTTCTACCTTTGGTGCATTAGGAGTAGGTTCCTCTGGAATTGGAGTATCTAGGACATATAGCTTTCGCTCTTGAGTGAGAATAATTCTCATTGTCCTAACCAGTCATGGAAAAACTCCCATTTAACTTGTCCTTTTCAAGGACCGATCGCAAAGAAAAGTGATTGTTGTTTGTTGTCATTTGTACTACAAAAGGAAATATGCAATTTTAGTATAAAAACTCATTTTTGACTTATTTGATTGATTTGAAAAGTTTGACGATATAATTAGGCCTTTAATTAATTATCACTCCCACTATTTTAGTTCAAATTGACAACCCTCACCATCAATTCGTTAGATTGCAGCGTACAACCTTCTAGTGGGCAAGATCCTGAAATCCTCTAAGTCATGGACCAGCTTGGGCTATCACCCACAACTTAGATCTCTCAGGTAGGCAACTCTTGCCAATTGCATCATATGCAACTCTTGAAAAGATGTCATATGCAACTCCTTGCCATGATCATCTCCATGCCTCAAGGTGCTAGATCCTGTCTAGGTCACCTTGTTAAGTCCGACCCAAAGCCAACACGATGAATATGCACCCTGCTTGGGCAGACCCACATATCCATCCTTCACGCTTCCACGAGATAGACGGTGCACCACGCTTGGGCGTGCCCACACTTGGTCAATCAAGCTTTTCACGTGTGTCGCATTTGGAAGGCATCTAAAACATTAATATTTAATGAGGGATTTGGTTTTATATATACATATACATATCCAATCACCACAATATATAGTACGTATCATATACATGCTATATCCCACTGAAAACATGCAAAATAATAAAAGCGATGATTATGGCCATCCTAATGTGATTCCTCAAGCCAAGAGGAATCACGGTCATCTAGGTCTACATCACATGCAACCTTTATAAGATGAACTCTGTGCTTTGCCTTTCTGGGTTTGATCAACTCATCACATGAATGATCGGCTCGCCATCAGACTGGTCGGCTGGGTGCCACCAGCCGATCGGTTGGCTCCTCCAATCGATCGGTTCGCCTGGTCATCGTGCATCTCATCATGGCCGCCACCCGCTCGTCTCGCTCCTTGAACTGGTCATCAACCGATCGGCTCACTCCTTGAATCGATCCTCTGGAACGTCAACCGATCGATTCACTCCTTGAACCGACCGTCTCAGCCGTCGTCAAGATGTCCTCCGTTCTTTGACATAACAGGAAATAAAATTCTATCCTATTTTACATTGTAAAAGAGAAACCTCGAGTTACATTCGAGGGAAGCAAAGGTAGGAAAGAAATCTCGAATTATTTCGAGCTACATCAGGAATAGGAGAAGGAAGATCGGTGCGCAGACCGAGATGCAAGCAACCACATACAACCATACACAGATAGGTTTTATTGGCCATAACCACGCTATACATCCACCACAAAACTCATTTAAGGGTGACGCGTATCGAGTGCATTCATAATACATATCATATATGTAAATTGGGATTTGTGGATTTAGGATTGGACATGCATAAAGCCAATTTTATTCACATCATATGCAATAAATAAAGGCAACAAACCAAAATCGATCATATCGATAATCCTAAAGTATAGAGCACTTGACGTGGCTTTGATACCACTGTTGGGTTTTAGGGGAGGCAGAGAAGGCAGCGGAAACAAAAATTTTCTCCTCCCCAAACCAAGAATAAGGAAACGCGTCAATGTCTATACAATAGGAAAGGGATGGTTTGTGGAATCATACCTTGTCCCGAGGCTTGCTCGGATACAATACCTCACGGCTTGTGCGATCTTCACCTCCAGTCTTGGACGGTGTATGTGCAGCTCCTGGTCGCACCGGGACTGACGACTCCTGGTCTCACCGGGACTGTCGGGATTGACAGCTGTCCTCCGAGCGGCAGAAATCTCCCGCCTCTGAAGTAGTCCACACGGACCACCTGGAACTCCAATCTCCTTGTCTCACAAGGAATTGAAAGGAGTCACACCCTCCTGTTAGCGTACTCGTCACTGACACACTCTCCTACCACCAGTCACTTTCTGTAGTTGTCTTTCCCTTGATGTGCCTCCCTTATCGGGTAGCACTTGCTTGGGCTCTCTCGGTTACCAAAACCAGAGAGAACGACAACTTTACAGAGCAACTGGTTGCACTGAGTTGTACTATGAGAAGCCCCCAATACCCCTATATATAGGAGGGTCATGGGATGGGGTTCTCTATACCGGGCAATGTGGGACTAAAGCAGGAGTAGAAGGGTTCGAGATTTTCCACAAAAACAACCAACTGCGCAACCTGAACTGATCGTTTCATTTCTAAAACGATCGGTTGGGGACCTGAGCCGGTCGGTTGACACCTCAACCGATCGGTTGGGACCCATGAAACAGTCGGTTCACTTCTGAACTGGTCGGTTTGTGGTCCTGGTCAGTTCCCGATTGACTTTTCTTCTTTTGTTTCTAATTGGTACCTAATACCAATCCTTGTTCCAATCAAATTGGGCAAGTGAAACGAAAAGAAATTTCTCACCAATCCTACTTTTCCAACTTTCTCGATTGGACTAGTTGAACTGATCGTTTCAACACTTGAACCAATCATTTCCCCTGTCCATGAGCCGATCAACTCACCACCTGAGCCGATCGGTTCACCAAGCTCAGCCGATCGGTTCATCACATGAGCCGATCGGTTGGGAGTGCAGATTGTGCAGAATCAGTCAATTGCAGTTTCAATCAATCTGATACTCTAATCAATTAGTCCAACACTATGAACATTATGACACTGAGCTATCAATTGATTGAGTGTTCAGTTGAACTACTAAACTCCTTTAGTAATCAATCTAAACATTGTTTGTGGACAAAAATCCTCTTCCAGGTTAAATCCTATGTGTGTGACCCTACAGGTCCTTTTCACGTTGGCAGTGAAAGTCCATAACACTTATTACTTCACAAGCAAAGAGCGGTGCCTAGTCACACATCAGTGCTACCCAAGTGAAATAAAAAGTTGGAGAACAACTCTCAATCCTACAATCCGTGAATGGTGTTACAGTGAATGTATAATTCCTTTGTCACTAATATCCCGAATGAACTCGAGGCATGGAACAATCATCCTGTCAACGTTCATTCACTTTCTTGATCTCACAGTAGATTGGAAGAGATATGTATGACATCAATATCACATACTGATTCACACATGCATGCACGCCTTTCTCAATCCTACTTATCAAGTGGCCATGGATATCAAACTCCCTCACGAGGGACAAATCCCATGTCTATCACTCACCCCTTAAAAGCCCCATGTGTCAAAGCCACCCAATCATCACCTTTATAACAACCCATGTTTCAGGACTGCGTTTGATGATGTCAAAGTGTGCCCAACGACATGTGTTGAGTGTAGTGATTTCAGGTCAAAGAATCACACTCACCACCATCACTGTGAGTACTGACTGTGACTACCATGTCATGGTTCCATGTGTCAAACTCACGGTGGGTCTGTCCGGTACACTTGTTCTCTAACAAGTACCTATGTGTTTGGTTTGATATCTCTATATCATGACTAATGAGGTTCTTTCATCAACCAACACCCCAATCTAGTCTTGTGTGTCATTGCTGTCTATCTACCATCCATAATGACATCTGACTAGGGACATAATGAGAATGTACAAACTCTTAGCATCCGTATGATATCCTCGTTCAGGTCCTGAACCTGAAGGCATACATCATTGAGTATTGTCATTCTCTAGACATTCAATCTGTTCTATCACTATCTCATATGATTGAACCAGAAAGATTTGGAAGCTTGCCTTTGATGTTTATCAAATCAATCTTAATGTATCCCACCAATCATCCCATGATTGGCTCTCAGGGCATACATACCAACAGACTCCCACTTGCACTGCGAGCCAATCACCCTTAAATCATATTCATAGTGATCTTCAAACATGTCCCACATGTTACCAAAGTCAGTATTAATTGCATGTCTCACATCTCTTTGTTGTACGTCACACGTATGAGATGGAGTTTCCGTATAATGCGATCCAGTATTCCTTTGCTAACCTTTAGCCACATTGCATGATCAAGGATTCCATACTTGTCATCAATGTGCAGAATATCTATAAGTTCATCTCATGAACTTCCAGATCCATATAGTATCCACTGCTATTCTCTAACGCATAGATACTCGACATTTCCTTTTAAATGGTTTTATTGGAACACTTCCAATTATCAACAAACTTTCACTTTTATATATCATATATATATATATATTGCGATTAATTTTCTGTCCTTTCAGAAGTTCGCATCAATGTAACTCTTTACATTGAACTCTTCCTTATCTCCATAGAACTATTACTTTTTAAGTACTTATCAAGTTCTCATGGTATTCCAGTAACCCTTACTGGAAGTAGACATACATCCACTCGTCATGTCTTACATACGAGTTATGAGGATGAGCACATCATATTTCCATGTCCTACATACAAGATGATGAATGCATTTTGTTCTTGCCAAGTCGATACATGCAAGATAATGGGATGATTACATACATGATAGATCCATATCTATTCTTAGTGTTCCCATTCTTCATAAGAATTGGACACTTGGCCTTGGGATACTAACTCCATGTAACATGGACAAGTTTTCTCCCACTGAATCTGTGCATACTGAACCCTTCAGTACAGATTGCCAATGTATGCTTTCTCTTTTCAGGTCAAGAGGTTTTTGAGAACTATCTCTATAGATCTCTATTCCTATCACATAGGAAACATATCTATCTTCCTTAAAGATAATTTCCACTTTTGGATTTCCATTATAGAACATTTCCATTTCACATCAACATGTGGAATGTGAACACGCTCCCACTAAATCACAGATCCCTTCTTTATCTTTGACATATTAGTCAAACCCTTTGACTATATCATCAAAGTAAAGATCCAATTCTGAGTTGCTTGTACTCAATCAATCACATTGATTAGTCCATTGTAACTTATAGACTTCATTTGCATTAGTGGATTCATAAACCTTATAGGTTGTGTCACGTACACATCCTTATTTTATTCCTCATAGGAATGCAATTTTAGTATCCATATGCCAAATGTCTTAGTCATTAAGTTGCAATCAACAAGCATCATCCTTCTCAAAATGTTATCCATGTGTCTTAACACTTAAGATTCATTTGCACTTATAAATTTTGACCAATGGGTGCTACCATCAAGGTCATACCTTATGGTTCACATGGATGTCGTTTAGGATGTAATGGTCATAAACCATAACTCAAAATTCGGTTCCTCATATTCATCTAGATAGCTGACTCATCACATAAACAACTCATCACATAGATAAACGAGGTGTATCCGTCAAGGATATAAGAACTTACAACTCCTTATGATTCTTAATGTCCTTTATTAGTGTGGGGTATTCTTTTATTAAGAAGAATTCAATTATTTAATAATCATTCTCTAACTCCTTAGAGTATGATTCCTTCTTGATTTAGACATCACCATGCCTTAATCATGAGTTCACTATGATACACTATCATAATCACTCATAAGGATCTCAAACATTTGGTCCAAGTATTTCATTCATTGATCTCATCAAGAATTAACACTTTTAAATTTGCACTTCATCTATGATAATCTTGAACACTTCAAGATATTCATATTGGTATTTCTCTAAACACCATTTGAAGTATTAGCATATGTTCCAATAGGTATGTAAATACATCACATGTATCATACCTAATAGGATAATCATTCTCCCACTACCTTTAGTGAAGATTGATTAATCATGTCCAAGATATTCATGTCTCTTATTGGTTCTCAAACCAAAAGAGTCTAGATTTATCCATCACATGGAAACTAGAAATGAATTTCTCATGATTGATGCTAATTTGATTGTTTGAGTTATCTATAACTTTTAGGTATCATTTTATCTTATGCATATCAAATACCACAAGATAAACAAGGCATTGCCACAAAGATCATATCTTTAGAAATTGAAACATCTCTTTATTGATTGCCATCATTGTCATAAAATATGCAAAAATAAAGTGTTTCTATGTATTGGAAAATATGAAATAGAAGTTCATAACTGTATTACATGCCTTTTAGGCTGAAAATAAACTAAAGTACTCCTATCTATGGCGGCAACACTTGCCCCATTTATTGAGTGTTTTACACTTTACATCTTGGTATCATATACCTCAAAAGTGTTACAAGTTTACTTTCATGACACCTTTAAGAAGAGATGTTTGTCGCCTCCTTCTTCTTTTGTTCTTCCAGATAGAGAGGACAATTCCTTTTCCAATGTCCTAGCTTTTGATAATGGTGGCAATTGCCTTTCTTGGTCACGCCTCCCTTGGCCTTTAGAGCTGAAGATGACTTGGGCTCCTGGATAGCATCAAAACCTTTCTTAGCCTTGCCCTTGCCCTTGCGCTTGGACTTGCCTTTCTTGCTCATGATCACCATCACAGACTTAGGCTTGTCCTTCTTCATATGTGTCTCGGCTGTCCTCAACATGCCCAACAACTCTGACAGTGGCCTATCAAAGTTGTTCATGTTGTAGTTCATCACAAACTGACTGTAGGATTCTGGAAACGATTGCAGTATCACGTCAGTAGCCAACTCTTGGCTCAGTGGAAATCCTAGTCTTATCAGGTTCTCCACATACCCAATCATCTTGAGTGTGTGAGGACCAACTGGATCTCCTTCTGTCATGACACACTTGAACAGTGCCCTTGAGACATCGTATCTCTCTTGCCGTGCTTGATCTTCATACATGTTCTTGAGATGCTGAATCATCTCAATGACACCCATGTTCTCATGTTGTCTCTGCAACTTGTGGTTCATAGAGCACAACATCAAGCACTTTTCATAAATGGCATCATCAGGATGCTTCTTGTAAGCATCCCTTTCTACCTTTGGTGCATTAGGAGTAGGTTCCTCTGGAATTGGAGTATCTAGGACATATAGCTTTCGCTCTTGAGTGAGAACAATTCTCAATGTCCTAACTAGTCATGGAAAAACTCCCATTTAACTTGTCCTTTTCAAGGACCGATCGCAAAGAAAAGTGATTGTTGTTTGTTGTCATTTGTACTACAAAAAGAAATATGCAATTTTAGTCTAAAAACTCATTTTTTGACTTATTTGATTGATTTGAAAAGTTTGACGATATAATTAGGCCTTTAATTAATTATCGCTCCCACTATTTTAGTTCAAATTGACAGCCCTCACCATCAATTCGTAAGATTGCAACGTACAACCTTCTAGTGGGCAAGATCCTGAAATCCTCTAAGTCATGGACCAGCTTGGGCTGTCACCCACAACTTAGATCTCTCAGGTAGGCAACCCTTGCCAATTGCATCATATGCAACTCTTGATAAGATGTCATATGCAACTCCTTGCCATGATCATCTCCATGCCTCAAGGTGCTAGATACTGTCTAGGTCACCTTGTTATGTCCGACCCAAAGCCAACATGATGAATATGCACCCTGCTTGGGCAGACCCACATATCCATCCTTCACGCTTCCACGAGTTAGACGGTGCACCACGCTTGGGCGTGCCCACACTTGGTCGATCAAGCTTTTCACGTGTGTCGCATTTGGAAGACATCTAAAACATTAATGTTTAATGAGGGATTTGGTTTTATATATACATATACATATACATATCCAATCACCACAATATATAGTACGTATCATATACATGCTATATCCCACTGAAAACATGCAAAATAATAAAAGCGATGATTATGGCCATCCTAATGTGATTCCTCGAGCCAAGAGGAATCACGGTCATCTAGGTCTACATCACATGCAACCTTTACAAGATGAACTCTGTGCTTTGCCTTTCTGGGTTTGATCAACTCATCACATGAATGATCGACTCGCCATCAGACTGGTCGGCTGGGTGCCACCAGCCGATTGGTTGCCTCCTCCAACCGATCGGTTCGCCTGGTCATCGTGCATCTCATCATGGCCTCCACCCGCTCGTCTCGCTCCTCGAACTGGTCATCAACCGATCGGCTCGCTCCTTGAACCGATCGTCTGGAACGTCAACCGATCGATTCACTCCTTGAACCGACCGTCTCAGCTGTCGTCAAGATGTCCTCCGTTCTTTGACATAACAAGAAATAAAATTCTATCCTATTTTACATTGTAAAAGAGAAACCTCGAATTACATTCGAGGGAAGCAAAGGTAGGAAAGAAATCTCAAATTATTTCGAGTTACATCAGGAATAGGAGAAGGAAGATCGGTGCGCAGACCGAGATGCAAGCAACCACATACAACCATACACAGATAGGGTTTATTGGCCATAACCACGCTATACATCCACCACAAAACTCGTTTAAGGGCGACACGTATCGAGTGCATTCATAATACATATCATATATGTAAATTGGGATTTGTGGATTTAGGATTGGACATGCATAAAGCCAATTTTATTCACATCGTATGCAATAAATAAAGGCGACAAACCAAAATCGATCATATCGATAATCCTAAAGTATAGAGCACTTGACGTGGCTCTGATACCACTGTTGGGTTTTAGGGGAGGCAGAGAAGGCAGCGGAAACAAAAATTTTCTCCTCCCCAAACCCAGAACAAGGAAACACGTCAACGTCTATACAATAGGAAAGGGATGGTTTGTGGAATCATACCTTGTCCCGAGGCTTGCTCGGCGACAATACCTCACGGCTTGTGCGATCTTCACCTCCGGTCTTGGACGGTGTCTGTGCAGCTCCTGGTCGCACCGGGACTGACGACTCCTGGTCTCACCGGGACTGTCAGGATTGCCAGCTGTCCTCCGAGCAGCAGAAATCTCCCGCCTCTGAAGTAGTCCACACGGACCACCTGGAACTCCAATCTCCTTGTCTCATAAGGAATTGGAAGGAGTCGCACCCTCCTGTCAGCATACTAGTCACTGACACACTCTCCTACCACCAGTCACTTTCTGCAGTTGTCTTTCCCTTACTGTGCCTCCCTTATCAGGTAGCACTTGCTTGGGCTCTCTCGGTTACCAAAACCAGAGAGAACGACAACTTTACAGAGCAACTGGTTGCACTGAGTTGTACTTTGAGAAGCCCCCAATACCCCTATATATAGGAGGGTCATGGGACGGGGTTCTCTATCCCGGGCAATGTGGGACTAAAGCAGGAGTAGAAGGGTTCGAGATTTTCCACAAAAACAACCAACTGCGCAACCTGAACTGATCGTTTCATTTCTAAAACGGTCGGTTGGGGACCTGAGCCGGTCGGTTGACACCTCAACCGATCGGTTGGGACCCATGAAATGGTCGGTTCACTTCTAAACCGGTCGGTTCGTGGTCGTGGTTAGTTCCCGATTGACTTTTCTTCTTTTGTTTCTAATTGGTACCTAATACCAATCCTTGTTCCAATCAAATTGGGCAAGTGAAACGAAAAGAAATTTCTCACCAATCCTACTTTCCCAACTTGCTCGGTTGGACTAGTTGAACTGATCATTTCAACACTTGAACCAATCATTTCACCCTATCCATGAGCCGATCGACTCACCACCTGAGTCGATCGGTTCACCAAGCTCATCCGATCGGTTCATCACATGAGCCGATCGGTTGGGAGTGCAGATTGTGTAGAATCAGTCAATTGCATTTTCAATCAATCTGATACTCTAATCAATTAGTCCAACACTTTGAACATTATGACACTGAGCTATCAATTGATTGAGTGTTTAATTGAACTACTAAACTCCTTTAGTAATCAATCTAAACATTGTTTGTGGACAAAAATACTCTTCCAGGTTAAATCCTATGTGTGTGACCCTACATGTCCTTTTCAAGTTGGCAGTGAAAGTCCATAACACTTATTACTTCACAAGCAAAGAGAGGTGCCTAGTCACACATCAGTGCTACCCAAGTGAAATAGAAAGTTGGAGAACAACTCTCAATCCTACAATCCGTGAATGGTGTTACAGTGAATGTATAATTCCTTTGTCACTAATATCCTGAATGAACTCGAGGCATGGAACAGTCATCCTGTCAACGTTCATTCACTTTCTTGATCTCACAGTAGATTGGAAGAGATATGTATGAAATCACTATCACATACTGATTCACACATGCGTGCACGCCTTTCTCAATCCTACTTATCAAGTGGCCATGGATATCAAACTCCCTCAGGAGGGACAAATCCCATGTCTATCACTCACCCCTTAAAAGCCCCATGTGTCAAAGCCACCCAATCATCACCTTTATAACCACCCATGTTTCAGGACTGCGTTTGATGATGTCAAAGTGTGCCCAACGACATGTGTTGACTGTAGTGATTTCAGGTCAAAGAATCACACTCACCACCATCACTGTGAGTACTGACTGTGACTACCATGTCATGGTTCCATGTGTCAAACTCACGGTGGGTCTGTCTGGTACACTTGTTCTCTAACAAGTACCTATGTGTTTGGTTTGATATCTCTATATCATGACTAATGAGGTTCTGTCATCAACCAACACCACAATCTAGTCTTGTGTGTCATTGCTGTCTATCTACCTTCCATAATGACATCTGACTAGGGACATAATGATAATGTACAAACTCTTAGCATCCGTATGATCTCCTCATTCAGGTCCTGAACCTGAAGGCATACGTCATTGAGTATTGTCATTCTCTAGACATTCAATCTGTTCTATCACTATCTCATATGATTGAACCAGAAAGATTTGGAAGCTTGCCTTTGATGTTTATCAAATCAATCTTAATGTATCCCACCAATCATCCCATGATTGGCTCTCAGGGCATACATACCAAAAGACTCCCACTTACACTGCGAGCCAATCACCCTTAAATCATATTCATAGTGATTTTCAAACATGTCCCACATGTTACTGTGCTCTTATGCCAATAGAGTGAGTTATGGCAACACCTTACCAAAGTCAGTATTAATTGCATGTCTCACATCTCTTCATTGTACGTCACACGTATGAGATGGAGTTGCCGTATAATGCGATCCAATATTCCTTTGCTAACCTTTAGCCACATTGCATGATCAAGGATTCCATACTTGTCATCAATGTGCGGAATATCTATAAGTTCATCTCATGAACTTCCAGATCCATATAGTATCCACTGCTATTCTCTAACGCATAGATACTCGACATTTCCTTTTAAATGGTTTTATTGGAACACTTCCAATTATCAATAAACTTTCACTTTTATATATCATATATATATTGTGATTAATTTTCTATCCTTTCAGAAGTTCGCATCAATGTAACTCTGTACATTGAACTCTTCCTTATCTCCATAGAACTAGTACTTCTTAAGTACTTATCAAGTTCTCATGGTATTCCAGTAACCCTTACTGGAAGTAGACATACATCCACTCGTCATGTCTTACATACGAGTTATAGGATGAGCACATCATATTTCCATGTCCTACATACAAGATGATGAATGCATTTTGTTCTTGCCATATCGATACATGCAAGATAATGGGATGATTACATACATGATAGATCCATATCTATTCTTAGTGTTCCCATTCTTCATAAGAATTGGACACTTGGCCTTGGGATACTAACTCCATGTAACATGGACAAGTTTTCTCCCACTGAATCTGTGCATACTGAACCCTTCAGTACAGATTGCCAATGTATGTTTTCTCTTTTTAGGTCAAGAGGTTTTCGAGAACTATCTCTATAGATCTCTATTCCTATCACATAGGAAACATCTCTATCTTCCTTAAAGATAATTTCCACTTTTGGATTTCCATTCTAGAACATTTCCATTTCACATCAACATGAGGAATGTGAACACGCTCCCACTAAATCACAGATCCCTTCTTTATCTTTGACATATTAGTCAAACCCTTTGACTATATCATCAAAGTAAAGATCCAATTCTGAGTTGCTTGTACTCAATCAATCACATTGATTAGTCCATTGTAACTTCTAGACTTCATTTGCATTAGTGGATTCATAAACCTTATAGGTTGTGTCACGTACACATCCTTGTTTATTTCCTCATAGGATTGCAGTTTTAGTATCCATATGCCAAATGTCTTAGTCATTAAGTTGCAATCAACAAGCATCATCCTTCTCAAAATGTTATCCATGTGTCTTAACACTTAAGATTCATTTGCACTTATGGATTTCGACCAATGGGTGGTACCATAAAGATCATACCTTATGGTTCACATGGATGTCGTTTAGGATGTAATGGTCATAAATCATAACTCAAAATTCGGTTCCTCATATTCATCTAGATAGCTGACTCATCACATGAACAACTCATCACATAGATAAACGAGGTGTATCCATCAAGGATATAATAACTTACAACTCCTTATGATTCTTAATGTCCTTTATTAGTGTGGGGTATTCTTTTATTAAGAAGAATTTCGTTATTTGATAATCATTCTCTAACTCCTTAGAGTATGATTCCTTCTTGATTTAGACATCACCATGCCTTAATCATGAGTTCACTATGATACACTATCATAATCACTCATAAGGACCTCAAACATTTGGTCCAAGTATTTCATTCATTGATCTCATCAAGAATTAACACTTTACCAAATTTGCACTTCATCTATGATAATCTTGAACACTTCAAGATATTCATATTGGTATTTCTCTAAACACCATTTGAAGTATTAGCATTTGTTCCAATAGGTATGTAAATACATCACATGTAGCATACCTAATAGGATAATCATTCTCCCACTACCTTTAGTGAAGATTGATTAATCATGTCCAAGATATTCATGTCTCTTACTGGTTCTCAAACCAAAAGAGTCTAGATTTATCCATCACATGGAAACTAGAAATGAATTTCTCATGATTGATGCTAATTTGATTGTTTGAGTTATCTATAACTTTTAGGTATCATTTTATCTTATGCATATCAAATACCACAAGATAAACAAGGCATTGCCACAAAGATCATATCTTTAGAAATTGAAACATTTCTTTATTGATTGCCATCATTGTCATACAATATGCAAAAATAAAGTGTTTCTATCTATTGGAAAATATGAAATAGTAGTTCATAACTATATTACATGCCTTTTAGGATGAAAATAAACTAAAGTACTCCTATCTATGGCGGCAACACTTGCCCCATTTATTGAGTGTTTTACACTTTACATCTTGGTATCATATACCTCAAAAGTGTTACAAGTTTACTTTCATGACACCTTTAAGTAGAGACGTTTTTCGCCTCCTTCTTCTTTTGTTCTTCCAGATAGAGAGGACAATTCCTTTTCCAATGTCCTGGCTTTTGATAATGGTGGCAATTGCCTTTCTTGGTCATGCCTCCCTTGGCCTTGAGAGCTGAAGATGACTTGGGCTCCTGGCTAGCATCAGAACCTTTCTTAGCTTTGCCCTTGCCCTTGCGCTTGGACTTGCCTTTCTTGCTCATGATCACCATCACAGACTTAGGCTTGTCCTTCTTCATATGTGTCTCGGCTGTCCTCAACATGCCCAACAACTCTGACAGTGGCCTATCAAAGTTGTTCATGTTGTAGTTCATCACAAACTGACTGTAGGATTCTGGAAACGATTGCAGTATCACGCCAGTAGCCAACTCTTGGCTCAGTGGAAATCCTAGTCTTATCAGGTTCTCCACATACCCAATCATCTTGAGTGTGTGAGGACCAACTAGATCTCCTTCTGTCATGACACACTTGAACAGTGCCCTTGAGACATCGTATCTCTCTTGCCGTGCTTGATCTTCATACATGTTCTTGAGATGCTGAATCATCTCAATGACACCCATGTTCTCATGTTGTCTCTGCAACTTGTGGTTCATAGAGCACAACATCAAGCGCTTTTCATAAATGACATCATCAGGATGCTTCTTGTAAGCATCCCTTTCTACCTTTGGTGCATTAGGAGTAGGTTCCTCTGGAATTGGAGTATCTAGGACATATAGCTTTCACTCTTGAGTGAGAACAATTCTCAATGTCCTAACCAATCATGGAAAAACTCCCATTTAACTTGTCCTTTTCAAGGACCGATCGCAAAGAAAAGTGATTGTTGTTTGTTGTCATTTGTACTACAAAAAGAAATATGCAATTTTAGTCTAAAAACTCATTTTTTGACTTATTTGATTGATTTGAAAAGTTTGACGATATAATTAGGCCTTTAATTAATTATCGCTCCCACTATTTTAGTTCAAATTGACAGCCCTCACCATCAATTCGTAAGATTGCAGCGTACAACCTTCTAGTGGGCAAGATCCTGAAATCCTCTAAGTCATGGACCAGCTTGGGCTGTCACCCACAACTTAGATCTCTCAGGTAGGCAACCCTTGCCAATTGCATCATATGCAACTCTTGATAAGATGTCATATGCAACTCCTTGCCATGATCATCTCCATGCCTCAAGGTGCTAGATCCTGTCTAGGTCACCTTGTTAAGTTCGACCCAAAGCCAACATGATGAATATGCACCCTACTTGGGCAGACCCACATATCCATCCTTCACCCTTCCATGAGATAGACGGTGCACCACGCTTGGGCGTGCCCATATTTGGTCGATCAAGCTTTTTACGTGTGTCGCATTTGGAAGGCATCTAAAACATTAATATTTAATGAGGGATTTGGTTTTATATATACATATACATATCCAATCACCACAATATATAGTACGTATCATATACATGTTATATCCCACTGAAAACATGCAAAATAATAAAAGCGATGATTATGGCCATCCTAATGTGATTCCTTGAGCCAAGAGGAATCACGGTCATCTAGGTCTACATCACATGCAACCTTTACAAGATGAACTCTGTGCTTTGCCTTTCTGGGTTTGATCAACTCATCACATGAATGATCGGCTCGCCATCAGACTGGTCGGCTGGGTGCCACCAGCCGATTGGTTGGCTCCTCCAACCGATCGGTTCGCCTGGTCATCGTGCATCTCATCATGGCCTCCACCCGCTCATCTCGCTCCTCGAACTGGTCATCAACCGATCGGCTCACTCCTTGAACCGATCGTCTGGAACGTCAACCGATCGATTCACTCCTTGAACCGATCATCTCAGCTGTCGTCAAGATGTCCTCCGTTCTTTGACATAACAAGAAATAAAATTCTATCCTATTTTACATTGTAAAAGAGAAACCTCAAATTACATTCGAGGGAAGCAAAGGTAGGAAAGAAATCTCGAATTATTTTGAGTTACATCAGGAATAGGAGAAGGAAGATCGGTGCGCAGACCGAGATGCAAGCAACCACATACAACCATACACAGATAGGGTTTATTGGCCATAACCACGCTATACATCCACCACAAAACTCGTTTAAGGGCGACGCGTATCGAGTGCATTCATAATACATATCATATATGTAAATTGGGATTTGTGGATTTAGGATTGGACATGCATAAAGCCAATTTTATTCACATCGTATGCAATAAATAAAGGCGACAAACCAAAATCGATCATATCGATAATCCTAAAGTATAGAGCACTTGACATGGCTCTGATACCACTGTTGGGTTTTAGGGGAGGCAGAGAAGGCAGCGGAAACAAAAATTTTCTCCTCCCCAAACCCAGAACAAAGAAACACGTCAACGTCTATACAATAGGAAATGGATGGTTTGTGGAATCATACCTTGTCCCGAGGCTTGCTCGGCGACAATACCTCACGGCTTGTGCGATCTTCACCTCCGGTCTTGGACGGTGTATGTGCAGCTCCTGGTCGCACCGAGACTGACGACTCCTGGTCTCACCGGGACTGTCGGGATTGCCAGCTGTCCTCCGAGCGGCAGAAATCTCTCGCCTCTGAAGTAGTCGACACGGACCACATGGAAGTCCAATCTCCTTGTCTCATAAGGAATTGGAAGGAGTCGCACCCTCCTGTCAGCATACTAGTGACTGACACACTCTCCTACCACCAATCGCTTTCTGCAGTTGTCTTTCCCTTACTGTGCCTCCCTTATCAGGTAGCACTTGCTTGGGCTCTCTCGGTTACCAAAACCAGAGAGAACGACAACTTTACAGAGCAACTGGTTGCACTGAGTTGTACTTTGAGAAGCCCCCAATACCCCTATATATAGGAGGGTAATGGGACGGGGTTCTCTATCCCGGGCAATGTGGGACTAAAGCAGGAGTAGAAGGGTTCGAGATTTTCCACAAAAACAACCAACTGCACAACCTGAACTGATCGTTTAATTTCTAAAACGGTCGGTTGGGGACCTGAGCTGGTCGGTTGACACCTCAACCGATCGGTTGGGACCCATGAAATGGTCGGTTCACTTCTAAACCGATCGGTTTGTGGTCCTGGTTAGTTCCCGATTGACTTTTCTTCTTTTGTTTCTAATTGGTACCTAATACCAATCCTTGTTCCAATCAAATTGGGCAAGTGAAACGAAAAGAAATTTCTCACCAATCCTACTTTCCCAACTTGCTCGGTTGGACTAGTTGAACTGATCGTTTCAACACTTGAACCAATCATTTCACCCTATCCATGAGCCGATCGACTCACCACCTGAGCCGATCGGTTCACCAAGCTCAGCCGATCGGTTCATCACATGAGCCGATCGGTTGGGAGTGCAGATTGTGCAGAATCAGTCAATTGCATTTTCAATCAATCTGATACTCTAATCAATTAGTCCAACACTTTGAACATTATGACACTGAGCTATCAATTGATTGAGTGTTTAATTGAACTACTAAACTCCTTTAGTAATCAATCTAAACATTGTTTGTGGACAAAAATACTCTTCCAGGTTAAATCATATGTGTGTGACCCTACAAGTCCTTTTCACGTTGGCAGTGAAAGTCCATAACACTTATTACTTCACAAGCAAAGAGAGGTGCCTAGTCACACATCAGTGCTACCCAAGTGAAATAGAAAGTTAGAGAACAACTCTCAATCCTACAATCCGTGAATGGTGTTACAGTGAATGTATAATTCCTTTGTCACTAATATCCTGAATGAACTCGAGGCATGGAACAGTCATCCTGTCAACGTTCATTCACTTTCTTGATCTCACAGTAGATTGGAAGAGATATGTATGAAATCACTATCACATATTGATTCACACATGCGTGCACGCCTTTCTCAATCCTACTTATCAAGTGGCCATGGATATCAAACTCCCTCAGGAGGGACAAATCCCATGTCTATCACTCACCCCTTAAAAACCCCATGTGTCAAAGCCACCCAATCATCACCTTTATAACCACCCATGTTTCAGGACTGTGTTTGATGATGTCAAAGTGTGCCCAATGACATGTGTTGACTGTAGTGATTTCAGGTCAAAGAATCACACTCACCACCATCACTGTGAGTACTGACTGTGACTACCATGTCATGGTTCCATGTGTCAAACTCACGGTGGGTCTGTCTGGTACACTTGTTCTCTAACAAGTACCTATGTGTTTGGTTTGATATCTCTATATCATGACTAATGAGGTTCTGGCATCAACCAACACCACAATCTAGTCTTGTGTGTCATTGCTGTCTATATACCTTCCATAATGACATCTGACTAGGGACATAATGAGAATGTACAAACTCTTAGCATCCGTATGATCTCCTCGTTCAGGTCCTGAACCTGAAGGCATACGTTATTGAGTATTGTCATTCTCTAGACATTCAATATGTTCTATCACTATCTCATATGATTGAACCAGAAAGATTTGGAAGCTTGCCTTTGATGTTTATCAAATCAATCTTAATGTATCCCACCAATCATCCCATGATTGTATCTCAGGGCATACATACCAACAGACTCCCACTTGCACTGCGAGCCAATCACCCTTAAATCATATTCATAGTGATTTTCAAACATGTCCCACATGTTACTGTGCTCTTATGCCAATAGAGTGAGTTATGGCAACACCTTACCAAAGTCAGTATTAATTGCATGTCTCACATCTCTTCGTTGTACGTCACACGTATGAGATGGAGTTGCCGTATAATGCGATCCAATATTCCTTTGCTAACCTTTAGCCACATTGCATGATCAAGGATTCCATACTTGTCATCAATGTGCGGAATATCTATAAGTTCATCTCATGAACTTCCAGATCCATATAGTATCCACTGCTATTCTCTAACGCATAGATACTCGACATTTCCTTTTAAATGGTTTTATTGGAACACTTCCAATTATCAACAAACTTTCACTTTTATATATCATATATATATATTGTGATTAATTTTCTATCCTTTCAGAAGTTCGCATCAATGTAACTCTTTACATTGAACTCTTCCTTATCTCCATAGAACTAGTACTTATTTAGTACTTATAAAGTTCTCATGGTATTCCAGTAACCCTTACTGGAAGTAGACATACATCCACTCGTCATGTCTTACATACGAGTTATAGGATGAGCACATCATATTGCCATGTCCTACATACAAGATGATGAATGCATTTTGTTCTTGCCATCTCGATACATGCAAGATAATGGGATGATTACATACATGATAGATCCATATCTATTCTTAGTGTTCCCATTCTTCATAAGAATTGGACACTTGGCCTTGGGATACTAACTCCATGTAACATGGACAAGTTTTCTCCCACTGAATCTGTGCATACTGAACCCTTCAGTACAGATTGCCAATGTATGCTTTCTCTTTTTAGGTCAAGAGGTTTTCGAGAACTATCTCTATAGATCTCTATTCCTATCACATAGGAAACATCTCTATCTTCCTTAAAGATAATTTCCACTTTTGGATTTCCATTCTAGAACATTTCCATTTCACATCAACATATGGAATGTGAACACGCTCCCACTAAATCACAGATCCCTTCTTTATCTTTGACATATTAGTCAAACCCTTTGACTATATCATCAAAGTAAAGATCCAATTCTGAGTTGCTTGTACTCAATCAATCACATTGATTAGTCCATTGTAACTTATAGACTTCATTTGCATTAGTGGATTCATAAACCTTATAGGTTGTGTCACGTACACATCCTTGTTTATTTCCTCATAGGAATTCAGTTTTAGTATCCATATGCCAAATGTCTTAGTCCTTAAGTTGCAATCAACAAGCATCATCCTTCTCAAAATGTTATCCATGTGTCTTAACACTTAAGATTCATTTGCACTTATGGATTTTGACCAATGGGTGCTACCATCAAGATCATACCTTATGGTTCACATGGATGTCGTTTAGGATGTAATGGTCATAAATCATAACTCAAAATTCGGTTCCTCATATTCATCTAGATAGCTGACTCATCACATGGAAAACTCATCACATAGATAAACGAGGTGTATCCGTCAAGGATATAAGAACTTACAACTCCTTATGATTCTTAATGTCCTTTATTAGTGTGGGGTATTCTTTTATTAAGAAGAATTTCGTTATTTGATAATCATTCTCTAACTCCTTAGAGTATGATTCCTTCTTGATTTAGACATCACCATGCCTTAATCATGACTTCACTATGATACACTATCATAATCACTCATAAGGATCTCAAACATTTGGTCCAAGTATTTCATTCATTGATCTCATCAAGAATTAACACTTTACCAAATTTGCACTTCATCTATGATAATCATGAACACATCAAGATATTCATATTGGTATTTCTCTAAATACCATTTGAAGTATTAGCATTTGTTCCAATAGGTATGTAAATACATCACATGTATCATACCTAATAGGATAATCATTCTCCCACTACCTTTAGTGAAGATTGATTAATCATGTCCAAGATATTCATGTCTCTTACTGGTTCTCAAACCAAAAGAGTCTAGATTTATCCATCACATGGAAACTAGAAATGAATTTCTCATGATTGATGCTAATTTGATTGTTTGAGTTATCTATAACTTTTAGGTATCATTTTATCTTATGCATATCAAATACCACAAGATAAACAAGGCATTGCCACAAAGATCATATCTTTAGAAATTGAAACATTTCTTTATTGATTGCCATCATTGTCATACAATATGCAAAAATAAAGTGTTTCTATCTATTGGAAAATATGAAATAGCAGTTCATAACTATATTACATGCCTTTTAGGCTGAAAATAAACTAAAGTACTCCTATCTATGGCGGCAACACTTGCCCCATTTATTGAGTGTTTTACACTTTACATCTTGGTATCATATACCTCAAAAGTGTTACAAGTTTACTTTCATGACACCTTTAAGTAGAGACGTTTTTTGCCTCCTTCTTCTTTTGTTCTTCCAGATAGAGAGGACAATTCCTTTTCCAATGTCCTGGCTTTTGATAATGGTGGCAATTGCCTTTCTTGGTCACGCCTCCCTTGGCCTTGAGAGCTGAAGATGACTTGGGCTCCTGGCTAGCATCAGAACCTTTCTTAGCTTTGCCCTTGCCCTTGCGCTTGGACTTGCCTTTCTTGCTCATGATCACCATCACAGACTTAGGCTTGTCCTTCTTCATATGTGTCTCGGCTGTCCTCAACATGCCCAACAACTCTGACAGTGGCCTATCAAAGTTGTTCATGTTGTAGTTCATCACAAACTGACTGTAGGATTCTGGAAACGATTGCAGTATCACGTCAGTAGCCAACTCTTGGCTCAGTGGAAATCCTAGTCTTATCAGGTTCTCCACATACCCAATCATCTTGAGTGTGTGAGGACCAACTGGATCTCCTTCTGTCATGACACACTTGAACAGTGCCCTTGAGACATCGTATCTCTCTTGCCGTGCTTGATCTTCATACATGTTCTTGAGATGCTGAATCATCGCAATGACACCCATGTTCTCATGTTGTCTCTGCAACTTGTGGTTCATAGAGCACAACATCAAGCACTTTTCATAAATGGCATCATCAGGATGCTTCTTGTAAGCATCCCTTTCTACCTTTGGTGCATTAGGAGTGGGTTCCTCTGGAATTGGAGTATCTAGGACATATAGCTTTCGCTCTTGAGTGAGACCGATTCTCAATGTCCTAACCAGTCATGGAAAAACTCCCATTTAACTTGTCCTTTTCAAGGACCGATCGCAAAGAAAAGTGATTGTTGTTTGTTGTCATTTGTACTACAAAAGGAAATATGCAATTTTAGTCTAAAAACTCATTTTTTGACTTATTTGATTGATTTGAAAAGTTTGACGATATAATTAGGCCTTTAATTAATTATCGCTCCCACTATTTTAGTTCAAATTGACAGCCCTCACCATCAATTCGTAAGATTGCAGCGTACAACCTTCTAGTGGGCAAGATCCTGAAATCCTCTAAGTCATGGACCAACTTGGGCTGTCACCCACAACTTAGATCTCTCAGGTAGACAACTCTTGCCAATTGCATCATATGCAACTCTTGATAAGATGTCATATGCAACTCCTTGCCATGATCATCTCCATGCCTCAAGGTGCTAGATCCTGTCTAGGTCACCTTGTTAAGTCCGACCCAAAGCCAACACGAAGAATATGCACCCTGCTTGGGCAGACCCACATATCCATCCTTCACGCTTCCACGAGATAGACGGTGCACCACGCTTGGGCGTGCCCACACTTGTTTGATCAAGATTTTCACGTGTGTCGCATTTGTAAGGCATCTAAAACATTAATATTTAATGATGGATTTGGTTTTATATATACATATACATATCCAATCACCAAAATATATATTACGTATCATATACATGCTATATCCCACTGAAAACATGCAAAATAATAAAAGCGATGATTATGGCCATCCTAATGTGATTCCTCGAGCCAAGAGGAATCACGGTCATCTAGGTCTACATCACATGCAACCTTTACAAGATGAACAATGTGCTTTGCCTTTCTGGATTTGATCAACTCATCACATGAATGATCGGCTTGCCATCAGACTGGTCGACTGGGTGCCATCAGTCGATCGGTTGGCTCCTCCAACCGATCAGTTCTCCTGGTCATCGTGCATCTCATCATGGCCGCCACCCGCTCGTCTCGCTCCTCAAACTGGTCATCAACCGATCGGCTCACTCCTTGAACCGATCGTCTGGAACGTCAACCGATCGATTCACTCCTTGAACCGACCGTCTCAGCTATCGTCAAGATGTCCTCCGTTCTTTGACATAACAGGAAATAAAATTCTATCCTATTTTACATTGTAAAAGAGAAACCTCGAGTTACATTTGAGGGGAGCAAAGGTAGGAAAGAAATCTCGAATTATTTTGAGTTACATCAGGAATAGGAGAAGGAAGATCAGTGCGCAGATCAAGATGCAAGCAACCACATACAACCATACACAGATAGGGTTTATTAGCCATAACCACGCTATACATCCACCACAAAACTCATTTAAGGGCGACGCGTATCGAGTGCATTCATAATACATATCATATATGTAAATTGGGATTTGTGGATTTAGGATTGGACATGCATAAAGCCAATTTTATTCACATCGTATGCAATAAATAAAGGCGACAAACCAAAATCGATCATATCGATAATCCTAAAGTATAGAGCACTTGACGTGGCTCTGATACCACTGTTGGGTTTTAGGGGAGGCAGAGAAGGCAGCGGAAACAAAAATTTTCTCCTCCCCAAACCCAGAACAAGGAAACACGTCAACGTCTATACAATAGGAAAGGGATGGTTTGTGGAATCATACCTTGTCCCGAGGCTTGCTCAGTGACAATACCTCACGGCTTGTGTGATCTTCACCTCCGATCTTGGATGGTGTCTGTGCAGCTTCTGGTCACACTGGGACTGACGACTCCTGGTCTCACTGGGACTGTCGGGATTGACAGCTGTCCTCCGAGCGGCAGAAATCTCCCGCCTCTGAAGTAGTCCACACGGACCACCTGGAACTCCAATCTCCTTGTCTCACAAGGAATTGGAAGGAGTCACACCCTCCTGTCAGCGTACTAGTCACTGACACACTCTCCTACCACCAGTGGCTTTCTGCAGTTGTTTTTCCCTTGCTCTGCCTCCCTTATCGGGTAGCACTTGCTTGGGCTCTCTCGGTTACCAAAACCAGAGAGAACGACAACTTTACAGAGCAACTGGTTGCACTGAGTTGTACTTTCAGAAGCCCCCAATACCCCTATATATAGGAGGGTCATGGGACGAGGTTCTCTATCCCGGACAATGTGGGACTAAAGCAGGAGTAGAAGGGTTCGAGATTTTCCACAAAACAACCAACTGCGCAACCTGAACTGATCGTTTCATTTCTAAAACGGTCGGTTGGGGACCTGAGCTGGTCGGTTGACACCTCAACCGATCGGTTGGGACCCATGAAACGGTCGGTTCACTTCTGAACCGGTCAGTTCGTGGTCCTGGTCAGTTCCCGATTGACTTTTCTTCTTTTGTTTCTAATTGGTACCTAATACCAATCCTTGTTCCAATCAAATTGGGCAAGTGAAATGAAAAGAAATTTCTCACCAATCCTACTTTCCCAACTTGCTCTGTTGGACTAGTTGAACTGATCATTTCAACACTTGAACCAATCATTTCACCCTCTCTATGAGCCGATCGACTCACCACCTGAGCCGATCGGTTCACCAAGCTCAGTCGATCGGTTCATCACATGAGCCGATCGGTTGGGAGTGCAGATTGTGCAGAATTAGTCAATTGCAGTTTCAATCAATCTGATACTCTAATCAATTAGTCCAACACTTTGAACATTATGACACTGAGCTATCAATTGATTGAGTGTTTAATTGAACTACTAAACTCCTTTAGTAATCAATCTAAACATTGTTTGTGGACAAAAATCCTCTTCCAGGTTAAATCCTATGTGTGTGACCCTACAAGTCCTTTTCACGTTGGCAGTGAAAGTCCATAACACTTATTACTTCACAAGCAAAGAGCGGTGCCTAGTCACACATCAGTGCTACCCAAGTGAAATAGAAAGTTGGAGAACAACTCTCAATCCTACAATCCGTGAATGGTGTTACAGTGAATGTATAATTCCTTTGTCACTAATATCCCGAATGAACTCGAGGCATGGAACAGTCATCCTGTCAACGTTCATTCACTTTCTTGATCTCCCAGTAGATTGGAAGAGATATGTATGACATCAATATCACATACTGATTCACACATGCGTGCACGCCTTTCTCAATCCTACTTATCAAGTGGCCATGGGTATCAAACTCCCTCAGGAGGGACAAATCCCATGTCTATCACTCACCCCTCAAAAGCCCCATGTGTCAAAGCCACCCAATCATCACCTTTATAACAACCCATGTTTCAGGACTGCGTTTGATGATGTCAAAGTGTGCCCAATGACATGTGTTGAGTGTAGTGATTTCAGGTCAAAGAATCACACTCACCACCATCACTGTGAGTACTGACTGTGACTACCATGTCATGGTTCCATGTGTCAAACTCACGGTGGGTCTGTCCGGTACACTTGTTCTCTAACAAGTACCTATGTGTTTGGTTTGATATCTCTATATCATGACTAATGAGGTTCTGTCATCAACCAACACCACAATCTAGTCTTGTGTGTCATTGCTGTCTATCTACCTTCCATAATGACATCTGACTAGGGACATAATGAGAATGTACAAACTCTTAGCATCCGTATGATCTCCTCATTCAGGTCCTGAACCTGAAGGCATATGTCATTGAGTATTGTCATTCTCTAGACATTCAATCTGTTCTATCACTATCTCATATGATTGAACCAGAAAGATTTGGAAGCTTGCCTTTGATGTTTATCAAATCAATCTTAATGTATCCCACCAATCATCCCATGATTGGCTCTCAGGGCATACATACCAACAAACTCCCACTTACACTGCAAGCCAATCACCCTTAAATTATATTCATAGTGATCTTCAAACATGTCCCACATGTTACTGTGCTCTTATGCCAATAGAGTGAGTTATGGCAACACCTTACCAAAGTCAGTATTAATTCCATGTCTCACATCTCTTCATTGTACGTCACACGTATGAGATGGAGTTGCCGTATAATGTGATCCAGTATTCCTTTGCTAACCTTTAGCCACATTGCATGATCAAGGATTCCATACTTGTCATCAATGTGCAGAATATCTATAAGTTCGTCTCATGAACTTCTAGATCCATATAGTATCCACTGCTATTCTCTAACGCATAGATACTCGACATTTCCTTTTAAATGGTTTTATTGGAACACTTCCAATTATCAACAAACTTTCACTTTTATATATCATATATATATATTGCAAATAATTTTCTGTCCTTTCAGAAGTTCGCATCAATGTAACTCTTTACATTGAACTCTTCCTTATCTCCATAGAACTAGTACTTCTTAAGTACTTATCAAGTTCTCATGGTATTCCAGTAACCCTTACTAGAAGTAGACATACATCCACTCGTCATGTCTTACATACGAGTTATCAGGATGAGCACATCATATTTCCATGTCCTACATACAAGATGATGAATGCATTTTGTTCTTGCCATGTCGATACATGCAAGATAATGGGATGATTACATACATGATATATCCATATCTATTCTTAGTGTTCCCATTCTTCATAAGAATTGGACACTTGGCCTTGGGATACTAACTCCATGTAACATGGACACGTTTTCTCCCACTGAATCTGTGCATACTGAACCCTTCAGTACAGATTTCCAATGTATGCTTTCTCTTTTTAGGTCAAGAGGTTTTCGAGAACTATCTCTATAGATCTCTATTCCTATCACATAGGAAACATCTCTATCTTCCTTAAAGATAATTTCCACTTTTGGATTTCCATTCTAGAACATTTCCATTTCACATCAACATGTGGAATGTGAACACGCTCCCACTAAATCACAGATCCCTTCTTTATCTTTGACATATTAGTCAAACCCTTTGACTATATCATCAAAGTAAAGATCCAATTATGAGTTGCTTGTACTCAATCAATCACATTGATTAGTCCATTGTAACATGTGGACTTCATTTGCATTAGTGGATTCATAAACCTTATAGGTTGTGTCACGTACACATCCTTGTTTTATTCCTCATAGGAATGCAGTTTTAGTATCCATATGCCAAATGTCTTAGTCATTAAGTTGCAATCAACAAGAATCATCCTTCTCAAAATGTTATCCATGTGTCTTAACACTTAAGATTCATTTGCACTTATGGATTTCGACCAATGGGTGCTACCATCAAGGTCATACCTTATGGTTCACATGGATGTCGTTTAGGATGTAATGGTCATAAACCATAACTCAAAATTCGATTCCTCATATTCATCTAGATAGCTGACTCATCACATGAACAACTCATCACATAGATAAACGAGGTGTATCCGTCAAGGATATAAGAACTTACAACTCCTTATGATTCTTAATGTCCTTTATTAGTGTGGGGTATTCTTTTATTAAGAAGAATTTAGTTATTTGATAATCATTCTCTAACTCCTTAGAGTATGATTCCTTCTTGATTTAGACATCACCATGCCTTAATCATGAGTTCACTATGATACACTATCATAATCACTCATAAGGATCTCAAACATTTGGTCCAAGTATTTCATTCATTGATCTCATCAAGAATTAACACTTTACCAAATTTGCACTTCATCTATGATAATCTTGAACACTTCAACATATTCATATTGGTATTTCTCTAAACACCATTTGAAGTATTATCATTTGTTCCAATAGGTATGTAAATACATCACATGTATCATACCTAATAGGATAATCATTCTCCCACTACCTTTAGTGAAGATTGATTAATCATGTCCAAGATATTCATGTCTCTTACTGGTTCTCAAACCAAAAGAGTCTAGATTTATCCATCACATGGAAACTAGAAATGAATTTCTCATGATTGATGCTAATTTGATTGTTTGAGTTATCTATAACTTTTAGGTATCATTTTATCTTATGCATATCAAATACCACAAGATAAACAAGGCATTGCCACAAAGATCATATCTTTAGAAATTGAAACATCTCTTTGTTGATTGCCATCATTGTCATACAATATGCAAAAATAAAGTGTTTCTAACTATTGGAAAATATGAAATAGCAGTTCATAACTGTATTACATGCCTTTTAGGCTGAAAATAAACTAAAGTACTCCTATCTATGGCGGCAACACTTGCCCCATTTATTGAGTGTTTTACACTTTACATCTTGGTATCATATACCTCAAAAGTGTTACAAGTTTACTTTCATGACACCTTTAAGTAGAGACGTTTGTCGCCTCCTTCTTCTTTTGTTCTTCCAGATAAATAGGACAATTCCTTTTCCAATGTCCTGGATTTTGATAATGGTGGCAATTGCCTTTCTTGGTCACGCCTCCCTTGGCCTTGAGAGCTGAAGACGACTTGGGCTCCTGGCTAGCATCAGAACCTTTCTTAGCTTTGCCCTTGCCCTTGCGCTTGGACTTGCCTTTCTTGCTCATGATCACCATCACAGACTTAGGCTTGTCCTTCTTCATATGTGTCTCGGCTGTCCTCAACATGCCCAACAACTCTGACAGTGGCCTATCAAAGTTGTTCATGTTGTAGTTCATCACAAACTGACTGTAGGATTTTGGAAATGATTGCAGTATCACGTCAGTAGCCAACTCTTGGCTCAGTGGAAATCCTAGTCTTATCAGGTTCTCCACATACCCAATCATCTTGAGTGTGTGAGGACTAACTGGATCTCCTTCTGTCATGACACACTTGAACAGTGCCCTTGAGACATCGTATCTCTCTTGCCGTGCTTGATCTTCATACATGTTCTTGAGATGCTGAATCATCTCAATGACACCCATGTTCTCATGTTGTCTCTGCAACTTGTGGTTCATAGAGCACAACATCAAGCACTTTTCATAAATGGCATCATCAGGATGCTTCTTGTAAGCATCCCTTTCTCCCTTTGGTGCATTAGGAGTAGGTTCCTCTGGAATTGGAGTATCTAGGACATATAGCTTTCGCTCTTGAGTGAGAACAATTCTCAATGTCCTAACCAGTCATGGAAAAACTCCCATTTAACTTGTCCTTTTCAAGGACCGATCGCAAAGAAAAGTGATTGTTGTTTGTTGTCATTTGTACTACAAAAGGAAATATGCAATTTTAGTCTAAAAACTCATTTTTTGACTTATTTGATTGATTTGAAAAGTTTGACGATATAATTAGGCCTTTAATTAATTATCGCTCCCACTATTTTAGTTCAAATTGACAGCCCTCACCATCGATTCGTAAGATTGCAGCGTACAACCTTCTAGTGGGCAAGATCCTGAAATCCTCTAAGTCATGGACCAGCTTGGGCTGTCACCCACAACTTAGATCTCTCAGGTAGGCAACTCTTGCAATTTGCATCATATGCAACTCTTGAAAAGATGTCATATGCAACTCCTTGCCATGATCATCTTCATGCCTCAAGGTGCTAGATCCTGTCTAGGTCACCTTGTTAAGTCTGACCCAAAGCCAACACGATGAATATGCACCCTGCTTGGGTAGACCCACATATCCATCCTTCACGCTTCCACGAGATAGACGGTGCACCACGCTTGGGCGTGCCCACACTTGGTCGATCAAGATTTTCACGTGTGTCGCATTTGGAAGGCATCTAAAACATTAATATTTAATGAGGGATTTGGTTTTATATATACATATACATATCCAATCACCACAATATATAGTACGTATCATATACATGCTATATCCCACTGAAAACATGCAAAATAATAAAAGCGATGATTATGGCCATCCTAATGTGATTCCTCGAGCCAAGAGGAATCACAGTCATCTAGGTCTACATCACATGCAACCTTTACAAGATGAACTTTGTGCTTTTCCTTTCTGGGTTTCATCAACTCATAACATGAATGATCGGCTCGCCATCAGACTGGTCGGCTGGGTGCCACCAGCCGATCGGTTGGCTCCTCCAACCGATCGGTTCGCCTGGTCATCGTGCATCTCATCATGGCCGCCACCCGCTCATCTTGCTCCTCGAACTGGTCATCAACCAATCGGCTCACTCATTTAACCGATCGTCTAGAACGTCAACTGATCGATTCACTCCTTGAACCGATCATATCAGCTGTCGTCAAGATGTCCTTCGTTCTTTGACATAATAGGAAATAAAATTCTATCCTATTTTACATTGTAAAAGAGAAACCTCGAGTTACATTCGAGGGGAGCAAAGGTAGGAAAGAAATCTCGAATTATTTCGAGTTACATCAGGAATAGGAGAAGGAAGATCGGTGCGCAGACCGGGATGCAAGCAACCACATACAACCATACACAGATAGGGTTTATTGGCCATAACCACACTATACATCCACCACAAAACTCATTCAAGGGCGACGCGTATCGAGTGCATTCATAATACATATCATATATGTAAATTGGGATTTGTGGATTTAGGATTGGACATGCATAAAGCCAATTTTATTCACATCGTATGCAATAAATAAAGGTGACAAACCAAAATAGATCATATCGATAATCCTAAAGTATAAAGCACTTGACGTGGCTCTGATATCACTGTTGGGTTTTAGGGGAGGCAGAGAAGGCAGCGGAAACAAAAATTTTCTCCTCCCCAAACCCAGAACAAGGAAATGCATCAACGTCTATACAATAGGAAAGGGATGGTTTGTGGAATCATACCTTGTCCCGAGGCTTGCTCGGCGACAATACCTCACGGCTTGTGCGATCTTCACCTCCGGTCTTGGACGGTGTCTGTGCAGCTCCTGGTCGCACCGGGACTGACGACTCCTGGTCTCACCGGGACTGTCGGGATTGACAACTGTCCTCCGAGCGGCAGAAATCTCCTGCCTCTGAAGTAGTCCACACGGACCACCTGGAACTCCAATCTCCTTGTCTCACAAGGAATTGGAAGGAGTCGCACCCTCGTGTCAGTGTACTAGTCACTGACACACTCTCCTACCACCAGTCGCTTTCTGTAGTTGTCTTTCCCTTGCTGTGCCTCCCTTATCAGGTAGCACTTGCTTGGGCTCTCTCGGTTACCAAAACCAGAGAGAACGACAACTTTACAGAGCAACTGGTTGCACTGAGTTGTACTTTGAGAAGCCCCCAATACCCCTATATATAGGAGGGTCATGGGATGGGGTTCTCTATCCCGGGCAATGTGGGACTAAAGAAGGAGTAGAAGGGTTCAAGATTTTCCACAAAAATAACCAACTGCGCAACCTGAACTGATCGTTTCATTTCTAAAACGGTCGGTTGGGGACCTGAGCCGGTCGGTTGACACCTCAACCGATCGGTTGGGACCCATGAAACAGTCAGTTCACTTATGAACCAGTCAGTTCGTGGTCATGGTCAGTTCCCGATTGATTTTTCTTCTTTTGTTTCTAATTGGTACCTAATACCAATCCTTGTTCCAATCAAATTGGGCAAGTGAAACGAAAAGAAATTTCTCACCAATCCTACTTTCCCAACTTGCTCGGTTGGACTAGTTGAACTGATCGTTTCAACACTTGAACCAATCATTTCACCCTATCCATGAGCCGATCGACTCACCACCTGAGCCGATCGGTTCACCAAGCTCAGCCGATCGGTTCATCACATGAGCCGATCGGTTGGGAGTGCAGATTGTGCAGAATCAGTCAATTGCAATTTCAATCAATCTGATACTCTAATCAATTAGTCCAACACTTTGAACATTATGACACTGAGCTATCCATTGATTGAGTGTTTAATTGAACTACTAAACTCCTTTAGTAATCAATCTAAACATTGTTTGTGGACAAAAATCCGCTTCCAGGTTAAATCCTATGTGTGTGACCCTACATGTCCTTTTCACGTTGACAGTGAAAGTCCATAACACTTATTACTTCACAAGAAAAGAGCGGTGCCTAGTCATACATCAGTGCTACCCAAGTGAAATAGAAAGTTGGAGAACAACTCTCAATCCGACAATCCGTGAATGGTGTTACAATGAATGTATAATTCCTTTGTCACTAATATCCCGAATGAACTCGAGGCATGGAACAATCATCCTGTCAACGTTCATTCACTTTCTTGATCTCACAGTAGATTGGAAGAGATATGTATGACATCAATATCACATACTGATTCACACATGCGTGCATGCCTTTCTCAATCCTACTTATCAAGTGGCCATGGATATCAAACTCCCTCAGGAGGGACAAATCCCATGTCTATCACTCACCCCTCAAAAGCCCCATGTGTCAAATCCACCCAATCATCACCTTTATAACAACCCATGTTTCAGGACTGCGTTTGATGATGTCAAAGTGTGCCCAACGACATGTGTTGAGTGTAGTGATTTCAGGTCAAAGAATCACACTCACCACCATCACTGTGAGTACTGACTGTGACTACCATGTCATGGTTCCATGTGTCAAACTCACGGTGGGTCTGTCCGGTACACTTGTTCTCTAACAAGTACCTATGTGTTTGGTTTGATATCTCGATATCATGACTAATGAGATTCTATCATCAACCAACACCATAATCTAGTCTTGTGTGTCATTGCTGTCTATCTACCTTCCACAATGACATCTGACTAGGGAAATAATGAGAATGTACAAACTCTTAGCATCCGTATGATCTCATCGTTCAGGTCCTGAACCGGAAGGCATACATCATTGAGTATTGTCATTCTCTAGACATTCAATTTGTTCTATCACTATCTCATACGATTGAACCAGAAAGATTTGGAAGCTTGCCTTTGATGTTTATCAAATCAATCTTAATGTATCCCACCAATCATCCCATGATTGGCTCTCAGGGCATACATACCAACAGATGTAACCTTAACTTAATGTAACAATGTAAGAAACCCTAATTTAATGGGAATTGTACATCCTAACCCTAATTTGAGTAATAAGGTGTGAGAAATCCTACTTGGATGTGAATGGTAAACCTTAACCCTAAAATGGCGTAAAGGTGCATGAAACCCTAATATAGGGTAGTGCTACTAATGCTATGTGAAGCCCTATCATTGGGTGATGTGTTGTGAAATCCTAATTTCACATAATACTGGGTGAAACCCTAATATGGAAGAATGTTATGTGAAACTCTAAAGAAGAGTAATACTATGTGGAATCCATATAATATATGAAAGATGCTATGTGAACCTCAAACTATAAATATGGAAAATCCTATTCCTAATAATGGAATAATGATTAGTGTATTGAAAAATGTAACACCTAGAGGGGTTGATCATGGATATCCTTATATTAATAATTCCTAACTCAAGGATGAGTCCATATCATTGGCAATGGTTGTATATTCTAAGTAAGTGACTTATGACCAATACATTACATGATAAATGTGATGAACGGGTACATAAAGTATTAGGATGGGAAATACCCTAATACAAGCTAAGTGGATGAATTTAAGAAAGATGAAGGTGTTGAGGGAAGTGATACATCAATATATGATAGATATCACATCCAACACCCCAATACTGATATACCTTGATGTGTTATAAGTCCAATATAATTGGATGAGTGACACATGGAATGTGTCATGTCAATTGTTACATTGAGATGTGATGTACTTTAATAAGTGTAGGCTAACATGCCTTATGAAAAGGTTAATCCAAACTAATAAACTATGATGCAATCATATTCTGGTAAAGATGAGAGAGAAACTCATACTTTGTGATTGATACTTCATTTAATGATGAGTGATGAGAATAAATAAGTATAATTGAATACTTATGTTATCAATATTGGTTCCTAGCTGAGTGAAGCAATGATATAGAGCTGGATCATTAATAATATGATCTTAAGAACCTAAGTGGTTATTTATGGAAAACCCTAATGGAGGGTGCTGATATGAAAAAGAAACCATGAACCCTAAAGGGGGAATAATGGTATACTTAGTGTTATATGGTGCTGATATGAAAGCATTATAATCGTTATCATGAATACTAATCATGCATGAATGATGAGATGAGGAGTATATCCAGGTATATGCTATGATACTCTGTATATTGAGAATGTTTTATAGGCTTTATAATCCTTCATATGCTTGATGCTCAATGAGAAGTAATCTAAAAATTAATGAGCCCTGTGTGTGCCATATGATGTTTTAATTATTGAGCTTGTTTATGAACTTTATAAGCCATAATATGCCTTATTGCTTTGAGGGGGTAATAAGAGGTGATATGAGCTTTGTGTACTATGTGCAATGCTTTGTGTAGCAAGAATCATTGAGCTTTGTGTACTATGTGCAATGCTTTGTGTAGCAAGAATCATTGAGCTTTGTGTACTATGTGCAATGCTTTGTGTAGCAAGAATCATAATGTCCTTGGTCAGATGACCTGAAGGTATTAAGTTACCTAATAAGTGGTAATAAGTATCCTATAATGAGTTATGGGTTCAAATACCCAGATTCTATAATCATGATGATGAACTTATTAAGAAATAGGAATGTACTTGATGAGATGAGGGATTAAGATCCAAATGCTTTGTGAAAAGAGTATGGATACAGGCCATGACTCCACAATGACAATGCCAGGCATTAGATATATGATCTAAGTCTGAAGAGAGTCTATGCTATGGTAATGACTCTATACTGAATAAATGTTATACATGTTCTTCATATTCCTTAATGAACATGTGACATGTTGCTCTATCAAGTTATAGCTGCAATGCTTTAGATACGAATATTGTTCTAATCTTTTAGACAAGGAATTAACTACTGTTAAACAATTATGATTCCTCTGTTCAGATTTATCTTATTAAACTACAATAATAATGTTTCTGGCGGAGAGTTATATCTCTTACTGGGGAAATTTACAATTGTCTCACCCCCGTGGGAATCACATTTTTTAGGTGGACGCGGACGAGGAGGCAGGAATCCTTCAGTAGGTGAAGGACATCAGCAACAGGGATAGCAGTGAAGTCTTAGGTGGAGACACTGGTTGTTATGCCTTGTATAGATGTATATAGAGTCTTATGTGTCGTCTCTGTACTCTCAGGTCCTCAGAGTAGTAGTTAGTGATTTCGAGATTTTGGCTCAGTGCCTCGAGATTTTATACTGCATGTGTTTAGTTTACTAGAGCAGTTGATGCTTCTAATTCTCAGAAAAAGACGATACATGACATGTACCTTTAAACGAGAATGTAAATGTGTTACTTTGGTTCTATGTGAGAAAGTTTTCCTTTAATGGATCTTTTGATAAATAAGGTTTTAATTTTTAGTGATTTTTGATAATCCGCTTCTTAGTGAACGCTTCCGCATTAGTTAATCATGTTTTTGTGAGTTGGATGCTACAATTTAGTGGTATCAGAGCTCTAGGTTTGCTGAGTCTATAGAGACATAGGACTAAGGTTGTTGAGTCTGTGTTAGTGTCCTCCAGTATACCCTATAGTGACTTTTGCTTATGCAGAAGAAAGGGTGAAGTCTAAAAATGACTGGAGAACATGAGGAACACATTGCTAAGGGCAATGTTGTTGCACCAGGAGAGGGTGCACGAGACCAGGCAAGAGGAGAACAAGTGCCTAAGAATTCCCATATTGACATAATCATGATAGAGAATCCTATGTTATGCTCTTAAAGGGTAGGTTAGGACAACAATGATGCATATATAAGACTGGATACTAGTATTACAACCTAGGTTACCAGTCCTCAATGCAAAAACTTTGGGCTTTGAAAGGGTTCCTGAGTGACATGGTCATTTTGGAACAGTGGAAATGTGGGAAAGATTAACATATGGCAAGAAAGTAGAATCTTCCATAAGTTTAGACAAATAGTACATCTGTGATGGTAGTGCCCAAATAGGGGTGATAAGATGAGATTTAATGTAAGGTCTCTATAATTTTAGAGACATTTGCCTAGTTGTTCTGAAAAGCCAAAGCTTTTGGTGTCACCAGTGCAATGAATGCCTAGTGCACCAGGGCAGTAGACACTAAGTGAAGGCAAAAACAACAACATGAAACAGCTAGACACTATGTGTTGAGTCAACCTAAAGCGGTAGATGACCGCGGGGGGTAATAATCAGATGAAATAGATTCATTCTAATATTTCATTTCATGATTCTATGTGTTAAAAATAAGAAAGTAGTTGTTTTTGAACTCCCTCTGACTAGTCCTATAAGGACACAAGGGAGATGAGAACTTACATCTTACTCAGTGTTCCTTAAAATGCTTTATAATCTCCCTTATCTGTGTATGAAAAGATGAGATATAAAAGTGATGCCTGAAGAAAAATCAAGAATTAAAAATCCTGTGTGTATAATGATATGAAAAGTGAGGAATATGATTGCAAATAAAGTGCATACTACCTAATCTCAATACTTGTATACCCTGGCCAGGTATATGATTATTTGAGATAAGGCAAGTATGAAACTCTTAGATTGTTATCTTTCTAATTACTCTGATCAAGTAGTCATTCTGAAACAATCTAGAGAGTATAATGAAACCAAATAAGGAAGAGCTAAGTGAACATTCCCAACTAATAAGGAAGAGCTAAGTGAACATTCCCAACTAATAAGGAAGAGCTAAGTGAACATTCCCAACTAATAAGGAAGAGCTAAGTGAACATTCCCAAATAATAAAGAAGAGCTAAGTGAACATTCCCAACTAAAGAGGAAGAGCTAAGTGAACATTCTCAACTAATGAGGAAGAGCTAAGTGAACATTCTCAACTAATGAGAAAGAGCTAAGTGAACATTCTCAACTAATGAGGAAGAGCTAAGTGAACATTCTCAACTAATGAGGAAGAGCTAAGTGAACTTTCCCAATTAATAGGAATTGCTAAAAGTGAACTTTCCCAATAACATAGGAGCTGCTGAGTGAAATTTTCCCTATAACATAGGGATTGCTAAGTGAACTTTTCCAACCACATAGTATTTGGTAAGTGAACTTTCCCAAACAAATAAAGGATTGCTGAGTGGATTACCTATGTTAAATATATATGTGTCTCCTTTGATAAACAATCTTGGGTGATGATAGGAGTATGTTACTTTGTGTTTCTTATTTTCATGTACATGACAATCAAGTAAGTATTATGACAGTTGATGTACTTGGATTAGAAATAATCCATTGATGGATACTTAGAAAAGTATCAGTTTGCTTTGGACTTTGGTTCCAAGATAATGATATATGGAACAAGCAATGTCCTAAAGTAAAAGAAATACTTTGTGCATGTGTACCCTTGGTGGTAACAATAGGGAATAAAACATGATAAGGATGAGATGTGTTCTCAATACATATGATGAATACCAAAGTAAGGTATTTATGTTGGTTATCTATATTGGCCAACTGAGAAATCAGTCTAGTTACACAAAATAATATGAACATCATATGTTAGGGGTTTATGCTCTGCATAAACATAAACATTGATAAGGTTGAATTAGTGAAAGGAACTTTGTGTAAATTATAGATCTATGGTATCTCCATGACATTAAGAAGTTATCTGGAGACTTGAGGGTATGATAAATGAATAAATCTCTCCCTCCTTTTTCCTGGGATTTCGGGGACGAAATCTTTGTTAGGGGTTTATAATTTGTAACATCCCTGACCTGGGTTATGCTTTAACCCTAGGTGTTTTGATTGAGAAAGATAATTATATGCTTAATATTATCTTGAGAAAAGTAATGAGGGCTCAAGAGGAACTTATATTTCAATTTTAGTCCATTTTGAACTATGTTGAAAATAATGTTTTGCTGGTGTTGGACTAAAGTGCAAATTACCCAAGTTGAGGGGTTAAATTGCAAATTGTGCATGATAAGATATTCCTCCTGTGTTGAAGCATTATGAGAATGAATATGATGCAGAGTTATAGCTTGTGGTAGCCCGAGTACCAAGAAAGAGCTGATAAAGCAATGTTGTGCATTAAAACCTAGTTTTGGTGTAATGTGCAATTTACCCAAAACCTAGGGTTCAATATGAAAATTACCACTTCAATAAGGTCCCTAATGTTTCTTGACATCATGTAGAGTAAATAAAATGAGAGGGGCTCCTCATTTGAATTAATTTGAAGGAGAGAGAATCTTGATATTAAAATAATCAAGATTTAAGCCTAAGTGAAACCCTAATTCAATTTAGTGCAAAAATAAATATATTAATTGAAGTGCCCTTCAACCAAAAATTGTTGGTTGAAAATCAACAAGTGTGGACGTCCTTTTGCCTTACAAAGGCAATGGAAATATCTTAAGGAGGTGAAGAACCCACTCACCTTATTATAAGGAAAAGAAATATCCACTCACTTATGGATATTAGTATAATATGATTTGAGGTGCTTAATTTGCTTTTCTTTAAATCATGGATAATTGAGAGGAATAAGAGGCAAACAAGATAGCCTCGGATCCAAGGAGTTGAGGGGGAAGAGGCGGCACTATTTTTGGGATTAAATGAATTTTTATAAGGCATTTTCTCTCTCCTTGAATTTCTTATAAAAAGACCCTTTACAAGCCAAAACAAAGGCTTTTCCATTTCCACTTGTTTCCCTTGCTTGGAAAAAGACCAAAGGAGCTTTGGAGGATCAGGAGGATGACCCCCAACCTATTGGTAAGCTTCTTGACCTCCTTTCACCTTGAATCCATGGTGAAAATAAAAAATCAATGCATGAATTCTTCTTATCTTGATCCCCTCTTCAATTCTAACCATTCCTTTTCACTCAAAGCTTGAGGACGAGCCTTGGAATAGTGAAAGGAGTTGAATCCACCATTGTTGACATGAGATTGAAGCTTTGGATCTCAATTGGAGGCGGGTTTTATAATTTGAACCCTTGAAATTGTTATTGCATTCAATTCCTTATCAATTGTTGATGCTTTCTTCATTTTCGAAATTTATTTTGGCTGATTGATGCAATCACCATGAAATCACATAAAACTTTGTGGGTTTCGATCTTGATGATGACGAAATCATCATAAGCGCACACCTCCCCAAATATCTCTTGCAAACGGTTTCAACAAAATGGTCCAAATGGTTTCACCAAACCGTTTGGAGTTTGGGACCCCAAACCATTTAGAGGAGTTGACCGTTTGGATGGGTTGACCATTTGAGGTCAGAACCCTAGTGTATGTTGGATGAGGATCTAATGGCTCCAATTGATTAATTCAACTTATGGACAAACTTTCAAATAGAAACCCTAACTGGCTAAGTGTTGATTTTGCAATTGATTAAGGTGATGTTTTGGGTTGATTGACCCAAACTGTTTCAAAACTATTTGGGAATCACCCAAATGGTCTCAAAACCATTTGGGGTCATTCAAGACCATTTGAGGTCAAGTCATATCATGTAATGATGATGGTTCACTGATTTCAATTGAATTGGTTTCACAATGTCAACCATTGATGGTTCCTCAGTTTCAAAACCCTAAGTGATGGTTTCTTGATTATCAACCCTAGTTTAATTGGGTTCAAAACCCTAATTGAAGGTCCAATTGAAGGGTGATTCAGTGGTTCAATTGAAGAATAAATTAGTGGTCCAATTGATAGTTGGTCCATGGATTGGAACCTTGAATTGTTTAAGTGTTGAAGACCCTTTTTGGTCCATTCAGTTTGGAGAGGGTTTGGACCAAACAGTCTTAAGACCGTTTGAGTCCAAACGGTCTCAAGACCGTTTGAGTCTAAATGGTCTCAAACCGTTTGGAGACCCAAGTCGTTCAGTTTCAATATGTTTGGTCTAAATGGTTTCAAGCACCAACTTTGCTAAACGGTTTCAAACCGTTTGAACTTAAATGGTCAAGACCGTTTGAGGTCTAAGTGACCGAGACTGTTTGAGGTCTAAGTGACCTAGACCTTTTGAGGTTCAAATTTGGTTAAATCATTTGGACACCTTATATGATCAAAGGTCAGTTAGCTACTTGATTATTAATGATGTAGACCAATGGTGATTATGAAGGTTAACCCTAACTATGTGTACTTAAGTGAAGAGTTAACCTAGATCAATCTTGGAGTATTTAACATCCTAGAGAGGATGAGAAGGAGAGAGAATGGGAGAGATTGTTTCTTACTTAATAATCCCTAATCCTCTTATTATGAATAAATGTGTAATCAGGGTTTGATCCATAATATGAGATCATGAAATCCTCATTGAAAAGATTGATGTACCTTGAACCTAACTTAGGACAAGGCTTTGTGAAACCCTAATTGAGGGCAAAGCTGAGTGAAATCATAATTTAGGGTGATGATGTTGTTGGGTTTTAGGGGAGGCAGAGAAGGTAGTGGAAACAAAAATTTTCTCCTCCCCAAATCCAGAACAAGGAAACGCGTCCACGTCTATACAATAGGAAGGGGATGGTTTGTGGAATCATACCTTGTCCCGAGGCTTGCTCGGAGACAATACCTCGCGGCTTGCGCGGTCTTCACCTCCAGTCTTGGACGGTGTCTCTGTAGCTCCTGGTCGCACCGGGACTGACGACTCCTAGTCTCATCGGGACTGTCGGGATTGACATCTGTCCTCCGAGCGGCAAAAATCTCCCACCTCTGAAGTAGTCCACACGGACCACCTGCACTCCAATCTCCTTGTCTCATAAGGAATTGGAAGGAGTCGCACCCTCCTGCCAGCGTACTAGTCACTGACAAACTCTCCTGCCACCAGTCGCTTTCTGCAGTTGTCTTTCCCTTACTGTGCCTCCCTTATTGGGTAGCACTTGCTCGAGCTCTCTCGGTTACTAAAACCAGAGAGAACGAAAACTTTACAGAGCAACCGGTTGCACTGAGTTCTACTTTGAGAAGCCCCCAATACCCCTATATATAGGAGGGTCATGGGACAGGGTTCTCTATCCCGGGCAATGTGGGACTAAAGTAGGAGTAGAAGGGTTCGAGATTTTCCACAAAAACAACCAACTACGCAACCTGAACCTATCGTTTCATTTCTGAAACGGTCAGTTGGGGCCTGAGCCGGTCGGTTGACACCTCAACCGATTGGTTGGGACCCATGAAACGGTCGGTTCACTTCTGAACCGGTCGGTTCGTGGTCCTGGTCAGTTCCCGATTGACTTTTCTTCTTTTGTTTCTAATTGGTACCTAATACCAATCCTTGTTCCAATCAAATTGGGAAAGTGAAACGAAAAGAAATTTCTCACCAATCCTACTTTCCCAACTTGCTCAGTTGGACTAGTTGAACCGATCGTTTCAATACTTGAACCAATCGTTTCAACACTTGAACCAATTGTTTCACCCTGTCCATGAGCCGATCGACTCACCACCTGAGCCGATCGGTTCACCAAGCTCAGCCGATTGGTTCATCACATGAGCCAATCGGTTGGGAGTGCAGATTGTGCAAAATCAGTCAATTGTAGTTTCAATCAATCCGATACTCTAATCAATCAGTCCAACACTTTGAACATTATGACACTGAGCTATCAATTGATTGAGTGTTTAATTGAACTACTAAACTCCTTTAGTAATCAATCTAAACATTATTTGTGGACAAAAATCCTCTTCCAGGTTAAATCCTATGTGTGTGACCCTGCAGGTCCTTTTCACGTTGGCAGTGAAAGTCCATAACACTTATGACTTCACAAGCAAAGAGCGGTGCCTAGTCACACATCAGTGCTACCCAAGTGAAATAGAAAGTTGGAGAACAACTCTCAATCCTACGATACGTGAATGGTGTTACAGTGAATGTATAATTCCTTTGTCACTGATATCCCGAATGAACTCGAGGCATGGAACATTCATCTTGTCAACGTTCATTCACTTTCTTGATCTCAGAGTAGATTGGAAGAGATATGTATGACATCAATATCACATACTGATTCACACATGCGTGCACGCCTTTCTCAATCCTACATATCAAGTGGCCATAGATATCAAACTCCCTCAGGAGGGACAAATCCCATATCTATCACTCACCCCTCAAAAGCCCCATGTGTCAAAGCCACCCAATCATCACCTTTATAACAACCCATGTTTCAGGACTGCGTTTGATGATGTCAAAGTGTGCCCAACGACATGTGTTGAGTGTAGTGATTCCAGGTCAAAGAATCACACTCACCACCATCACTGTGAGTACTAACTGTGACTACCATATCATGGTTCCATGTGTCAAACTCACGGTGGGTCTGTCCAGTACACTTGTTCTCTAACAAGTACTTATGTGTTTGGTTTGATATCTCTATATCATGACTAATGAGGTTCTGTCATCAACCAACACCACAATCTAGTCTTGTGTGTCATTGCTGTCTATCTACCTTCCATAATGACATCCGACTAGGGACATAATGAGAATGTACAAACACTTAGCATCCGTATGATCTCATCGTTCAGGTCCTGAACCTGAAGGCATACGTCATTGAGTATTGTAATTCTCTAGACATTCAATCTGTTCTATCACTATCTCATATGATTGAACCAAAAAGATTTGGAAGCTTGCCTTTGATGTTTGTCAAATCAATCTTAATGTATCCCACCAATCATCCCATGATTGGTTCTCAGGGTATACATACAAACAGACTCCCACTTGCACTGCGAGCCAATCACCCTTAAATCATATTCATAGTGATCTTCAAACATGTCCCACATGTTACTGTGCTCTTATGCCAATAGAGTGAGTTATGGCAACACCTTACCAAAGTCAGTATTAATTGCATGTCTCACATCTCTTCATTGTACGTCACACGTATGAGATGGAGTTGCCGTATAATGCGATCCAGTATTCCTTTGCTAACCTTTAGCCACATTGCATGATCAAGGATTCCATACTTGTCATCAATGTGCAGAATATCTATAAGTTCATCTCATGAACTTCTAGATCCATATAGTATCGACTGCTATTCTCTAACGCATAGATACTTGACATTTCCTTTTAAATGGTTTTATTGGAACACTTCCAATTATCAACAAACTTTCACTTTTATATATCATATATATATTGCGATTAATTTTCTGTCCTTTCGGAAGTTCGCATCAATGTAACTCTTTACATTGAACTCTTCCTTATCTCCATAGAACTAGTACTTCTTAAGTACTTATCAAGTTCTCATGGTATTCCAGTAACCCTTACTGGAAGTAGACATACATCCACTCGTCATGTCTTACATACGAGTTATCAGGATGAGCACATCATATTGCCATGTCCTACATACAAGATGATGAATGCATTTTGTTCTTGCCATGTCGATACATGTAAGATAATGGGATGATTACATACATGATAGATCCATATCTATTCTTAGTGTTCCCATTCTTCATAAGAATTGGACACTTGGCCTTGGGATACTAACTCCATGTAACATGGACACGTTTTCTCCCACTGAATCTGTGCATACTGAACCCTTCAGTACAGATTGCCAATGTATGCTTTCTCTTTTCAGGTCAAGAGGTTTTCGAGAACTATCTCTATAGATCTCTATTCCTATCACATAGGAAACATCTCTATCTTCCTTAAAGATAATTTCCACTTTTGGATTTCCATTCTAGAACATTTCCATTTCACATCAACATGTGGAATGTGAACACGCTCCCACTAAATCACAGATCCCTTCTTTATCTTTGACATATTAGTCAAACCCTTTGACTATATCATCAAAGTAAAGATCCAATTATGAGTTGCTTGTACTCAATCAATCACATTGATTAGTCCATTGTAACTTATAGACTTCATTTGCATTAGTGGATTCATAAACCTTATAGGTTGTGTCACGTACACATCCTTGTTTTATTCCTCATAGGAATGCAGTTTTAGTATCCATATGCCAAATGTCTTAGTCATTAAGTTGCAATCAACAAGCATCATCCTTCTCAAAATGTTATCCATGTGTCTTAACACTTAAGATTCATTTGCACTTATGGATTTCGACCAATGGGTGCTACCATCAAGGTCATACCTTATGGTTCACATGGATGTCGTTTAGGATGTAATGGTCATAAACCATAACTCAAAATTCAGTTCCTCATATTCATCTAGATAGCTGACTCATCACATGAACAACTCATCACATAGATAAACGAGGTGTATCCGTCAAGGATATAAGAACTTACAACTCCTTATGATTCTTAATGTCCTTTATTAGTGTGGGGTATTCTTTTATTAAGAAGAATTTAGTTATTTGATAATCATTCTCTAACTCCTTAGAGTATGATTCCTTATTGATTTAGACATCACCATGCCTTAATCATGAGTTCACTATGATACACTATCATAATCACTCATAAGGATCTCAAACATTTGGTCCAAGTATTTCATTCATTGATCTCATCAAGAATTAACACTTTACCAAATTTGCACTTCATCTATGATAATCTTGAACACTTCAAGATATTCATATTGGTATTTCTCTAAACACCATTTGAAGTATTAGCATTTGTTCCAATAGGTATGTAAATACATCACATGTATCATACCTAATAGGATAATCATTCTCCCACTACCTTTAGTGAAGATTGATTAATCATGTCCAAGATATTCATGTCTCTTACTGGTTCTCAAACCAAAAGAGTCTAGATTTATCCATCACATGGAAACTAGAAATGAATTTCTCATGATTGATGCTAATTTGATTGTTTGAGTTATCTATAACTTTTAGGTATCATTTTATCTTATGCATATCAAATACCACAAGATAAACAAGGCATTGCCACAAAGATCATATCTTTAGAAATTGAAACATCTCTTTATTGATTGCCATCATTGTCATACAATATGCAAAAATAAAGTGTTTCTAACTATTGGAAAATATGAAATAGCAGTTCATAACTGTATTACATGCCTTTTAGGCTGAAAATAAACTAAAGTACTCCTATCTATGGCGGCAACACTTGCCCCATTTATTGAGTGTTTTACACTTTACATCTTGGTATCATATACCTCAAAAGTGTTACAAGTTTACTTTCATGACACCTTTAAGTAGAGACATTTGTCGCCTCCTTCTTCTTTTGTTCATGTTGTAGTTCATCACAAACTGACTGTAAGATTCTGGAAACGATTACAGTATCACGTCAGTAGCCAACTCTTGGCTCAGTGGAAATCCTAGTCTTATCAGGTTCTCCACATACCTAATCATCTTGAGTGTGTGAGGACCAACTGGATCTGCTTCTGTCATGACATACTTGAACAGTGCCCTTGAGACATCATATCTCTCTTGCCGTGCTTGATCTTCATACATGTTCTTGAGATGCTGAATCATCTCAATGACACCCATGTTCTCATGTTGTCTCTGCAACTTGTGGTTCATAGAGCACAACATCAAGCACTTTTCATAAATGGCATCATCAGGATGCTTCTTGTAAGCATCCCTTTCTACCTTTGGTGCATTAGGAGTAGGTTCCTCTGGAATTGGAGTATCTAGGACATATAGCTTTCGCTCTTGAGTGAGAACAATTCTCAATGTCCTAACCAGTCATGGAAAAACTCCCATTTAACTTGTCCTTTTCAAGGACCGATCGCAAAGAAAAGTGATTGTTGTTTGTTGTCATTTGTACTACAAAAGGAAATATGCAATTTTAGTCTAAAAGCTCATTTTTTGACTTATTTGATTGATTTGAAAAGTTTGACGATATAATTAGGCCTTTAATTAATTATCGCTCCCACTATTTTGGTTCAAATTGACAGCCCTCACCATCAATTTGTAAGATTGCAGCGTACAACCTTCTAGTGGGCAAGATCCTGAAATCCTCTAAGTCATGGACCAGCTTGGGCTGTCACCCACAACTTAGATCTCTCAGGTAGGCAACTCTTGCCAATTGCATCATATGCAACTCTTGATAAGATGTCATATGCAACTCCTTGCCATGATCATCTCCATGCCTCAAGGTGCTAGATCCTGTCTAGGTCACCTTGTTAAGTCTGACCCAAAGCCAACACGATGAATATGCACCCTGCTTGGGTAGACCCACATATCCATCCTTCACGCTTCCACGAGATAGACGGTGCACCACGCTTGGGCATGCCCACACTTGGTCGATCAAGCTTTTCACGTGTGTCACATTTGGAAGGCATCTAAAACATTAATATTTAATGAGGGATTTGGTTTTATATATACATATACATATCCAATCACCACAATATATAGTACGTATCATATACATACTATATCCCACTGAAAACATGCAAAATAATAAAAGCGATGATTATGGCCATCCTAATGTGATTCCTCGAGCCAAGAGGAATCACGGTCATCTAGGTCTACATCACATGCAACCTTTACAAGATGAACTCTGTGCTTTGCCTTTCTGGGTTTGATCAACTCATAACATGAATGATCGACTCGCCATCAGACTGGTCGGCTGGGTGCCACCAGCCGATCGATTGGCTCCTCCAACCGATCGGTTCGCCTGGTCATCGTGCATCTCATCATGGCCGCCACCCGCTCATCTTTCTCCTCAAACTGGTCATCAACCGATCGGCTCACTCCTTGAACCGATCATCTGGAACGTCAACCGATCGATTCACTCCTTGAACCGATCGTCTCAGCTGTCGTCAAGATGTCCTCCGTTCTTTGACATAACAAGAAATAAAATTCTATCCTATTTTACATTGTAAAAGAGAAACCTCGAGTTACATTCGAGGGGAGCAAAGGTAGGAAAGAAATCTCGAATTATTTCAAGTTACATCAGGAATAGGAGAAGGAAGATCGGTGCGCAGACCAAGATGCAAGCAACCACATACAACCATACACAGATAGGGTTTATTGGCCATAACCACGCTATACATCCACCACAAAACTCGTTTAAGGGCGACGCGTATCGAGTGCATTCATAATACATATCATATATGTAAATTGGGATTTGTGGATTTAGGATTGGACATGCATAAAGCCAATTTTATTCACATCGTATGCAATAAATAAAGGCGACAAACCAAAATCGATCATATCGATAATCCTAAAGTATAGAGCACTTGACGTGGCTCTGATACCACTGTTGGGTTTTAGGGGAGGCAGAGAAGGCAGCGGAAACAAAAATTTTCTCCTCCCCAAACCCAGAACAAGGAAACGCGTCAACGTCTATACAATAGGAAAGGGATGGTTTGTGGAATCATACCTTGTCCCGAGGCTTGCTCGGCGACAATACCTCACGGCTTGTGCGATCTTCACCTCCGGTCTTGGACGGTGTATGTGCAGCTCCTAGTCGCACAGGGACTGACGACTCCTGGTCTCACCGAGACTGTCGGGATTGATAACTGTCCTCCGAGCGGCAAAAATCTCCCGCCTCTGAAGTAGTCCACACGGACCACCTGGAACTTCAATCTCCTTGTCTCACAAGGAATTGGAAGGAGTCGCACCCTCCTGTCAGTATACTAGTCACTGACACACTCTCCTATCACCAGTCGTTTTCTGCAGTTGTCTTTCCCTTGCTGTGCCTCCCTTATCGGGTAGCACTTGCTTGGGCTCTCTCGGTTACCAAAACCATAGAGAACGACAACTTTACAAAGAAACTGGTTGCACTGAGTTGTACTTTGAGAAGCCCCCAATACCCCTATATATAGGAGGGTCATGGGACGAGGTTCTCTATCCCGGGCAATGTGGGACTAAAGCAGGAGTAGAAGGGTTCGAGATTTTCCACAAAAACAACCAACTGCGCAACCTGAACTGATCGTTTCATTTCTAAAACGGTCGGTTGGGGACCTGAGCCGGTCAGTTGACACCTCAACCGATCGGTTGGGACCCATGAAACGATCGGTTCACTTCTGAACTAGTCGGTTCGTGGTCCTGGTCAGTTCCCGATTGACTTTTCTTCTTTTGTTTCTAATTGGTACCTAATACCAATCCTTGTTCCAATCAAATTGGGTAAGTGAAACAAAAAGAAATTTCTCACCAATCCTACTTTCCCAACTTGCTCGGTTGGACTAGTTGAACTGATCGTTTCAACACTTGAACCAATCATTTCACCCTGTCCATGAGCCGATCGACTCACCACCTGAGCCGATCGGTTCACCAAGCTCAGCCGATCGGTTCATCACATGAGCCGATCGGTTGGGAGTGCAGACTGTGCATAATTAGTCAATTACAGTTTCAATCAATCTGATACTCTAATCAATTAGTCCAACACTTTGAACATTATGACACTGAGCTATCAATTGATTGAGTGTTTAATTGAACTACTAAACTCCTTTAGTAATCAATATAAACATTGTTTGTGGACAAAAATCATCTTCCAGGTTAAATCCTATGTGTGTGACCCTACAGGTCCTTTTCACGTTGGCAGTGAAAGTCCATAACACTTATTACTTCACAAGCAAAGAGCGGTGCCTAGTCACACATCAGTGCTACCCAAGTGAAATAGAAAGTTGGAGAACAACTTTCAATCCTACAATCCGTGATGGGAGTTACAGTGAATGTATAATTCCTTTGTCACTAATATCCCGAATGAACTAGAGGCATGGAACAGTCATCCTGTCAACGTTCATTCACTTTCTTGATCTCACAGTAGATTGGAAGAGATATGTATGACATCAATAGCACATACTGATTCACACATGCGCACACGCCTTTCTCAATCCTACTTATCAAGTGGCCATGGATATCAAACTCCCTCAGGAGGGACAAATCCCATGTCTATCACTCACCCCTCAAAAGCCCCATGTGTTAAAGACACCCAATCATCACCTTTATAACAACCCATGTTTCAGGACTGCGTTTGATGATGTCAAAGTGTGCCCAACGACATGTGTTGAGTGTAGTGATTTCAGGTCAAAGAATCACACTCACCACCATCACTGTGAGTACTGACTGTGACTACCATGTCATGGTTCCATGTGTCAAACTCACGGTGGGTCTGTCCGGTACACTTGTTCTCTAACAAGTACCTATGTGTTTGGTTTGATATCTCGATATCATGACTAATGAGATTATGTCATCAACCAACACCATACTATGTGTTTGGTTTGATATCTCGATATCATGACTAATGAGATTATGTCATCAACCAACACCATAATCTAGTCTTGTGTGTCATTGCTATCTATCTACCTTCCACAATGACATCCGACTAGGGACATAATGAGAATGTACAAACTCTTCGCATCCGTATGATCTCATCGTTCAGGTCCTGAACCTGAAGGCATACGTCATTGAGTATTGTCATTCTCTAGACATTCAATTTGTTCTATAACTATCTCATATGATTGAACCAGAAAGATTTGGAAGCTTGCCTTTTATGTTTATCAAATCAATCTTAATGTATCCCACCAATCATCCCATGATTGGCTCTCAGGGCATACATACCAACAGATGTAACCTTAACTTAGTGTAACAATGTAAGAAACCCTAATTTAATGGGAATTGTACATCCTAACCCTAATTTGAGTAATAAGGTGTGAGAAACCCTACTTGGATGTGAATGGTAAACCTTAACCCTAAAATGGGGTAAAGGTGCATGAAACCCTAATATAGGGTAGTGCTACTAATGCTATGTGAAGCCCTATCATTGGGTGATGTGTTGTGAAATCCTAATTTCACATAATACTGGGTGAAACCATAATATGGAAGAATGTTATGTGAAACTCTAAAGAAGAGTAATACTATGTGGAATCCATATAATATATGAAAGATTCTATGTGAACCTCAAACTATAAATATGGAAAATCCTATTCCTAATAATGGAATAATGATTAATGTATTGACAAATGTAACACCTAGAGGGGTTGATAATGGATATCCTTATATTAATAATTCCTAACTCAAGGATGAGTCCATATCATTGGCAATGGTTGTATATTCTAAGTAAGTGACTTATGACCAATACATTACATGATAAATGTGATGAACGGGTACATAAAGTATTAGGATGGGAAATACCCTAATACAAGCTAAGTGGATGAATTTAAGAAAGATGAAGGTGTTGAGGGAAGTGATACATCAATATATGATAGATATCACATCCAACACCCCAATATTGATATACCTTGATGTGTTATAAGTCCAATATAATTGGATGAGTGACACATGGAATGTGTCATCTCAATTGTTACATTGAAATGTGATGTACTTTAATAAGTGCATGCTAACATGCCTTATGAAAAGGTTAATCCAAACTAATAAACTATGATGCAATCATATTTTGGTAAAGATGAGAGAGAAACTCATACTTTGTGATTGATACTTCATTTAATGATGAGTGATGAGAATAAATAAGTATAATTGAATACTTATGTTATCAATATTGGTTCCTAGCTGAGTGAAGCAATGATATAGAGCTGGATCATTAATAATATGATCTTAAGAACCTAAGTGGTTATTTATGGAAAACCCTAATGGAGGGTGCTTATATGAAAAAGAAACCATGAACCCTAAAGAGGGAATAATGGTATACTTAGTGTTATATGGTGCTGATATGAAAGCATTATAATCATTATCATGAATACTAATCATGCATGAATGATAAGATGAGGAGTATAGCCAGGTATAGGCTATGATACTCTGTATATTGGGAATGTTTTATAGGCTTTATAAGACTTCATATGATTGATGCTCAATGAGAAGTAATCTAAAAATTAATGAGCCCTGTGTGTGCCATATGATGTTTTAATTATTGAGCTTGTTTATGAGCTTTATAAGCCATAATATGCCTTACTGCTTTGAGGGGGTAATAAGAGGTGATATGAGCTTTGTGTACTATGTGTAATGCTTTGTGTAGCAAGAATCTTTGAGCTTTGTGTACTATGTGCAATGCTTTGTGTAGCAAGAATCATTGAGCTTTGTGTACTATGTGCAATGCTTTGTGTAGCAAGAATCATAATGTCCTTGGTCAGATGACCTGAAGGTATTAAGTTACCTAATAAGTGGTAATAAGTATCCTATAATGAGTTATGGGTTCAAATACCCAGATTCTATAATCATGATGATGAACTTGTTAAGAAATGGGAATGTACTTGATGAGATGAGGGATTATGATCCAAATGCTTTGTGAAAAGAGTATGGCTACAAGCCATGACTCCACAATGACAATGCCAGGCATTAGATATATGATCTAAGTCTGAAGAGAGTCTATGCTGTGGTAATGACTCTATAGTGAATAAATGTTATACATGTTCTTCATATTCCTTAATGAATAAGTGACATGTTGCTCTATCAAGTTATAGCTGCAATGCTTTAGATATGAATATTGTTCTAATCTTTTAGAGAAGGAATTAACTACTGTTAAAGAATTATGATTCCTCTGTTCAGATTTATCTTATTAAACTGCAATAATAATGTTTCTGGCGGAGAGTTATATCTCTCGCTGGGGCAATTTACAATTGTCACACCCCCGTGGGAATCACATTTTTTAGGTGGACGCGGACGAGGAGGCAGGAATCCTTCAGTAGGTAAAGGACATCAGCAGCAGGGATAACAGTGAAGTCTTAGGTGGAGACACTGGTTGTTATGCCTTGTCTAGATGTATATAGAGTCCTATGTTTCGTCTCTGTACTCTCATGTCCTCGGAGTAGTAGTTAGTGATTTCGAGATTTTGGCTCAGTGCCTCGAGATTTATATTGCCTGTGTTTAGTTTACCAGAGCAATTGATGCTTGTAATTCTCAGAAAAAGACGATACAGGACATGTACCTTTAAACTAGAATGTAAATGTGTTACTTTGGTTCTATGTGAGAAAGTTTTCCTTTAATGGATCTTTTGATAAAAAGGTTTTAATTTTTAGTGATTTTTGATAATCTGCTGCTCAGTGAACGTTTCCGCATTAGTTAATCATGTTTTTGTGAGTTGGATGCTACAATTTAGTGGCATAAGAGCGCTAGGTTTGCTGAGTCTACAGAGACATAGGACTAAGGTTGTTGAGTCTGTGTTAGTGTCCTCCAGTATACCCTATAGTGACTTCTGCTTATGCAGAAGAAAGGGTGAAGTCTAAAAATGACTGGAGAACATGAGGAACACGTTGCTAAGGGCAATGTTTTTGCACCAGGAGAGGGTGCATGAGACCAGGAAAGAGGAGAACAAGTGCCTAAGAATTCCCATATTGACCTAATCATGATAGATAATCCTATGTTATGCTCTTGAAGGGTAGGTTAGGACAACAATGATGCATATAGAAGACTGGATACTAGCATTACAACCTAGGTTACCAGTCCTCAATGCAAAAACTTTGGGCTTTGAAAGGGTTCCTGAGTGACATGGTCATTTTGGAACAGTGGAAATGTGGGAAAGATTAACATATGGCAAGAAAGTAGACTCTGCCATAAGTTTAGACAAATAGTACATCTGTGATGGTAGTGCCCAAAGAGGGGCAATAAGCTGAGATTTAAGGTAAGGTCTCTATAATTTTGGAGACATTTGCCTAGTTGTTCTGAAAAGCCAAAGCTTTTGGTGTCACCAGTGCAATGAATGCCTAGTACACCAGGGAAGTAGACACTAAGTGAAGGCAAAAACAACAACATGAAACAGCTAGACACTATGTGTTGAGTCAACCTAAAGCGGTAGATGACCGCGAGGGGTAATAGTCAGATGAAATAGATTCATTCTAATATTTCATTTCATGATTCTATGTGTTAAAAATAAGAAAGTAGTTATTTTTGAAATCCCTCTGACTAGTCCTATAAGGACACAAGGGAGATGAGAACTTACATATTACTCAGTGTTCCTTAAAATGCTTTATAATCTCCCTTATCTGTGTATGAAAAGATGAGATATAGAAGTGATGCCTGAAGAAAATTCAAGAATGAAAAATCCTGTGTGTATAATGATATGAAAAGTGAGGAATATGATTGCAAATAAAGTGCATACTACCTAATCTCAATACTTGTATACCCTGGCCAGGTATATGATTATTTGAGATAAGGCAAGTATGAAACTCTTAGATTGTTATCTTTCTAATTACTCTGATCAAGTAGTCATTCTGAAACAATCTAGAGAGTATAATGAAACCAAATAAGGAAGAGCTAAGTGAACATTCCCAACTAATAAGGAAGATCTAAGTGAACATTCCCAACTAATAAGGAAGAGCTAAGTGAACATTCCCAACTAATAAGGAAGAGCTAAGTGAACATTCCCAACTAATAAAGAAGAGCTAAGTGAACATTCGCAACTAAAGAGGAAGAGCTAAGTGAACATTCTCAACTAATGAGGAAGAGCTAAGTGAACATTCTCAACTAATGAGAAAGAGCTAAGTGAACATTCTCAACTAATGAGGAAGAGCTAAGTGAACATTCTCAACTAATGAGGAAGAGCTAAGTGAACTTTCCCAATTAATAGGAATTGCTAAAAGTGAACTTTCCCAATAACATAGGAGCTACTGAGTGAAATTTTCCCTATAACATAGGGATTGCTAAGTGAACTTTTCCAACCACATAGGATTTGCTAAGTGAACTTTCCCAAACAAATAAAGGATTGCTGAGTGGATTACCTATGTTAAATATATATGTTTCACCTTTGATAAACAATCTTGGGTGATGATAGGAGTATGTTACTTTGTGTTTCTTCTTTTCATGTACATGACAATCAAGTAAGTATTATGACAGTTGATGTACTTGGATTAGAAATAATCTGTTGATGGATACTTAGAAAAGTATCAGTTTGCTTTGGACTTTGGTTCCAAGATATTGATATATGGAACAAGCAATGTCCTAAAGTAAAAGAAATACTTTGTGCATGTGTACCCTTGGTGGTAACAATAGGGAATCAAACATGATAAGGATGAGATGTGTTCTCAATACGTATGATGAATACCAAAGTAAGGTATTTATGTTGGTTATCTATATTGGCCAACTGAGAAACCAATCTAGTTACACAAAATAATATGAACATCATATGTTAGGGGTTTATGCTCTGCTTAAACATTAACATTGATAAGGTTGAATTAGTGAAAGGAACTTTGTGTAAATTACAGATCTATGGTATCTCCATGACATTAAGAAGTTATGTGGAGACTTGAGGGTATGATAAATGAATAAATCTCTCCCTCCTTTTTCCTAGGATTTCGGGGACGAAATCTTTGTTAGGGGTTTATAATTTGTAACATCCCTGACCTGGGTTATGCTTTAACCCTAGGTGTTTTGATTGAGAAAGATAATTATATTCTTAATATTATCTTGAGAAAAGTAATGATGGCTCAAGAGGAACTTATATTTCAATTTTAGTCCATTTTGAACTATGTTGAAAATAATGTTTTGCTGGTGTTGGACTAAAGTGCAAATTACCCAAGTTGAGGGGTTAAATTGCAAATTGTGCATGATAATACATTCCTCATGTTTTGAAGCATCATGAGAATGAATATGATGCAGAGGTATGGCTTGTGGTAGCCTGAGTACCAAGAAAGAGCTGATAAAGCAATGTTGTGCATTAAAACCTAGTTTTGGTGTAATGTGCAATTTACCCAAAACCTAGGGTTCAATATGCAAATTACCACTTCAATAAGGTCCCTAATTTTTCTTGACATCATGTAGAGTAAATAAAATTAGAGGGGCGCCTCATTTGAATTAAGTTGGAGGAGAGAGAATCTTGATATTAAAATAATCAAGATTTAAGCCTAAGTGAAACCCTAATTCAATTTAGTGCAAAATAAATATATTAATTGAAGTGCCCTTCAACCAAAAATTGTTGGTTGAAAATCAACAAGTGTGGACGTCCTTTTGCCTTACAAAGGCAATGGAAATATCTTAAGGAGGTGAAGAACCCACTCACCTTATTATAAGGAAAAGAAATATCCACTCACTTATGGATATTAGTATAATATGATTTGAGGTGCTTAATTTGCTTTTCTTTAAATCATGGATAATTGAGAGGAATAAGAGGCAAACAAGATAGCCTCGGATCCAAGGAGTTGAGGGGGAAGAGGCGACACTATTTTTGGGATTAAATGAATTTTTATAAGGCATTTTCTCTCTCCTTGAATTTCTTATAAAAAGACCCTTTACAAGCCAAAACAAAGGCTTTTCCATTTCCACTTCTTTCCCTTGCTTGGAAAAAGACCAAAGGAGCTTTGGAGGATCAGGAGGATGACCCCCAACCTATTGGTAAGCTTCTTGAACTCCTTTCACCTTGAATCCATGGTGAAAATCAAAAATCAATGCATGAATTCTTCTTATCTTGATCCCCTCTTCAATTCTAACCATTCCTTTTCACTCAAAGCTTGAGGACGAGCCTTGGAATAGTGAAAGGAGTTGAATACACCATTGTTGATGTGATATTGAATCTTTGGAGCTCAATTGGAGGCGGGTTTTATAACTTGAACCCTTGAAATTGTTATTGCATTCAATTCCTTATCAATTGTTGATGCATTCTTCATTTCCGAAATTTATTTTGGTTGATTGATGCAATCACCATGAAATAACAATCAAACTTCGTGGGTTTGGAGCTTGATGATGATGACATCATAATAAGCACACACCTCCCCAAATATCTCTTGCAAACAGTTTGAACAAAATGGTCCAAACAGTTTCACCAAACCGTTTGGAGTTTGGGACCCCAAACCGTTTAGAGGAGTTGACCATTTGGATGGGTTGACCATTTGAGGTCAGAACCCTAGTGTATTTTGGATGAGGATCTAATGGCTCCAATTGATTAATTCAACTTATGGACAAACTTTCAAATAGAAACCCTAACTGGCCAAGTGCTGATTTTGCAATTGATTAAGTTGATGTTTTGGGTTGATTGACCCAAACAGTTTCAAAACCGTTTGGGGATCACCCAAACGGTCTCAAAACCGTTTGGGGGTCATTCAAGACCATTTGAGGTCAGGTCATATCATGTAATGATGATGGTTCACTGATTTTAATTGAATTGGTACCACAATGTCAACCATTGATGGTTCCTCAATTTCAAAACTCTAAGTGATGGTTTCTTGATTATCAACCCTAGTTCAATTAGGTTCAAAACCCTAATTGAAGGTCCAATTGAAGTGTGATTCAGTGGTTCAATTGAAGAATAAATTAGTGGTCCAATTGATAGTTGGTCCATGGATTGGAACCTTGAATTGTTAAGTGTTGAAGACCCTTTTTGGTCCATTCGGTTTTGAGAGGGTTTGGACCAAATGGTCTTAAGACCATTTGAGTCCAAATGGTCTCAAGACCGTTTGAGACCAAACGGTCTCAATACCATTTGTGTCCAAATAGTCTCAATACCGTTTGGGTCCAAACGGTCTCAATACCATTTGTGTCCAAACAGTCTCAATACTGTTTGGGTCCAAACGTTCTCAAGACCGTTTGGGACCAAACAGTCTCAAGACCGTTTGCGTCCAAACAGTCTCAAACCGTTTGGAGACCCAAGTCATTCGGTTTCAATATGTTTGGTCTAAACGGTTTCAAGCACCAACTTTGCTGAACAGTTTCAAACCGTTTGAACTTAATTGGTCACGACCGTTTGAGGTCTAAGTGACCAAGACCGTTTGAGGTCTAAGTGACCAAGACCTTTTGAGGTTCAAATAGGTTAAACCATTTGGACACCTTATATGATCAAAGGTCAATTAGCTACTTGATTATTAATGATGTAGACCAATGGTGATTTTGAAAGTTAACCCTAAATATGTGTACTTAAGTGAAGAGTTAACCTAGATCAATATTGGAGTATTTAACATCCTAGAGAAGATGAGAAGGAGAGAAAATGGGAGAGATGATTGCTTACTTAATAAGCCCTAATCCTCTCATTATTATGAATAAATGTGTAATTAGGGTTTGATCCATAATATGAGATCATGAAATCCTAATTGAAAAGATTGATGTACCTTGAACCTAACTTAGGACAAGGCTTTGTGAAACCCTAATTGAGGGCAAAGCTGAGTGAAATCATAATTTAGGGTGATGATGTAAAACTAACTTAGTGTAACAATGTAAGAAACCCTAATTTAATGGGAATTGTACATTCTAACCCTAATTTGAGTAATAAGGTGTGAGAAACCCTACTTGGATGTGAATGGTAAACCTTAACCCTAAAATGGGGTAAAGGTGCATGAAACCCTAATATAGGGTAGTGCTACTAATGCTATGTGAAGCCCTATCATTGGGTGATGTGTTGTGAAATCCTAATTTCACATAATACTGGTGAAACCCTGATATGGAAGAATGTTATGTGAAACTCTAAAGAAGAGTAATACTATGTGCAATCCATATAATATATGAAAGATGCTATGTGAACCTCAAACTATAAATATGGAAAATCTTATTCCTAATAATGGAATAATGATTAATGTATTGACAAATGTAACACCTAGAGGGGTTGATAATGGATATCCTTATATTAATAATTCCTAACTCAAGGATGAGTCCATATCATTGGCAATGGTTGTATATTCTAAGTAAGTGACTTATGACCAATACATTACATGATAAATGTGATGAACGGGTACATAAAGTATTAGGATGGGAAATACCATAATACAAGCTAAGTGGATGAATTTAAGAAAGATGAAGGTCTTGAGGGAAGTGATACATCAAGATATGATAGATATCACATCCAACACCCCAATACTGATATACCTTGATGTGTTATAAATCTAATATAATTGGATGAGTGACACATGGAATGTGTCATGTCAATTGTTACATTGAGATGTGATGTACTTTAGTAAGTGTAGGCTAACATGCCTTATGAAAAGGTTAATCCAAACTAATAAACTATGATGCAATCATATTCTGGTAAAGATGAGAGAGAAACTCATACTTTGTGATTGATACTTCATTTAATGATGAGTGATGAGAATAAACAAGTATAATTGAATACTTATGTTATCAATATTGGTTCCTAGTTGAGTGAAGCAATGATATAGAGATGGATCATTAATAATATGATCTTAAGAACCTAAGTGGTTATTTATGGAAAACCCTAATGGAGGGTGCTGATATGAAAAAGAAACCATGAGCCCTAAAGAGGGAATAGTGGTATACTTAGTGTTATATGGTGCTGATATGAAAGCATTATAATCGTTATCATGAATACTAATCATGCATGAATGATGAGATGAGGAGTATAGCCAGGTATAGGCTATGATACTCTGTATATTGAGAATGTTTTATAGGCTTTATAAGCCTTTATATGCTTGATGCTCAGTGAGAAGTAATCTAAAATATAATGAGCCCTGTGTGTGCCATATGTTGTTTTAATTATTGAGCTTGTTTATGAGTTTTATAAGCCATAATTTGCCTTATTGTTTTGAGGGGGTAATAAGAGGTGATATGAGCTTTGTGTACTATGTGCAATGCTTTGTGGAAGAATCATTGAGCTTTGTGTACTATGTGCAATGCTTTGTGTAGCAAGAATCATTGAGCTTTGTGTACTATGTGCAATGCTTTGTGTAGCATGAATCATAATGTCCTTGGTCAGATGACCTGAAGGTATTAAGTTACCTAATAAGTGGTAATAAGTATCCTATAATGAGTTATGGGTTCAAATACCCAGATTCTATAATCATGATGATGAACTTGTTAAGAAATGGAAATGTACTTGATGAGATGAGAGATTAAGATCCAAATACTTTGTGAAAAGTGTATGGCTACAGGCCATGACTCCACAATGACAATGCCATGCATTAGATATATGATCTAAGTCTGAAGAGAGTCTATGCTGTGGTAATACTCTATAGTGAATAAATGTTATACATGTTCTTCATATTCCTTAATGAATAAGTGACATGTTGCTCTATCAAGTTATAGATGCAATGCTTTAGATAAGAATACTGTTCTAATCTGTTAGACAAGGAATTAACTACTGTCAAACAATTATGATTCCTGTGTTCAGATTTATCTTATTAAACTGCAATAATAATGTTTCTGGTAGAGAGTTATATCTCTCACTGGGGAAATTTACAATTGTCTCACCCCCGTGGGAATCACATTTTTTAGGTGGACGTGGATGAGGAGGCAGAAATCCTTCAGTAGTTGAAGGATAGCAACAGTAATAGTAGGGACAAAAGTGAAGTCTCAGGTGGAGACACTGGTTGTTATGCCTTGTATAGATGTATATAGAGTCCTATGTGTCATCTCTGTACTCTCAGGTCCTCGGAGTAGTAGTTAGTGCTTTCGAGATTTAGGCTCAGTGCCTCGAGATTTTATACTGCATGTGTTTAGTTTACCAGAGCACTTGATGCTTGTAATTCTCAGAAAAAGATGATACAGGACATGTACCTTTAAACCAGATTGTAAATGTGTTACTTTGGTTCTATGTGAGAAAGTTTTCCTTTAATGGATCTTTTGACAAAAAGGTTTTAATTTTTAGTGATTTTCGATAATCCGTTGCTTAGTGAACGCTTCCACATTAGTTAATCATGTTTTGTGAGTTGGATGCTACACCTAGTACATGACAAACCAAGACAACCCTACCCTCTCTATGGGGGTGTAATGAAACTACACTAGAATTGGCTTTTCTAGTTATATATCTCCTGATTTATGGGAAGCTATCTAGACTACATTATGTGTAGGTTGACTTGGACATTCATAGCTAGGTGTAACCCTAGTTATTACATGTGGCCCCTTTTATTTGACGTTGATCTAACATGCCTAGCATACATTCACTTGGTTACTAAGAATGCATGAATGTAAAATACAAAATCCTAAATTAAGATTAGGGTTAAGATTCCTTTGATGTTAAGTGTTATCCTAAACTAGATCAACTTTGTTTATAGCATGCCTTGTCCTCAATGTGAGTATATTAGGATAGCTATGCCCTGATGCCATCCCCTCAAGGGCTAAATTCCACCCTCATTGGGATTGTTATTCTTGTGTATTGGAATTGATTGATGGAGCTAAATGTTTTAGTAGGCATACTTAAATTATCACCTCTCTTAGAGTATTTGGTTTACCTAGTGATTGAGATGGTATCTGGACTATATAGGTTACCTTATAATGTGAAGGAACTATAGTGGAGAAAACCCTAAATCACTACCTATCATGTTGGGTAATCTCATGTTTTGATTAGGACTCGGGATGAGGTAGTGGGGATTATGATTAAGAATGATGTGGGAAATGGTGGATATCATGCTTGGGTAGGTTTTGACTGATTATTGTCTATGAGAAATATACACCCTTCTCTCTCTCATTTCTTTCATATTAGAGAATACTCACATGAACTTCTAAGTGATAGGAGGATCAAACCTCTTTTGTAGAAGGAAGTGGATATAGGATAGTAATGTATGTGTCAGGTAGAGGAAGGTGTCTGACTTGGTTCTCGGATCGATTTTGGTGCCGATTTTGCATCTTCATCGCCAGTCCTTTATCACTTAAACTTATTTTCATTATTAAATTATATGTACAAAAGATTTATTTTTCTTTTTATGATCTCATCGATGATTTTCAGTTGCAAGTCACCACCACAAGCAAGTTGAGTAGTAGAGAAGCTCTTCAGTGAAGTACCCTTAGTTGACATGTTCAACCATAATACCCTAGGCCTAAGACTGACATAGCTAGTTTTAAATATATATATATATATATATATATATATATATATATATATAAGACCTAGCAGATCCACCCTTTCCCCATCTAGGCTATGCTCTAAGTTATAGTTTAAGCCTTTTAAGGGGTGGAGTTCCCGTACGATCTAGTTAATAGGCATAATCGGGATTAATAATAGCCACAATGAGTAAAACTTGGATAACTCCTAGCAATAATGTCAAACATATGTAGAGGCTACCAAACCGGGAATTCCATAGGAGCCTTGATAATCATACCATCCTACATGTTACTTTGATGATTAAAATAGATCTTAAAATTTTATCTTGAGTTATCCTTAAAGGATGTATTTAAGTCAGATAGGGGTAAAAGTAAAATTTTACTTAAAAGCTCAAAATTAATATCATGTACCCCAAATCACTAATAATTAAATGGTGAGGATGACTATACAATATAGGCTAGGGTGAACATACTAAGTATGATGGAATTTTTGAACATTTCCATTTGACCATGATAAATAGAAGTGATAGGGGAGTGACTACACATTAATCAAAATATGTCTAGTGTTATATGTAAAGTTAACCCATGAATGAGAAATTCAATAAGTTGCATACAACACACTATAGTGCTCGTTTATGGAAAAGAAAATTTGTTGGAAATTAAAACCCTAAACTTACACCTCAACCCTAATATGCCTATTAAAGTATAAGTGTTGTCTTAGTCATGTAACAACGCATCACAATTTGACCCCCTTGATAAAATATATATATATATAATTTGATTTGAGATATAACCATAATACAGAAGGAAAACAAGACATATATGCGCGCCATACATGAAGTGTCTATTATAAATAATTTCATTAATGATGTTTATGATGATGATGAGTGGGGGATGATGATGTTGATGATGATGAGGAGGAGTAGGTGATGACGTCAGTGATATTGATGATTATGATGATGGTGAGTAGATGATGATGATGTTGTTATTTTCATGATGATGATGATAACAAGGGAAGTTATATGGATCACGATCAAAGAATGGAAAAACTATGATAACATTATAGATAGCCCTAATGGTTACAAACTGGTTGACATAATCCTAGGTCTTGTTTTAACTTTTCTAGCCAAACATCTCCCATTATCATATTAATGGATGCATGACACATGGAGACATATAGCTTCACCTTGAGAGTGGACCATAAGTGTGACACGAATGGTATGTTTTGACCCCCTACATTAAGTACACTAGAAATTTATAACTTGGTTAAAAGTATAACTTAGCATACCATACCATAAGTGGATGGATTTAGGGGACAAAATCCTTTTTAAGGGGTGGAGTGTTGTAACATACTTGATTCCAGACATATAGGCTAATCCTCCATTCTTCTAGGCCCCTACTCGATTATATTGTTATCCAATATCCCTCTTTCCTTCCTCTTGATTTTATTTCAAATAGGTACCTTTTAGTGTGCATAATTCCCTAAACTTATGATAGATTAGACCTTGTTGAGACCTAATAGCCTAATTGACTCAATTGTATCCCTAGGACATGAAATCCTAGGATGCAATATCCCTAATAGTTTAACTATGAGAAATTGGTGAATAATGGTAATAAACTACAGTCTTGACCATAACTAAATATCCTAGTTAACCCTAAGATCTTATAAGTTGGTATGGGGTATAACTCATAGGGTTTAACCCTATTTGCCTTTTCGGTTAAGATAAATTACTTTAATTAAGTGATTAGAGTGCAATTGTATAAATGTAAAAAATGTAATATCAAAAAGGCAAAACCGTGCCCAAATTCACATTCCTCATATCCTAATTAGGCAAGATACCAACTTTGGGCTTAATCAGACACCAAATACACCACCAATGCCAATTGGGAGACTTTAACCAAAGTTAGAAATCATTTAACCCTTGATTTCCTAATTTTGACCAAAGTCCAGATTTTGTCACGCGCCCGACGCCCTATTGTGGTCACACAAGCCTTACCCGGGTTGAGTAACTGGGTGGGAGACCTTGTATCCCACCTCCGTCTTTCCCGCATGCGTAGGACCTACTTAACGCCCCCGCAGTCATCGCCATGCTTCCTCGTTCTACACTCGCCTATTTACCATGATTTATCCTCCATTAAATCTGCCTTGACCTGCCGAGTTCAAGGAACCCTAACTCACTTTCTCTCTCACCCCATTTAGCAAACGCCCAATTGCCCATATTCCTTCTTCACTGCCGCCATTTCCAGTGACCCCAAAACCCCACCTAATCAATCGCCAAGAAGACTTTAACCACGCAGAAAGCATCGCCTCACCCTCCTTCATCCTTCATACCAGTCAATTGGAACTAAACCTCACGGTTTCTCTCTGCAAGACCGAGCTTCTCTCTCCGACAATCTCCTTGCCGTCCCAACAACTCGGGCCTTCTCAGTACAATCGACTGTGAGGTAACCATCTGCAGGCCTTTCCCTCTCTTATCATGTAGGCATCTTGTCTCCGTTCTTACTGAGTCGTTGGGTTGACAAATGCTGCTGTTCTCCCCTATTTCTACCGCCGCCCACTTAGTAGCTTTTGGTTCTCGGCCGACCCTCCTTATTGGTTGTGCTCTTCACGAACCTCGACGTGAGGTGCTATGCTGCCAAACCGTGGCCTCGCGGGCTGATGCCTTGGGTTTGACTTTGCCCCGACCTCACCAGGTCCGTTTGTAGTTGCTTTTCCCCTTTGGAGTTGCCCTCGGTTGCGGCCACCATAGGATTGGAGCAGTAGCTCCACAAGTTTGGGGCAATGCTGCGAGGTCATCTGGGTTCCTCATAGCCACCCCTGACCTTTCCCCCTTCCTTACCCAGCTCTGTTCTTACCCTCGTTTTCTCTTTTGTGCTCGGTCGACGAGCATCGCCATGGTAGTGGCATCTCGCAGGGAGGAGACTCCTCAATGCTCTGGCCCTGGTTGAGATCGCCAGCTTGATCAGATTCTTTGCCTGTGAAGAGGCTTAGTTTGAGCACCCTCTACTGGTCTGAGCTCCAGTAGGAAACTAATGGCGCGAGAGTCGGGGAAGACAATCCCTAGGGCAGAAGCCCAATCTCGCCCATGGTGTCTGTGACCTCCATGTCATGCCCATAAGGGTAAATTGGAGATTTGTACTTTTATTTACTATGTTGACCCAAATATATTACTGAATGATTTCTCTATAGTTCAAGTGACAACAATCTTTATTGATTCACATTTTTATTCGAGGGCAAAATTGTCTTTTGACAATTCGAATGTCTGTATATAACCAGCAATGCTTTAAAATTGTAAAATTCATAAGAAATTATCTGCTTATCCAAATAGGGCATATATATACATTTTTGAAATCAGAAAAATATGCCTGATTTATTGGGACATGTTTCACACCCAGATTTACAATCTACTGTAGGGTCGATTACTGAGTAAAAGATTTAATACATCTTATATTAATAGAATGCACACATATTATGACTAGGTTGAGACAACCCTGACCCTGTGCTTATGAGGTGTTACTGAACATCTAGGTCTGATCATAAGGTATGTACATCCTCTATTTTAATTTGGGCATTATTTGACTGAAACCTACATTTATTTTAATGAGGCATCTCTTGATCTCTTAATTTCTTATTGAAATCATTTCCTTGGACTCTCATATTTCTTGTTCTTAATTCATTATATTCCATGTGGTTGTTGAACTACTTTGTTATATGGGTTCTTGGACCCCACTTGTTACAATTGTCTTTTTATGAGAAATTCTCTAAAATGATAGTCTTGCTACTCTATTTATGCATGCTACATGTTTGACTAGAATATCTAGAATAGTGATACTTATGTACAACCATACTTATATAGGGTGTGCGTTTCTGCCCGGGGTGTGTGTTTCCACCCTTATTTCTTTTTAGGCCATGATCATGTGGTGTTATGGCCCTATTTTAGATATATTTAGTCTACATTGTTATGCATGCACATGTTTATTGTTCAAATATGAATCTGTAGATGATTGTTATGGAAAGACACTTTTATTATCATGCTTGTAATCTGAATTTAATATGCCTCATTTCTTTTGCTTCATTTCTTTTATTATATTCCTCTTGAACTTACCTAATTTCAAATAGCCCCCTCCTTGTGGGAACATCTCTTTTTGCACTTATAAACCTATATAATGCCCAAAGTGTTTTTATATGTGTACATACTCAGCCTTTGCTGACCTCTTTGTTGTTTCCTATGTTCTGGGTGATGTTCCTTTCCACCCAGGTTTAGGTACATTGGAAGATAAGAGCTCAAAAAGATCACCAACATGACATTGACTTAAGGATAGCTTGGAATGGCTGGGTTACCCTCTACTACTGGCTTTACTTGTACTTAGTTCAAGTTTTGTAAAATCACCTATTATGGTGAGGAACAATTGTATGAATAAATCATGACGTAACCTTATAATAGTTTTGTTTCCGCTGCTTTATTATTACATGGCTCTTTTATTATATCATTTTGAGTGGGTCTCCTTTTGGGTCTCACTCTTTACATGTGCCACACATCTTTTGTGGCATTACATGCATTCTACTTTGTGTATCACAACAATTATGTTTTATGATGACTTATCATATAATATTAAACTATGTTCTGGTGTCTTTTCTATTCTTTTTCTTTTTCTATTTTTGTTTCTAACTATGAGATTAAATTTGAGAACATATACTGATATGTAGCAATATTTTAAATTATATTCCACAAAAATGAAGTAAGCTTGAATTAAGGAAATTTTAAACTCTGGTAGTTCTACTTATAATATAAAAAATAAAGACCAACACTTTGCAGTGAGAAATGCAATATAATAGTTCTACCAATGAGATTTAGTTCTTGGTGTTTATGGAATGCAAGAGAAGATTACTACACTGCTCAAGATAAACATATCATTTTGTACGTTCGTGGAAATCCAAATGAAGCTTAATTATTGCACAAAGGAAACATTCAAAATCTAATTATTTAGACCATATCTAAATATAAAGAAGGGACTAGAATTCAAAGTCATGGCCTACTTACATATGGTAAGACAGATCCTATCCAAAAATACTACTTCTAGATCGAAATCTACATTTCTCCTAAAAAATGAACAGTTTCATCAGTCTTCATGTCATTTCTATAAGTAAAGGCTTTCAGGGTCATTACAACTATTGATTAGTGTGATGCCCCATGCCACAAACCACAAGGTAACTCAAAACTAATCACGGAAAAAAAACTTAAATGGACAGATTACCGAAAAATAATGAAAATTAAAACTATTTTCATAAAACTCCGAAACAACAAAAACCTTTACATATGAGTCCTTTCATGTCACAAGTTACTTACCATGTATGCCATCGACCTTCTATAAGAAAAATATCCCAACCATATATACATACCCACCATACCCATACATGAAAAGGACACACAAGAAAAACCACACATCGAACGCATGTCTACAAAACACATCCAAAACTATCCCAAAGACCTGACTGTACATGGATGACTCTAGGACTCTAGCAACAAAAGGACCACCAACAACATTCCCAACCTTGTTAGCTATTGTTCGTCTTGCTACTATTCAACCTCTGATGCGCAACCTCTACTTCCTTGTACACGTCCACCTAAAAAGATGTGGTAAACCCACGGGGTGAGATTCCAAATCTCATTGGGAGATATAACTCTCCACCAACACTATTATTAGCACATAAATGATGATTAAAGAATAACATTAAGGCCACAACTAAGCAGGTAATCATTACTAGCAAAATGAGAAATTGCAATTAGATTATGAAACATCTTATCATCATAAAAGGAATATGAAGAACATGTATATTCACTACCAACTATACTGTACAAAAGCAAACAAGGCCTCCTCTAATATTTTTGTGTTTGAACCTAAGCAAGTATTCTACACGGATGATTACATGTTTTATTATGCCTTGAGGATATGAGTCATACCACCCAAATCCAACCGACCACTGCTAAGTCAAAATCAGTGCCATACAAGGTCAATGGAAGAGCCAGAATCCATGACCTCACCCCCTCGGTTAGTATGAGTGAACATGTAGTGGCATCACCTGTAACATATTGAAACTTCAACATATTCTCTTTTTGGCCCTTTCCCAGTATTTTCCTTTCATTTCTATCCTTTTTTGGCCTTTATGTTTAATTAGTGGAATTTATAGTGGTTTGGTGAACATTCATGCACTATTTGTACCAATAAAAGGGTTTATGCACAAATACCTCAGTGAAAGTTTATTTAAGGACCTTAATTAGGTGTTCCAAACCTTAATATAACTTATTTATGTGTTTTGAAATCATAAAATGAGGCTAAGTTTCAAATTGGTTCAATTTGAATGTTGTTTGTGCAATTTTAGGAACATTCTGGACTTTTATGCAATTTATCAGATTGGTAGGTTTTCTTTGCAAATTATCACATGCATTATAATACTTAGATATTCCCTTACCATTCTCGAGATTTTTAACCATGGGGAACCTAGTTGCACTTTGGTTTGAAGGTGTTTCTATCCAAGGGCATTTTAGGGATTACCCTCTTTATAAATGAGCTTATCTTTAAAAGCTATCAACCAATGGGGTTATTTCTTTGATTTGAGGACGGTGGGGATGGCCTAGAAGTCTCCATGGGCTTTTAGGACCGACATTTGATATACAAGAAGTCTCTATGAGCTATCCTCTTGCATGGACATGAAGTCCCAGGCTAGGGACACATGGAAAGTCCCATAGACACATCATGCTTGCCCCCTTCTTTATAAATCCATGTCTACCCCTTCCCAACTCCCAATTCAAAAACTCTTGCTCTCTTTCTCTTTCCACCATATTAAAACAACGTTCCTACTCTTTTTGGCCTTGAAGGTGTTGTCCTAAGGTAAAAGAGAGTGCTTACTTTGGTGAAGAAGGCTCCCGGGGTTCCAAATTTGCTTTATTTAGGGTTTCTAAAGCTCCTTCTTGGTGATTTTGACCAAAAATAGTAAGCTTACTTCTTTCCTTCCCTATTTTCAGGCTGTTAGTATTCCTCCCACATTCTTACAGGTAGGAACCATGGCCTTCCATAGTGAAACCTCACATAGAGCCCTTAAACACCTCATCTCCATGTTCTTTTGCTAGGGTTTTTCACCTCTAAAGTGGAGAAGGTACTTCTTGCTTGAGATAGGAGCTTTGTTGGAGAAAGCAGCCTCCTTAGCTCGGGAACCTTGCTGCTTGAACCTATCCACTTTACTAGAGGTGATTGTATAACCCCCATCTCATATATTGCTTACTACATGCTTAAAACGCACGCTTCTATGTTTAAAATCGATGATCTCCATCTCTATTTACCATGTTCTTCTAGGGTTTTGGTTTCTTGCTGCTTTACCTTCTCTAGAAGATCTATTTTGGTTACCTTTGAAACTCCAAACCCTAATCTTGGGTCAAATGGTGTTCTCTCTCTCTCTGCTTATCTCAGTCAGTTTGATGATGTGGAAATTTCCTATTGGCCTCTTTTGAGAAATTCATAACTATTTATTCCCTTTCCAAAAATAAAAAGAAAATATGCTTTGAACTCCAAAAAATGTGCTCTTTCTAACAAAAATAGTTCTAAGGTTTTGTTTGGAGTTTTGTCGAAAAGAGTTTTTAGAAAATGAATTAAATACCTAAAAATCACCAAAAAATATACTTTAACCTTCATGACTCCAAAATATGCAAAATTATATGTTTTCTTAATTAGAAGAACATAACTAGATCAATGGTGATACTTTTTGAGTCTAAATCAAAGTTTTGTGCAAAAAGTCGAAAATAGGGGTTTTCTTTACATTAATGCATATAGCATACCCTAATACATGGTTATACACTAGAATAGAAGTTGGTCTTGGACTCAATAAAGTGATGAAAGTTGATAGTTGAAATCGCATGAGAGGTATGTGCATATCTAACCCTTTATTTGGAATACTTGTGAACCAACCTTACTTTCCCTAATGAGTCTTTATTGAACCCGGTTTCCTCTACTCATGAATATTTTGATGTACTTGCCACAAAATTAGTATTGATGTTTTATTTCATGGGTCTTGGAACCCCACTACCATATTGCAATTATATGACTATTTATCTTGCCAATTTACTACTTCTTATGCATGATGGTTTATTTGACTATTTAGCTATAGTAGTGGTACTTATGTACAACCACCCATAGTAGGGCATGTGTTAATTCGCCCTAGGGAACATCTTATTATCCCCCTTATAAAAATATGTGTAGGTGACTGGGAATGTATTAATTCTCCCCTCACCTATAGGTTGAGGTCCGATAGGTGCCTCAACCCTACTTAGTTAATGTAGTCCAATATTGATCATTCATGCAATTCATTATTATATGATGGTTTTTGGAAAGAATCTATTTTTTTATATGCCTCATCCTCTTGGCCCTCTCATCATGTGATGAATTCATATATTTATGCTTCAGTGTTATCATTATCTTTTGTACTTGTTTAATATTTTGACACATACCTTGTTTCCTTTCCCTTTTGTTGGGTGCTCTCCCAACCACCCATGTTAGGACAAGTTGTTGAGTTGGAACATAGCTTTGGGCATGGACCTAGCACTTGGATATGTTGCTTTGGAGACACGATTTGAAGTAGTTTAGACTTCCCTCTATCTAGATCCTTTTTGTTGTATCTTGTTGTAAACCCTAATGGGAGATTTTGATGTACTTGTGTAATCTTTTATGAAAGTTGAATATAGTCAGCTCTTTTTATTCCGTTGCTACACTTTGGCCTTTTGGATAACATTATAATAAATTTGGAAGATTTATAATTATTCCAACATACCTTTGAGTGTGTTTGGAATGGATGTTAATTCTTCAAAATTTTAGTAAGGGGGTGATCCTGCCTCCTTACAACATGGTATCAAAGCCCATGGTAGTCGGAATCTGATTATTTCAATTTTGTCTCCCTAATTAGAATACTTGCCTTACCTTTAAGTGACATGTTTTTCCTAGAGTTGATCAATAGATGTGAAGGGTTAATTTAGGATCCTATAGTTTCACATTATAATAAAGACGAATAGATCCCTAAAATACTTACAACTAAAATATGCATAAGTAACCATAGTAACTTGAGGTTGTTTAGCTTGGCCTTTGGGCAGCTACTAGGACATGAAGTTGAAAGCAAAGATGTCTAGAAAGGATCAGGGTTCAGGGGCTGGCAAGATTTTCCTCTGCACCACTAGCTTGGTTTATGAGGACTCTCGAATTCATATGATACCGGCCTGACCTGAGCTGATATAAGTTGTCCGAAATAGCATGATTTTAGGCAATAGTAGCCTTATACATCTATATGATTTATCTTTAGGGACCCTAATATGTTGAACTAGTCTCCTAGGTGTAATGACTTGTTTGAGGATGGATACCCAATATAGTTCCCTTATGACCCATAGAACCACATGTTTGGATAGTTGTCCCTAGAACCTAGACTTTGAAGTTGGTGTTTAGTAAGCAATCAGAGTGCACAGTAGAAGCGTGATGGATCTTATACAAGTCTTAGTTAGACTCACCCTTTTACCTCTATATTAGTTTGGTTTGGTAGGTCAAACCTTTTAATGGGTGGTAATAGTTGGTTTGATGATGTTTGGGTAGTTATATTTCAAGGATGAAATCCTTTTTAAGGGGATGGAGTCATGTAACATACTGAAATCTAGCTACTCTGACCTTAGAAACCCTAACTCCCTAATTAGTAAGTTAGTGTGCTTGAATACTTAGTTTTAACCAAACAAGTTATAGTTGTAACCCCACATGCTTGTTGGTATCCTAAAGAACATATAATGGTCATCTAATGAATAATTCACCTATTAATTTGAACCCTAATGAATATCTAATGCACGTAATATGAGTAACTCACATATTAATACTAATAGTGGGTGCACATTATGCTAAAAATGTCTTGGACCAATAAACCCTAATGATATGATGAGCAAGATAATTGTAACCTAATCATGGATTTAATGCATGCTAATAAGGTATAGGTGAAGAAGAATGATCATGTTAACCTAAACCCTAAGTTGTAATCATCTAACCTTAACCTATACATCCTTAATGACATTCTTGATACATTAGTGACATTAGGTGTCATAATGAGATAACATACTTTAATACACATAAATGATATATGATCACCTAATCATAGATTAATCAGGTCATCAATATGAAATGTATATCACCTTGTTCTCTAATACACACCTAATTAATCACCTAATCATTACTTGGTATGTGAATCAAATCATTAATATGTAATATGTCCCACCTTGATCACTAAAATACATATAATGACTTCAATATGGATAAGAAGAAAATATATTCACAAAAATGTGCATAATCAATATCAAGAAGTGAATAAATATGAGAAAACAATTAATGATGACATTAGTGTAAAAAAATGGTAATGTGACAATGTTTAATATAGATATCAATAATTGATGTGACATTATTTGGATTAATTGTAACAAATTGGATAAAGTGTCCTATTTCAAACAAAATAATCTGATACAATTGATAATGGAGTCTAAATCCAAATTATTAAAGATAATGGTCAGATATAATAATGCATATTAAGATAATTTAGTATAACTCGAGTTGTGCTTAAATTCCAAATGAGGGAAATAAGAAACATATATGGTTTCAATAATAATAATGAAAAATAACTCTTTTGAATATAACGAGACACAATTAAAAGAATAACGAGGATGATGTAATATCATAATGAATATAATGCTAATAAGCCAAAAATGTTAAAAAGAAATCTTAATAGTGGAACCCTTAGTGATACATAGGAACCTATCCTATGTGGAGTTGCTTGAGAAGATTCTAAACTCCCAAGTTAAGCAGTTGAAAAACAAGGAGTTTGAGTTAGTGAAAGTTTTGGTGGAAGCTTTATGGAAACAACTTGGGAGTTTAGTGTTGGGATGTTGCATACTCACCCTACTCTCTTTGCTTGTGATTTCGAGGGCAAATATTCTTTAAGGGGTGGAGTGATGTAACATACTAAAACTTCAACATATTCTATTTTTGGCCCTTTCCCAATATTTTCCTTTCCTTTCTATCCTTTTTTGACCTTGATGTTTACTTAGTGGAATTTATAGTGGTTTGGTGAATATTTATTCACTATTTGTACCAATAAAAGGGTTTATGCACAAATACCTCAGTAAAAGTTTATTAAAGGACCTTAGTTAGGTGTTCCAAACCTTAATATAACTTATTTATGTGTTTTGAAACCACAAAATGAGCCTACGTTTCAAATTTGGTTCAATTTGAATGTTGTTTGTGCAAGTTATGCAGTTTTAGGAACATTTTGGACTTTTATGCAATTCATCTAATTGGTAGGTTTTCTTTGCAAAGTATCACATGCATTATAATCCTTAAATATTCCCTTACCATTTTCAAGATTTTTAACCATGGGGAACCTAGTTGCACATTGGTTTGAAGGTGTTTCTCTCAAAGGGCATTTTAGGGATTACCCTCTTTATAAATGAGCTTATCTTTAAAAGCTATCAACCAATGGGGTTATTTCTTTAATTTGAGGACTATGGGGATGGACTAGAAGTCTCCATGGGCTTTTAGGACCGACATTTGATATACAAGAAGTCTCTATGAGTTGTCCTCTTGCATGGCCATGAAGCCCTAGGCGAGGGACACATGGAAAGTCCCATAGACACATCATGCTTGCCCCCTTCTTTATAAAGTCATGTCTACCCCTTCCCAACTCCCAATTCAAAAACTCTTGATCTCCTTCTCTTTCCCCCATCTTAGAGAAACATTCCTACTCTGTTTGTCCATGAAGGTGTTGTCCCAAGGTAAATGAGAGTGTTTACTTTGGTGAAGAAGGCTCCTAGGGTTCCAAATTTGCTATATTTAGGGTTTTTAAAGCTCATTCTTGGTGATTTCGACCAAAAATAGTAAGGTTCCTCCTTCCCTTCCCTATTTTCATGTTTTTAGTATTCCTCCCACCTTCTTACAGGTCAGAACCATGGCCTTCCATGCTGAAACCCCACCTAGAGCCCTTAAACACCTCATCTCTATGTTCTTTTGCTAGGGTTTTTCACCTCTAAAGTGGAGAAGGTACTTCTTGTTTGAGATAGGAGCTTTGTTGGAGAAAGAAGCCTCCTTAGCCCGGGAACCTTGCTGCTTGAACCTGTCCACTTTTAGAGGTGATTTTTATAACCCCCATGTCATATATTTCTTACTACATGCTTAAAACTCATGCTTCTATGTTTAAAATCGATGATCTCGATCTCTATTTACCATGTTCTGCTAGGGTTTTGGTTTCTTGCTGCTTTACCTTCTCTAGAAGATCTATTTTGGTTACCTTTGAAACTCCAAACCCTAATCTTGGGTCAAATGGTGTTCTCTCTCTCTCTATCTCTCTCTCTCTCTCTCTCTTTCTGCTTATCTCGATCGGTTTGATGATGTGGCAATTTCCTATTGGCCAGTTTTGAGAAATTCATAATTATTTATTCCCTTGTCCAAAAATAAAAAGAAAATATGTTTTGAACTCCGAAAAATGTGTTCTTTCTAACAAAATAGTTCTAAGGTTTTTTTGGAGTTTTTTTCGAAAAGAGTTTTTAGAAAATGAATTAAATACCGAAAAATCACCAAAAATATACTTTAACCTTCATAACTCCAAAATATGCAAAATTATATGTTTTCTAAATCAGAAGAACCTAACTAGATCAATGGTGATATTTTTAGAGTATAAATCAAAGTTTTGTGCAAAAAGTTGAAAATAGTGGTTTACTTTACATTAATGCATATAAAATACCCTAATACATGGTTATACATTGGAATAGGAGAAGTTGGTCTTGGACTCAATAAAGTGATGAAAGTTGGTAGTTGAAATCATATGAGAGGTATGTGCATATGTAACCCTTTAGTTGGGATACTTGTGAACCAACCTTACTTTCCCTAAGGAGGCTTTATTGATCCCGATTTCCTCTACTCATGAATCTTTTGATGTACTTGCCACAAAATTAGTATTGATGTTTTATTTCATGGGTCTTGGAACCCCACTATCATATTGCAATTATATAACTATTTATCTTGCCAATTTACTACTTATGCATGATGGTTTATTTGACTATTTAGCTATAGTAGTGGGACTTATGTACAACCACCCATAGTAGGGCGTGTTAATTCGCCTTGGGGAATGTCTTATTCTCCCCCTTATAAAAATATGTGTAGGTGACTGGGAATGTATTAATTCTCCCCTCACCTATAGGTTGAGGTCTGGTAGGTGCCTCAACCCTACTTAGTTAATGTAGTCCAATATTGATCATTCATGCAATTCATTATTATTTGTAGGTTTTTGGCAAGAATCTATTTTTTTATATGCCTCATCCTCTTGGCCCTCTCATCATGTGATGAATATATATATTTATGCTTCAATGTTATCGTTATCTTTTGTACTTGTTCAATATTTTGACACATACCTTATTTCCTTTCCCTTTTGTTGGGTGCTCTCCCAACCACCCAAGTTTGGACAAGCTGTTGAGTTGAATCAGGAGAACATAGCTTTGGGCATGGACCTAGCACTTGGAGATGTTGCTCTGGAGACAAGATTTGAAGTAGTTTAGACTTCCCTCTATCTAGATCCTTTTTGTTGTATCTTGTTGTAAACACTAAAGGGAGATTTTGATGTACTTGTGTAATCTTTTATGAAAGTTGAATATAGTCAATTATTTTTATTCCGCTGCTACACTTTGGTCTTTTGCATACCATTATAATAAATTAGGAAAATTTATACCTATTCCAACATACCTTTGAGTGTGTTTGGAATGGATGTTAATTCTTTAAAATTATAGTAAGGGGGTGATCCCACCTCCTTACATCACCACTCAAACTACTACCAGTGACATATAGTCCAGCTGTACAAGTCTAGCCCGTCTTGGTATAGGTCACGGCGCTAGAGGAACTGAGCTACGACCCAAAACCACACTCCCACTAGGGTATGACCTGCAGCCAATCATGTATCACATGTTACTGAGCTACGGCCCGCAGCCGCACTCCTGTTAGGGTATGGCCCCGCAGCCAATCCTATATCACATGTTACTAAGAGACCAACTCATGCTTGGTTGTCTCAAATATCCTGGACATAAGGGGATATTCATCCTCACCCCCACATATTTAAAAAATATGCGCTTAGAGTTAAATTTGTTTCACCATTCAACAAGTGCTGACACTGAATGGATTTATGGCACAGGGTAAATCTACATGATTAAGTTCCACTTGATTAGTTAAGTCAATTAAGTATCTTTTAGCATCAATCAAGTTACAATGTATAAAATCATAATAAATTCTATAGAGATAAGGGCATAGTACTCTTCCAGCAGATACAAACATATAGGGTACAAACTTGTCACACTATCACCACATGATGCTTGTATCATTGTCATTCACAACATTATCAACAAAGCCACGTGCCATGGGATATCAATCCCTCAACTCATCTCATATTAGGCTACAAGTCACTGCCAGGTCATAGGACCATTCACAACATCATTATGATATCACAAGTGCCTCAACATGCCTCTCAAGGCTCATTTAACATGTATCATATCATGCTCACCATAACATGCACTAGCTCATAATACATGCATGGTTAGAGTTGATAAGAAAAAGAGAAGGACAACCACATAACATTATAATCCTTTCATGATAGAGAAATAATCAACCTCATTATTCACTATCAGGGTTAGGGTTTCCTTTTTAATTGATTAGGGTTTACAAGATTGGTTCAATCATCAACCCTAGAACCATCGCTCTCCATCATCTTAGAGTGTAAGGATTAGGGAGCATCAGTGGAGTTGATTAACCAACATTCTAAACAACATTGTATATGGCTAATGTATCATACTTATATGGTTATCATTAGGTGTTCACATGTGTTCCTCATCCACCTACCATCACCCTATGTTGACCACATAACTACATAGGTCACGACCACCTACTATGCTAGATGTCCCGACCGCAACCTTCATGTGCCTCAACCATCCACCAACTCTCAACATATAGGCCATGTCGTGCCAGTGACACTTTGGGTTAGGGTCTCACCAAAGAATCTCGACCAGAGGTGTCTCGACCCCAACCCATGTCACGACCCAAGACAAGCAACCCTCACCCATCTCGTGACTTAAGACCATCATGGTCATGACCCTACTCTCTAGGGTGAGTCTCAACTCAAGCAAAATAGAAACAAAGCCCCAACACCAAGGTAACTTGACCACCACCCATCAAGGGTCTCAACCTAACATCACTAGGTCGAACTCAACCTCAAAGGAGCATCTCGACCCCAGAACCTATCAAGGTCATTACTATCATGAGGGGAGTGTTGTGACCTCCCAAGATGCCCCACCTAGGTCGCCAAACAGAACTGAAACTGAAGGTGAAACCATGGTTACCATAAAAGGTCACATACAACCGATCACCAAAACCCTAAGTCCTGGGTCAAGAAACTATCGAGCTAGAAACTTAGCCAAGGAAGAGAAAACCAAGCTCAAGATAGCTAAAATTGCACCTAACATCCCTCCAACCTCTAAGTGTACAAACACCCAGTATGAGGGTAAGGTTAAGAGCAACACATGGAGAAAAACTTCACAACACATCATCCACCAAAATGGGTACACAAGGTTAGGGTTCCGGATTGCTTCCAGACCAAGCAAGGGATCACCACCAAACAAGCTCTAGAGATTACCACTAAGAACAAGCATGGTGTGAAGGAAACTTAGAGGAGGAAAATAGTAATAAGAATTATAAAGAAGTGCAATAATAGAGTAGGTTTAGTGTTATATAACCCACCTTAAGAAGATCACCACCAAAGCTTCAAGCACTCGATCCAAGGGTTGGAAAAGCTCCACCAAAAGCTCCACACTCGACCATAAGAGCACCTCAAGAACAAGAGGACACCAAGATCAAAGGGTATCTCAAGAAGAAAACAAAACCTAAAAACCAAAATAAAAGAAAGAAGGGGGAAAAGAGAGAAGAAACTCCCTCTCACTTGGGTGCCGCCTTGTCAAAACATGGCCTATTACCCTTGTGATGAGAAGCTTACTCTCAAGAACGACCACCATGTTCAAACACAGTCTAAGGCCAAGAAAGAGGAAGAAGACGGGGTAGAAGATCCAAAGAAAACATCAAAGAAAGAAGATAAACACTCACTAAGATTGGAGATGACCAAGGATCACCACTAGCACCACATGCAAGGGATGAACCACCTCCAAGGCACCAAGAACACTCCTTCTTACTCCACCTTGCTCCAAGGACGAGCACAAGAGAAGGGAGGAAGAAGATGACCGAAAAGAACCACTTGGATGGAGAGAAGAGGGTTCATATTGCAAAGGAGGAGGGAGATAAGATAAAGGATGAGGTGTCAACAAGATGGGGCACTAAAGAGACACTTGTCCACAAAAAGGACCAACATGCATACACATGCAACCACTTAAGCATGACATGAAAGACATGGTGATACACTCTAGGTAGTGTCTAGACCATCTAAGAAACTCCACCCTCTATGTTGTGACCGTGACACACCAAGGGTTCCATGGTCGCGACACACCCTAGCAACACCACTAGGTCGCAACACCAAAACCACAACAAGCAACCTAGGTCGAAACACACCTCTCCAAGCCTTTGTCTCGACCCAATACAACCTTGGTCATGACCACCACATCAAGGGGAAGTGTCTCAATTGTGATACCCCCTCAACAAGCCCTAGGTCACGACCTAGGTCAAGACAAACCACCAAAGGTCACAAGGTCAAAGCACACCAACCCTAGGAAACCCTAATCACCACTAAGGGTGACACCACTCAACCAAGGGTCAAACAAAGTGCCCCAAAGCACCATACTCTCTCTCATGAATCTAGGAGAGAGAAATAACACTCTAGGGGTGGAAAATTGCACATCAACCCCCTATATTGGGTAAATTGCAATTTGTACCAAAATTAGCACAAAACACACAAACAACATCCAAACAAGCTCAAACTTGAAACGTAAGCACACCACAAGCCCTAATCACGTCTCAAAAGATTAGTGCAAGGTTATAAGCACATGACTAAGCCAAAACAATAGGGTTACCCCAAAACTCAGGTCAGGGTCCTTACAATTAGTGTTTCTAGGTGCATGTATTTGACTCTCTGAGAAAATTCTAGAATCATACACACGATCTTATGTTCTAGTGATTACTAGGGCATATTATCTTACCCTATGTGATAGATGAGCTACATAATTTAGGGTTAGGGTATTGGTCAACTTCACTTTTATCATCTCACTACATTAACCCTACCCTTAACATTGATTTAGGATTTACTTATGTCAGTCCTAATGTACAATCAGTTGGCTGTAGCATATATCATTTTGCCCTACTTTGTAAACCAAGTTGTCTTACTAGTATAATGTTTTTAATACCAATGTTCCACAATTTATAAGAGGATTTCATACGTTATTGATCTTGATTTAACTTATAAAAACACTTTGTATAATATTATTACACAATTTTGCATAGTTTCCCTGATTATGTTTAGGGTAGCTATATCATTCCTTAGCATCTTACTTGTATAGTTATTAATCACAAAATAAGTCCATAAAGGTTATTGAATTAGATGTCATATTTTTTCAATATTTTTGAGATAATAAGATGTACTTATCTAGATTAATTCCTTGATTCCCAAAAAATATTAATTCTTTGATTATAAACAATACAATGTAATGATCACTAATTATTATATATACATTATCACAATGCATAAAAAGTCTAACATTATTGTCCCATCAGGTTTAGCATATTATTTTGAGGCTAGGTTAAAATTTTGTATTTATTTGATATATGTATTGTTTCCTATGATTTTCTAAACTTATAACATGAGCTCTAATGAACCCAAACATAGATAAATATTACTTTTTTCCTCATTACCATGTGAACTATCTTTGTGGAATTCTTTTCCTGACTTAGTTGGTACTAGGATGTTAGGAGTGAGATGTCATGAGGTTTTAATGAATGAGTAAAATATTCAAGACTTCAATAGAAGAAATATGGATAAATTTCCAATTTGAGACAAAGTATGCAATTGTTCCACACTGACAAGTTTAAAGTTAAAACTATATTTTTAGAATTTGCTTAGAGGTAGATATGGGGAAGATAGAATTATAATAAAAATATGAATAACTAATAGTAAAGGAATCAATTATTATGCCAAAAGTTACCTTTTTCCTTAAATCATGAATTTGTGTCTTAAAAAGTTTAGGGCAAAATTGGCTTTTAATTCGGATTCATTGGGTCCCAATTGTTTTACTTGTCAATTTTCATCTTATTTGCACTTTGTTTACTATTCCAATTTGACTAGGAGAGAAAAGGAAAATCAATTTAATGTCACTTTAATCAGAATCTGATTTAGATAAGGTTTTCTAAACTATTTAAGTGTGGCATTGTCATGCTATGCTTACAATTTTGAGATTGCGCACTCCTTACTGACTGTTGGATTTAGATAAGATGTCAGGTGCCTCATCCCTACCTCACACTTAATTCAGAAACCAGCTATTGACCACTCAACAAAGTAAATTTGTGATTTCTCCCTCTACCCTTCATATTTATTTGAGATGTTTTTTCCAATGTGTTTCTTATGTGAATCTACACTCAATGATCCCTTGCTTGATACATATTTCCAAAATTTCAAGATTTGCCCAATTTTCTCTCTTAGCCTCTCAGAGCCACAACCTCTAGAAACCCTAAAGCTAAACCCCATCTATATATACGTACCCCAATCACCGTTATCCACATTACAACCTTTATTTGGCCCTAATCTTACTCAACTTGATGATATTCATTGCAACCAGGTTGTTTTTCTCTCAATCATATTAGCCCTCACCGTCGGCAACACTCTTCACCCCCTTCTTTCTATGCAATAGGTTGTTATAGCCCAAGCAACGTTGGTTTGGTTTTCCTCACTTCTTGTCATCACTGACCTACTTCATGTATTAGTCATGGTGTGGATAGAGATTGAAAAGGATCCTTGTATTTTCTGTGTTTTTCCCTCTATCATCACCCTCATCACTTTCATCGTTTATCTCGTTGGGATAATTTGGTCATTCTTCTTTCTCTTTTTTTCTTTCTAAATGTGAGTTTTAATCACTTGTAGGTTTACAATATCAACCTGTCATGCCCCCTAGTCTAGAATGATAATACAAGGCTAAGATCATCCTTTTGCAAATTATTTTTCCCAGTAAATCAAGCAATGCTATGAAGTTGTAAAATTCATATATTTTTACTAGAAGCTCAAAAAATATATAAATTATATTTTACAATTGTGAGATTTTTCTCTATCTTTTGGCATAGTTTTCATTGTCTTGATTCCAAAGTTTTAAAGATTGGATTTTTAGGATGTCAATCTCTTTTATTTTCTTATTAATAATTGAAGGAACATTATAAATAACAAAATTAAGAAAGTGGATCTGATCTATAAATTAGTAACCCTAAACCTAGCACTAGGTTAATAACAAGAGTCAATATAGAGTTTATTGAATCATTCAATTTCTAGGGTTTTATCTAACATATCATAAAGTTCTAGACCCTAATTGAAGAACAACACAACATATGTAGGTTGAGGTGACTTTAGGCTTGGAAGGTTAGGAAATGGTCTCTGATTTGATACTCAAGTCAAGGTATGTTACATATCCTAAACTATATATTTAATAAAATGATCTTGTTCTATGTGACACTTTAAAACCTTGATTTCCTTAGTGAAGTTATTTCCTTGAATTGCTCTTATTTGAAGGACCCCTTTTGTTGTTAAAATCTCTTTCATCATTAAGATCGTTGGGTCTTTTGTTATGGGTCTTTTGACCTCACATAATATTCAAGGGATGTTCTCATCACCCATGTTTTGATTTGGACTTACTTATTATTTTATATGTATCATGTGATGACTACTAGCACAATATAATATGTGGATTTTGTTGTGGATGTGTAAATCCCACACTTAATAACACAGAGGTGATAATTCATGCAAGTGATATCATCAGGGCAGATGTGTATCCTGTCCTGCTCAGAGTAGATGTGTATATGTTCCTACTCACCCCATATTTATGGTATATGTGTTAATTCCTACCAATATATTTATGTTGATCTAGTATTGTTACATATAAAAACACATGAGTATTTCCTCCTTTTATGTTAATCGTCTAACTAGTAGGATTCATTATGTACCCTTAGTTGGCTCGTCCATTTAATTTGTGAACTCTTTTGAAATTCTCTCTTAGATTTACCTTTATTGAGACCTCTTTATTTAATCTTACACTAATACCTATTTGTTATTTACTGCACATAGTCAACATTCACTAACATCATTTCTCTTGTTTTTCTTCTCCCTCCAAGTGTTGTTTTCAACCCATCTAGAGGTAGCACAACCCAAGGTTCAACAAGAGGGAGACTTTGTGCAAGACCATGATGAGTTATGAGATGGGTGAGTAGTTCGCCGCAGTTCAGTCCTAATAGCCTAGATTCATTTTTTGTTATATACCTTGAATGAACCTTGTGTTAAGTTTAGACAAAGAAACCTTGTAATAGTTAGATTTATTTTTCGATTCCACAAAACCATGATTCCTTTGTCCATATGTTTGAGAAAATATTATACTCCCCTTTTATTTAGTCATTGCTTTTAGTCATGGGGTTTTATGCAAATTTGTTTTCTTGAATTATGGAGTGGTTCCCTCCCAGGCCCCACTCCTTACATCAGTCAACTGATCACATTACAAAAATATATAAATGAAATATACTGGAAATCAAAGACCTAACCCATGACTCTCAAAAATCAAGGGGGGGAACATGAATGCCCTTGTGTGGAGAAACGTCGCTCAAAAGTAGTTAGGGAAAAATTACAAAATATATTGCTGAAATTCGCTCCAGGAAACACCTCGATAATGCCCTGACAGATCAAGATTATCCACTATGATTTCATAAAGGAGTATATATCAAATAGAATTATGATTAGATATAGGATCCTTGTGTGATGTCAAATCTAGAGACCCCTCATACAATGTAGGTGACTACCGAAGGGACAAGCTTGACTTGTCAGAAAATCAACATGAAAACAAGCAACCAAGATGGAAAGAACCAGAGGGATCATCCTTCACTAGCATATGGGGTGATTGTAAGAAGAACATCAAAGGAAGGATACCTATGAATGAAGGCAAAGAGGGCTAGAAACGTCCATCGCTATTAAAAGAGGAGTGTATAAAGGACATTGAAATTTTGCAAACTACCATTGAAGCTGAGTGGACATGAGTTGGAGAAGATCTAGATGGCCCACTTAAGTCTTCTCATCTACTTTCCTATAGCTGAAAATTATTGGGGATCCTCAAAGGTGAAACTTTACCTTATCCAAGAGATGATAGTAGAGGGGGCCTCTAAGAAAAATCCACTACGTTTGGGGGTGATGCCAAGTGTGTTGAAGTCTCATGGTCGTTTTGGCACAAACGATTTAATTTCTTTGATGTAGTTTTTGAGAATGGAAGCAAGGTGTCACCGATATGAGATGGAGTGGTTTGGGTAGTTTATGAAGTGAAGAAGACCAATTGATAAGTGTAAAAGAACTTTATGGCCTGAGAGAAGCTTTTCTAGTTCCCATAAGCAAGGGAAAGCTTCAAGAAGGTTGTCTACAACCAGTGCACATGAGGAATGTGGCTGCCAATTTGTGTGGTTTCTCATAGGGTAGTTTTAGGATTTGATTAAGGGCATAAATGGTGTGCAATGATCTCCTGAATTCAATGGTGAATACCATTCCCCAAAAGGTTGGGTGAATTGCAAAATAAATCACAATCCATTAGTCGCGAGTTTTCTTGTTTTGAAGGAGACAAAGGCTGAAGAAATGTGGAAGGGTTGGACGGTTGTGATCAAGTCATTCAGGTGGAACCTAGATCTGAGACTTCCTAGAGAGTGCAATCCAACATAAAATGTGAGAAAATTTGAGAAGACGGGAATAAAACATTATTCTAGCAATTACATAGTAAAAAACTTCTGATTAATCAAACAATCCAAAAAAATCTGAAATTTTTACCAGTTGTCTTATTTTGAGTGTAGAGTATTCTAGTAGGGTTAATTTCGGTGACCAAAAGGGTTTTAGAATTGAAACACAAAAAATATTTAAGTAATTTTATATGACTAATTGTATAAAACAGTTAAGTATTGAAATTTTGTATAGAAATAATTTAAGATGTTAATTTTACACATTTTCTCTTCATAGGAAAATTCTTGGTGCATGATAAGTACCCTAATTAAATTCATGTGGCCTCCTGGCTATTTAATGACCATGAATACTATGCCCTTAAAAATTGTAATCAAGTACTAAAAAAATGAGGACGTTACAATCTTACCCACATCAGAGGGAATTTTGGCCTCGGAATTCAATTTAACTAATGTTGTCTACCCACATTAGGTTCCTAATTCTATCTTGATTTTCTACTTACTCATCTATGTTTAGCTATATGCCCTTGACATGCATTCTTGGGTTATAATATATTTCAATTAGGTTTCGGTACCACCTACCTCAATTTTTCCATGTCAAGTATGCTTTTGTTCTCAACTCCTTGTATATGGCAGTCGATCATAGATCTGAAGATGGTATTTGTTATCACACTCATCTTAACACCTCACAAAACACATGTCTCATACCATATGCACTAGGAAGAGTGAGACAAGCATGATAAATATACACTTATGCCCATAGCATTACCTCTAAAATGTCCCATAATGTCATGTCCCATACCACAAACATGTGGGAAAACAGACGGGGCATGCTACATGAAAAACTATAATTTACCTGTAAAATCTGGAGCAGCTAGGCATGTTACCCTACTTCATATCTCAACTTCTATTGCTTGACTTAACCTTTAACTTGGATCCTACTATCTTTCATTCACTTCTTTTATAACTAAGACTGCTAACTGTCTTTCTAAATAGGTACTCTAGTGTCACTCGGATTCTAGTTGGCAATCTAAACTAAGAATGTGAGAGTCTTTCTGTCATCTATCTACATTATTTCTCTAATACCATACTTAACACCCCAATTTTCAAATCACACAAGTGAAAGCAGACATTTTTTTTTCTTCTGGGAGTGTCGTGAACATTATATGCATAACATTAATGACAGACAATAACCATTACATGCTATCTATGAAAGAAATACTCATTACATTCTTGGGAAAGGATTTTTATAACATCATATACAACCTGAACTTTGATACAATGAGGCAATTATATACAATTCCAATCTCAAATAAATGACTATGTAGATGGCACCCCACAAAGAAATCCTCCTAAAATTGTGGATGTATACTCTTATCTTGACCTCCTCCTAAATCTGACTACCTGGGAACATCTCGTCCCTAACCATGCATAAAGGAAAAATGTAACGCCATAGGATTTAAGGTCTCATATAAAATGATCTTAAAATGAACTATTGGACTACCCATATCACCAAGATGTACCTCCTTTTCATGTAGCCCATCACTAAAGAACTTTGTGGTTAAGCATGCTCAGCCAGAGTAGTATTAGAATGAGTGACCAATCGAGAGTTTATCTTGGCTTGCACGTGAGTGAGGACAAAACACATAGTTATTGCTAGTGGTGGTCTGTGGGGCCATTCTTCATTCCTAAAACTCTACTAGAGCCTTGGCCAGGGGGCCCATACATTACAAATGGTATCAGATCCACCCCCCAAGTAAGTGGAGCCCACATGGGCATGTGAAATGCAAGTCTTGAGTTGTGCGGTCCAAGCATGTTGGAAAAGAGTTGTCCATGGTGATGTAGCCACCCTTGTACTGGTATTCCTTGATTGGGAGTTGAGTGTCCATGGGCCATTATGGGCCTGCACTGAATGGGGAAATATTATGAGGCCATGTAGTTGAGCCTTGATGAGGACATCAAGAGTTTAAGTGAGAGATATTCTAACTTACCAAGATTTGAGGTCTAGGATAAAATGATCTTAAAAGGAATGATTATACTATCCATTCACCAAGGTGCACCTCCTTTTCAAGGAGTCCATCACTAAAGAACTTTGTAGTTAAGCATGCTCAACCTAGATTAGTACTAGGATGGGTGACTAGTCGAGTAGTTTATTCTCGCTTGTGCATGAGTGACGACAAAACACCCAATTAAGGCTATTGGTGGTCTATGGGGCTAGACATCATTCCTAAAATTCTACTAGAGCCTTGGCCAGTGGGTCTAGGCGTTACAAATGGTATCAGAGCCAAAACCCCTCGAGTAGGTGGGACCCACATGGGCATGTGGCATACCAATCTTGAGCCATACAAGCCATGCATGTTGGAAAGGGTTGTCCATGGTGATGTAGCCACCCTTGCATTGATATTTCGTGATCGGGAGTTGAGTGTCCATGGGCCATTCTGGGTCTGCACTGAATGGGGAAATATTACGAGGCTATATAGTTGATCCTTGATGAGGACGTCAATACCTTTAGTGAGGAATATTATAACGTCCCAATATTTGAGGTTTTGGATAAAAAGATCTTAAAAGGAATGATTTTACTACTTGTGTCACTAAGGTGTAGCTCATGTTTAGGGATCCCATCGCTAAAGAACTTTGTGGTTAAGCATTATGAACCCAGAGTAATACTAGGATGGCTAACCAGTCGAGAAGTTTATCCTGGATTATGCGTGCGTGATGACAAAACACACAACTAAGGCTAGTTCTAGTATGTGGGGCCAATCGTCTTTCCTAAAACTCTGCTAGAGCCTTGTCCAGTGGGCCTAGACGTTACAAAAAATTACATGTAGAGTAAGTGAAATTCTAGTTACTGGAAGGAAATAACTGCATTATAAAAACTTAAAATCTATAACTAAAGTAAAATATTTTATTCATGTATTTTATATTTCTATGGATACTATTAGATAATAAGTCCTCTTATGTAGTGCAATGCACCTTTTATGGCACGATGTGCCTTTTATTGGTGCTGCACACCTTCTGTGGCATTACATGCCTTCTATGACACTAAATGTCATCTATTATGTGTACCCCAATACTTTTGTTGTGTGAGGTATTATTATATAATACTAAATTATGTTTTGGTATCTTTTCTATTCTTTTTCTCTTTCTATTTCTATTTCTAATTTTGAGATAAATTGTGAGAACATATTCTGATATGTAATAATATTCTAAATTATACTGCACAATAATGAAGTTAGACCGACTTAAAGAAATTCTAAACTCTTGTAGTTCTAGTCATTATATGAAGAAATAATGGCCAACACTTTATGATGAGAATTTCAATCTAATAGCTCTACTAATAAGATTCTCAAGGTTTATGGCATACAAGCAAAAATTACTACATTGCTCAATATGAACATATCATTTTCTATGTACTTTGAGACCCAAATGAACTCAAGTGTTGCATCAAGGAAACATTGAAAATCTAATGATTCAGATCACTAATCAAAATATAAAGAAGAGACCATAATTCAAAGGCATGGTCCACTTACTTATGGTAAGCCATGTCATATAAAAAAATAGTGCTTACATACCCAAATCTGCCCAAATCTGCCTTTCTCTTAAAAAACCAACAAATTCATCAATCTTTTATCTTTTTTCTAAGTCAAGGCTTTTAGGGTCATAACAATTCTAGATTAAGGTTTACAGGTGCATGTATGTGACAATTTGAGTAGATTATGATCATACACATGATCTTATTTTCAAGTAGTTACTGGGGTATATTATCTTAATCTCTGTAACATATGAGTTACATGAGCTAGGGTTAGGGTATTGATCAAATTCACTTTTTCTCATATTAATACACTAACCCTACACTTACATTGATTTAGGGTTTACTTATATCAAACCCAATGTATAGTCACTTTTATGTAGTATATATAATCTACCCTACTTTATTAACCAAGTTGTTGTACTAGTGTAGTGTCTATAAGCCCAGGCTTCAATGATTTATAAGAGGAATTCATTATGTCATTGACCTTGATTTAACTTATGAAAACACTTTGTGTAGTAATATTATAGAATTCTCTACACTTTCCCTAATTATATTTAGCATAGCCATATAATTCCCTAACATCTTATTTGTACATATATTTATCACAAAATAAGTCCACAGAGATTACTGATTTAGATGTTTGATTGATTTAATAATTTTGAGCTCCTAAGATGTAATTATATACATAAATTCCTTGATTATAATCAATTTAATGTGTGATTGCTAATCATTTTACATACATCATCATAGTGTATAAAAAGGATGACATTACAGCCCCATTAGGTTTAGCATATTGTTTGAGATTAGGGTTAAATTTAATATTTTTCTAATGTATGTAATATTTTCTAAAATTTTCTAAACTTTATAAAATTAGTCAACCTATCACATTAGAGAAATATATAAAGAATATATAAAAATCAAAGATCTGGCCTACACCTTTCAACAATCAAGGGGGCAAAAAGACTTGAATTACCTTGTGTGGACAAACATCACTCAAAAGAGGGCAAGGGAAAAACTGTGAAATATATTATGAAGCTTGCTCCAAGAAATGCCTTGAAAGATCAAGATCATCATCAGATATTTCATATAGCAGTGGAGATCAAAGTGAGAGGCGATGAGAAACACGATCCCTTTGTGACGTTGAAACCCGAGACCCCTTGTACAAGGTAGTTGGATACTAGAAAGACAAGCTTGACTTGTCAATAGATCCATGGTAATATAGACAACCAAGATGAAGAGAACTAGAGGATTCATGTCATTAGAATCATATGAGGTTCTTCTTAGAAGAGAACCGAAGGAAAAATACCTATGAACAAAGGCATATAGGGTTGGAAATAACTATCTCTACTGGAAGAGGAGTGTACATAGGAGAATGCGATTTTATGAACTACCTCAAAAGCCAAGTGGGTAGAAGTTGGAGAAGATCTGAATGGCCCTCCTGAGTCCTCTCATTTACTTTCCTCTGACTGATAATGTTTGGGGGTCCTCGGGGGCAAAGCTTCACCAGATTTAGACATTGAGAGTAGTGTTGGTATATATGCCCAGAGAGACAATCATATGATGATTGGAGTATGACATTAGATACCTGATATGATAATAATAAAGGTAATTACGTCTATTATGTTTGTCTCAATCATGAGATGATGACACAAACATAGTAGATGTATAAAGAGTGATGTTACTCAATGACACATGTCTTCAGGTTGATGACGTAAACAATGAAATCATATGTATGATAAGAGTCCATGCATTATTGTTATGTCCCTAGTCAGATATTACTGTGGAAGTAAAATAGATGACAATAATACATAAGACTAGAGTGTGTGTTGATTGATGACAAAGTCTCATTGGTCATGACCAATGATATCAAGTCAAACACACAGGTACATGTTAGAGAATAGTGTATCAGACAGACCCACCTTGAGAGTGATACATGGATACCATGGAATGGTAGTCGGAATCATCTCTCACAATGATAGTGGTGATTGTGGTTCTTAGACCTGAATTCATTACACTCATAACATGTCATTCATTGGACTTTGACATCATCCAACATGACCTTGAATAAGGGTTGCCATAAAGGTGATGCTCGAGTACTCTATGACACATGGATATTGAGTGTGAGTGATGTAGATGGGATTTATCCCTCCTATAAGAGATTGATTTCCAAGCTTCTTGATAAGCGAGACTGAGAAATGTATGGCCATACTCATGTGATTCAATATGTGATATGTAAACTCACATGCATCTCAGGCAGTTCACTCTAGATCAAGGAACCTAGATTGAACACTGAAGAGGATGATGATTCCATGCCTCGAGTTCAATTTGGACATAAAAAACAAAGGAACTATACAATCACGGTAACATTGATCATTGATTGTAGGTTGAAGTTGTTTTCCTACTTTTCAAATTACTTGGGTAGAAATGATGTGTTGCTAGATTTTGATCATTGCTTGTGATGTCATAACTTGGTTATGGACCTTCATTGTCAATGTAATTTGGGACCTATAGGGTCACACACATAGGATGCACTTGGAAAAGGATTTTATTCATGAATGATGTTTAACTTGATTACTAAAAGTGTTTAGGCATTCAATTAAACAACTGAGGTTTAGAATGACTGATTGGACTCTGAAATGACCGGTTCAAGTATTGAACCGATAAGTTGGAGTGTTAGGTCAATTGGAAACAACATTGGCTGAATATTTGACTGAGATGGACATATTAAACAACCATTTTACTTGTGAAACAAATGTTTAATGATATGAAATGACCATTTCATGATGTGAAACGAATGGTTCATCATCTGGGTTGTCTGGTTCAATGATCAATTCATGTGGATCAAGTATTTGATGCAGACATCATATTTTGCATTAATCAAATACTGAATGTAAATTTGATTCTAAAGAGGAAAGTACATGAAATGACTGGTCCAAGAGATGAACTGACCTTCACCTTTAAACCGACCGATTCATCATATGTAGTTTCTAGAAAATTTGTGAACTCCGTCTCTTTGACTCCCAGACTGACTAGAAATGTTGGCCTTGGCCCCTCCTATAAATAGAGGGGTATCGAGGGCTTCCCAGACACAACAATAAGATCTAACAATTATTGTCCTCTCTAGTTGTGGTAACCAATAGAGAGCCCAAGCAAGTCCTACTTTTGAAAGGGAGGGATAATAAGAGAGAGATAATTATAGGAGAGTGAATCTATCCTAATAGATTAATGTTATAAGGGACAACTCCTTTCTGTTGGCTCTGGTAGCACAACATGGAGTTCTCGATGGTCTGTGTGGACTACTCTAGAGGCAAAGAGGTTGCTTCCTTCCTCTAGGAGAACACCGCCAACCGTCATCCATGGTGTTACACCAAGAGGGCATCGCTGACGACTGCTCAAGTGCTGCTTGAAGATGAAGCATACTACAATAAGAGTTGTCTATGGACTTGCTCCAGGACCAAGTATAACTCTTGTTACCCTATTTCCTAGATACATTATTATTGACACCATCTTGCTGATTAGGGAATCAAACTTTAAATTCTTGTTTCTGCTACCTTATCCGTCGTCCCAATTTTCCTACAGTGGTATCAAAGCCACATCAATTTATGGTGTATCTGGATTTAAATCGATATGATATATATATATATAATCATACGTTATATATATATATATAATCATACGTGTCGCCCTAAAAGTGTTTTGATGGTGGATGTTAGCATGGTTATGGCCAATAACCCTATATATGTGTGACCATGGTTGTGGTTGTTTGTTCCTATTGTTATTCGGTTTGCATACCGAGCCTCTCCCTTCCTTTCCAAATGTAAATTAATGCTCTTCTTCCTATTTTCCCTTAAATGTAACTTGAGGTTTTCTCTTTTACAATGTAATGTGAAATATGATAGTTATAATTTATGTTTTGTCATGAGAAGACATTTTGCACCTGACAAACCGACCAGCTCGTGAGACGAACCGATTGACTGGAGGACCGAGGAGGCTATGCGATAGAAGGAGATAACTAATCGACTAGTGGTCCAACCGATTGGCTGGAGGAGTCTAGATGTCACTTAAGCTAGAGGACCAGACGACTATTGCAAGAGACCAACCGACCGACCAGGAGGCAAGCCGATCAGTTCAAGTGTTGAACCGATCAATCTAGATGGGTTCAAACACAGATCTTAATCAAAAATCGGTTGTTGCATATGACGTAGACCTTAGGTGGTAGTAATTCTGTGTGGCTCCAAGGAATTACAATAGTGTGGCCATAACCATTCTTTGTGTTTATAATTGCATATTTTCATTTGTGGGGTATGGGAAGTATATGATACGTACTATAAGTATCTGATGATTGGATATGTATATGTATTTATATATAAAATTTATCAATCTAATATAAATTCTTAGATGCTTTCCACAAGCAATACAAATGAAAAGCTTGATTGACTATGTGTGGGTATGCCAAAGGTGGTGTGTTGTTCATCTCGTGGAAGTGTGACGGTAGTCATGTGGGCCTGCCAAGCGGGGTGCATTACTATCTTATTGGCTTTTGGATCAGGCTTATTTAGGTGACCTTAATGGGATTAAGTGCTTAGAAGCATGCTGATGAACTATGACAAAGAGTTGTGCATACCATCTATCCAAGAATTGTATGAGATGCAATCGGCAAAAGTTTCCTACCTTAATAATTAGTTATGGACGCTAGCATTGTCTGGGTAATAATTCAATTATTTTGGATCTTGGTTCACAATAAGATTGTATGTCACAATCTTACGATTTGGTGGTGAGGGATATCAACTTGAGCAAAATAGTGTGGGAAATAATTAATTAAAGGCCTAATTAATATCATCTATGTTATCAAATCTAATTAATCAAAACATATTGTAATAAGTTGCAAATTTTTTTTTGTAGAACCTAATGGTAAACACAAACATGTTATTATTATGATCAATCCTTGAGTAGGATAGGGATTTACTTCCACATTGGTTTAGGACTTTGAGAAGCATTCTCACCAATGAGCAAAAGCTGTCCTTGAAAGACCAGAGCCAGAGGAACCCACTCCAAATTCACCTCAGGATAAAATGGATGGTTACTTGAATCATGCCAATGATGCCACAAACATCAAAGGCCTTATGCTGAGCTGTATGAACTATGAGTTACATGAACAACATGAAAACATGGATATTATTGAGATGGTAACCACATCTTAGGAATCATGTAAAACATGAAAGGTATAATGTCTCTAAAGTGTTGTTTGAGTGCAAACTGATAGAGGGAGATATGCTAGAGCCTCATGTGCTCAATATGAATAGGTATGTGGAGAGACTGAGATTTATTTTAGGTGAAGAGTTGGCCATTGATATGATTCTACAATTGTTGCCGAAATCATATAACTAGTTTATTGAGTGCTATCACTTGAGTAACTTGGCCAAACCGTTGTCTAAATTGCTTGGCATGTTGATGAATGCTGAAGCACTGTTACATCCTTGAAATTCATGGATTTCAAGCCTAAATGAATTAGGGAACATATAACAATGAAGTGTTTTGAGGGATCTTGGATTGATGATTCCAAACCCTAGAATTAGATTAAATGATCAATTTAAGGAAATAATGTGCTTTGAGTATATGAGATCATATGGAGTTTATATAAGATGCAAAGACTATAAAAGCCTTAATTTTGTAATTAAGAATGTAACTAAGCTCGTGGAACATTTGGAAGGCCCAAGAGATGATCCATGGACCTTAGGGACACTTAAAAGCCCAATTGATCAATTGGGGTTTACATATGGGTCCCTGGGACATGAATTGAGATATTGTGGATATTCATGATCATGATAGGATCCAAAGTATTTTTGGTCGATAGTTGATGATAATATAAGATAAAGGGAGAAGTTCTAGAAAGTTCCAAGATAACATGTGACATGTATAAGCAACTAAAGAATTATCCACTTTATGCTTAGAGACTAAGTTTCAAGAAGCAAACCAATGTTGCAAAATCCTATTTTTGGCCTAAGTCTACACAATGCTTATATAGAGAGCATCCCAAAGTTTGGGATCAAATGGATCTATGACGTGACTTGTGCAATTACTACAAAGTTTAGGGTTTTTATTTAAAAGAAAAGAAAAAGGTTGAGAAACCCTGGATCAAGGAGAGTCCAGTCGGACTTGGACCCTGGGTTCGGGTAGTAGCCTATCTCCTTCTCCCGCATGACCTAGGGAAAGTAGGGAATAGTGTCCCGACGGTTCTCACACACCTCAGAGCCTCTCTGACCCCCATTAGATCCCAAATTCATTGCCTTTATCTTCAGGAGTCCTATGTGGATCTAACGAGACCAAGAGTTGGCGCTATCGTGGGATATCGAGGTTATCCCCAAAATCATGTTGTTAACCCAACTCTGACTGTGTAGGCAATGCTGCCTCTTCGTGCTATCTTGGGTGCACATATAAAGCCGAGCCTGTGCCAAGTTTGTAGGATCCCCAATCCACTCTCAGCGCGTCAGTAGACCCCTCGGCCTGCCCGGACCAACCGTCATCTTCAGGAGAGCTCTGTGTCTGCTGAGGAGCACAAGGAATGGACATGGACCACCCTTGAGCCATGGTGAATAGGGATGGCAATTGGGCGGGTTTTGCCAACCCATACCCATACCCATCAAACCCATTTATTATATAACCCATACCCATATAAACCCATATGAAACAAAGGTAAAGAAAACGCACCCATACCCAACCCATTGGGAAATGGGTCCCCATTATGACCCATGTGATATAACAACAACAAAAATCCGGCCGCACAAACAAACACTTTTTTCTTACGTCCGTTCCAAAACAAGCCAAGGACTTGTTGATTTTTTACAAATAAAAAAGTTGATACAAGTTTGTCGATACGCACCAGAACACACAAACAATAGGAAATAAAAAATACATTAATGCAAATATAGTTTGTTAAACCAAAGACACCACGTGCAAATATATTCACTGGCATAATTCCTTGGCATTTTAACAAACACGTTAGGTGCCCCATAATCAATGTTATGGAGAAGATCTTATACAATGGGCGCATCTTGTGTAGTGAACAAGAAGGTCTGAGACGCAGTAAGTGTCTTCCTCCGTTAGCGTCTACACGGACAAGATATCGGCCCCGTATGCTACAGGCAGCATAATGCTATTTATTTCAGCATTTAAACCCTCCAAGTGCATGGTCTCGTTGTTGTCGTAGTTGAACTAGAGGAGGGGGGGTTGTAGATACGCTGGACTTTGGCTACACTTGTCTTTTTTCCATCTATGCCGAAGTAGATCTCCAGCAATCAGACACTCCTGAGCTCCATTGCCATCTTCTTCAGTAGGAGATTCGCACGGGAGCCCACAGGAATCACATGTTGGGATAATCTAGACTTAGTTCAGTCTGTTCGAGCGAGTACTCAGCAATCGTGTTTGTAGTGGATTGCTAATTATCCACGTGTCTATGTTTGTAACGGCTGAGTGAAGTTTGTTAGACACTCAGACCGAGTCTAGCGTTCACAATCCGAGTTAATTGGATCTGACTAAGTTCGTGGCAGGATCATGGCCTCCTAGATCGGAGTCATTAGCTAGTTGCTTTCTTACTGTATTTAAGTACGTCACTTAGCAGTAATAAAATCTATCGCTTTCTTCTCGAGCACAAAAACCAGCTTCCTTCTTTACAACTAGTTCCCTTTCTTCGTTATCCTACAATACTTAGCATAGATCCACGAAGGGACTCTATACGTGGTATCAGAGCGTTCAGCATGCCTAAGTACGAGTCATCGTCGACGAGTGGATCTCAAGGAGGAGAGTCCAGCGACACAATAACGAAGGAAGGCACAATCACGCTGAGATACCCCATGTTGACGAAATCAAATTACCCTATATGGGTAATGAAGATGAAAGGCAACATGAGGGCTCAAGGGGCATGGGAGGCGATCGAAGGTGCGGGCGGCAACGTTGTGGTCGAAGAAAAAAAGGATCAGATGGCCCTAGCCATAATTTACCAGGCCGTTCCCGAGGAAACGATGCTACAACTCACCAGCAAGGAGAAAGCTCGCGAGGCATGGGAGGCGTTGAAGACGATGCACTTCGGAGTGGAGCGGGTGAAAGAGGTAAAATTATAGGCGTTACGGTGGGAGTTCGAGAACCTGAGGATGAGTGACACTCAGCAGGTTGACGAGTTTGCCGGGAAATTAAGTGGCTTGGTAAATCAGATCAGGTCACTCGGAGAGAAGATGGAGGAGAACCACGTCGTGAAGAAACTACTGAGGAGCGTGCCTCCCAAGTTTCTTCAGATTGCAGCGACGATGGAACAATTTGGGGACCTCAAGACGATGCAGGTCAACGAGGTTGTAGGAGCTTTGAAAGCTCATGAGGAGAGATACCGTGATTACGACGGAAGGCTCGAGCAGCAAGTTCTCTTGATGAAGAAGGACTCCAGGTCAGATGTGAAACCAGCTCAGGGAGAAGACACCTCGTACAGTAGTGCCCGTGGGCGTGGGCGAGGCAGACCGCGTGGACGCGGGCGAGGCCGAGGACGTGGGAGAGAAGGCCGTAGTGATGCGCAACCCGCTCGACAAGCTACTGATGGGAGCCGGGAAAATGGATGAGATAAGAGAAAAGTCAGATGTTTTCACTGCAATCATCTCAGCCACTACGCCTCAAACTTTCGAGGGAAACAACGAGCTGAAGAAGCCAACCTCACACGAACTCAGGAGGAGGAGCCAACGCTATTTCTAAGCATACGAGAAGACGAGTCTCTCGATATGGCGTTACTGAATGAAGAAGAATTAGTACCGAGCTGGTACAAAGGCACGCAAGAGTCACCACACTCAGACCTCTGGTACCTTGATAATGGGGCGAGTAACCACATGACATGGCACCGAGGGAAGTTCCAGGAGTTGGACGAGACTGTCCAGGGCTGGGTGCGTTTTGGAGACGGCTCGTCAGTGCAAATTAAAGGTAAAGGATCTGTGCTCTTCCAATTTAAAAACGGGGAACAAAGACTGTTGGCTGAAGTATATTACATACCCAATTTGGATAGTAATATCATAAGTCTCGGGCAGCTGACTGAGGAAGGAAATAAGATAATGTTGCAAGGTGCATTCTTGTGGTTGTACGATAAGTCCGAACAGCTGCTGATGAAGGTGAAGAGGTCTCCTAACAGGCTCTATAAGGTGGAGATCGAATCAGGCGAGTCGATTTGTCTTACTGTGAGCTTGGAGGATTCAACGTGGTTGTGGCACGCGAGGCTGGGGCATGTGAATTTCCAATCCCTCAAGACCATGTCAGAGAAGGAGATGGTACTAGGACTTCCCAGAATCAGTCATCCAACACAGATCTATGAAGGCTACTTAATCGCAAAGCAGACTCGACGCTCATTTCCTAGTGATGCAAACTTTAGAGCTGGCAGACGGCTTGAACTCATACACGCGGACCTGTGTGGTCCTATTTCTCCACCAACGCTCGTCGGAAACATGTATTTTTTCCTTCTTGTCGATGATTATAGCAGAAAGATGTGGGTATACATGATTAAGACAAAAGAAGAAGCATTCGACTATTTCCAAAAGTTCAAGGCGTTAGTGGAGAAAGAAGTTGAGATCAAGCTGAGGATTCTCAGGACAGATCGGGGGGGTGAATTCATTTCAAGTCGATTCACCATGTTTTGTGAGAAAGAGGGAATTCAACGACACCTCACATCACCCTATACACCACAACAAAACGGTGTAGTTGAAAGGCGCAATAGGATGGTAATGGCTACTGCAAGGAGCTTACTGAAGAGCATGAAGGTACCTGCAATAATGTGGGCAGAAGTTGTAAGGCATGCAGTATACTTACTGAATCGCTTGCCGACCAAGGCGTTGGCTGATGTTACTCCTCACGAAGCATGGACAGGTTGTAAACCAAATCTCGATCATCTAAAGGTGTTTGGATGTGTAGCACATATGAAAATTCCTAGTGCACACACAAAGAAATTAGATGATCGCAGTATCCCCTTAGTCTACTTGGGCATAGAAGCAGGCTGCAAGGCTCATAGACTCTATGATATGAGACAACGATGGATTAACATCAGCAGAGATGTGGTGTTTGATGAGCAAAGGAAATGGGAGTGGTCCGAAGACAGTGAAGTCGAACTGTACTCAAAGGTTTCGTTCGTTGTAGATGACTCCAGTAACAGTGAACAAGAAGAAGCTCAACACAACAGCAATGAAGTTCAGTCATCTGCGTCTTCTCAGTCACAAAGGAGCACTTCACCTCAAATGTCTCTGTTATCGCCAAACACACCAGCCACTCCATCAAAAAATTCCTCCTCAATAAATTCAAGTTCTCCTGAAACCTCTGGATCATCATCGCTGGATATAGAGCTGAGGAAATTTAGATCACTTGATGACATCTATCGAGATACAGAAGAGACGATAGCTGAACTGTTATTAGCAGATGACGAGGAGCCATAACCCAGGTCAGGGATGTTACAACTTCCTTATCTCACGATGGAGACATGGAGTCAAATCTTGGACCAAGGCGAGCATTGGAGCTCCACAAAAAGGTCTCCGGAAGTCACTGCTTCCGCGGCCAAAACCCGGGATCACAACCACAGGGGGTTGGTCGATAAACTGAGGATTCAAATGAAACTGAGAGGTCACGATGAAGAACAAGGGGTCAGCTGCGAGGAGGAATCGGCTTGGGAAACATCAGCGATGGATGGAGACGACATAACATGGGAATTAGCTTGAAAACCAAAGAAAACATGTCAGCAAAGTTTTCTTAAGGGTTGGGAAATGCTCGTGGGGTTGAGGCGAAGTCACAAGAGTCATTCATGTGGTTAAAAACCAACTGCATCGCCAAGGCGGCAAGCACTGACAATGGCTTCAAAACTGACCCATAGGGTACAAAGACTGAGGCACTCGGGGAATAAGTCGATGATGTGAAAACAAGGCATGGGTTGCGTGGAATGTTACCTGGTGCTCAATTTAGCAGAAGGAAAAGGAGGACGTCGGGGAGAGACCAAATTTTCCAGAGATGAAGATTGGGTAGGCAAGAGCGGTCCTGAGAAAAGGAGCTCGAATTGGTGATGCAGGAGCGCTGCTTCAGGTCAGGGGAGGGATCACGACCCTTGAGAAGGATGCGAGGGTGGTTGTGGCAACGACTGTGTGAACCGACAGAGAGGGGGGAGCAAGCCCTAATGGGCATTTTATGTGTAGCACATGAGAGCACAAGTTCAAGGGCTCGTTGAGTGTGGGAGAGAGAAAGGTGATAGTTGGTGAATACATTTCTCAGATTGGTAGAGAGATGAGGGAGAAACGATTGGGGAAAGAAAATGATGTGGTTGTGTCACGACTTGCCAAAAATTTGGGAGGTAGGGGATGGCCCCTCTACCGTTGGATCAAGATCGTGAGGCCAGAAAACACGTGTGCATAAGAAAAATAAAAGTAACACGTGATAGATATCAAAAGTCGGGACTTTAGGGAAATCCGAGACATTAAATGTAATCCTATTAAATCTATATATAAATCTTTCCTATTTTAATTGGAGGGTCAAACAAACTCCAAATGAGTCCAAATTTGGACCATTGGCTAATTAGATAGTCTAGAATATTCCTAGCTAGTTATATTTAGTTTTTTTGAACGTTAAGGCTATGATTTCTATTTTTGTCACTTATCTTAATTTAAATGCATAACTAAATTAAATAATTGATATAAAGGTCTCCATTGTGAGTTCTTGCTCCAAATTTCGAGATGAACAATAAGAGTATCTTTAGATGTCAATTTACACTTCTTTCTTCTCTTTTTAAGTAATTATTTTGAAGGAGAGAGAAAACTAGAGGAAATATCACTTTCCTCCTATGTATTCATAAAATAAAAGGGAAGTGATTCGATGATGCAAAAAGAGTAACTTTTCTCATATTTTTGAAATTAATGAACAAGAGGTATCTTATTATTCCTTTTTGACAAAAACCAATAAGAGGAGAGAGAAAGATGAACATTAAATATTTTATCTTGAAATCTATAAAAAGGAAAAGCATACTTATTTTCCAAATCTTTTATATTTCAAATTTCTTGCTTCTTTCTCTTTCTCTTTCTCTTTCTTTCCTTTTAGACTTATTTCATAAAAGAAAAGGGAAAACACATTACCATTATTACACAAATATTTGCAACACATTAAATAAAAGGGAAAAGTTATTTTGAGTCCTTTTCCTATTTCTCTTTGCATTGTAATCCTAGAAGTAACACTATTTTGAACTATTTGCATTAAGGCCCTTAACAAATTTTCATTTAGGGAAAACTATATAAAAGTTTTAAAATACTCACAAAAATTGGGATGTTACACATGCAAGTCGCATTAAGGCCCTTAACAAATTTTCATTTAGGGAAAACTACATAAAAGTTTTAAAATACTCAAAAAAATTGGGATGTTACACATGCAAGTCACTTATATACAAAAGTGTCAACAAGAATGCAAGAAAGATGACTAGGGTTATCATTAGACTCAAATAGCAAACAAGATACTTATTTCATAGTTAGGAAGGTAGATATGCATCAAAGATTCAATATTGAGCATAATCAAGCACTTATCATGGTCAAACAAGGTCAAGTTCGCATTTTTAGAAAATCGTGAGAACTAGGAGGAGATTTTGGGTCATCAAGTTGGTCCATGTTGTAGGTCTCTTTGAGAGGATCAATTTGGTATATAAGTTTGCATTGTTTTACTAAGGAATGAGAGAGATATGTATTATTGAATATTTTGAAACGAAACTATATGGATAGTGTAACGACCCCACCTCCCGGTAACCCCCAATTAAGGGAGACCAAAAGGTCGATGCCATTATCCCAATTAACAGGATCAAAGGTTCGACAAATAATCAATAAAAATTAATAAATTTTACCAACTAAACTGAAATCTGGTAGAAAATTAAAACTTTGCATTCCTTTTAAAACTTTGGGAATCTATCTATCCAAGATTGAATCTACTCTATCTAATACTCCTTGCACTTTATGTTTTATTTTCATAATTTGTCACTTTACTGTTTGTTCATTTTAGGGTTGTACCTAAAACGCCGACAAATAAAATGTCGGTCAGCATATCGAAATATTCTAGTATGTGGGGACAACCAAAAATTTACACATATGGATAACAATATAATTATCACAATCAAGTTAATTAACAAGCCAATTTACACTTTTCAGTATGACATTCTCCACCGCTTTTGCCCTGACCCTGGCATACCCACCTTAGGGTTTCTTTTTCCAATGACTTAAGGCCACCTTCTCAATCCTGAGCTTGGTGCCTGGGGGTCACCACTCATGGTGCCCACTAGTCATGCAATATTATAGGCCACCTTCTCATTCCCGAGCTTGGTGCCCATTGGTCTACCCATCTGGGCCTGACCTTTGACATCATCCATCAGGGCGGCATGTAGGTGTGAGAATACATACTTCTACTATTAATGTGATAATCATAGTCACTTTATAATTTACAAGTATGAACATCCAAACTGATAATTTGCATCCAATGCGATTAACCATCCGGAGAATCCTCGGGAAACTAAGGAGGTTATTCATAATTAACCACATACCTGATCCAGAGCAACTTGATTGTCCAAGCAATAAGGATAAAGAACAATCAACAATATCCTAAAATTAATGCATGGGATCCAAGTATTATAGTTTATCCAGAACATTCTAAAGCTAGCCTTGGATTCCACCTTAGGCTTTCTAGATCTCTTTAGGGTTTTATTAGGGTTTTAGCCTCCATAATACTTTTATCACGTTTAATGCTCTCTTAGTTCACAAACCCTAATTTCAACATTATAAGCCCAATTAAAGTCGATTATTTCTCTCTTATATCAAAACTATCATCTTTATCCTTTTAATTTATTTCAATGTCATTAGACTCAATTCATAGTTCATCATGGTCTAATCTACATACGAACGTTATTTATCATTAATTCTACCTTTTGTTCACTAGGAAACCCTAATTTCCACATTAGGGGTATTTATCCACAAATTAGGAACTTTAATGATCGAAATAGCTTATAACCATGAAAACTAAGTTCTATACATGAAATTGAATAATTAAAGCCATTAGTAATCCTAATTACCAACATTAGGGTTTTAAGGCCCATTAAAGACTATTTATGCACATAAACTCTAAATTAACCGAATTACGTGAAAAGTTCATATTTTTTTATATTAATATTCCTTTTTATCATTAACAGGATAATATAAACTTTAATCATCAATTAGACCTTACTAATCACATTAATCATAGAAAAATAGAGTTGCTTAACCTTTAATCCATTAAAGTTGATAATTTACACTATTTTTCGAACTATAAGAGGAATTAGGTTTCAAATATATTTTTATTGGATTTCTCGTATTTTTCTAAGCAAGTTTCATATTTTACACATTTCCATCGGAGCTACCAATATTTAGATATAATTTTTGCAATAAATCACTTACTTTGGCCAATCACGGGGTGCCATGTGTCCAACTCCATGCAACGTATCACAGCTCGCTTAAAACATAATTGAATGACCTTTATACCCTTGTTACAATCCTGGATTTTCATTTCTCGGGGGGGGGGGCATAATCGTCCAACCTCTCTTGTTCATCTCCTACCCACGAACCCTCGCGCTTCCGTCGACTGCAGTTGACCACGGGGGTTTATCTTCTCCTCCCTAAGAACGGGCGATCACCGGGAACCGCAGCCAAACCTCCACTGCCTTCTGACGCGCCCGCCAAGGTCCTGACCCATGGCCGAGATGGCCAAGTTCAAGGGCGTTGGGCCTGCGACCCACAGCACAGATGTAGACCTCCTGTATGTTCTGTGCAATGGTGAGAGCAGGGAGACGATGATCATGCCTCTCCCCAATGACATGGGAGTATCCGGCCTCCATTGTATCCCTTCTGTGGATCCAGGTTGCTCAAGGGGTCGCACTCACTCTCCCACCCACATGGATGGCAACTTCTCAAAGACCAAGCTTTGCAGCAATGTTTGATTGCGAGATCCAAGTGTTCGGACAGGTTCCACCTAGTCTGTAGGTGTTGGGAACGGAGTCTCGAGGGTGGAAGCAGCACCATATATATATATATAACTCCCTAGGAGTTGAGATCCCTATACCATTAGGAGAAGGATATATAACGAGATAGGGAACCTATTATTACATGTTTTCTCCCTTGGTCGTGAAGCAATCCAGTACTTAACAATATTAATCCTGCTGCGTGGCCTATTGATATCCTTTTCAAAGTTAACCACTTAGATGCCAATTTTAGAGTCATTACATAAAATGAAAGTGACTTTTCTTTATGAATAAGTTTCACTTATCCATGCATATCTTACACATTTTCTCTTGCTTACTCTTTTATTTTCTTTTTCTTTTTTATTCCTTTTAACATTAGAAACTATGTGGAGTTAAAATCTCGTTCATATTGATCCCATTATCCATATTTCCACATATTTCTTAGATTTTCATCATTATCTCAACTTTCCTTCTTAATAATGGTTTATTTGATTTTATTTCTTTCTAGTGGCATTATCATTGCAACTTGGATTCCTTGGAACCCAAGGAATCCTAATATTTCAAAATTCCTTTTTAAGGATACTCATTGTCCTTCTAGATGCATCTATTTCTATTATTTTCTCATTATCTTGTTTATTTCTTATTAAAACATATCTTTTTGAGGATTTCTCTTTATCTTCCTTTTTATTTTCCTCATTGGAATTCCTTTTAATATTAGAAACCTCATGGATACGAAAATCCACCCAGGATAACTCAATTATACCTCTTTTCACTTATTTTCCACATTTTATCATTGTTTTCAATTTCTTTCTTACTAAAGAAACATTTAATCGATCTTTTCTTTTCTTATTGCATCCTCAATGCAACTTTGGACTCCTTGGAACCCAAGCAACCCATGTGGCACGAAATCCACCTTTGGATTAAGTTCTTTTGCCTTCTAGAGGTTTCCACACCTTTCTTTTCTCAAAAACTCAATTATTCATTTACTAATTGAATTTCCTTGTTGTTGGGCCCGATAGCCAATAAAGCCCACAACACAATCATCAAGGCTATTGTAAACGAAATCCATTTATTCAAAACAAATTATATCATTATTTTTTTTTCATTATTTGTTCCAATATCCTTAATATGAGAAATTACATTTCTCACCAAAGGAACCCAAACATTGGGATTGTAACATCCTTCCCCTCTTATAAGAATTTTGACCTCAAAATTCCATCAAACAAACAAACAGATCAGAATAAACCTTTCCTATGTCCATCGTGCTTCCATGTGGCCTTACCCTTTCCATGGTGCTTCCCAAGAACCTTCATCATCTCATATTCTTCCATCTGAGTTCTTTCTTACCTTGGTATATCATACCTTCATAGGTGACTCAGGACATTTCAACCTCTCAAAAGTTGAATCGGTTCAAGGCTCAGCACATGGCTTGGGTACCTCACATAGTGCTCTAGATCAGACTCATGTAACACCTTATACATCATGTTATCCTAAGGGGCAAGGATAAACACAACCATCTCCACCAGTCCATCTCAAATGGACCCATATATCGGGGACTCAACTTTCTCAGCTATAGTGGGTCAGATTTTCACATTATATTCTCCCACAGTGAACTGCATGTCAGTCTGCTTTGCATCAGCTTGTGACTCATGTCACCACTGGGCTCTCTCTCAGCCATTGTATGATCAAAGCGACTTCATCTGCACACATTGTGGTTCTTTTCTGACCTTCACGAGGCCTCCTTCACCAACATCATCATAATGAAGTGGTGACCGACACAACCTCCCTATAGAACTTCTTGCATCCCGATAAAGGCTATGGTGGTTAACATCACATCTTAAGAACTGTCTCCATGTATATTTGGATCTTTGAAGTTGTTCTTGAGGCGGGTTATATAACTTGAACCCAACTATGTTATTATTCACATTCAAGTTAGTTATACTTGTTGATCTACTACCAATTACGAATTCTCTTGCATATTGATGAATCCATGAGTTCTATTAGTAACTTAGAACTGTTGTCTATGAACTAAAACAGTAAGAATAAGAAACTAGAGGTTGATGATGATTGACATCATCAAGGTCTAACCCGATATTGGGTTGTAGATCCTCTAACTGGATATGATGGAGTGAACACATCCTTAACCCAATATGGTAATGTGTATGTATATCTTGCACATTATGATGATGAAGTGCACACCTTATGCATGATATTCTATTAAGAATACACTATGTGTACGATAGAAGGTCAAGTATACACCCTATGCATGATATGGAGTCAAGCATAAAACTCCAACACGATATGTTGATGTGAACACACCACAAACACGACATGGTGAGGAGTGTATACTCCATAGGAGATATGAGTAATACATATGCAACCCTTGAGCATAATATGGGGTCATGTATTCACCTTATACATGATATGGTGTTAGGTTTGTATCCTAACCCAATATGGGTTGAAACCCTAGATGGTGGTATGAAACCCAAGATAATAGGTAACTTGATATAGTGGTGAGTGATACCACATGAACGATATGAGTAATATCTCATGGACGATAGGTGTGCTACCTACATGAAACTTATACATGACATTAGGTCAAGTTTGTACCCCGATATGGTACATTCTAAATCGATATGGTGTTGAAACCTTAGATGAGGAAGTGAAACCCTACATGCTTTTGATCCCATACCCTTATCCTTTTATGTAAAGGGTTCTCTATGAAAGAGTTCAATCAAATATCTAGCTTGTGATTCAAATATATGATGGGACTATGCCTTGGAAGGAATGAAAGGATACAAGCATAATGATATACCCAATATGCTAACCCGATATGTTACCCAACATGGTAACCCGATATGATAACCCAACATGGGAAACCGATATGGTATTGTGTATAAACCATTAAAATGATACAATGATGAGGCATATACCCTATGCCCAATATGGTGCACACCTTGTGCACGATATGGCAACAAGTATACCTTTATACCCGATATGAGGCCAAGCTTTCAACTTATCAACGATATGAGGTCAAGTATCTTTAAACTTGAGATGATAAACTCTATGTGATAACCAAACCAATATGGGTACACGTTATAGTGATAGGGGGTACACCCTAAACACGATATGATGATATGGCTACCCCATATGCCCGATACAGATACACGACATGATGATAAGGTTGTATCTTAAGCACAATATGGTAGCATACACACATATTGATACCCGATATGGTGGGAAAACTTCAATCATATATACTTGATTGAGTGACCTATATTGTGTGTTGTGTTGAATGCAACATTAAAAGATAATGAGTTTAGTGCAATTTGATAATGGTGATCTGATGTATCTTAAAGAGGAGAATAGAGCCAAAAGTATGGTGCAATCAACATCCTAGTGAGGATGAAAGAGAAACTTATATTTGAATAACAATTGTGTAATGAGTATATGTTGATATTCCTAGTACGAATGAAGTATGAATTAGGGTTTAATCTTTTATGATGTGATCTCTAAAATCTAAGTGGTTAATAAAGGTAAATCTTAAATGATGAGTGATAATATGATCTTGAATCCTTAATTTGTTAGTAAGGAGAAAACCCTAACCTTAATGAAGGGTGATGGTATACACTTAAAACCCTAAATGATTAGATTGAGAATCCTAACCCTAATCATGGGAAGGATGTATTTCTCTTATATCACATAGTGATGATGTGAATTTGAAACCCTATTTGGATAAAATAGGCAATCCTAACCCTAATAATGGGAAGGATGTATTTGTCTTGAATTGCATATTGATGTCATATACTGTTAGAGTTTTTATCATGAAGTGCAAACTATTCAAGAGTCATGAGATGCTGAGCATAGCCAGGTGTGAGATATGATGTTTATATGTTACAAATTTAAATGAACCTTGTGAGCCATGTTAAATATCTATACAACAAGTACAATGATTATACAGTCTGATATCTTAAAAGATAGTTGTTTCCTAGTGAAAGGTGACAAGATATTTAATGAACCATGTGAGCTATGTGAAATACTTGTACAATAAGTGTGATGAATACCTTGGTTTGAGGACCTAGAGGTAATAGTTACATGTTACAGAGGTAACAATGTTTAGTAATGATCTAAGGGTTTGAATACCCAGATCCAGTAATCATGATGATGATGATGTTACAGGATAAGAATCCCCAGTAATATGATAAGGGACTGAGATCCCGAGTGTTATGTATCTAAATATGTTCCAAAGATTAGAATAGTACTTGATAGATGTATTACACCTTTCTTTGTAGCATTTGTTTATGATTAATGCTTATAACTTGTTTGATGCTAAAACAGTATTGTATTACACTTTTTTTTTTGAGGGCGTATTGTATTACACTTAATATATCATTAGAACCATAAAATGTAGTTTCCCTGACCATAGATCCATCAGCCTCAGAATTTGCTGAAATGGTGAAACGGGTATTTCCCACGGGATTACTTGGAGCACATATTTTTGAATATGCGGGGGCGTGAGCTTGGATGACTATATGTTGATCGATCCCCTTACATCCACAATCTTGGGAATTTGTTATATGCCATATCATGGATCGAGTGTGACTACGGTCGTAGACTCAGTAATGAGCACAGTGAACTGTCCCATGGCTCAGAGTATGGCTATATGCCATGACTCAATAATTTTATAATCCGAGAAAGTTAAGTGGTCTTCTCCCAAAGAGAGTGCATGCTGCGGCTATAACTCTATAGCAAAGATGCCGCTATACCCCGGCATGCTATTTGCAGTTGACACAAGATGTCCTGCCAGCAGCTAACACAAGATGTCCTGCTAAGTTGTCTCATACTGATCAAGATGGGTGAGTTCTTGAAAGTCAGCTCTACCATTGACCTTGTATGATACTGATGCTTAATGTAGTCATGGTCGGTTGGAGCATGAACGGTATACTTCATCTCCTCAGGGCATAAGTGTGATTGTAATATGTAATCATCCGTGTAGCATATTTGCTTAAGGATCGAATATGAAAGACATTGGTTGATGTACACTCCTTTTATACATCTTAGTTGGATAGATGTTATTTATGTTTCTATATATTCCTTGTAAAGAGAATAGATGATTTATTTCTCTACCATAGATAGATTGAGTACTCTGTTCTGTTTATATTAGTGATTAATCTTTCTTATTTAATATAAAAGAACCTCTGCTCAGTTTTACACTATTTACTTGTGATAATAATATTGTTAGCAGAGAGTTATATCTCTCACTGTGACAATTGTCTCACCCAGTGGGATCCACAATTTTTAGGTGGATGTGCACAAGGAGGTAGAGACCGCACTGCATAGGAACAACAAAAAATGGGGCAACAGTAATCACTCAGGTTGTGTGTAGTGTCTGTCGTGTCTTGTAGATAGAAGTCCTATGTGTCATCTTTGTACTCTCAGGTCCTTGGAGTCAGTACGTAATGGTTTTATGAATGATATGAGATTTTAGCTTGATTGCCTCAAGGTTGTATGATTGCTTATGTATAGGTTTTGGCAAAGTAACCATTATATGTTGTCCTCGAGATGAGATGATATAGTGTATGTACTATGTGAACCACGATATGTATAAAGTTTTGATTATTTCAATAAGAGTTTCCTGGAAGAGGATCTCCTTGCAAAATGGTTTTAATTTTTAGTGATTTTGTTAATTCACTGTTTATGGTTATTTTGCAATTATTACTGGTGATGGCTTGATTTGATGTCAGGTTGTCACAAAGTTTTGGTATTAGAGCTTAATGTTCGCTGAGTTTACAGAGACATAGGAATAAGGTGTTGAGTCTATTCTAGTGTCCTCCAGTATGTCTTATAGTGACTTCTGCTTATGTAGAAGATGGAGTAAAGATTAAAGATGTCTGGAGAACATGAAGAACACATTACTGAGAGCAATGTTGTTGCACCAGGAAAAGGTGCTAGGGATCAGGCGAGAGAAGAATGATTGTCTGAGAATCCCCAGGTTGATCCACCCATGATAGAGAATCCTACTTTTTATGCTCTTGTTGGACAGGCTAGGACAACAATGATGCATATAGTGGATCAGATACTAGCAATATAACTTAGATTACCAGTCCCTAATGATGAAATTTTGGGCTCAAACAAGATTTCTGATCAACATAATTATGTTGGAGCAATTGAAAATGTCGAAAGAATTAGGTCACGACACAAAATCAGAGTCTTCTATAGGTGAAGGCAAGGATATTTTATAAAGGACTGTCCAGTAAAGGATTATGAGGTAGAAATTAAGAAAAGATCTGTCCAAACATGGAAACAGATGCCTAGTAGCTCTTAAAAGGGGAAGTTTTTAGTGTCACCAATACAACCAACATCTAATGCACTAGGGCAGTGGCTACCAAGAGAGGGAAAAGGACCTAATGTTCCACCAGTTAGAACTCTTGATTTAGCTTCTACATCAGTAATAAGACCGACAAGACCAGAGAATGCATATAAGACATGTCATAAATGTAGACAGATTGGGCATATTAGATCCTTTTGCCTGAAAAAAAAGAAGGGAATGACCCAACCACTGAGACATAGTCAACAAGACTCTCAAGGGCAATGGTTTAGAAGTGGCACACGAGGACGTGGATAGGCATCCCAAGCAGGTCCATCTGCACCAAATGATAGAGTATGACGTTGGAAACAAGAAACGACAAGATTCTATGCAGTGAATCAGTCTGAGACAGTAATCGATCCACGAGTTGAGATAGGTCAGATGAAATTGTGTCATTCTGATGTCTTTTCCTAATTTTATCTGTTAATCATAAGAAAAATAGTTGTTGTTGAGCTTCCTTTGATTAGTCCCATGAGGACATAAGGAAGATGAGAACTTATATTTTGTCCAAGTAATCTTTAAAATGTTTTATAATTTCCTTTGTCTGTATAAAAGAGGCAGAGATGTAAAAGAGATACTTGGAGAAAATCTAGGGATACTAAGTCCTATGATTGGGATAATATGAAAAGTAAGGCATATGATATAAATAAGGTGCATACTACCTAATCTCAGTACTTATATACCCTGTCCAGGTATTCAACTATTGAATACAAGGTAAGTATGGAACTCTTAGATTGTTATCTTTCTGATTACTCTGATCAAGTAGTCATTTTGAGACAATCTAAAGAGAACAGTGATACTAAAAATATGGCATAGATATTTCTATCCCATCCTAATTGCAATGAAATAGAAACTGAGTTTATCTCAAACCATTCTGTATGCATGAGGAAGTAAAAAGTACAATCCTCACGATAAGACAAAGGGAACAAGGGAGATGATCCCTGTTCGATAAAGAATGTGTGAAAAATCAAGATCTTTTCTATGATGTGGAAATAAATAAAGTCAAAATATGATTCATGATATACTAGACAATAACAAAAAAAGGAATGATGACATGTAATCATCTTCATGACTCCTATGTTGATAGAAAGGAACCTAAGATGAAATCACATTGAATGACACATGGATAATTGAAAGTTCATGCAATAATCAAAGAAGATGATAATCTTCTTCCTTTGATAAACAACCTAAGAGTTCATGAAATCACACTGAGATTTTGGCTTGATTCCGTCGAGGTTTTATGATTGCTTATGTATAGGTTTTGGAAAAGCAACCGTTATATGTTGTCCTCGATATGAGATTATACAATGTATGTACTATGTGAACCATGATATGTATAAAGTTTTGGTTCTTTCAATAAGAGTTTCTTCAAAGAGGATCTCCTTGCAAAATGATTTTAATTTTTAGTGATTTTGTTAATCTGCTGTTTATGGTTATTCCGCAATTATTACTGGTGATGGCTTGATTTGATGTGGGGTTGTCACAGAAGTCTCTTAAGGTCTCAGTTTCCCACAATCGACCCCTTTTCATTATATTTGATTGGGGCTTCAGGCTTCACTCTCACTGCCTCACCATGGCCTGGAACGGGGAACAAATGAGGTCTTAGTTTGACCTTGGTACCCCACGTTGTTAATCGAACAATTTGTTTCGCAAGGGTACTCTGGGTTTTTTCACACCTTTCCTATTCTTTGACCACTTACCCACCCGGGTGAGACCGACACCTAGATGTCTGACTATCATTGGCCCACCTCAGCTGGGCCCAACAACCTAGTGGAAAAAAGGCCGCCTATGTGGCATTTTTCTAATTCCTGATTGGTTGATTTTCATAAATTCGTAGTAAATCGCTCGATGCTAGAAAAATGAGCAAACATATGTTCAGAAAATGGTTTTTCATGAGGAATCCAAATATTGAGGTTTTAGAGTCTGTTTCTAAATTTCCAAACATCGGTTTTATGAGAAATGGAAATTAGGGTTTAATTTGGTGAATAAAATGTATAATAATGTGAAACATGTTGTAAATAGAGTGATTAGGGTTACTAGACCCCCAAGACCGTGATTAGGGTTTTACTTGATCGTCCTATTGTTGTGGGTAATCCCAAGTATTTTTTGTGCTTATCCACCTCCCTGACCCCTAGAAGGTCCTTGAGTTGTCTTTTCAAAGCATATGGTACTCTTTTGCTAAAAGCCACCTCAATGTTCTCAAAATTTATGTTCTAGCTCGATGCTTGTTCATATTGACTAATCACATTAGCTAAAATCAAGCATTCATGTTGAGATGCCCGAGAAAAGAGAATATTGTCATCTACAAAGAAAAGGTGAGATATACATGGTGCATGCCTACTTTCTCTCACCCCATGTAAAAGGTTTGAGCTAGTAGCATGACAAAGAGAGTTAGAGAAAGCTTCCACATAAAGAATAAATAGATAAGGGGAGAGAGAGTCACCCAAACATAGTCCTCAAGAGGGCTTTGTTCTTCGTCTCTGATCATCATTGATGGCAAAACTATGGTTGACAGAAGAGATGCACTCCAGGATTTTCTTCCTTCAAATAATGTCAAACCCCATCTTCTCTTGAACATGGTCCAAAAAGTCCCATTCTACCCTATTGTAGGCTTTAGACATATTAAGTTTTAGTTCCAAGTAACCTTTCTTTGATTTTGGTTCATTTTTCATCTTGTTGAAAATGTCACAGGCAATGAGGGCATTACCAGTGATCATTTGCCCTAGAATAAAAGCATTTTGGTTCTTAGAAATAATAGCATCCATGTGGGGTTTCAGCATGGCACATTATTAAAGTCTCATGCTATAACACCCCATTTTTACCATTCATAGTGGAAGCACATATATTCATTCACATCAAGGGGATGTCACAACCATGATATTCATTGCACAAAATAGAGTTTTAAATAAACCATCACAGGATAATAATCACAATTTATCATTGTCAAATCTTAACAAAGGTTACATGTACATAATCATGGTAAAAGGAAAAAGATCTATAAATTGGGTATGGTTGGCACCCCACCAATGCTCTTCTCCTTGATGGTCCTTGATCTAGGGTTTCCTCCTTATATGGCCTTCTATGACACCCCCCCCCCCGATTTTCTAAAACTTAATATGATGTGTGACATCCAAATAGAAACCCTCACCTCAGTGAGAATCCCAATTTAAACATCACACACTAGGCTAAGAAAGAGAAAATCAAGGGAGTCAGAAGGAAACAATCAGTAGCACATGCACATGAACAATAATAAAACCATACAACACATGTTCACCATTCAACATATAATTACAACATGAATTGTTATAACATTTGATATTACATATTGAACAGCAAGCTTCTACATATACATGTACTACCACTAAACTACAGGATCTTAAGACAATAGGTCCACCTGTACATCAGCTCACCACATAACTCTCAACTATCCTGGATCTTCAAGATCATATGTCCACAACCTAAACAAAAGATTACATGTGGTACACGTCAGCACAATATTCAAGAATGTTGTACTAAGTACGCCTATGTGTCTTTATATACCTCTCATCATATCTTGGCAATAAGATAAAACTAATACTTGGCAGTAACTGAAGAATATAACAACAAAACATATACTCAAAAAAGAATGTTTATTAAAAAAAGAGAACACATATTTTAAGCTCATTTTCCATTATATGTTTGTACATCTGCCTACCAATGGGATAGATGCATCCAGGCCTCATGATCTGCTTACCAAAGATATAGATCATTGTACATGTGATCTGCTTACCAAATAGATAGATCACTCACTAGCACTATGCTTACCAAAAAGATATAGTGCTTCATATAATGGAACAAATATATTATATTTGAGGTGTTCATAATAATAAGTATGGAAAGCTCAAACAACATAGTATACAAGAACAATCATTTCAATCAATACCATATGCCAAGTCTTTACTACTATATAACACAAGCATATTGTATAATAAGCTAAGTAAGAGGTAATGGCGTACCTTGATCATGATATCCTAATCATCACATATTCCTCAGGTCAACTCTAACCTTGGTCAATCCTGATTAAGAAAAGATTACATGTCACCATCAGGTTCACATCATCATTAACCCTAGACGATTCATTAGGGTTTAGCTTAGTTCATTAGGATGTGTGCATCGTTACTTGCATTCTTGTCTTAGATTTATCTTACTGATGTCATTTTACATATTATGGTTCATTATCTGAACATTAGGTTCTGTATCATTCTTTATACATATTAAACCTATGTTACATGTATTATACAAAATAGGGTTTCATCCCAGGTATTAAGGGTCATCTTCATGTAACATGAATTATGTGCATCATCGTGGTCTTCATAATTAAAACTGAGGTTCCATATACTGACATGAGCTTACTCTTCCATTTCCAAGATTTTGTGAGCATACTTCTAATTATGCATTAATTAAGGTTATTAGCCCTAATTAGCCATATAAAGCAAATTAGATGACTTTGTGCATCAACATCATAACTACTGACATAATATGGATTATAATTCACTAATTATCCATATTATACATTCTCATAATTTTAGGTCTTCATTTATTATTTATTAGACATGAAAAGACCATTTTACATCTTACATGGTATCACTAATATTAGTACATCAAAATTCTAATATTATCATTCTACTGTGTTCTACTCATTTTCTTGAAAATTTTGGTACCTTATTTGTATTTTTCTGATAATCAGACTATTTTCTACGAATTATACAAGATCTGAGAATTATTGAATATTTACCTTTTTGTAGCCAATCGTGTTGCGCCATGTGGCCCCGTGGGGGGTACAGATTCACTTACCTCACTGGGGTCCGTCCGGTTCAGGAGTTTTGACCCTGGTTCAGCTTGGTCTTGGATTGGGTTTGGAGGGTCGGTTTCCTTTCTCGCTTCCTCACGATCTTCGTGATCTCCCGATCCGCACCGATGTGTCTGCGTGTGTGGGTTCTCTCCCACCCAAGCCGCCGCTGTAGGGAAGAACTATGGTGGTTAGCGGCTGCCCTATACTTAACCCTCGCAACTCTGTTGGTGCTTCGTCCTCTCAGAGTTGTGTGCTAGTCTGCCAGAGTCACAGCGGGACTCCATTCGTGAGGGTCGCCTCCGTTAGGTTCTCCTCCGATGAGGATCTCAGCCGCTCCATTATCCAGCGAGCGCCGCCATGCTGAGGTCAAGTTCCAACGATGAACAGGCAGCTCGGAAACACTCCTCCTCATCTTCTAACACTGCCTCGCTCCAAGCCGTCGGCACTGTTGTTCAATGCTCCTCTCTCCTTCGCGACTCCCTGTGCTTCCATCTGTGCGATTACCGCCGTAACAGGGATCTGTTATCCCTTCTACGGTGTCTCTGCCACTAGTGCTCTCCACCGGCATGGAATCAATGACATATTTGTATCCCCGAGATCATGTCGCCTTCACTTCTGTTGCATCGGCGTGGCTCGACAACGAGAAAATGGGAGCTTGAAACCTCCTCGTCACCTCCTGCGGCTGCTCCTTCATGATGCACCACAGGCTTGCTGATGCTGCGAGACTCTGATCTTGTGTGCGGTCTGCCACTGTCTCTCTACTATAGCTAGATCCAGCTTGTGGTAGTTGGTGCTCATCTCCTCTCTTCCCTTGCTTTCCATATTACAAATCTGGGTGGAGAGTCAGTACAACCGAAGAGGTGGGATTCCCTCTTCTCTGCCCGGTAGGTTCTGAACGACGAGTCTTTCCACTTTCTTACACAGCGGAAGACAACTGCTCTTTCTGTTTTCTCCATCTGGCCACGAATATGATGTGGGATGATGGGTTGGGTCTGTGGTCGCTGCTAACCATATGATTTCCCACTGGACATGAGACAGATGATGGAATTCACCCGTCAGGTCTAAAAGAAAGGTTGAGATCAACTCTCGTCAAAGCCGATCCGTATTTCTAAAAGGAACGCCTAGTCCATGCACATTAGAAAGGGGCAGTCTGGCATCTCATTGGATTCAAGCCCTAGTTTCCAATCACGACTCATTGATCAACTATACATCAAATACACATAATCTTATCATTTTTTAACTTCAATATCATCTACTAGGAATATCCAATATTCTTGAAATTTTGAGCATATTTTCCTAACCCCTCAATATGCATTAATTCACTTATGTCATTAATTATTCAAGGATTCTAAAAGTTCAATCTATCACACCTTCCCTCCTTAGCTAGATTCCAACCTACGGGCATCACGGCCCCAACCATGCATCAAACAAATGGTAAGTGGATCGAATATGTTATAATATAAAGAAAACTTGAAAGCTAAAAATAAGCATTTAACATTGAACATTGAAAAGACATGCAATTTCTTTTACGTCAATTTCTTTTATCTTAACCTATATAAGTGTCCTCAGGTTGCACAAATGTGCCTCTTCTCTTATGCACTGGAGTGCCTCTTAGGTTGCACCAAAGTGCCTCTTCTCTTACGCACCGAAGTGCCTCTTCTCTTACGCACCGAAGTGCCTCTTCTCTTATGAGGAACTTATATGAGTTTTACTTTAGCATTTTCTTTCTCTTAAAGCTCTCATCTTTGCCGGTGGGGCATAGCTCAGGCGGTGCGGCTCGCACGGCCTCTGCGAGAGGTCACGGGTTCGACTCCTGGCTATGCCCCAGAAGTGAATTAGCCCACGCGTCGGCCGGCCAACGATGCGACTGAATTGGGACACCCGGTATGGGCGGCAGGGTCCTCGAGAGTTTACACCGCCTGCGGGGGTCACAAAAGTGGCACTCGTGCGGGGGTGGTTCTCTCGTAAATAAAAAAAAAAGCTCTCATCTTTACATTAGACTTTATTTGTAACTTCATAATTAAGATTCATGAAAGTGATACCATATGTAACCTACAATTCAATTTATCATAACTTCACTGACTTTAGCAAATTAGAACAGTAAATAACATAAACATGACATTCATTGCAAATTCATACATGCATACATAAATCAACCAATTTAACTATGTTCAATTGCATGGACCACTTACTTTTTCACTTGGAGAGTATATCCTCTCTCTTCCTAGGTTGAGTAAAACCCTAATCACGGTCTTGGGGGTCTAGTAACCCTAATCACTCTATTTACAACATGTTTCACATTATTATACATTTTATTCACCAAATTAAACCCTAATTTCCATTTCTCATAAAACCGATGTTTGGAAATTTAGAAACAGACTCTAAAACCTCAATATTTGGATTCCTCATGAAAAACCATTTTCTGAACATATGTTTGCTCATTTTTCTAGCATCGAGCGATTTACTACGAATTTATGAAAATCAACCAATCAGGAATTAGAAAAATGCCACATAGGCGGCCTTTTTTCCACTGGGTTGTTGGGCCCAGCTGAGGTGGGCCAATGATAGTCAGACATCTAGGTGTCGGTCTCACCCGGGTGGGTAAGTGGTCAAAGAATAGGAAAGGTGTGAAAAAACCCAGAGTACCCTTGCGAAACAAATTGTTCGATTAACAACGTGGGGTACCAAGGTCAAACTAAGACCTCATTTGTTCCCCGTTCCAGGCCACGGTGAGGCAGTGAGAGTGAAGCCTGAAGCCCCAATCAAATCTAATGAAAAGGGGTCGATTGTGGGAAACTGAGACCTTAAGAGACTTCTGTGACAACCCCACATCAAATCAAGCCATCACCAGTAATAATTGCGGAATAACCATAAACAACAGATTAACAAAATCACTAAAAATTAAAATCATTTTGCAAGGAGATCCTCTTTGAAGAAACTCTTATTGAAAGAACCAAAACTTTATACATATCATGGTTCACATAGTACATACATTGTATAATCTCATATCGAGGACAACATATAACGGTTGCTTTTCCAAAACCTATACATAAGCAATCATAAAACCTCGACGGAATCAAGCCAAAATCTCAGATTGTTCATAAAACCATTATGTACTGACTCCAAGGACTTGAGAGTACAGAGATAACACATAGGACTTCTATCTACAAGACACGACAGACAGTACACGCAACCTGAGCGGTTACTGCTGCCCTAGCTATTGTTGTTCCTCTACAGTGCGGTCTCTACCTCCTCGTGCACGTCCACCTAAAAATTGTGGATCCCACAGGGTGAGACAATTGTCCCAGTGAGAAATATAACTCTCCACCAATAATATTATTATCACAAGTAAATAGTGTAAAACTGAGCAGAGGTTCTTTTATATTAAATAAGAAAGATTAATCACTGATATAAGTAGAATAGAGTAATCTCTTCTCTTAAAATACTCAATATATCTATGGTAGAGAAATAAATCATCTATTCTCTTTAAAAGGAATATAAAGAAACATAAATAACATCTATCCAACTAAGATATATAAAAGGAGTGTACATCAACCAATGTCTTTGGTATTCGATCCTTAAGCAAATACGCTACACGAAGATTACATATTACAATCACACTTATGCCCTGAGGAGATGAAATATACATTCATGCTCCAACCGACCAGGACTATGTTAAGCATCAGTATCATACAAGGGCAATGGCAGAGCCAGTTGTCAAGACCTCACCCATCTCGGTCAGTATGAGACAACTTAGCAGGACATCTTGTGTCAGCTGCTGGCTGGACATCTGTCAACTGCAAATAGCATGTTTGGGTATAGCAGCATCTTTGCTATAGAGTTATAGCCACATCATGCACTCTCTTCGAGAAAAGACCACTTAACTTTCCCAAATTATGAAATTATTGAGTCATGGCATATAGCCATACTCTAAGCCACATGCTAGTTCACTGTGCTCATTATTGAGTCTACGACCACAGTCACACTCGATCCAGGATATGGCATATAGCAAATTCCTAAGATTGTGGACGTAAGGGGATCGGTCAACATATGGTCGTCCAAGCTCACATCCCCAAATATTCAAAAATATGCGCTCTAAGTAATCCCGTGGGAAATACATGTTTCACCATTTCAGTAAATTCTGATGCTGATGGATCTATGGTCAGGGCAACTACATTTTATGGTTCGAATGATATATTAAGTTCATTACAATATTCTTTTAGCATCAAACAAGTTATAAGCATCAATAATAAACAAATTCTACAAAGAAAGGTGTAATACATCTATCAAGTACTATTCTAATCTTTGGAACATATTTATATACATAACACTCGGGATTTCAGTCCCTTATCATATTACTAGGGATTCTTATCCCTTAACATCATCATCATCATCATCATCATGATTATTGGATCAGGGTATTCAAACCCTTAGATCATTACTAAACATTGTTACCCCTGTAACAGGTAACTGTTACCTCTAGATCCTCAGTCCAAGGTATTCATCACACTTGTTGTACAAGTATTTCACATAGCTCACATGGTTCATTAAATATCTTGTCACCTCTCACTAGGAAACAACTATCTTTTAAGATATCAGACTGTATAATCATTGTACTTGTTGTACAGATATTTAACATGGCTCACAAGGCTCATTTAAATCTGTAAAATATAAACATCATAGCTCACACTTGGCTATGTTCATCATCTCATGACTCTTGAATAGTTTACACTTCATGATAAAAATGCTAACAGTATATGACATCAATATGCAATTCAAGACAAATACATCCTTCCCATTATTAGGGTTAGGATTGCCTATTTTAACCAAATAGGGTTTCAAATTCACATCATCACTATGTGATATAAGAGAAATACATCCTTCCCATGATTAGGGTTAGGATTTCTCAATCTAATCATTTAGGGTTTTAAGTGCATACCATCACCCTTCATTAAGATTAGGGTTTTCCCCTTATTAACAAATTAAGGATTCAAGATCATATTATCACTCATCATTTAAGATTTACCTTTATTAACCACTAAGATTTTTGAGATCACATCATAAAAGATTAAACCATAATTCATACTCCATTCATACTAGGAATATCAACATATACTCATTACATGATTGTTATTCAAATATAAGTTTCTTTTTCATCCTCACTAGGATGTTGATTGCACCATACTTTTGGCTCTATTCTCCTCTATAAGGTACATCAGATCACCATTATCAAATTGCACTAAACTCGTTATCTTTTAATGTCGCATTTAACACAACACACAACATAGGTCACTCAATCAAGTATATATGATTGAAGTTTTCCCACCATATCAGGTATCAAGATGTGTGTATGATACCATATTGTGCTTAAGATACAACCTTATCATCATGTTGTGTAATAGTATCGGACATATGGGGTAGCCATATCATCATATCGTGTTTAGAATGTACCCCCTATTACAATAACGTGCACCCATATTGGGTTGGATATCACTTAGAGTTTATCATCTCAAGTTTAGAGATACTTGACCTCATATCATTGATAAGCTGAAAGCTTGACCTCATATCGGGTATAAAGGTATACTTGTTGCCATATCATGCACAAGGTGTGCACCATATCGGGCATAGGGTATATGCCTCATCATTGTATCGTTTTAGTGGTATATACACAATACCATATCGGTTTCCCATGTTGGATTATCATATCAGGTTACCATGTTGGGTAACATATCAGGTTAGCATATTGGGTATATCATTATGTGTGTATCCTTTCAATCCTTCCAAGGATCAGTCCCATCATATATTTGAACAACAAACTAGATATATGATTGAACTCTTTCGTAGAGAACCCTTTACACAAAAGGATAAGGGTATGGGTTCAAAAGCATGTCGGGTTTCACTTCCTCATCTAAGGTTTCAACACCATACCAGTTTAGAATGTACCATATAGTGCATGAGGTATGAACTTGAACTTATGTCAATTATAAGGCTATGTAGGTAGCACTCCTATCGTCCATGAGATATTACTCATATCGTTCATGTGGTATCACTCACCACTATATCGAGTTACCTATTATCTTGGGTTTCATACCACCATCTAGAGTTTTAACCCATATCGGGTTAGGATACAAACCTAACACCATATCGTGTATAAGATGAATACATGACCCCATATCATGCTCAAGGGTTGCATATGTATTACTCATATCGCCCATGGGTATACACTCCTCACCATATTGTGTTTGTGGTGTGTTCACATCAACATAGTGGGTTACTTATCACCTAGGGTTTATTATATAGTGTTGGGCTTTTATGATTGACTCCATATCATGCATAGGGTGTATACTTGACCTTCTATCATGCACATAGTGTATTCTTAACATCATATCATGTAGAATGTGTGCACTTCATCATCATAATGTGCAAGAGATACATACTAATTACCATATCGGGTTAATGATGTGTTCACTCCATCATATCGAGTTAGAGCATCTTCAACCCAATATCGGGTTAGACCTTGATGATGTCATCATCATCAACCTCTAGTTTCTTATTCTTACTATTCTAGTTCATAGACAACAGTTCTAAGTTATGAATAGAACTCATGGATTCATCAATATGCAAGAGAATTCGTTATTTGTAGTAGATCAACAAGTATAACTAAATTGAAGGTGAATAATAACATAGTTGGGTTCAAGTTATATAACCCACCTCAAGAACAACTTCAAAGCTCCAAGATCCAAAGATTCACGTTCCTAAGGTTGAATATGAGCTTATCCAAGGTCCAAGTCTTGTTCACAACTCCTCCATATACAAAGAATCACCATATTTAAGCACTTGGTGAGGAAGAAAAGATAGGAATAACTATAACCCAAGAATCATGCTTCAACCAAGGTTGAAGATGACCATGGCCTTACCTTATGCTTGGTGCTCAAGCTCCCCTTTATCCCTGAGCTACTATGCATGATATCTAAGAGGGTATGCATGATATCTCAAAGAAAGAGAGTTGTGGTGTTCGTAAACTTTCATTATTAGGTGAAAGGAGAGGTATATATACTTGGGGTTCATGAGAAAGAGTGTATAAGAGGTGTCATCACCATATGCTACTAGGTGACATGTGGCCATGCATGGTTGACACATGTCCATGCATGCACATATGTATATATTGACATGCAAAAATATAGAGGATAATCTAGAGATGATATTTTGGTCATCCTTTATCTTGTTGGATAAGATATCTCATCTTTATCTCCCAAATTATGCAAACTGATACACTTTTTGCAAGGAGCATCTAACTCATCATGGATCACCTCCTTCAGGTTCTTAGACCATCATGGCCTTTGCTAAGAGTTTACAAACCAATATGGGATCCCCTTTATGTCTCCTTGGCCGATAGGCAATCCCATATCAAGTCTACAACTCGATATAACTCAAGTAAGGGCTTCAACTATACATCATCTCTTGGTCTTTTCATCACCAAGAGTACCATCATTCAAAGATGATTCAAACATGGTGTCTCCCTCTTTCTCTCTCCTCTAAATGATACATAGAAGTAGTAGGGACACTCTAGAGGTGGTAATTTGCATATCAACCCTATATTTTGGGTAAACTGCAATTTGTACCAAAATTGGTACACAAGACACTAGCATTATTCAAACCAGCTCAAACTTGGAATTTAGGCTTTCCACAAGCCACCCCTTATCATCATTCTCTCTCTTATGATACTAAAACACTTAAGACATATTCAACATGTGACATATTGCAATGTAACCCCTCATCTTGGGTAAATTGCATTTCACACTCAGACTATCATATATTGCACAAATAGTTTGCAATTAAGCTCACACTTGAAAATAAACTTCACAAAGAGTCTTAATTACTTTTCAAAAGATTAGAAAAAGTTTGTAAATAACTTACTTAAGCAAAACTTCTAGGGTTAAGCCATAACCCAGGCTAGGGATGTTACAAGTTATAAACCCCTAACAAGGATTTCGTCCCCGAAATCCCGGATGAAGGAAGACAATTGTTATTCATGGATTATATCATTAAGTCTCCACATAATATCTTAATGCCATGGAGATGCCATAGAACTTTGACCAGCACAAAGTTCTTCCATTCAGTGTCATCACAGAATTTGTCATACAAGACTCATACTCAAATGTCATTTTTATTAATGACTACAGTGTCAATTCTGTGTCAGGTAACACTTTCTTAGTTAGAGAAGTACTATTCATACTTTGAATAATTTAGGTGTCAAAAATTATTGACTCGTTACCCCCTCAACTTACCACTTTATGTGATTAGATTCTTGACCTTGGGAGTCTTCCATACTGCTCACTTAGTTTAACATTTCTCCTCTAAGGAAAGACTAGAGTTACACTCTGTCACTCACTTGGGACTACAAGTCTTACCATACATCTATTGTACCACTCTAATCTGCTGACACAACATTAAACTTTCTTATGACTTGTACCAACTACTTATCAAAGAAGAACTTATCTTAGAGGTATCTCTAGATATTATGTATAAGTTGCCTCCATAGATCTAGATAGGAATATTCTAAGGAATTATTTTTAGTTTGATAAGCTTTTTCCCAAAATGATTCTACAGTTGTTCCTTCAATTGATACATCCTTATCAAAGTTATGTTTATGCAGAGCATAAACCCCTAACATGTGATATCCATACTATAGTTATCTTCAAAGTTGGTCCTTCTAGGCAACCAAACATTATTCATCTTATCAGGAGTTTATGTTCTCATTTTCTTATATCATTGAAAGTTCTTGGATACTAGGATTGCACAAAAAATAGGTCTACTTGATGATATCTAGAGTTGCATTGCAGAGCATAAACCCCTAACATGTGATATCCATACTATAGTTATCTTCAAAGTTGGTCCTTCTAGGCAACCAAACATTATTCATCTTATCAGGAGTTTATGTTCTCATTTTCTTATATCATTGAAAGTTCTTGGATACTAGGATTGCACAAAAAATAGGTCTACTTGATGATATCTAGAGTTGCATTGCACGTTTCTAGTGGGGTGAAAAGGAAAATGTAAGAAAAATATCGTGGCTATGTTGGGAAAATCTATGCAAGCCCAAAAGAGGAGGTGGTATGGGTTTTTGAGACTTGCATGCTTTCAACCAAGCTCTACTGGATAAACAAGTTTGGAGGCTCATGACAAAACCTAAATCCTTGGTATTTAAGACACTGAAAGCTAGGTACTTCCCTCATACTTTTATTTTGAAGGTTACAAGAGGCCATAATCCACACTTTACATGGAGGATCATCTGGAGAGAAAAGACAACGGTGTTGGAGGGGCTGAAATGGAGAGTAGGAAATGGAAGTTGCATTAACATTTGGAATGATACGTGGGTGTACAACTACGAAGGTTTTCTTGAAGATTACTAGGTTGATAGTGAGGTGACGCACACATATGTTCATAAGATAATGGATATGGATACATGGTCATGGGATAAGAGTAAAATCCAAGCTATGTTACCCCCTGAAATAGCTCAAAGGATTGTGGATACTCCCATCAGTAGACAACTTCATGAAGATAGTCCGTTTTGGTGGCCCGAAAGCAAACATGTTTCTCAACCAGGTCAGCCTATTGGCTGGGTCATCTAGGAAGATACACTTTCATCTCTTCCCTCTCTAATCCAAATGAGAAGATTTGGGCTCTTATCTGGGACCCAAAATGGACCCCAAAATTGTCTCAATTTTTATGGAGGGTGAGGACGGGAGGGCTGCCCACACTAGGTTGTATTTTTAACAAACATTGCCACATGGATGGTTTGTATCTACTGTGCTATAGGGAAAAGGAATCTATTAGCCATATGATTTTCCAGTGTACAGAGGTAGAAAAGGTCTAGTCGTGTAACCCGGGTACTGTTTTGATTCAGTCTGTTCTCCAGCTCAACCCGAGCCCGATTTTATTGGAGCTAAAGTCAAGAGCTCCCGAATCTCATTTCTCTGAAGTGGTGGCAATGATGTGGAGTATCTGGAAATTTAGGAACCACTGTGTCTTCAACGGACTAGGAAAATCAATCAGATTCTTTTTTAGGGAGACACACATTTTTCTTGGAGATTATGGGAGTGTCCGTCAGACTGCCTGCAACGATGCCCCTCCTATGCTGACGCTGGTGGTCCCTCACTAGAGGACACCAGAGAGGGGGAGGGTAAAGCTAAATTTTGACTTTGCAACAAGAAACCAAAACTGGTGTGCAATGGGGATGGTGCTACAGGATGCGGAAGGCAAAGTGCTAATGGTTAAAGGACGGAGAAGAATGGCTGAATAGTCAGTTGAAAGGGGGGAAGGCATGGATCTATTTGAAGGCACTCAGATGGCATTGAAAGGCGGCTGGAACCTCATACATATGGAGATGGATTCCATGATTCTCAACTCGGCACCAGTTAATCCTCACCATAGATTAGATCATCTGGTTCTGATCGTGAATGATATCATATATCTAGCTTCTCATTTTTCTTTTATTTCCTTTTCACATGTTTCCAAATCCTATAATAAAGTGGCACATGAAGCTGCCTCCCTAGCATTAGGATATGACTTCAGTTGCACTAGATAAGAGGGGAATATCCCCATTCTCATCAAGAACTTTGTAACTGTTGATTTGGATAGTTAATGAACAAGATCTTGTTGTAAAAAAAAACGTGTCATGCCCTATTATGCTCATTTCACATCCTAATGTCGACTCATATTAATTGAATTCGAGATCAATAAGCTATATTACACCTCATAACTCTAAATATCATCCCTAAATCCCCTTTTTATATGGTGGTTATATATTACATTAAGCATGCATGGATGTGACACCTTGTGATGATGTATGTTATACCTTGATTCAAACACTATGTTTGACCTACTTAATGCATCAAACTATATCATATCCTTCAAATTAGTAGCCTTGTGATGTTTGGTGTCCTTGAAACCTATGAGCAACTTTCTTGTGCTAAGGAGGGCTTTGTAACCATAATTTGCCTAAGGTGACCTATGTGTCTTGAATGGGGAGTCCTTGTACCTTAATGCTTATGTTGATCCTTTTCCCATGTTCCCCCTCTCTTTAGTCAGGAATTACTCTATCCCTCATTATATGTTGGATGTGGATGTCCCACATTAGTCTCATATTGATCCCTAATGGCATATGAACTATGTTGACGCTTGCATATATGTTGTAATGTTGATGCCTAAGGTTGGGGATATGATGCCTATACCCTAGGGGACATCCACTGTAATGACCCCGCCTCCCGGTAACCCCCAATTAAGGGAGACCAAGAGGTTAGAGCCATTATCCCAATTTCCCGGATCAAAGGTTCGACAAATAATCAATAATAATTATAAAATTCTACCAAACTACACTGAAAGCTGGAATAAAATAAAACTTTGCATACCTTTTTAAAAACTTTAGATATATAACTTTTATCCACAACTTCAATCTATTCTAACTAATCCTCCTTGCACATTAATTCTTATTTTTAAAATATGTCACTTTACTATTTGTCCTTTTCAAACTTGTACCTAAAACGCCGACAAACAAAACGTCGGTCAGCATAAATGAATATGCCGATATGTGGGGACAACCAAAATTTCACATATATGGCTAACAATCTAAATATCACAATCAAGTTAATTAACAAGTCAATTTACGCTTTCAATGTGACATTCTCCACCGCTTTTTCCCTAATCTTGGAATACCCCCCTTTAGGGTTTCTCTTTTGTCATTGACTTAAGACCACCTTCTCCATCCTAAGCTTGGTGCCTGGGGTCACCTGTGCCCATTAGTCATGCAATATCATAAGGCCACCTTTTCTATTCTTAGCTTGGTGCCTGGGGTCACCTCTCATGGTGCCCATGGGTCTTCCCTCTTGGGCTTGACCTCATTGCATCTTACATTCGGGTGGCATGTAGGTGTGAGAATACACACTTGTATCTTAATTGTGATAATCATATTGACTTTATGATTTGCATATATGAACATCCAAATAGATAAGTTACATTCAATTCAATTAAACATCTGAGAAATCTCCATGAAACTAAAGCGGTCAACCATAAATAACCACATACCTGATCCAGAGCATCTTGATGTCCAAGCAATAATGATAAAGAACAATCAAACAAGCAATCAACAACATCCTGAAATTAATGCATAACATCCAAGTGTTATAGTTTATCCAAAACACTCTTAAGATTGACTTGGATTCCACCTTAGGGTTTCAAGGCAAACTTTAGGGTTTTATTAGGGATTTAGCCTCCATAATGCATTTATCATGTTTAATGCTCTTTTAGTTCACAAACCCTAATTTCAACATCATAAGCATACTTGAAAATCAATTAAGTTTATTATGTCTCTTTTACACTAGAACTACCATCTTTATCCTTTTAAGTCATGTTAAGGTCATTCAACCCAATTATCTCCTTTAGTTCTTTCAAATTGACAACTCATATTTCATTATGGTCTAATTCACATATGAACTCTATTTATCACTAATTCTACATTTATCCACTAGAAAACCCTAATTACCAAATTAAGGGTATTCATCCACAATTAGGAACTTTTATACTCAAAATAGCTTAGATTCATCATATATTAGTTTTATTCATGGATTCGAACAATTAAAGACATTCAGAGTCAAAATTACCAAGATTAGGGTTTCAAGGCCCATTAAAGCATATATATGTACATGGAACCCAAAATTAATCAAATTACGCATAAAGATTATCCTTTTGGATCTAATGTATCCTTTTTATAATCAACATGTTAACATCAACTTTAAACATCCAAATCACCCTTCTCAATTCATTAATCATCATAGATTAGGGTTTCTTAATCATTAATGCACTAAAGTAGATAAATTCTGATATAATATCCTAGAGAGCGATGGTTAACCCTAATACGTCTGGCGATAGCGGCAGCCAAGACGGAGGCATTCTTCTGGATGATGACGGGGATGGAAGACCACCGTCACATAGCACCACGGTACCGCTGGGCAATACTGGACTGAACCTGAACTTCACAAGCTATGCGAGGAGCCGAGAACAGAATGATGTACCGCTAAACCAAGCCATGGAGGTTGATGCCAGGATGAATCAAATGCAACAATATCCAGATCTCCCAAACTCCAACCAACATGCCGCCAACCCGGATAATACTCAACAATCAAGGCCCTAGTACAGAGACAAAGTGGGGAAAAGTGCAACGGATGATCATGGATACATCTGCATAGATGCCGACGACTGTGGTATTACCCTGAAGCCTGAAGACATCATTGTCTCGACTGATAATGGCCTTCCTGCGTTCGACTTAAAGAAAGATGCCAGGGAAGGTCTGCTAAAGCCTTGGCATTACACGGTGATTGTGAAACTGCTCTCCAAGGAGATTGGATTTCTTACTCTCCGGGACCGGATAAAATCAATGTGGAAACCAACGGGAGGTTTCAATCTAATAGATGTAGCCAATGACTATTTTGTTGTCCAACTCCAGCGAGAAGATGACTCCATGCACGCCTTGATGGGAGGCCCTTGGCCGCTATTTGGATCGTATCTGTCAGTGCAGCGATGGCATCCAGACTTCTCGCTGGATGCATCATCCTTACCCAAATTAGTTGCATGGCTTCGTATACCAAACCTACCAATTCACCTATACTGGGAGGTGTTGCTTGCTGAGATTGGAGACCATATAGGGAAGACGATCAAAGTCAATCTTAACATGATCTCACAGCATCGTGGACATTTTGCAAGAATAGCGGTTGAACTGGACATGGCCAAACCCCTCACCCCACAATTAATGATCGAAGGCAATCATTACCTCATAGAGTATGAGAGCATCCCTTGTATCTGCATGTATTGCGGACGGGCTGGACACCTTGAAAAGGGCTGTTCAAAATGAATCACAGAGGAGAATGAGGCGAGGAAGGCCGCAACTGCTATAGGCTCGTCAACTCCACCCCTTCCTTCCCCCATGCAAGGATTCACAGACTACATCCACGCATGTCCCATCCCGCGTAAGCAAAGGTCTACTTAAACGAAAGACCAGTCGAGATATGCAAATAGGTTCTTGAACCTGGAGAACTAGGAAGAGGAAAATGAAGCAACATAGGTAATAGATGTTGACAATGTAGCTGAAAGAGTAACTAACGGGATTGACTGGAGTACTAGGAAAAAGAATTTCAAACAGCTCAAGAAAAATAATGACATGTCCCAAACGATTCCCTTACAACAACAGAATCAAGCACTGCAGCCAGCAAAAAAGACCAATCGGCCCCATCCTTCTCACTCGGCAGTAAATCCAACAGGGGATTCATTAGTCCCAGGAAGAACAAACACTGCCCACCCGTTTGTCACCACACCTTTCTCCTTTGGTGAATCCACAGGAGTGGATGTCCCTCCCCATCCCTACAGGAGTCCTATTGGAAAATATGTTGGGATACATATGCATAACCGGAAAATCGTAAGCTCTGGGGACAGTAGCAAGTCATCCAACCAGAAACAAGGCAAAACCTCGCATCTTCAAGACCTGGAGGAGGAGGCGAGGTCGATGGGGAACTCCACTCTCACTGATTCTGGTCAATGAAGATTGTTACTTGGAATGTGCAAGGTGTCTGTGATAAGGACACCCAAAATGCTACTAAAGAACTGTCCAAGAAATATGACGTTTCGGTCCTTTGTCTCCTCGAAACAAGGTGCAACGGTGCTCGAGCTTTGAGCATCATTAAAAAGATGGGGTTTACGTAATCCCATAGAGTGGAAGCAGTTGGCTATTCCAGAGGAATCTAGATTCTATGGAGAAACGACATCCCCATGGAAATCATCGTGTCGCACAAATAGTTTGTTCACTGCAGAATTCATAAGTCCTTTTTTAATTTCGTCTATGTGAGCACAACAAGGAGCGGGAGGAAACTTCTCTGGAACCAACTTTATACGTTGGCCCCCTCCATCGCTGCTCCTTGGGTGGTGGTCGGGAACTTCAATGTTGTCATGTACCCATCGGAAAAATTTGGAAGCAACACCTTCGACAATGCTAATTGCTGAGACTTCATCGAGGCCACTGAAGCTTGCTTTCTCTATGATCTGGGAGCAAGTGGAGCCCGCACCACATTTAGGAGGGGCCTTCTCCATGAGCATCTGGATAGAGATTTGGGGAACAGACATTGGATCGATCAATCTTCCAGTAACATGGTCCAAGTTCTAGAAAAGAATCATTCAGATCATGCACCGATCCTGGTGTCGTCAGAGTCACCATCCTTGGAAAATCGAAGGCATATTACTCACACATCAATGAGATGGTATACTACACCTGGCTTTGAAGATCTTCTAACACAGTCATGGCCCATGGACCAGGACCTAATGGCTGCCAATGCAAACTTCCTCGTACAAGCCACCAGCTGGGACTCTACAAGCCGCAAAGCATATAGAAGGACAAAAGACCAAATCACTAATAAAATTAAATGGTACCAGATGAATCTTGCTCTCTAGTTTGATCATGAAATTTCCCAAGAAACCATGGTTCTATAGGCACACTTAAATGACATTCTTCGGAGAGAGGAGGTTGAGAGCCAACAAAGAGCCCGATGTGAGTGGATTAAGCTCGGAGATGACAACACTCGCTATTTCCATTCTCTCACAAAAGCACGGAGATGGAGAAACATAATCACCTGCCTGAAGGATGACATGGGCGTCTGGCAGGAAGACGAACAAAAAATCAGACTCCTTATTCTTAATTTCTTCTCTATTGTTTACCAAGAAAATCAAAGTGAGCTTAGGAGGATGGAGAGCCCCATCTTTGCTGGTACCTTCCAACCTCTGACCCTGGAGCAACTTTTGAAGATGATGGAAACCCCTTTGGCGGGCGAGATCTGGTTCGCACTCAACTCCATGTCGCCGGTCAAGGCGCCGGGGCCCGATGGAGTGGATGCAACGTTTTATCAAAAAAATTGGAAACACTTGAAAGCACAACTATGTCGATTCATACATGAGCTATTCACAGGATCCACTCTTCCTCCTACATCGACGGACTCCCTTATTATACTTATACCGAAGGTTAACCCTCCGGAACAATGCCCCCAGTTCAGACCCATTTTGCTAAATAATGTCTGCACGAAGCTTTTATCCAAGGTCATTGCGATAAGGATCAAACCATATCTGAAGGATTGGATTTTGCCTTTCCAATCAAGCTTTGTGCCAGGAAGGAAGATAGGAGACAATACAACACTGGTCCAAGAGATTATTCACACTATGGAGTCCAAAACAAGCTCTAAAACGTTCCTAGCACTCAAACTAGATCTTGTCAAGGTGTTCGATAAGCTAAGCTGGCACTTCATCCATGACACTCTTGTTCACACCTCACTTCCCAAGAACATCATCAATATCATTATGCAGATAATCTGTTCAGGAAAATCCTCTATTCTCTGGAATGGGGAGATTGCAGGCTCCTTCCACCCCTCTTGCGGTGTCAAGCAGGGAGACCCTCTCTCACCATATATCTTTGTCCTCTGCCTTGAAAGATTCAGCCAGCTTATTGATATGGAAGCAGCTACCGGAAATTGTAGACCTGTTATTATATCCAAAGCGAAGGTGCCGATCACGCATGTATGCTTTGCTGATGATATAATCCTTTTTGAAGAAGCCTCTCTACACCAAGCCAAACTTATGTGTCGATGTCTCAGGAAATTTAGCGACGCTTCTGGATTGTTCTTATCTTTTGAAAAATCTACTGTGTTCTTCTTCCACAACACGTCCCAGAGTTCCAAAAGCCAAATTTGCAGGAAATTGAGGGTCTAAGAAACCAGTATCCTGAGTAGATACTTGGGTATTCCCATCGTCCATAGAAGAAAGAGTAAAGAACTTTTCCAGTCTCTCTTGGAGAAATTTCACAAGCATATCAATTCTTGGCAAAATAATCTACTGTCCCTAGCGGGGAGGATAACGCTAGCAAGGTCGGTGCTCCAATCCCAGGCCTGTTATATCATGCAATCCATCCAACTTCCGATCTCTATATGTGATAAAATCGACCAGATAGTGAGGAACTTCATCTGGAATGAATCTTCAAACTCAGGTCACCTGAACTTGGTTGCATAGAAGAGCACCACACTACCAAAAAAACTGGGAGGTCTGGGTATCAAAAAGGCCAAAAACTTCAATTCCGTGTTGATGATGAAGCTAGCATGGGAGTTCATTCAGAGACGTCGAATACCATGGGTGGAAGTCATGACTGGAAAGTACATCTCTAGAGGATAGTACAAGTTAATAGGATCACATACCTGGAGAAGCATACGAAGTCATATCCCTTTCATCATGCATAATTCAAGCCGCATGACCATTTCTAGACTTGAAACCCTCGTGTGGACAGGTGGATGGATTGGACATGGGCAAACACCTTCCTTAAAGTTCGGTCTATCGCCCCCTAAAGACCTCCTGGATCTCAAGGTTTCTAGCCTAGTGAAGGATGATGGATCTTGGGACCTGGTCTTCCTCAATTCATGGTTCACCTCTGAGTCAATTAACATCATCACTGCCATGCCGACACCCAGACCACATAATGGGGAGGATGTACACATATGGAAACCAGAGGCTCATGGTAAGTTTAACTGCAAAATCAGCGTATATGATTATTAATCAAGCTCCGGTGGATACAGACCATGCACCTTTTCAAACCATATGGTCTCTATCGCTTCTGCACCGCATCAAAACCCATTTATGGTTGTTGCTACACAATCACCTACTTACAAATGCTCTCCGTGCCCAAAAGAAGATGACAGAAGACACCAAGTGCCTGCGATGTGATGCCTTGGTCGAGGATTGCATCCATGTTCTACATGACTGCAAGGAGGCCAAGATGGTCTGGTCCATCAAACTACCCCCTAAAGCTGTCCAATTCTACACAGGCACAACTGTCAAAAACTGATTGGAATATAATCTCAAATCGCTACGAAATGTGAGTGGATGGAGCACAAAGTTCGCGGTTACATGTTGGAAGCTATGGAAAAAATCAGAATTCTTTTATCTTTGAGCACAAGGTCATTCCGCACCGTGTCCTGGCAATGCAATGCTATTCTGAAGCCAATTCCATACAGCAAGCATTCTGTCATACCTCCCGAACAACTAATAAAGTTCTAGAATCCAACAAAGCACTAAAAATACATAGGGCATCCACAATTACCAACATTGATGTAGCTACGTCCTCTATCGTCAATCAGTCATGCACTTATGTGATTGCCAGGAGTACCGCTGGAGAATGGATTCATGGTTCAACGATGATGACAGAAGGTGTGGATGTTATGTAGGGAGAATTGAAAGTGATCTTATATGGGGTAGAAATGGCATTGCGGAATAATATACAGTCTGGGATCATTATCTCAGACTCTTGGAATGCAGTCCAATGGATTAAAGGCATCATAGAACCACCACCAAAGTACTTCATAATTACAATGAGGATCCGGGAGTATTTCCAGCTTGCGGGAATTGAAGACATTGTGCACCTGAAGAGGGATCAAAACAAGCTAACTGATATGCTAGCCAAGTTCTGCCTAAAACAGCCATCTATGTCTACCAACTAGAATAGGTGCCCTGCAAATTCTCTACAGCTTTATCACTCGGACAAGACCCTTTTTCCTCATTTATTTTCAGATTTAGCTAACTGATATAACTGGTTCTAACCAGTATAGACAAAAAAAGTAGATAACTTCAACTACTTTTTGATTTACAAGAGGAATTAGTTTCTGAATATATTTTTAATGGATTCCTTGCATTTCTCTAAGCAAAATTCATCTATTATATGTATCCATCCGAGCTACCATTAATTAGATACGATTTTTGTAAGAATTACTTACTTGGACTAATGACAGACTACCACATCATCTTTCCCATGCAAAACGTAGCTTTGGTCAATCATAACCAAATTTCCCTTTTGCCCTCACTTAAGTGACCATCACTGCACAATGCGGAGGGGCAAAATCGTCCAATGGCCCTAGGTCGTCTTCAACCTCCAGACAACCGCAATGGCCACCGATTGCAGCCCTTCGTGGGGCTGCCCTCTCCTCCCTAGGCCATGAAACTTGCCGCCAGCCATCACCCTAGGTTCGCTGCCCCCTTGCGTACATGGGATGCCACTTGGTCGCATCCAACACAACCAATTTCACACTCGTCAGGCCTGCAACTTCGGTCGTCACTGCAGCCAAACGACTGCTGTTGCACATACTTTAGGACATGGTCATGATGGCTAAGGTGCTCCCTGACATCGTGGCACATCAGGCTTCCGTCGCAACCCCTTCTTGTCTCCTTGTTGCTACATGCTCACGCTGCTCCTCGTGGTTAGGGTTTATGGATGAAAACAAGGAAATAGAAGGGAGAAGGATGCATGGGATCTGATTCAACCCTATTTTAGGGCTTTATCTTGTGTCATTTTGCATTTCAATCACATCTATACCTATTAGATTACATGTTATTTCCCTTAATATGCATATTTGTGTAAAATGCACTTATGGACATTTTTTGCATGTTTTTTAGGTACTTGGACCACACTTGTATGGACGAGAGAGATGGAGGGGCCCAAAGAAGGCCCAAAGCTCCCCCAACCTACCCCTAGTGGCCAAGAGTCAAGCTTAAGCAAAGAAGTCCATGGATAATGAAGTTTGAAGCTCAAAGTGCAAGTAAAGCCCCCAACACGGCCGTGGTAACACAGAACGGTCGTGCTGTAAATGAAGAAATGACAGGAAAAATCTCAATTTTGAAGCAGCTGCAGAGCATACTCTACCACGGCCGTGCCACGCAGCACCACCGTGTTGTGACCACCCACCATGGCCGTGCCACGTAGCACGACCGTGCTACCATCACCCACCACTACTATGCCACACAACACGGCCGTGCTACCATCTACCACCACGACCGTGCCATGCAGCACGACCATGCTACCAGATCCCACCACAACCGTGCTACGCAGCACGGCCGTGCTACCCTCAACCCACCACGGCCGTGGTGACCACCACAACTGTGGCCTTTTCAGCCCAAATTTGACCACCAACCTGACATTTAGCCATTTTAATTCCCACGACCATGCCCATACACCACAGTCGTGGCCTACCCTACCCACCACGACCGTGGTGACCCACCACGACCGTGGTGACCCACCACGACCGTGCTACTCACAAAACTCACCTAGTTTTCACTGTTTTGCCCATTTTGCCCCTACTTGACCTAGTGCTTCCTCCCCACACCTATATATACCTAGGTGGCGGCTGGGGCACGAGGTTGGCGACCTTCCACTCCCATTTTCGCTCCCTTATCACCACCACTCCATTCCACTTCACCTCCACCTCAAATCCACTCCATTTCATCATTTCCACCACATAACCCCCCATATCTAAGCCTTCCATCCACATTCCACCACCATTCTACACCTTGCCATCTAAGAAGAAGGAGGAGGACGACCCTGCAACTGCTGGAGAGAAGGATTTCAGCCACTACTCCGAGCTCCATGGCTTCTTCTACCTCTTTCTCATTTCTTTTTGTATTTTCCATTTCTATGAGTAGCTAGGCCCCTGTGGGTGGGCTGTTTGGGGGATATTATGTTACTTTGATACCATGTTGGGGGAAAATGACATGTAAACTTTGTAATTTCATTTGTTAATGATTAATTCTATTTCTATCTCATTCTCCATGGATTTCTTGTTGGTTTGTGTGTGAAATCACCTAGGAATTTAGGCAAATTGCTTATATGTGTGAATTTTGGGATTTGCCCCTAGGTCCAATTCTTGGATCCCTAGGTTGCCTCCCATCTTCCTACATCTTAATCAATCTCCCTAAACCTAAGTGAGAGATCTAAGTAGCTAGATTAGATAATTCTAGTGCAATTAGCATGGAGCCTTCTCAAGGCTAGAATGTGGGGGAATTGGGGTCCAAAACCCTAATCTCACCTCCCCATTACTACCCTCGGCCCCTAATTGCCCTAGGAATGCCTAATCTAGAAACCTAGACTTGATTAGACTCTAATTGGATTGAACCTAACCCCTAACCCAATTGAGCCTCGTAAGGGTAGTAGGGGGTGTTAGGGACTAGTTCCCTTATACACAACCTAGTATATCCATGGCCAGTTAGTAGCTTAGGTTAATCCATTAGACTCTAACTTGTTGTTTGGTTTGGATAATCTAAATGGAATCATAATGTTCATATGTCACCCCCAACTTAAGTGATAAGTTCATACCCCTAAACATCCCACACATCTCTTTACTGCTTAAAACCCTAGTTCTGTGCTTGCTTAGCTTAGTTAGTTCTTTTCTTGCTTAGTTAGTTTCTTGCCTTGCTCTTGCCTTGTTTCTTCTAGTTTAGTTCTTTAATTGATCTTTTGCTTCTTTCTTGCTTGTCCTAGTGTAACTTGCCTTTTCATTCCTAGCTTAGTCTTCCCTTGCTTGCTTAGTCTTAATTTAGTCTAGGGTTAACATAGATTTCATTCTTGCCTTTAAATTGCTTGTTCATCCTTAGTTAACAATCAAATCAACCTTTAAACCCTTAACCCTAGTCTCCGCAGTAGGAACCCAGCTAAACTAACCAAGCTCTAGTACCCCCTCTTTTCCCTGTGGATTGACCCTATACTTGCCACCTTCCTATACTACGACACGACCCCGTGCGCTTGCGGGTGTAGCTGTTTTAGTAGAAGTAGGTGTTAAGTTAGGCTTATAAATTTTGAAAGCACAGTTCTCATCACGTGTGTTCTGACCTCGTGGGGCGCATCTAGTCGGGTCAAATCGACTAGTGTGTTGCACCTCTAGCGGAATTGCACCAAGCTTTCTAGCGCCATTGCCGGGGATTAGAGGCACTCAACCTAGCTAGTTATTTTTGCTTTGACTTTTCCTACTGCCCTCATCATTGCTATTATTTATTCATCATTCTTTGCATTCTTTGTGTATATTGGTTTACTAACTTGTTCTCTTTTGTTTGGTTGTGCTTTGTGCGTGTGACAAGCCACTCGGAGAAGACAAGATGGAAGGCCAAAATACACAAACCCATCCATTTACTCCACCACCCTACCTCCAAGGATATCCTAAGCCTTACACACCTCCACCACCTCCATTACTGCAACCTTCCCACCACTTCACTTTCCAACCTCAATTCCCTCCTCCACTACCCTACCTCCAAGGCTATCCTAATCCTTACACACTACCACCACCTCCATTGCCACAACCCTCCTACCAGTTCACCTTCCAACCTCAATTCATTGTACCACCTCCGTCACCACAACCCTCCCACCAATTCACCTTCCAACCTCAATGCCCTCCTCCACCTAAAGTCCAAGGGCCATCAACACCGATGCCACCACCACAACTAGCACATGCTCCCCCTACTTCCCATGAGCAGATGGATATGATTGAGACCCCTCTCTTTGGTGCCTATGAAGACCCGTTCCTCAAGAGAGAGAAAACCTATGGCATGAGATTTCTGAGGGTCTTAAGGCTTATTAAGATCTATGATGATGATCCCCAAGGAGAGAGAATTGCTGAAAAAGACTTACGAAGCTCGCATGACCCTTGGGAGGAAGATCAATCAAGGAAAGCATTTGAGAGGATTGCTTATGATGGGGGTGAAAACATTTTGTTTTTGGACCATGGTTGATGGTGAAAGAACAACAAGCCCAACTGAAGGCATGAAACTTAGCACTTGTGGGAGGCAACCCACCTAGGTTTGGGATTTTTTCACCCAAACTTCAATTTTTGATACTTTTGCTTTGCTTTTACACTTTCCAAGAAAACACTTTATGCTTGATGGTTTTTGTTGTTTATGTCATTTTAGGACAGGTACATTGGAAGGAGAGTGATGCATGGATGATATTGACAAGGAGGAAAACAAAAATGAAGAGAAAACTGCAAATCAGTAGAGAAGCTACGGAAAGGATACCAGCACGGCCGTGCCACACAACACAACCGTGTTGCATGCATTCCAAAATGGGCGCGGTGCACACCACGGACGTGGAGGCTATCCCCTGCTCAATGGACACATTGGGATCTCTCTCCCCTCTTGGAATTTATCTACCACAACTCCATGCCCTCTACCCTACCATTCTGAGCTTCTATTTCATGTTGAGGACAACATGGTTTAAAAGTTTGGGGTGGTAGGGCGGTAAGCCCCTGTTTACCCCACTTTCTTCTATGTTCCTTGTTCTAAGTTTTTGCTCAAGATGACTGAACAGTATAACCATCTCTCATATTTGTGCATCCATACTTTGTGTGCTTGTTTTGCATACTTGCATGCCATGTAGTTTGCTTCCTTGCTATTTTTGCGTAATTTTCAAAAAATTTGCTCTTTTTGCTATGCATTGCATATCATGTAGATTTTTGGTAATTTTTGTATGTTTTAGCTAGGATTTGCTTGTTTGATGTTTTAAGTTCAATAATATAGGTTTATATGTGATTGGAGGCAACTTGGCACCATTTTGGCCAATTTTGCCCAAATTTGAGATTTCTTGTCTAAAAAGTGTGTTCTGACCCAATCTCTACTATTTTGAGTAAAAATGACAACCTTTGAAAAATGCAAGTGAAATGTCATGAATTATTGCTTAGTGGTATTAATGTTTGACTTTTTACATGTGCATCACCTCTCTTAGGATTGTGATTGATTTGGCTGAATTGTGAAGTTGAGCAAGCTTTGAATGCTTAGTGCTTGTGGAATCACTTGTTTGATATATCAATTTCATCTTGTTCATTCATGTGGTGTGATATCTAGGATGAAGTATTGGATTAATTTTCATGCAGGATGTCTTATGTGGAGAATCATACCTATGACCCCTCTTTGACCAGACTTTTCACTCACCATCTTCTTACCCCTCCACCTCATGAAAGGATGCCAAAGTGCACATATTAGCCGTGGCCACCTCCAAAAGTTTGGGGTGGCCACATCTACATATCACCGCTTCACTCCCATCACCATATGCCCTATCTACACCAAGGGCAAGAAAGAAAAGAAAAGAAAAGAAAAAGAAAAGCAAAAACAAAATAAAAGGATGCTCCTATTTAAGAGCATTCAAATAAAGAAAAGATGAGTGTGTAAAAACACTCCAAAAATCTTACCGCATCCCTTTCTTCCACTTTCATACCCATTGAGCTAGGAAACATCAAACTTAGCTCCTTTTTCCCTTTTCCGCAGCCACATGGGTCTTTTGGTATGATTTGAGATATAAGATTTAATGCATGAATGTGAAACAACACTCCTAGTCATTCTTGATTAAGGCCACCATGAAACGGTTTACCCGGAACTTAATGGAAGAAATATGGATAACTTGTGTATTCTATGTGCTATATTTGAAGTTCATATGCTTTGTGCTCTTTTCATGATTGGTTTGTGAAAGCAGGAGAGGAGAGAGGTGAAATGCATGCACTTAGTCATCTTTGATCCCATTCAGTGATAATCATCTTTTACATTGCAATTGTCATGTCTTCACTGTGAAAAGTTTGTAGAGAGATTGAGTTGGAGCATACTTGAGGACAAGTATGTTTCAAGTTTGGGGTGGTGATTCAGCCCTATTTTAGGGCTTTATCTTGTGTCATTTTGCATTTCAATCACATCTATACCTATTAGATTACATGTTATTTCCCTTAATATGCATATTTGTGTAAAATGCACTTATGGACATTTTTTGCATGTTTTTCAGGTACTTGGACCACACTTGGATGGACGAGAGAGATGGAGGGGCCCAAAGAAGGCCCAGAGCTCCCCCAACCTACCCCTAGTGGCCAAGAGTCAAGCTTAAGCAAAGAAGTCCATGGATAATGAAGTTTGAAGCTCAAAGTGCAAGTAAAGCCCCCAACACGGCCGTGGTAACACAGAACGGTCGTGCTGCAAATGAAAAAATCATAGGAAAAATCTCAATTTTGAAGCAGCTGTAGAGCATACTCTACCACGGCCGTGCCACACAGCACGGACGTACTGTGACCACCCACCACGGCCTTGCCACGTAGCACGGCCGTGCTACCATCACCCACCACGGCCGTGCCACACAACACGGCCGTGCTACCATCTACCACCACGACCGTGCCATGCAGCACGACTGTGCTACCAGATCCCACCACGGCCGTGCTACGCAGCACGACCGTGCTACCCTCAACCCACCACGGCCGTGGTGACCACCACGACCGTGGCCTTTTCAGCCCAAATTTGACCACCAACCTGACATTTAGCCATTTTAATTCCCACGACCATGCCCATACACCACGGCCATGTCTTGGATCCCTAGGTTGCCTCCCATCTTCCTACATCTTAATCAATCTCCCTAAACCTAAGTGAGAGATCTAAGTAGCTAGATTAGATAATTCTAGTGCAATTGGCATGGAGCCTTCTCAAGGCTAGAATGTGGGGGAATTGGGGTCCAAAACCCTAATCTCACCTCCCCATTACTACCCTCGGCCCCTAATTGCCCTAGGAATGCCTAATCTAGAAACCTAGACTTGATTAGACTCTAATTGGATTGAACCTAACCCCTAACCCAATTGAGCCTCGTAAGGGTAGTAGGGGGTGTTAGGGACTAGTTCCCCTATACACAACCTAGCATATCCATGGTCAGTTAGTAGCTTAGGTTAATCCATTAGACTCTAACTTGTTGTTTGGTTTGGATAATATAAATGGAATCATAATGTTCATATGTCACCCCCCAACTTAAGTGATAAGTTCATACCCCTAAACTGCCCACACATCTCTTTACTGCTTAAAACCCTAGTTCTGTGCTTGCTTAGCTTAGTTAGTTCTTTTCTTGCTTAGTTAGCTTCTTGCCTTGCTCTTGCCTTGTTTCTGCTAGTTTAGTTCTTTAATTGATCTTTTGCTTCTTTCTTGCTTGTCCTAGTATAACTTGCCTTTTCATTCCTAGCTTAGTCTTCCCTTGCTTGCTTAGTCTTAATTCAGTCTATGGTTAACATATATTTCATTCTTGCCTTTAAATTGCTTGTTCATCCTTAGTTAACAATCAAATCAACCTTTAAACCCTTAACCCTAGTCTCCGCAGTAGGAACCCATCTAAACTAACCTAGCTCTAGTGCCCCCTCTTTTCCCTGTGGATCGACCTTATACTTGCCACCTTCCTATACTACGACACGACCCCGTGCGCTTGCGGGTGTAGATATTTTAGTAGAAGTAGGTGTTAAGTTAGGCTTATAAATTTTGAAAGCAAAATTCTCATCATGTGTGTTCCGACCTCGTGGGGCGCATCTAGTCGGGTCAAATCGGCTAGTGTGTTGCACCTCTAGCGGAATTGCACCAGGATCCTACTAGACTCAACCAAGGTTCTACCCCTTATATAGGGGAGGGTAGTAAAGCCCTAAGATGCCCATCTACGAGGTAAAAAGTCCCTTTCTCAAAAGGACACTTATTTCCTAAATTAAGAAGTAATCTTATCTCTCTTAATTATCTTCTTAATAATCTATATCCTTTAGATATTAGAAATTCAAAAGTTATCTCTTTCATCATCTTTGTTCTTGGATTTTAATGGATTGGCCACGAAATCTTATTTTCCTAAAGCAAATAGCATTTCTTTTGATAATATCAAAAGGTTATTAATTATGTAGCACATTTTTCTCATATTTTGTATTATTTGCATTTTCTCCTTCTTCTTCTTTATTGGGACTCCTTAGACCCCAAGAAATACTAATATTTCAAAATTTTCTTTTTAAGGATACTTATTATCCTTCTAGATGCATCTACATTCTTCATTTCTCATTATCTTACTTTTTTTCTTTATTAAGATATCTCTTTTCAAGGATTTCTCTTTATCCTTTATTTCCTTTTTCCTCTTTTCCTATTTCTTCCATTAGAAATCACATATAAACGAAATTTATTCAATTGTAGCCATTAGTGCTACTTTCTAGAGATTTCCATGTATTTCTCATAAATACTTTGCTTAATATTCATTATCTTATATCTATTCCTAATATTTGAACTTTTATTCTTTTCTTCTCTTTTATATCCATTATTGGATTAATATAATAATAGGAACCACGAAATTCCTATCATAAGGGAGATTTGTAAAGAAAACCATCTTTTAAAGAAAAGCATACAACCTTTTCAATTAAGTCCAAATTCATAAAATCATTACATTTCAATTATGAAAATACATGTAAAATTGAGGTTGTAACATTCTTCCCCTCTTATAGGAATTTTGCCCTCAAAATTCCATCAAACATACAAACAAGCAGGATAAGACTTTCTCATGTCCATCATGGCTCTTATGTGGCTTCACCCTCTCCATGGTGCTTCCCAAGAACCTTCGTCATCTTATATTCTTACATCTGAGTTCTCTCTCACCTTGGTATATCGTACCCTCATAGGTGACTCAGGTCATTTCAGCCTCTCACAAAGCTGAATAGGTTCATGACTCAACACATGGCTTGGGTACCTCACATAGTGCTCTAGATCGGACTTGTGGAACACATCATACATCACATTATCCTGATGGGTAAGGCTTCACACAAGCATCTCCACCAATCCATCTCAAATGGACCCATGTATCAGGGACTCATCTTTCTCAGCTATAGATCAGAGGGGTCAAATTTTCACATCACATATTCTCCCACAGTGAACTGCATGTCAGTCTGCTTTGTATCAGCTCACAACTCATATCGCCCCTGGCCTTTCTCAGCCGTCACATGATCAAAGTGACTTCATCTGCACACACTGTGTCCTTTCTAACCTTCAAAAGGTCTTTCCACTGACATCATCTTCATGAAGCGGTGATCGACACAGCCTCCCTTACAGAGCTTCTTACATCATGATAAAGGCTATGGTTGTTAACATCACATCTTTCATAGGACGAAATTGTCTCCATGTATCACCTTGAACGAGCACACTTGCTCTCATCAGACCCTCTAGTCTGGATCATTCTAACCATAAGTTAGGGGTGATAAGCTGTACTAGCATCGAGTTCTTCATATACCTACATCCACCTCATGGAAGTGAATCTTTAGGTTATATTCAAGAACCTTTGAACTCACATCATGGTGTAGTTTAACCATCTCTCTTTCTTATATGTAGTTCAATTGGATATGTCCCTTGATAGTACTCTCTCTCTTTCTCTTAGATCATGTCATCTAGGTAAGGTGATCTACCATAACCCACATTGCATCCTAACCTTCCTCGGTCCAAGGAGACTTACCACAACATCTATAGTGATGAACTCCCATTCCCCCTTGGGGACTCTTATCCTCTATATCAACTCAATGGGTTATTGGTGTTCGTCCTTCACCCCCTGACATGTATGGTGACAAGCCACATGAAACTCTGTACACTTCTTAGGCATCCAAAGTACTACTACCACTTATTATCTTAGTAGTACCATGGTGTATGGTGATCTTAAAATCATGATCTCCTGTATGCCATGATTCCTCAAGATCGATTCCTTGGAAACCCTAAACCACTCTAGTCGGGGTTTCATCACCTTCTTTTCCAAAGAGGTGCATCTGAGGTTCTACAACCATCCTTCTATCACAACAATCCCTAGGCTGGCTAACCAAGCAACCACTAACTCGATCAACATATCTCGTTACATCTGAGGGTTAGCCAAACATATCTCCTTTTCCAACCTTAGGGCTAACCTAACAACCTCTTCTAGCCTCTAGCTAAACTAGGAAGCTGCAGCTCAACCAGAGCATCCATTATCACCTCACATCCTTATGTATATGGTAATGTTGAAAACATACACCTCCATGTATTCCACTTATTATCTCATCTTGGACTCTAAGTCTATCTTCATCGAGAAAACTCTGAGCTCATCCTCTTAGTTTTCAAACTCAACCTTGTATAACTCGCAAATTTCACATATCTCATGATAAAAACATCCTCATAAGATGACTACCTTAGTTCTCTTGGTGTTCGTAAACCATCCACATATCGTACATTCCACAAAGGTACGCTATCATCCCTATCCTCATACCTCATAGAAACGTTCCAATTCACATCATCTTTATCCTTAGTGTATGGCATGCATACTGTCCTATCTCTCACTCCCATAACAAGAGGAAATAAGCATTTGGCTGTAGTCCAAATACAAAGTTCTTCCCATTCCAAGAGTAGAGATGGTACATCCCACATTGCCAGTACACCTACAATCTAAAATGAAATGTGCATCACATGTCTCTACATCATGAACATCTCAATATCAAGGTTTTTCTTTCATGGAGAACTGGTCTCAAACACACTTGGGACATCACACGCTCCTTAGTCATATCCTCTAGGTCTGTAGGGTGTCGACACTTTTGGGGTCATCCCTCTTCCCTTATGCATCAGAGAGTGCCCTCCTCATTTGCCTTTGGGTCCCATGAGTTCATGAAGGTGATCAATCTCCTAACCCATGGCCCTCAGACAATGACAGCTATTACCTCCCGACCCTATGGTCACATGCAACTAGGGAATTAGGCAACTCCTACTCCCATTAGTCTTATCCCTACCTGACCCTAGGATAGATCTAGGATCCAAACATAGAACATATCCAACTCAAAACCTTACCCAAGTCTCCATCATCTCTCTCAACATTCGTGGTCTGACTTACATCCTTTCATAGGGATCATGGCGACCTACTTACCTCGGTCAGACCCCATACTGGTTACCTCCATGGTAACACATCCACATGCAGTTAGAGATGGTTATCTATGGGTCTACAGGTTCATTCTCATACTATGTACTCTCCACTTAGCTTCTCAAGATCCTATGAGACCTCTTTAGGTTACCTCAACCCAATAAAAGTTGATCCATACCCTACAGAAGGGTTCCTCTCCCAGGATGGGAGGAAACTATCTCTTGATAGAAACAGAGGTCACAAACGTCCTTATGTCCAGGGTTTACATTCACATGAGCATGTTTAACCCTAGCAAGCTACTAAGGCACATAGTTAACAAGCAAACCACTACTAAACCATGCTAGGTCTCCATGGTAGGTCATACTTGTTCTCATTCCTCAATATTGGACCAAGATCATACCTTCCCATGTCACCAACTTATATGCGAGGGGTTCATCAAACATACACCTTAATCTCAGGGTTCTCCTTTTCCTCTAAACATGAGGAGTGCCATGCTCGAATCTATAGAAACTCAAATCTCATCATGAGCATCAGGTACACTACTTCCCCTCTTAGGTCTAGGAACCCTAGGTTCACCTTTCTGATGTCTAAATGCATGCTCAGCCCTATAACCACAAACCAAGCATGTACAAGATATGGCATGAACTTCCTATTATCCTTCTACTCGAGCAACACCCCAGAGTCGAGTCCTCCTCAAGGTCAACCAACTAGGTATGAGGCCTTCCAACTTGATACTATACCTTCTCAGGGTCTAAGGAACTCCTCTTACTATCCCTAGAAGGCAAGCAACTATATCATCTGTACATTGGTACCAACAACCTCATCCTTCTTCTAGGGTTTGGTTCCTCTAAGGCAACCAAGATACTATAAGCCTCCAGAGATCATGCATGAGGCAACTGCAACCATTCACTTAGGTCGCATCATACTCAACTTCTCAGGGTTCCTCCTAACCTAGAGTCTAAACTTCCAACCTTCTAGCTTGGGCCCTGCTCTCTCTCTCTCTCTCTCTCTAGAGCTTAACCCTACAACAACCTTACTATTAGAGGTCCTCTCTTCTCAAATGTGGATCAAACTCACAAGCGTACACCTACATGGGTGAAACCTATGTTTTCTCAAGATTATCTAGAACTCCTCATGCTTATCTCATAAGCTATCCATCATGCCCTCCAGGCCTGGGTTTTTAACCTACTACCAGTGCTATGACGTACTCTAGGTGCATACACTACCATGCCCATATCAGCCCATAGGGTTTATATAGGTTCTTCACTAACCTCATCAATGAAGGAGTTATCCTTCACCCTAACGTGCACGACCCTTCCCAGGGTTGGGTCGCCAAAGGTACTAGGTCAGCCAACCTCGCATGGCTCATACTATCATAGGTATCCAAAACCAAAAGCACGTCAACCCCCACACACATGGTCGACCATGACATTTAACTCATCATGCCATCTCTCTCTCTAACCACCACTTAGGTTTAGCATCATCCTCAAAGGATGTTCCAGGTCTCTACCTTTACTGGAGGTTTCTGCCTCCAAGACCATCTCTCTATTCATCCTCCTAACAAGAAGGTCTAACCTCAGGTCTCTCCTGAGGGCATGACAACACATGTCATACAACCTAAGCATGCAACTAATCTGTAGTCTATGCTTAAACTATTAAGCTTATGTCCATGACATCTTATTTACATGCTTTTTCATTAATTTGGTGGAGGATTCCTTAACCTTATCATACATACCCTGACCTCAAGAGGGTGAGGAAGAGAGACAAAAACCCTAAACCTCAGTTGCTTAATAGAATTAGGGTTGAGAAGGGACAAAAATAGATGAGAGAGTCCTAAAGGTATCTTATTTTGAGTCAAAACCTCAAACATTGGCCAGGCAGTCACACTACATCCGGGAGTCCTCGTGACTGACTAGCGGGGTGGAGGAAAATATTGCCAGCCCCCAGACTGTGATCCTTTTCTAGACACCTCCATCATCGGAAAATCCTTTAATAACTCCCTTGGGTTCTAAAGAGTTTGTAAAATTTAATAATTATTAGAGATTAAATGAGGAACCAATGCTTTGATACTAAATGTAATGACCCCGCCTCCCAGTAACCCCCAATTAAGGGAGATCAAGAGGTCAGAGCCGTTATCCCAATTTCTCGGATCAAAGGTTCAACAAATAATCAATAATAATTATAAAATTCTACCAAACAATACAGAAAGCTGGAATAAAATAAAACTTTGCATACCTTTTTAAAAACTTTGGATATCTAACTTCTATCCAGAACTTCAATCTATTCTAACTAATCCTCCTTGCACTTTAATTCTTATTTTCATAATATGCCACTTTACTGTTTGTCCTTTTCAAACTTGTACCTAAAACACCGACAAACAAAACGTCGGTCAGCATAAATGAATATGTCAGTATGTGGGGACAACCAAAATTTCACATATATGGCTAACAATCTAAATATCACAATCAAGTTAATTAACAAGTCAATTTATGCTTTCAATGTGACATACTCCACCACTTTTGCCCTAACCCTGGAATACCCCCCTTTCGGGTTTCTCTTTTGTCATTGACTTAAGGCCACCTTCTCCATCCTAAGCTTGGTTCCTGGGGTCACCTCTCATGGTGGCCATTAGTCATGCAATATCATAAGACCACTTTCTCTATCCTAAGCTTGGTGCCTGGGGTCACCTCTCATGGTGCCCATGGATCTTCCCTCTTGGGCTTGACCTCATTGCATCTTACATCAGGGCGACATGTAGGTGTGAGAATACACACTTATATCTTAATTGTGATAATCATATTGACTTTATGATTTGCATATATGAACATCCAAACAGATAGGTTGCATTCAATTCGATTAAACATCCGAGAAATCTCTGTGAAACTAAAGCGGTTAACTATAAATAACCACATACCTGATCTAGAGCATCTTGATGTCCAAACAATAATGATAAAGAACAATCAAACAAGCAATCAACAATATCCTGAAATTAATGCATAACATCCAAGTGTTATAGTTTATCCAAAACACTCTCAAGATTGACTTGGATTCCACCTTAGGGTTTCTAGGCCAACTTTAGGGTTTTATTAGGGGTTTAGCCTCCGTAATGCATTTATCACGTTTAATGCTCTTTTAGTTCACAAACCCTAATTTCAACATCATAAGCATACTTGAAAATCAATTAAGTTTATTATGTCTCTTTTACACTAGAACTACCATCTTTATCCTTTTAAGTCATATCAAGGTCATTAAACCCAACTATCTACTTTAGTTCTTTCGAATTGACAACTCGTATTTCATTATGGTCTAATTCACATATGAACTCTATTTATCACTAATTCCACATTTATCCACTAGAAAACCCTAATTACCAAATTAAGGGTATTCATCCACAATTAGGAACTTTTTTTACTCAAAATAGCTTAGATTCATCATATCGTAGTTTTATTCATGGATTCGAACAATTAAAGCCATTAAGAGTCAAAATTACCAAGATTAGGGTTTCAAGGCCCATTAAAGCATATATATGTACATGTAATCCTAAATTAATCAAATTACGCATACAGATTATCCTTTTGGATCTAATGTATCCTTTTTATAATCAAAAGGTTAACATCAAATTTAAACATCCAAATCACCCTACTCAATTCATTAATCATCATAGATTAGGGTTTCTTAATCACTAATGCACTAAAGTAGATAACTTCAACTACTTTTCAAATTACAAGAGGAATTAGTTTTTGAAAATATTTTTAATGGATTCCTTGAATTTTTCTAAGCAAAATTCATATATTGTATCCATCCGAGCTACCATTAATTATATGCGATTTTTGTAAGAATTACTTACTTGGACCAATGGCAGGATGCCACATCATCTTTCCCATGCAAAACGTAGCTTTGGCAGATCATAACCAAATAACCATTTTACCCTCGATTAAGTGACCGACACTGCACATCGTGGAGGGGCAAAACTGTCCAACAGCCCTAGGTCATCTTCAACCTCCAAACAACCGCAACAACCTCCGATTGCAGCCCTTCGCGGGGCTGTCCTCTCCTCCCTAGACCACGAAACTTGCCGCCAGCCACCGCCCTAGGTTCGCCGCCCCCTTGCGCACATGGGGCGCCACTTGGTCACAGCCAGCGCAGCCGATTTCACGCTCGTCATGCCTGCAACTTTTGGCCATCGCTACAGCCAAATAGCTACTGCTGCTCATGCTTTAGGACATGGCCACGATGGCTACGCTGCTCCCTGGCATTGTGGCGCATCAGGCTTCCATCGCAACCCCTTCTTGGATCCTTGTTGCTTCATGCTCACACTACTCCTCGTGGTTAGGGTTTATGGACGAAAACAAGGAAGAAGAAGGAAGAAGGATGCATGGGATCCTACTGGACTCAGCCAAGGTTCTACCCCTTATATAGGGGAGGGTTGCAAAGCCCTAAGATGCCCATCCATGAGGTAACAAGTCCCTTTCCCAAAAGGACACTTATTTCCTTAATTACGAAGTAATCTTATCTCTATTAATTATCTTCTTAATAATCTATATCCTTTAGATATTATAAATTCGAAAGTTATCTCTTTCATCATCTTTGTGCTCGACATTTAATCCATTGGCGACGAAATCTTATTTTCCTAAAGCAAATAACATTTCTTTTGATAATACAAAAGGTTATTAATTATGTAGCACATTTTTCTCATTTTTTGTATTATTTGCATTTTCTCTTTCTTCTTCTTTATTGGGACTCCTTGGACCCCAAGAAATACTAATATTTCGAAATTCCTTTTTAAGGATACTTATTATCCTTCTAGATGCATCTACATTCTTCATTTCACATTATCTTACTTTTTTTCTTTATTAAGATATCTCTTTTCAAGGATTTCTCTTTATCCTTTATTTCCTTTTTCCTCTTTTCCTATTTCTTCCATTAGAAATAACATATAAACGAAATTTATTCAATTGTGTCCATTAATGCCACTTTCTAGAGATTTTCATGTAATTCTCATAAATACTTTGCTTAATATTAATTATCTTGTATCTTTTCATAATATTTGGACTTTTATTCTTTTCTTCTCTTTTATATCCATTATTGGATTAATATAATAATATGAACCACTAAATTCCTATCAAAAGGGAGATTAGCAAAGAAATCCATCTTTTGAAGCAAATCATACAACCTTTTCAATTAAGTCCAAATTCATAAAATCATTACATTTCAATTATGAAAATACATGCAAAATCGAGTTTGTAACATCCAAATACATTATGATGTGTTTCTTATGACCTAATGTTGCTGATATAAACCATCTTTTATGCTTTATCCCTTGTCTTGATTGGATCATGACCTTGTATGCCCTATTATGAGTTTTTGACCCCATAATGCGCATTAATGACTCAAACCTTGAAGTGATCATAGAAAATGAATGGAACATCAAAATTATATGGAACTTGAACTCCACCTTGATAATGGCCTCTAGATCAGTAAAATATCATCAAACATGTAATTCAATAAACTTGAACCTAACTTGGCTAAAACCCTAAAATGAAGCTAGTTAGGGTTAATGATGAGAATCTAATACATGTATGTAATCTTGTGCTTAATCGGATGTTTCTTATGGCTAGATGACCAAGGATAAGTTAAGTTATGAATCTCTAAATCAGGTACAAGCTTTAATAATTATATGACTATGGCTTTCTTTCTTGAAATGAGATACATATGCATGCTTTTTTCTTTGCTCACATATTGCATGTAGTATTCTTCTCGCAAAGGTGATGCCCCGTGCCACACAAAGAGAGATTACTCAAAAAAAACTACGGAAGAAAGATTAGCGAAAAAATTACTAGAAAAAACTAAAATTGAAACCATTTTCATAAAACTACCAAACAACAAGAACCTTCACATATAAGTCCTTTCATGCCTCAAAGCATAAACAAGGCATGCGATCAACTTGTAACCAAAGAATTGTTCTAGACCATATATACAAGATTCCACCACATATGGTATACAAAAGGGCAAATAAAGAAAGCACATTCGTGAAACATCTAAAAAATGTTCCCGAAGACCCGAGTGTACATGGACAACTCTAGGACTCTATCAGTAAAAGACATCCAGTAGCACTACCAACCTCGTCAGCTACTGGCCCTCCTGTTGCTCCTCAACCTCCCTGCACGATCTCTACCTCTTTGTACTCGTTCACCTAAAAAGGGAGTGGGAAACTCACGGGGTGAGATTCCAAATCTCAGTGGGAGATATAACTCACCACCAACTCTATTATTATCACAGATAAGATAAACATAGAAACAATAAAGTTATAGATAAATGAAGTAGGTAATCATTATTATCAGGACGGGAAATTACTGTTGAATTATGAAACATCTTAACAATTTTAAAGGAATATGAATAACATGTATATTTCCTATCAACAACATTGTATAAAGATCAAGTAAGGCCTCATCCAATGTTTTCATATTTTGATCCTATACAAGTATACTACATGGCTAATTACATATTTTATTATGCCCTGAGGATTTGAGTCATACCATCCAAATCCAATCGATCACTTGATAAGTTAGAATCAGTGCCATACAAGGTCTAATGGAAGAGACAGAATCCATGACCTCACCTTCCTTGGTTAGTATGAGGGAATATGCAGTGACATCATTAGTCAACTGCTTCCAGTGACGTATAGTCTAACTGTGTAGATTTAGCCCACCTTGGTACAGGTCATGACGCTAATGAGTTACGACCGTATTCGTACTCTTCCAGGTATGGCATGTAACCAATCCTGTGTTACATATCATGGAGCTGCAGTCCCAAAGATGCACTCTTCTAGGTATGGCTCATAGCCAATCCTGTGTTTTATATATACATTCAAGACACAAGAAGATACCTCAACTTGCACCCCGCATATTCAACAATATAATTCTGAGTTAAACTCATTTCACCATTCTACAAGTGCTGACATTGAATGGATCTATGGCACATGGAAAACTACACTATTAGATTCCACTTGATTAATTAAGTTATTTAAGCATCTTAGCATCAATCAAGTTACAATGTACAACCTCTAAACAAAATCTACATAAACAAGGGCATGATTCATCACCAGGCATATACTAAAACATATAAGGTATGATCTCATCATTTCATGTCTGTTTTTCAACATGTGTCCATCATAAGGACTACATATCTTGAGGTAACAACCCCTCACCTCATTATTGGAGTAAAACATTATTTCATACAAGGCATTAATTCATCATTAGGTCATAAGACCATTTACCTTATCAACACTTTATGCCTCACGAGGCCCATTCAAACATATCATAACCACCATAGCTCATACTTGGCTATGTACATCAACTGGTGTTGCCTGCATAGTTAGTAACTGATAATAAGAAAGCAATACATCATCAACACCGTCATCCCATAGGACTCATGCCATACATAATAAATTACAACTTTAGGGTTAGGGTTTCCTCTTTACTTGATTAGGGTTTACAAGGTTGGATCAACAACCACACTTAGATCATTACTTCCATCATCATTATGAGGTGTGTTATGATTCAATGAAACATGATTCTCATTATCATTATAAAACATGTTATGAGGTATAGAAACATAGCTCTTCAACATCATTCTTAAGTTATTCTATGAGGTATAGAAGAATGGTTCTCATGATCATACATACGACTACCCCAAAGGGTACCACATCATACCATGTGACTTTAAAATCAACATAGTGTATCATAAACACCGCTCAAGGCATAGAATTAGGGTTTCACCATAGGATATCGGATGACCCTAAGTGTGTTGGGAAACTACTCCAAGGGGGTTATCGGTTTAGGATATATCAAGTAAAAAACTAGGGTATCAGTTAAGCATCATTATCTAAGAGTATTGGACACTATACTTAAGAAAAGGACATCAACCAACAAGGAGTATCAGACAACTTTCCCTGTCGGGCAATGCCAACATAGGGTGTGACGGTGTCAGGGATATCGGGCTATGCTTGTGTGTAAAGTATCACAAGGTAACATATTGCTTAAGGTTTCAACATCACATTAGGCTCTCCTCATTCTAGGAAATGCATCACATATCGACAATGCTTCTCAAGGGTGTGACAGATGCAAGTGTGTTGGGTTGCAATGCTCCCAAAGTAACGAGCTAGCAACACATCAAGCCAAGACGGGCTTCAACATTATCACCAAGATGCATCAGCCTCTGCCCAAGCGAGACGTCACAAATCGTGACAGCCAAGCCATAACTGGAAACATATCTCCATCAATGCCCATGACTTTAGGTGTTACCAAGCCAAAACGACCATCAGTAAAGCATGTCGTGCTAGGCCGCTCAATGGTCGTGATGTCCTACCATAAAGGGTGATAGTTAGTGGCACCACAAGTCACGAAAGACACCCAAAGAATATCAACTTACATGCCTATCTACGTAAACGTATTGGTCTAAAAAAGCATATCGGTTCACTCTCCTCAAGATACTCTCCCAAAGCATAGTTAGAAGGTGTAACACATGGCAAGAACTAAGCAAGATTCCCTTCTTCTAAACATAATTCAAAGCTACCAAGAAGAACTACTAGCATGTAAGGGATAACAAACCAAGAACAAAGAACAAGAGTGTGAGTAAAGGGTGATAATAATAAAGAGGGTTTAAAGTTATATAACCCGCCTCAAGGATCACCACCAAGCTCTAAGCTCCAAGGTCAAGCTCCAAGCTTCATGAGATCAAGGTAGAAGAAGATCCTCCAAGCTTGATCACCACAACACCTCCAAGAGAGAAGATGGAACTGAGGTTAAGAGAGCATGAGAGGTAAAGGAGGTAACCAATGTCCACGGCCGAGAAGAAGAAAGAAAGAAAGATAAGGACCATGGCTTATCAAGGTAGAGGATGAAGAGAGCACCACAAGCTAGGGTCTCATCCTCCAAGCTCCAAGGGAGAGACTCCTCTAGCTCAAGGTCATCCACCAAAGAGGGAATGCAAGGATAACCAAAAGGATTCCCTTACTGAAGGGAAATAGATATATATACAAGGGGGATGAAATAGAGAGCAAGGGGAAGGTGTCACTATCTTAGAACTGTAGGTGACACTTTTCCACAAAGAAAGAGCCACATGCAACACCATGCAACAAGGTGATAAGATCTATGTCTTGCCCACTAGGTCACCTTCCTAGATCATGGCTGATACACATCTCTACCTCTCTTCACAAACTGATAGGAGTGAACCCTAGGTACCACAAACTGATATGGTGCACCTCTAGACACTACAAAATCGACAAGATGTCCCTCAAGACACCAACAAACCGATACAAGGCCTCTCCAAGGCTCTCAAGCCTGAGACAACACTTCTAAGAGCAAGGCACACCTCAAACATGTGTCCAAAACACCACCAAGGATTTCACCACACATCCAAGGCTCAAAAAAGATGTCCATCTCTTTTTGTTTCCTCTAAATGATGCCAAGAGAGAGAAGGAACACTCTAGAGGTGGAAAATTTGCACATCAACCCCTACTCTAGGTAAATTGCAAATTTGCACCAAAACCTCTCCACAAAACACAAGCATCAACCAAACAAGTTCAAACAAGGAACTCCAAGCTTCCAACATGCCCTAATTACATCTTAGATTATTAGAGCAATGATCTAAGCAACATACTTAAGCAAAACAAACATGGTTATCCCAAAACGTGGGTCAGGGTTCTTACAATTCTAGTATGTACTCAATGTTTGTCTCATATCATTGTCTTGTAACTTGCAAACATAACATAGAAACTCCATTATACAAACCTTGTGCACTTGCCTATATTCTCGGGGTAAGGACACTAGGCTGGGCATCCTACTTGAGTTGTCAAGGTAGGGTGAACCATGTCAATAAAAGGGTTAGCTAATCTTGAGCACCCTTACAGACTCTTCTGATGGGAAGTAGTCATAGCCTTGTAATATATGATGTTGTTGGTATAATTGGAGTAAAATGATATAAAACACAGACTCTCATTTTGTTAAATACTTAACTTGTTTATTCTTGCTCGTTTACTTCCGCAACTCTTTTCAAATTATGCAAAACTTATGTATATGTATCGTTTAGCCCTGTACTCAACACCTCGTGTGCTTGACCCGCCTTGTTTCATGTATTTTTTAGGTTCAGAGATGGATAGAAGTTGGTGGGCTTGGTGAGCTATGTCAAGTGTTCTTGTTGTAAGATCCCTAATATACATGAGTAGACTTGTAAAATTGTGCTCTTGAATATGTAATTGAAAGCTTGTAATAAAAATTTTGTTTAATATATCTTGTTGAATGTTGAGATAATGATTGGTGTCTTTATCTTGTTATCTATTCATGTATTCTAAGATTTATGCTTTTGCACTCACACTTTGATAATACCATGCTAGGGAAGAATTCCTAGGTCCTATAGCCGTTGACTTTATAGTTATTTGTAGTTAGGATTTGGGTAACAAATAGTTCATGATAGTGTTACACTCACATCCAAGGATAGTTATTAATCATGAGATTAGGGAATAAGTTGAGAATTAAACATAATAAAAAGACTACCCTTAACCTTTTTCTTTTGATTTCAAACTCTTTGTTTACTCACATTCAATCACATAAACATCTTTTCAAGGGAAATTAAGACTTGATTACTCTAATCAGATGCCAACAATAAAGATACATAACTAAACATTCATTTAGTTCCTCACACTTCCATGTGCATAAGACATGATAATCATATACATACTCTATTATTAAGGAATCATAATTAACAACATCGTTTACAACTCTCTCACTACTCTACAAGGACCTAGAATGACAGTGACCGATTGAACTTAACTAATCTGAAGCTTAGTGCTAGTTGTGTGTGGAAGCTTTAATATTTGTAAACTTGAATACTACCCTGCAAGTATACGAGTGCGTGTAGTATTATCGAGGTTGTCCAAGGAGTAGGGTATTGTTAGGTGTAAAAGTATTAAACTTCAACAATCTAGATCTTTTTAATAAGAGAGATTTTATTTAGTTAGCTAAGCAATCAAAAGGAAATGAACTAAAATAGAATACACTTGTATTAAGGATCAATTTGGATTAGGGATTCTTGAGGATAGGGTTTCATATCCACATCATAGAATGAAGAAAAAAAAGATCAAGAACACTAGCAATAACACAAGGGAAGCATGTATCCTACACCCACCTCCCAGTAGTGTAGAACAATCCTAACTTTGTATACAACTCTCGTGGATATACTTAGATTTGGACTACAAACCTTTGTTCCCCAATACATCCCAGCCACTCCCATGGTCAAGGTAGTGCAGCTAAGGTACATATCCTTACTCCTATTCACATCTTTCCAAATTATACAAAGAGCATAAATCATACATACAAAGTGGCCAACAAAGCATGTAAGAGGAATTAAACACCGATGAACCTTAGAACAGTGAAACAACTAACATTATATATGAAATTCATGTTCAACAATGTTATTACATGGGACTTATTCCCCCATGCCCAAGAACAAGAGATCTACTCATCCATGGCTGTAGAAAGTAGATATAATCAGTAGAAAGTAGTGCTAGACATCATAATAGAAGGAAATAAATTTGGATGTCCATAGAAGAAGGAAGATAGACTTGGAACTATGATCAAGGAGTCACAAATCCATTCTTGCTACTGGAAACTCTCCAGAAAGCTTCACTTCCAAATGGAGAGAAGAGAACGGTGAAGATCCTTGCTGCAATTGTTGGAGAAGAAGGAAGAAGAAGAAGTTTCTCTCCCAAGAAACCAACTTTTCTCCCTTGGAACACCTCCAACTACTTATTGCTCTCCCTTGCTTGAGTCCCATCCCAAAAGGTCTGAAATAGTCCGTGATAACTGTCCCAAGACAACTTGGGGTCGTATATATAAGTGTGAGACAGTTAAATTCATTTTTGAGTGAAATCTACAGGTCACACGACGTGTCTTTTATAAGACACGACATGTCTTATGCAATAACTGAAGTTTGGATCGAGTTCTGGGAGGTTACACGACGTGTCTTTAATAAGACACAATGTGTCTTTAATAAGACATGATGTGCTTTTAATAAAACAAGGTGTGTTGCTGCAAATCTAGAATTATGTGTTCAATTTCTGGACTGAGACACGGGGTGTCTTTAATAAGACACATCATATCTTTAATAAGACATGGGGTGTCTTAATTAAGACATGGGATGTCTTTATCAGTTTTAGCAACATTAATTTTCTGAATGTTTAGATGATTGTGGAATGTCTTTATGGATGTTATAATGGCATTTTCTCCCAGTTTTGATGTCAAATTGTTGTACCTACAATCCAAACCATAGAGCAAGTAAAGACAACAATAAATATGGAAAACCTAGCATGATTAAGGGTGATTATTGGTTTAAAATGATTGGGAAATGAAACCAAAAGTGGTCTAAAAGATGATATAAAATATACACATCAAATCCCCCTAAGCTTAAACCATTGCTTGTCCTCAAGCAAAAAGAGCATAGAAACACAAATGAAGGAATTGTCAAGTTCATGCATAGATAAAATGAAAAGAAACATGTGTATAATTCCAAACCAACCATGATCAACATGTTTATACTCATATCCATCAATTCAACTTAAACACCTATGAAAGAGATTTTTAGTTCAATAGGGGTGGTCACAATAAAATGAATCAATGAATTAAACAACATTAAGTAAAATTTGGATGACCAAACCAAACAATTAGTGGATGTGCAACTCAAGCTCTCAGCTATTAAGGATACATATGATGAAAGATTAGTTAAAATTAACAACTTTAGTTATACTCTCCTTGTTTACCAAAAATGATATGACAATAGATTACAGGTTCCGACACTCAGTTGCTAATGTAGGCTTATGCACATGTGGAGTGCCGGTTGGGGTATTTTACCCTCTTTTAAAACATACCACCTAACCATCATGGTCAGATTGGACTTACAGTAGGCTAGCATGATATGTGGGTAGTTAGTCATCTTATATGGGGTATGAGGGTGAAATAAAGCAAAAGAAATTTTAATAAAATCCACAACATAGGAGAGTCAACTAAATTGCAACATTAGATAGATAACATTCATTTGTTTTGAAAAAAAATCACTAAAAGAGTGGTTGAAAATGCACTAAGAGCTTGGCAAGGGCATCCCCTATTCTAAATGATGTTGTAAAGTTGATTTACTAATAGAAATTGAATCCATTACATGGTTTAAGCAATCAATGATGCAAAAGATGACTGTGCATGCTAAAAGCATAAACCTGAGTTAAGCACATGTTGATGACCAAAATGTTTCATTTGATTAATGGATGCCTTTTACAATTTCTACAAGTGATATTTCTCATCAAAAGAGGACTATCAGTTTGTCATAGAAAGGATTCAATCTATTAATATAAGATAAGCCTCATATCATACTAGATTTGCCATGAGAAGAACTAAAACTAAAACAACAACTAAGAAACTGATGATAAAAGTGAAATAAAACTACACTACATTACTGACTGGTTGCTCTCCGTGTCCTCGCTGCATATAACAAACTCAAGAGTATTACAACCAGTTACCTGTCATGGTGAATGATAAAGATGGAGGTCCATTGCTTTGATTTGAGTCTGGAAATTGTTGTGCTAAGCATCCACACCTCTTTGTCAATATATCTTTTATTTGGCCCAAAGATCGATGCTTGTGATTTGCAATAGGAATAGTATTTTAAACATAAATATTGTTGGTCTCTGCATTCTCCTCTTCAAAGTAATCATAATCTGATTTGGGAATGCTTTTCTCATCATCAAGAAATGTACAAATGTATTGTGGAAAGATGAAATTTGTATTGTTTGAAGAATCATCCCATGGAGCATGTGCAAATTTCTTCCTTTGAGCTTCAACATCATTGCCTACATTAGAGTCAACAACTTCATATAATATTATATTTGATGGTGAATAAGATTCTCCTATAGCAGCTCCACTCCTCAAAGTTACCGACGTGAATGTCTCCAATGGGTTCATTTCCAATTGGTTAGGAAATGAACTAGAATGTGTGTTGTGATTGACAAGAGCTAGTTGAGCAATTTGATTCTTCAACATCCTAGTATGAGTGGAAATTCCATCCACCTTAGTAAAGAAGTTGTGAAATAGCATCATGTAGCAAATCCCTTTGTTGAAGAAGTTCATCATTTTGCTGAATTTGAGTGGAGATAAAGGTCTCAAGCATGGACTCCAAACTCGGCTTGGGCTGCAAATGTTGTTGTTGTTGGATGAAATTGCATCTCTGACATTGTTATTGAGCTCTAGTATCTATTCAAATTGTAATGGTGTGGCAAAACATGAAGAAGGAGTGTGTCCTGCTACTCCACATGCATCACAAATTACTTCAATGACTTGCTTTCCAAAAATAGATCTTAAAGAAGAAGGTTGGCTACTCCAGTCAGGACTCCATTGGCAAGTATTAAGTGCCACATCTTCAATAATGCCATCCCTATACGATTTGTTCATTAAAGCACCATTTACAGCAACATCAATAGATATCCTTGTAATGTAGAATAAGCCATTATAGAAAGTTTGCAATAGAAGATAGTTGCTTAAACCATGGTGTGGACAAAGATGTTGAAGGTCTTTGAACCTTTCCCATGTGTCATACAAGGTCTCTCCATGCCTTTGAGAAAAATTGATGAGATGACTCCTCAATTGTGCGGTCTTGCTTGGTGGAAAGTATTTGGCTAAGAAAACTTTGAGGAGTTCCTCCCAGCTATTGATGGAGTTGCTTTGCAAGGAATAGAGCCACACCTTGGCTCTGTCTCTCAATGAGAAGGGGAAAAGAAGAAGACAAACTGTGTCACTAGAAATACCATCTATTTTAAAAGTGCTTAGCAACTACAGAAATTCAACAATATGGAGGTTTAGATCCTTCATAGGTGTCCCTCCAAATTGATTCTATTGTATCATTTGTATAATTGTAGGGCTGATAGAAAAATCATTTTCCTCGATCGGTGGGATATTGATAGCTCCATTGATTTTTGTAGCAGTTGGAACAATGCATTCTTTAATGGGATGATCGTCTTCCATGATTGGTCTTTCTTGTTGAGATGGATGCTTGGGTGAAGATGGTGGTGAAGACATTGGTGATGATGTTTGTGAGTCCTCTGGATCTATTTGAGTTTCACTCGTCCATGCTTTTTGAAGGCTGCAAACATTGTGCTCAAGTTTGGGGTCCAAAAATGTGGAAGGTTCAAGACCCCTTTTGGATCGCCTCATATAGTCCTGCAAGTAAAGAAGGTGAGTGAAGTACAAGAAAGAAAATGGAAGATGCAAAAATAAGATAATGATGATGATCATGATGGAAATAATGATGGTGGATATGATAGGTGGTGGGGAGATCTAGTCTCATTTAGAATTCAACACTTCTTACACTAACAAAAATACCGATGCTCCCCGACAAAGGCGCCAAAAACTTGTTGGTCGTGTGCACAAGTTTAATATTTGTAAAATTTAACACTACCCTGCAAGTATAAAGGCGTGCGTAGTATTATTAAGGTTGTCCAAGGAGTAGGGTATTGTTAGGTGCAAGAGTATTAAACTTCAACAATCTAGATCTTTTTAACAAGAGAGATTTTGTTTAGTTTACTAAGCAATCAAAAGGAAATGAACTAAAGCAGAATACACTTGTATTAAGGATCAATTTGGATTGGGGATTCTTCTGGATAGGGTTTCACATCCACATCATAACATGAAGAACAACAAAGATCAAGAACACTAGTAATAACACAAGGGAGGCATGTATCTTACACCCACCTCCCAGTAGTGTAGAACAGTCCTAACTTTATATACCACTCTCGTGGATGTACTTTGATTCGAACTACAAAACTTTGTTCCCCAACACATCCTAGCCACTCTCATGGTTAAGGTAGTACAGTTAAGGTACATATACTTACTCCTATGCACATCTTCCTAGATTATACAAAGAGTAGAAATCATACATACAAAGTGGCCAACAAAGCATGTAAGAGGAATTAAACACCGATGAACCTTAGAACAGTGAAACACCTAGAATTATATATGAAATATAAATTCAACAATGTTATGGCATGGGAGTTACTCCCCCATGCCCAAGAACAAGAGATCTACTTGTCCATGGTTGTAGAAAGTAGATACAAATAGTAGAAAGTAGTTCTAAACATCATAATAGAAGAAAAATAAACTTGGATGTCCGTAGAAGAAGGAATATGGACTTGGAACTCTGGTCAAGGAGTCACAAATCCATTCTTGCTGTTGGAAACTCTCTAGAAAGCTTCACTTTCGAGTGGAGAGAAGAGAATGACAAAGATCCTTGCTGCAATTGTTGGAGAAGAAAGAAGAAGAAGAAGAAGTTTCCCTCCCAAGAAACCAACTTTCCCCCTTGGAACACCTCCAACTCCTCCTTTCTCTCCCTTGCTTGATTCCCATCCTAAAAGGTCCAAAATAGTCTTTGATAACTGTCCCAGGACGGATTGGGGTTGTATATATAAGTGTGAGACAATTATATTCACATTTGAGTGAAATCTGTTGGTCACACAATGTGTCTTTTATAAGACACAACATGTGTTATGCAATAACTGAAGTTTGGAAATAGTTCTGGGAGGTTACACAATGTGTCTTTAATAAGACACGACATGTCTATAATAAAAAATGGCATGTTGCTACAAATCTGGAGTTCTACGTTCAATTTTTGGACTGAGACACATGGTGTCTTAATTAAGACACGGGGTGTCTTTATCAGTTTCAGCAACATTGATTTTTTGTATGTTTAGATGATTGGGGAATGTCTTTATGGATGTTATAATGGCATTTTCTCCCCATTTTGATGCCAAATTGTTGTACCTACAAACCATTAGAGAAAGTAAATACAACAATAAATATGGAAAATCTAGCATGATTAAGAGTGATTATTGGGTTAAAATGATTGGGAAATGCAACCAAAAGTGGTTTAAAAGATGATAAAAAATACACACATCAGTTAGCTTCCATGGAAGATCTACTTTGGCATCGACATTCTTAAGATCAACATGGTTTCCCTATAAATATGTGAGTAGAGGGGTGAGCCTACTCACTTAGTGAATGAGTACTTCAAAGAAGTAGTTTAAAGCACTTATATAATTACAAATATATTGTTGAGAAACTGATATTAAGTAGAACATGAGCAAGCTATAAAGCGACTAATCATTCTCAAAATACAGATTTCAGTTTACTTTAGATGACTACAAAGAGTAAAATAGTCTCTGAATATTCTTGATCAATCACAAAGAAAAATGGTAACTCAAAGACATACAAATAGCAAGTTACTCTGTAAAAATTCCAAGGAATAAATCAGTAGATACACACACTAGATTGATCTCACATTCATTTTATTATGCCCTGAACCCACATGAAGTGTACCGTGACATGTGAAAGCATCACAAAAAGCTACAATCTCATCATATAAGGCTTAGAAGCATGCCCATGTTCCGAAGCCTATAGTCTCATCTGCCCTCATCTGTAGTGAGTAGTCACCACATCTAGCTCTCGACGGCTAATGTGAGTGTTTAGATATCTCAAATTCCACCTCTCAACCTAGGCACTCAAGTGGTGAGTCAAAACCCTCATGCTTATTGTACATTAGTGGACCTAATGACCACTAATCACTACAACATGTAACATAGGTACCACCAACGTCCCTTGTTGGTGTTATGTACCAAACAATTATAAGGACTCTACCCTACTGGTCAAGACCCCCACACCCTATTGGTGCACTCTGGCTTACCTCAATTTGAACTACCTCCAAATAGGAAACCATTTCCTCCCCAAAGGGCATGCCTCATCATGTTAGGATTCTACAATGTTTAAATGTCTAATTCACTCTTTAGACTCACCATTCAATCATCACATCAGTATTTCTTAGTTTAACCTCATAAATAGTCCTTTTCATAAATGATCAACAATCTGTATCGTAAATGAGCAACTGGGCAACCCCACTTATCTCATTGAAGAACACTAAATTGAAAGCACCTGTTTCATTAAATTCCCTATCCTTAGGGTTTCATTCACCTCATTCACATATCACACAACTCGTATAAGGACTTTATGCATTATAATGTTTCACCGAAAGAAAAAAAATTCTGCTTTCAACAATTCACATAAAATCAACATATATATGAAACTATGGAATTGAGCTGAATTAGGGTTTCCACACCATTCAATTATATATCATGCATCAAGAATAACATTCAATAAATAAAGTCTCTGATGTTAAAGAGAATCACTTCAAATGGATTTCACAATGTCTATTCGCAAATTTCCAACTTTCTACTCATCTAGGTTTTACTCTCTTTATTTGGATATCAAGAAAACACAGATGACATCACATGAAATCCAAGATAGTATCTGACACATATGTACTACACATTCATATAAACAATCACTCATAGACAAGGAGATTCAAATCGGCAAAGTTCTCTATTCAATTATATAGCAATTTCAGTCATAACTGAAAACCATAGATTTCAGTATATATTATTATAACTTCTACAATAACTTTAGGAATTCTAGTTTAGATGATTTGTATCCATTTATAATATGGTTTTATCATCATAAATTCATCACAATAGGAAACAATCCATTTTCAAATTATCTTTCATAAGCTTAAACTGAATGGAAGATTTAGGGTTTGTAGTAGGATAAAAGGAAATGAAGATTATTGATGATTTAACACAATTTTTTGCAATATACTATTTAAAGGAAGTACCCACTACCCCTAAGGCGTGAAAACACCTTAAAAACGTAGCCCAAATATGAAAATCTCAAACTCATATCAAAACCCTAACAAATCACCGCTTTCTTCTTCTTTTCAACTCGAAAACCCTAGAAATGGGGAATTATAAAGAAAGAGTGAGAAAAGGGGAATATCTGATATCATTTTGAATCAAATCATATGAGGGGGGAATATTTACATGTGAGAATATTCACCATGAAAGGCTATGCAAAGAAGCTAAACTTACTTGATTTCATCATATCTCAGATAGTGAAATCCTAGGTCAACATCTCCACCAATTTCTCCTCTCAAAACCCTAGCTCTCATCTCTCTCTAGAATTTCATTTCTCTAGAACGAATGACAAAATATGAGAGATACTTCAGTGCTAGGTTGCTCATATAGAGTAATTGAGCTTCTTGGGTAATTTGCAAATTGACCACTCACTAAGTTTCTCTTGTTTCAACTGAATTTTCTATCATAAAAATGTTACTATAAATCATTACTACAGAGTTCAAACCTCCTCAAAAAGTTATGAAAAATATCATAGTGTTTGACATGTAATTTAAGAGATCCTATAAAAATTTTAGATCCTTCGAAGCTACCGATTAATAATTAAAAATCAGATAGTGCATTGCTATAGTGCAGTCTGCAAAACAGACAGTTGAAAAGAAAATTCCCCAAAATGGTCGTGCAAGGTACCAAAACCATGCTAAGATGGAATCATCATAGCCATGATATCTACCACGGTCGTGTTTCCTAGGTTCCATTAGATTTGAGTACAAAAGTTATCCAACACTTCAATTCTTCCAAAGCGGCTGTGTGGCCAAAAATGCATGTGTCGCCAGCAACCATGCATGACCGTGCTACACACAATGGCCATTCTAACCAAAACTCCAATTCCTAATTTCAATGTCCTTTTCTCACATCACCCATTTCACCCTAGCATGGGCATGTTGGGCAAAAACTCGAATTTCATCTGACTAAGGTTTATACTTATCAAACCCTAGTTATTCAAAATGAAGACAAGCTTAGAGTTCTCATTAGATTTAATAAGTCATTTTTGAGCTACCATCCTTAGTCATGTTTGAGAAATGATCTAGCTAACTAAGCGTGTAATCATCCAGATAAACCCTAATTTACCAATTAAGGTCAGATGCGATCATAACACATGGGGCTCAGATCCTATAAATCGAACCCCTTTCCTAATCACAACTCACAATCAGAGTCAAACTGGAAAACTCACACAGACTTCCCTGTCAAATGATTTGTAAATGAATAATATAACTCGCTAACCCATTCAGTCAGATGCACTATCCAATCACTTGATTCGTTCAGTCTGCATGTCCTATTCTAATTTTCATTGTTCAATTCTACTCTAAATCGATCGAGACTTTCCAAATTTTATCCAACCTAGATTTACCTTGTCACTCAGTTGGACTATCCAATTGGTTGATTAGAATAGTTGATAATATATAAGGATATTTACATGTTCTATAGATGATGGATGGAGTATCTCAAATATTATGAATTCACTATCACATATCACCTTGGCAAGGCCAATGCTATTATTGATGCCTTGAGCATGAAGAATGATGTTGTACTTGCTTCTATCTATTGTTTCATGTGGAGGATCTTGGAAAAAGTCTCAAGCTGGAAACTTGAGATACCAGACATTAATGATAGTACTTCCATGGAGAATCTGAGAGTGCATATGACCTATTTGTTTATCACTCCCACCTACATATCTAAAGTTGTTTTCGCATAGATGGACAATCCTAAGCCTAATGAGATGATGTTGTTGACAGAGAATTTGTAGTTAGAGTTTTGTAGTTGAAGTGGATATTGCCATACATTTTCATTATATGTTATGGATACTTGATGTTGTTGATCTAAGGCGTAAGGTACTAAGTGAAGCCCATGGGTCCAAGTACATGATTTAACCTAATAGACTAATGATGTACAAGGACCTACACCAAGGTTTTTGGTAGAAGAACATGAAAATTGATATTGTCACATATGTTGCTAAATCTTTGACTTTCCAATGTGTGAAGATAGAACACTAGTGAGCTAGTGGTCTTCTCCATCCACTTGAGATACTAGAGTGGAAGTGGGAAAAATCACTATGGTCTTTGTCACATGTTTCCCAAAGTCATAGCATGGGTACGGTCCAACATCTATTGTTGTTGATCACTTAACCAAGTTGGCTCACTTTTTATCCTTCATGAGCACAAATACGGTTCTTGGAATGGCACATTTGTATGTGGACTATGTCATTTTCCTACATGTAGTTCCTAAGGAAAATTTTCTATTCATGGCCTGAAGTTTACGTCTCATCTATGGAAGAACATACACGATGTTGGGCTTTGACCTACATTTCAACACAAATTACCACACGCATAATGATGGATACTTAGAGAGGACAATACAAATTCTAGAGGATTTTTTGTGTGCTTGTGTCATGGACTAGGGAGGTGCTTCAGATAAGTACCTTCTATTATATGAGTTTGTTTACAACAATAGATACCAAGCCAACATTCTTATGCCACCTTTGAATCACTGTAAGGCCAACCTTATCGGTCTCCACTACATCGAGTTTATGTGGGATAATATACTTTGATGAAGAGTGATGACATGAAGATGATGACTTATAAGACATGTTTGATCAAGAAAAGGATGAAGGTTGGCCAAGTCGACAAAAGGTGTTTGTTAACAAGAAGAGTTTACATGTGAGTTTCTTAGTTGATTATTATGTTTTTCCAAAGATAAATCTGATCCAATCCATGGAGATATCAAAGACAAGTGGATCCATAAATATGTGGGACCATTTGAGAGCTTGAATAAGATTTAGGAGTGTCAACTCCTCAAATTTGGTGAATTTTGATTCTATGATTATAAATTCAATAATGTGTATTGGGATTCACTTGAATATGACCATGGTAATATTACAATCATGAGATTAATATCATACATTTGATTGAATTAACTTAATCTCTAGACTTTAAGTAAGTCTCAGCTTTAACTAAATGATGTAATAATGGTCAAATGTGTCAACTGAGGCTTCAATAGAGATAATATATTGGTTCAAGCCTTAAATCATAATTAAGATTATAATAAGGCTTGTGGTCACTTTTAGAGGCCCCATGCATGAGCCATGGACCTTAGGACCCACTTCCAATCCATTTCGAATAATTATGGTTTACATATGGGTCCTCAGAAACAAGTTTGGGATTCCAATAACCGTGCCCATATTAAATACTCAATGTAATTTTAGTTGATGTATAAATGATATATTAGATGATGGGAGAAATTTGCAACAACTAATGTTTTCTCTCTCCTCTAAATCTGCCGATTTTGATTCATAATTCACTCAATTTGATTCAAGTATACCCTCATAACCAATTGGATATTTTGGAATCACATGTTGACCAATTGATGAGTGTTGATGGCTAAATTGTAATTTTGAACCCGTTTATGCTATGTTGAGTGCCTGAATATACCTTGAGTAAATTTGAGTTTTTGACACCACTAAACATGCTGATCTTGATCTAAATCATTTTCCATTAATTAGAGGGTGAAATTTGTGAACTGACATTGAATATTTCACTCAAATCGGAGGTCTAAGGACAAATATATCTTCTTTACATTTTTAAATCTTTGCTAGCCTTTCCTCACCCTTTTTCTTCTCCTTTTTACTTATAGGGCATCGACCCCTTCGACTTTCCACTTAGGCCCACCCACACCCAGATTGCTCTTATAGCTATATTCTAGGGCCATTCATCCAATTATTGTGAATTCCCACACCATATTGAACAATAATTAGTCATCTTCTTCCTTAGTGAAGGGTACAACAATAATCCTAGGGCATGAACAAGCTAGGGGCACCCCAGCACAATGTTCCTTGATGATTTTTGAATCCATGAAAGTCTTTGGCAGGTCCTCACGACCTTGCCCTTACCTCTAGTCTAGCATTATGGGCCTCGGGAGGGGCACGTGTCACCCTTCCAACCATGGCCAAATGCCATGACGACGACCATGGTGGTTTTGGTCACACATGCCTCCTCCATCTCTCCTTTTTCAGCCCACAAGCCCTATGACAACTTTGTCTTCTTTTCCCCCTTATTTTACCCTTCGTTCTATGCTTTATACCCATTTCTTTTCTAGCCTTCAAACTCCAAGCTCCAGCTTCTCCGAAGAGCTCTAAAGCTCGCACATCATTATTCCTTAGTGTAAAACAAGACCTCCCTCGAGTTTATGGGGGCCAACTAAGCTCAGGCGGAGGCTTCCCTTCCCTCGAGGATCTCTCCCTCTTGCACTAGCCTATCCCTTAGGCAAGTTCTAGGGCCGCTTGCCATCTCTAGTGGGGTGTTGGAGCCGCGGAGTAGATGTACCAATGTCGTTGGTCAAGCTCGGTTGCACGCTGGATCGAAAGGCCCATATGTCTCAATCTCCTCCTCTCTCTCATTTTGCTAATGTTGACTAGTCAAGGGATGACCATGGACCCACTCCCAATGACTCATGTGGGGACCCACACCAAGATAACAATACGTGCTTGCCATGTTGCCTTCCCCTTGGGGTATATATGTTCCTCTCTCATACATTTCAAGATATATCTTGCAAAATTTGTAGAAAATGATTCCTTAGTCTAAAGATGATTTGTAACATATGAAAATTCATCTACAAAATGATATCTAGCCAATGAACTAATTTTCATGGTCTAGTTTGAATAATATCTCATGTTATGTTAAAAATGGCATTTCTTTGATCTCTTTTAATACATTCAATGATTATTATACTCAAACATGATCATATCATTACCTGACTTGATCTTGATAATCCTAATTAGTAACATAATCTTTTGATCTATGATTTGAACTTGATCATGGCTTTCCCTATTGATGACTCTAATTTATGAGTTGAACCATGAAATATGTGTTATTTATGGAATTTAATGATGATGTTTAAATATTGAGAAAATATGGATCAATAATGATCAAAACTTTACATTGACCCCCAATATCAGTAACTTTATGCATTATAACTCGATATATCATGTGATGTAATTTTGTTGACTATTATGACCAAGTGACCTAAACATGACATCAAATGTGACCTAATGTGCATGTTGCTAATTTTGATTCCTAATCTTGTACAAATCTCACTCTAATGGTCACCCATGCTATTTGATGTAATCAAATTAGTAACATGTTAATATTTGTGATAAAAAATCAATATGATATCTTTTGTACTCTCATAATGACTTGATTGCATGAAAATGACTCACTATGGCTCAAATGGATGTTATGATTGATTAACTCATCAATGTTATTCAAATCCTATGATTTTCCTATTAAGATGATGAAAACCTAAGTTTGAAATTCTTGATATCGTAAGGATGTTTCACCCTAAGTCAAATTGATATATAATGTAGTATGTATCTTGATGATGAATATTTCATGAACTTTAGAGATGTCAATATCAATCATTGAGAAATATGGAACTTAGATTAGATGAAACACCTACCATTGATGAGTATGCTTAAGATGACCTAGTCTTGTGATTCTCATCATACCACACTTGGTTGTGATGTTAGGATCTCTTTGACAGGCTATGTTAAATGCTCTAATCTTGTCCTTAATGGTAGTTTGCTTGTATCAAGGTATGATTTATTCTCCTATTAGCTAGAATGTGGTATTGAAATTGCATGTATGTATGTAGTATAATTGCTTGGATTAATATACTTGTTTGAGCTACAAGTTCCCTATGTCTACTATGTTTTGGTCTTAAATATCTTATATTGAAAAAACTTGAAAACATAAATAGATGTCCATTATAGAACTCTATGCACCTACCTATATTCTTAGGGTAAGGACACAAGGTTGTCTGTCCTACTTGATTTATCAAGCTAGGGAAAACCATATTTATATAAGGGTTAGCTCTTAGATATGGCCTTGAGGTCCCTTATGAATAGGGTTAACTCTTGACGTTTATTCTTGTAGTCCCTTAAGTTGAAACATGGTAGCTAATCTTGAGCACTCTCACAGACCCCTTCATTTGAAAATCTAGTTAAAGGCCTTATGATATTGTTGGTATAATGGAAATGAACATAAATATGTTTCCATGTTAATAAGAAAGTCTATAAATGTTGTTTCTTCTTTTCTTATTATTACTTAATTATTTTCCAAGAAATATATGTTCTATTAAACTTGTGATTTTATATGTTTGCATAACATATTCAGCACAATTTTGTTGACGTGCATATATTTCATGATTTTATGTAACATGTACACTACGAACCTCTAATGATAATCAATCCTTCAACAGTTATGATAATCTACTCATACTCTGATGATATATAATGACATGCCAATGGAAAACATATGGTTGATGTATGGGAGCTAAGATCTTATTAAGTATTAGTTTAGCATTCTTTTATGTTTTGTTGTCTCCTACCTTATTTGTTGTTTGCGGTTTTATTCATGCATATATTATTTTTACTATTTTATGGATGGACGCTGGGTCCTCTCACCTTTGGCTTTCTAGCTATTAAAAGTGATGATTTGGGTAACAAACGTTCTGTGAGCACTGGTATAAAAGCAATCACATATCCTATATGCGTGTTTAATAACCCAATATTGTATGAACCTTGGAAAAACCTAAGTCTTTAATGGTCAAACTGAGGTTTCTAAGTAGGTTACTACATGGGGACGAATGCATCTCCTATCTACCTAGTTGCAGTGGTTGAGGTTCCCTTATACCTACCTGGACAAAGTGAATCTAAGATTGGATTCAAGATTTTTCCTACAAATCTTAGAGAGTCTTCTAGAATCTCATGTCTTCTTTAAGGACTACCATAGGCCACAAACTAGATGATTATTAGATAGTTTCTCATCAAATCATGTGATTTTTCATGACAACTAATCAAATGATCACTCGATTATGGGTAGCTTATGTATGGGTTGAATAGGTAAAATTTGAATAATATGATAGTGATGGCATGATTTGACCTTAATTTCAAAACTCAATTTTGACTGATGGAAGTACTCTTGAAGTTAAGTACTCGTGTATAATCTCTTAGATCATGTAAACTCAATTTTACCAAATCTAGCCCATGTGCTTCCTATGTTTGAGGTAAATGACAATGATGTTTATTGTGATATAAAAAATGACAACTCATGTGTAATACATCATTGTTGATGAGGTCCCTAATGATTAAGTATATATTTCCCTATTTTTGATTAAACCTCAAACACGATTAAGAAAATATAACCTTTCCCCATTTTGATATGTATCGTGATCATTCTTTGAACTGAATATCCCCTTAGACTCTGGAAATCATGATGAAAGACTTTGATACAAGAGGAAAATCCCCTGTTGATTACAATGGTTCATTGTAAAACTTGATTTCAAATAATATGACAAATATGAGATCTCGATCACACTCTAAAAATGCTTAATTGTTGAAAGAATCTATAATGACTTCTCTATGTTCAAGTATACCCAATTGATATTAATAATGAAGAAAAGATAGTAATATTATGACCTTGAATATATGGAATCTCGAACCCTGGTTTCTTTATTATGATAAATGATCATTGATATCATGATCTTGCGAAATACAAATTGATAATTGATAATCTCCCTATTTTGATACACTTGATACGTCACAAGTTATGAGGACAAAGATGATACCTTATGGTGGTAGTTTGTCTCATAACTCCCCTAACCTAGGTCACATCCCTATTATGACTGCCTCTAAATTTTCATGTTGTTGATTATTTAGAGTTTGGAAAGGTGACCCCTTTCATACGATTATGATCGCTTGACCTAAGTCTCTAATAGGTAAGCTCTTATGAGATATTCCAACTTGATATTAAATCTTGATTTGATGATGATCTTGAAATACGATGTTGTCGACTATAGCTTGTGGTTAAGTTTGTAGAAAGACCTAGGTCTGTATCATCCATCAACCTTATATATCATGATAATAAAATTGATGTCCATATGCTTCTAGATTTGTTACTTTTGGATGAATGATTACACAAACGTTCTAATTAGGAATCTTATGCCTTAGCTTCAAAATTTTTGGACTTGTGACTTTTGTTGTCTAAAATCATGACTCTCGATATTGATTTGCAAAATCTTGACTATTGAAAATTCATCTCAATAGTGATTTGACTCCTAGGATTTCACTTTTTTGATCTTGAGATCTCTCTCGATATATGATTCCTGTCTTTCATGATCCCACTCTCTAATATATGGATGATTATTATGTTGATTCATTCAAGTTATGACTTAGGGATGAGCTCACATGTGGACTAGGGTGGGACCTTTCATTTATTTTGATTCAAAATAATGATATTGAAATATGATCTTTGTCTCTAATTGTTGAAATTTGAAACATCAATCATGGATGTATAACCCCACCTATGGCCAATGTATAATCTAAAACCCTAAATTTTGGGATTAAAAGTCATGCTTTACTCTTGAATGAAAGAGCCCTGTTGTTGACTTAAATAATGATCTCTCCAAATTTGTGATCTTGTAATGATCTTTGTGTCTATCTTTGGAATTTGATGTTTGGTTTCTTGATATTGGAATAATGTTTATGATTTAAGGATGAGTATTATTATATGTAGTATTAAGATGGATATGATATGGAATATGAAGTCCCAATATCTTTTCAGGATTTGCTTTAATTTTGGGGACAATATTCCTATTAAGGTGGGGAGGATGTAACAACCTGGTTTTTTCTCTCTCCTCCAACTGTGCCCATATTGACTCATAATTCACTCAATTTGATTCAGTAATATCCCCCACAGCCAATTGGATATTTTGGAATCACATGTTGAACAATTGATGAGTGTTCATTGCTAAATTGTAATTTTGAACCCTTCTATGCTATTTTGAGTGACTTAATACACCTTAAGGAATTTTTGAGTTATGACACCACTGAACATGATATTCTAGATCTAAATAATTTTCCATTAGACATAGGGTGAAATTTTGTGAACCAACGTCAAATATTTCACTCAATTCAGAGGTTAGAGGACAAAGATATGGCCTTTACTTTTTTGCTCTTTACTGGCCTTTTCCTTCTCCTTTTTCCTTCTTGGGCCTTGACCTCTTTGTATTTGCACCTTGGCCCAACCGTGCCCAGCTTGCTCCTGTATCTGTGTTACATGACCATTCATCCAATGGTTGTGAACTCCCACGCCAGATCAAACGAGAGTCATCTTCTTCAGTAGTCAAGGGTGCAACAACAACCCTAGGGTGTCACCAAGCTAGGGGAACCCCAACACAGTGTTCCTTGACGAGTTTTGAAGCAACAGAAGTCTTTGTCGGGTCCTCACAACTTGTCCCTACCTCTAATCTAGTTTATGGGCCTTGGGAGGGGCATGGGTCACCCCTATAGCCATGGTCGGCAACCATGGCAGAAACCATGGTGGTTTGAGGTGCCCATGCCACCTCCATCTCTAATTTTTAAGCCCATAAGCTCCATAAGGACTTGCTCTTCTTTTTCCCTTATATTCCCCTTCGTTCTATCCTTTATACCCTTCTCTTTTCAAGACTTAAGCTCCTAGCACATCTTCTCTGATGAGATCCAAATCCCACGCCTCATCGCTCATCGACATCAACCAAGACCTCCATCGAGTTTGTGGGGACCAATCAAGCTTAGGAGGATGATTCCCTTCCTCTGAGGGTATCTACCTATTTCCCTAGCCTATCCCTCTATCAAGCACCTACCACCACAAATAGGGTGTTGGAGCCGCAGAGAAGACACACCAACATTTTTTATCGGGCTCGGGTGCACATTGGATGCAAAGCCCCAAATCTCTAGGCTCCTCCTCTCTCTCATTTTGCTCATGTTTACCAATCATGGAATGACCATAGGCCTACGTACAATGACTTGTTATGTAGACCTACACCAAGAGACTAATTCTCTCTTGCCATGTTGCTTCCCTCTTTTGGTATATATCTCCCTCTCTCACACATTTCAAGTTATATCTTGCAAATTTCATGTAAAATGATTCCTTGGTCTAAAGATGACATGTAACATATGAAAAATGATCTACGAAATGAGATATATCCAATGAACCAAGTTTTAGAGTCTGATTCCATTGATATATCATGTTATGTTGAAAATATCATCACTTTGATATCTTTTAATGCATTCAACCATTATTATGCTCAAATGATCATATCATGACCCAACTTGAGCCTGATGACCCTAATCAATAACATATAAAGTCTTGTGATCTATGATTCGAAATTGATCATGACTTTCCCTATTAATGACTCTAATTTATGAATTGAACCATGAAATATGTGATATTTATGGACTTTAATGATGATCTTTAAATCTTGAGCAAATATGGATCAAAAGTGTCTCGGTCGAGGAGTTTGTCGACCGAGGTTGACCCTGTTTCAATTTTTCAATTAAAGCACTAAGTGTGTGTATGAGTGTGCGTATGTGACACTATTGAAGGGGATGACCTATCTAAATGTGGTGTTTAGCTAGGGAGAATCTAACGCTTGATTTACATGAAATCTAAGTACTTGTACATTATATATTTGTACAAGTTTTTACAAAGAGATTACATTTCATGAAAATATAAACATGTAAGCATATGGATTTCCCTAGTACTTTGTCATCCACCTTGTTCCTGCACACTCAAGTAGCACGTTAGATTAACATGGATGAAATGTTTGTCATTATCAAAACAAAGGGATTTACAGATGTCCATTTAGCCAACAATCCCAGCGAGAGATATAACTCTTCACCAACATCAATTATTAACACAGTTAGATTAAATCAGTAAGATAATATTATTACCATGATGAGAAGATTTAGCTAAATGATATGAGTAAAACAATAGCATTGTTTAAGTAATTTAAGCATATACATCTGACAGTAGAACATCTTATACTTTTAATAAGAATATGAAGAACATGTATAACAGTTGATTTCTCTTATCACATTATAAATCAACTAATTAGTACAAAAGATAAGGCAAAGGGTCATCCAATGTGAGTCATGTTTAACCCTAAGCAAATATACTACATGGTTGTGTTACGTCTTTTATTATGCCCTGAGGAGATGAGGTATACCACTCATGCTCCAACTGACCACTGCTAAGTCAAAATTAGTGCCATATAAGATCTAGGAGGAGTCAGACTGCTATGATCTCCCACACCCTCACTCAGTCCGGGTCTTCCGTAGTGAAATATAAAGTCCAACTACAAAATGGCCTAGTCTACCTTGGCATATATAGGCACCACACTAGTGAAAACTAAGTTACGACTATAGTCACACTCCTATGAGGTATGACCACAGCCATCCTCAAAAACATATTATATATATTGAATCACATCATTGACATCCGGGTTTGCCGTAGTGACATATAAAGTCCAACTACAAAATGGCCTAGTCTACCTTGGCATATATAGGCACGACACTAGTGAAAACTAAGTTACGACTGCAGCTACACTCCTATGAGGTATGACCACAGCCATCCTCAAAACCATATTATATATATTGAATCACATCATTGACATACGACCACGACCATTCTCCTTCTAGGGTATGACCGCAGCCAGTCCTATGAAATGCATATACTCAAAAGTATATGACTATGAGTTTCCACTAAGGGAGAAACTCTTTCACCATCCAGCAAATACTGACGTTGAATATGGATATATGGCACAGGGAAACTACATGATTAGGGTTTCCCTTGATTAGTTAAGAAAATTGAGAATCTTTTAGAATCAATCAAGTTACAACATACAAACCATATACAAACTCTACGAAGATAAGGGTGTGTTACATATCCAGAAGATATGAAACATATGAAGTAGGGACTTGTCACATCATCTCTTGATATCACTGCCATACAAGGCCATCAACATCATCACATCACTAGGCAATAATAGTCCCTCATTTCATCACAAGAGGATATCACCTCACATTAGGCATAAAGCCTCTGCCAATTCAGAAGATCCAATCACATAGTTCCTGCACATCATCATTTTCTCAATGCCTCCTAAAGGCTTATAATCATCACCCTGTGTCATGTCAAACACACCATAGAAATTACTAGCTATGATACTTACTTCACATGCAAGGTGAGAGTTACACAAGTAGGAGAGAGAAAAAATCAACTCATGCTATTCATTCAAGCAAGCTCAACAAGTGCAACATACACTTGATAATTAGAGTTAGGTTTCTCATATAACTGATTAGGGTTCCCATCACATCATTCAACATCAAACCCCAGATGCATCATTTCCCACAAGTTTGGAGCACTTTAAGGTTGAGTATTGTCACCATAAATAGCCACACATGAGGTCAACAAACACGTTACAATCAAATCATATATGAGAACATGGGTAGTGACCATCATACACTCATACATGGGTAGCAACTGCTAAAGTTCACCCATGTAGAGACCCACCATACACAAACATGGGTAGAGACCGCAATAAAAGTCATCTCCTAGCTAGGTAATGATCAATTAAACTGAACCCATGTAGCACTGATGAGAGATCTAGGATTAAGGTTAGGGTTCTGCTGTAATATCCTCAAATTTTGGTAAAAATTGAACTATAAAATATGATGCATGAATTAATTTGATAATTCCTCAATGATTTTATTGGTGGAATAGTAATGTTAATTGCCTTTTTCGCACAAGTGCTTTTGGCACAAGACAAATAGATAAACGGAATCCATGCATTAATAAATAGTAATGAATTTTGAATATTGATAAATGTTTTACAAAGGAGAATAAAGTTTGTAATGTGTTAGATAATTAAGAGAATACTTAACTTTAATTATTGGAACCCCAATGGTTGGGACACCAAATGGTGTTACCTCGACTTGCCTTTTTAATATGTTGAAGGATAATATGAATATGAGATAAATATGCGATTATTACATGACTGTTAGGACTCTCAACAAGAAAGGAGTCCAATTACCTTTGGAAAGGAATAATAAAAGGCACCGTCAAATATCTTGCCTTTTCACAACTTGGTCGTGCAATAAAGATAAGATCAAGGAAACTAAAGAAACGTTAAGAGAGGGGTATATCCTTGACATAGGTTGGGCTGCCCCTCGATACCTATTTCTCCAGGACTTCCCTCCTTCCCCTAAACGTTAGGGTTTCTTTGTAGGATCTATATAAGGCACTTAGTAGGGCACCGACAATCCCAAACCTTGAAGTCTGAGAGCAGTAAACAATGGGTGGAAGTCCTCCACAGAACATCGACTCCTACCCACCCCTTTCTCATCTACACCCTCACTGTACAACACCGTGAGGGATATCCCTCCTACTGTCATGGTTCTCAAGGGAGGGAAGGCGTCTTTCGAAGTGGTAACCCCAGACGAAGGCTCCACCTCCATGGTAGCGAGGAAGGGGAGACGGGGGAGGAAGGAAGGCTTGGCAGCGTTAGGCAGACACCCCCTAGCCCGGCGGCCAGGTTCAGGTGGAGAAGCCATGCAAGGGAAGATGGATCTTCGGGTTGATGGCGAGGTCGCGCTGAGTATGGGAATAGATCGGTCGAGCCAAAGCAGAAGGAGAGTTGTGGACTCTGTTCTCCAACAAACCCAGGTGCTGTGCTGCGGAAGGGCATTGGTCGGCGGACTGAAGGTGCGGGATGAGCAGCAGCTAGTGAGGGAGAAGAGAGAAGGGATCAGCAACGGTGATCTTTGGACTGATCAGACCAAGTAATTGCGGCAAAGAGCCAGGCAGGCGCGAGGGCCTCGCTGGGGTTCGTCGTCTGCCGCAGCAGACGTAGCCAGGGCATCGGCGATGTGTGTACGCAAAAGATCACATGCCCGCACGGAGGAAGGGCGACCCACGAAGGCAGAGATGACCTTCGTCTGCGAGTAGGTGTGGACATTGGTCTGCGTTGACGTCCGTGCGGCCTGACCTGCGCCTGTAGGGTCGCGAGGGGTGGGGCATCGCCTACGCTACTGCAGCAGCCCGACGCAACGAGGATGGAGATGGCTAATAGCCATTGGACAATTATGCCCCTGGATACACATCAACATGAGCAATCAAGGTAAGGGAAGATACGTCATTTAATTGTGTTTTTAAGTAGCCTCCCGCTTGGCAATTAGCTTTAGAAATGCTGATGTGTCAGCATGTGTTTGGTTCATATCAGTTTAGCTTGCGAAAATCATAGAAAATAATTGGTGAGTTAGATGGAGACATATTATACATGAAAAATGATCAGAAAAACGAGAGGAATCCAAATAAAAATATAATTATAACATGATCATGCTTCCTATTCTAAAAGTATATGCAATTCATTTGTTAATGTGATTAGTATAAAGGGAAAACCTAGATTTTTCTTAATCTAATGCTTAATTGATTAGATTTGGTTAGGTTGAGTCAATACCTGATGTAGAACGGTATAATGAGTAAAACCTTGATAATGTTGAATAATGGACATTTCCAGATTAGTAATCTTACATATGTTGAATTAGGGTTTTGAAACCAATATAGACATCTTTCTATGATCATATTGTTAGTCATGTGATCTAGGTATCCTGAGTAACCTATTATGCATAATAAAATTTGCAATATGAGAAACCACGATATGATGGAATTAGGTTTTTAACCCTAATCCCTAATCCAAACACGAGATAGCCCTAAACCCTAGTTTAGGAGTGAATCTAGATTTGAATAATGAAATGTGAATACATAGTGACACATACATAGTATGCTTTATTTCAGATACTTCTTGATTACGTGCTTGGTTGATTGGATGTTTGGATTGCATTCCTAAACTACATAAGATGTTCTGCATGGTTTCTATGATGGCATAAGGTACGTGGTTATGCTTATGAATACATGTATCGAATTCCGAGATTGCCGATGTTTCTCGATGAGATTGGACGACAAATAAACTACTTGCTTGTTTATTTAGTTCTTGCAAATTATAAAGTGCATATGAGTATCATGTAAAGTAAATAATAGTATTCTGAACCCTAGGTTAGACTGATCTTAAGGGTAATGCATACGAGCCCTGGAGGGACAGTGATTACACCTGAGGTGGTTGACCAAATATGGGTTAGAATATGAAAAACAAGTTTATATTCTTATGTGCAAGATAAAGATGTTTGCTTATATCTGTACTTGTGATTATTGTTTGAATCCACGTACCAGTATAGAAATATACTGATCGTGTATTTGTTTGTCAGAGTTTTAGGTATCAGATATACTTGATTCGTGGACACGAAGGTACAAATAGAGATGTTGAAGACACTATAGTTTAATCATGAAGGTTTAGTCTTAATGGTATATCTTCACAACTGTAAAAGTTAATTCTGTTTAAAAGTTATGTAACTCCTTAGAGGAGCTTTTCATGTAAACATGTAAATATTTGATCATTAATGGAAATTGTTTACTATTTTGTATTATTTCATGAGTCTAATCCTGGAAGTTATGAATAACGATCTGTGACTTTAAGGTCTTTTAGACACTCAAAAGTGTGGGTCGTTACATTTGGTATCACAACACAGATTCATCAACTAATACTTAATAGTTTATAATTTTAAATAATCCTTAGAAATGTTAAGAGAAAAATTAGGTTTAAAAAGCTTCGAAAAGAAAAATACTAACAAGAGAAGTAAAATGTGAAATTTAAAATCGGTAATCAACATGGTGTGGTGGTATGGGACACTACCCATGTGAAAATTTAAAATCGGTAATCAACATGGCGTGGTGGTATGGGACACTGTCCATGTGAAATTTGAAATCATGAATAAGAAAGATAGGGGATGGTTTAGGTAACCCCATCTCCCATGCATGTGTGCATGAGGAGCATAAAACTTTGGTGATAAGTCTTAAGAGATATAGAAACCCAATAGATGTTTATATAACAAAATGAAAAGTTGGAATATAACTTTCTCAAACTCCTCATGTTGTCTCTAGAAGTTTAGTGATGGTGGCCAAGCCCCTGGAGGGGAAGGCCGAGGTAGCACCAAGCCCTGGAGGGAAGGTGACCCAAGTTCATTGAAAGAACATAGATCATGAGGGGGTATTCCAGAGATTGAGCAAACATGGGTTGATATGTTATAATGATAAAAGTTAGGCCTAATGAAAGAAAAAAAAAGATGTTTAAGAAACCTTTAGGGTTAGTGAGCCAACCTGGGGTGGGTCAACCCAAAGAGTGGGAAGATGACCTATGAGGGAGGCAAAACCTTAGATCTTGGGATCAGGTTGTGGCTAGAGAGCCTAACCCCCTCCTATGAGCCAAGAAGGCACCCTAGGCTAGGACTTTCCCTTAAAAGGTAAGTGAATAAACATATTTAAATATTGAGATAACCTTAATCCTCACCTAGAAGAGTGAAGAGTTAAAGATTAAAAAAAATGAGAGCACTTAAATTCTTTGAACCCAAGGATGCCAACTCTGAGTGACACAGCTGGTCAAGCCCAGGAGGGAAGACTAGTAAGGCACCAAGCCCAGGAGGGAAGGTGGCCTAAGTGGACGACCAAGCCCAAGAGGGAAGGTCATGAAATGGTCAAGCCCAGGAGGGAAGACCAGGCAGGCACCAAGCCCAAGAGGGAAGGTGGCCTAAGTCCACAATGCAGTTGTTTAGGATCAAGCCCCTGGAGGGGAAGATCGCAGAGGTCAAGCCCAGGAGGGAAGACCGACATGGCACCAAGCCCTGGAGGGAAGGTGGCCCGAGCCCAATGATGGGACGACACTGCATTATGTGTACTCAAAAGAGAGAGATGGAGGCAATCCAGGTTAAAGAATTAAATAAGAGAATAAAGTGCTTAAAAGATGTGACATCTCAAAAGAAACCCTTAGGGAGGGTAGAGTCCTAATGCAATCTTAGGGTCAAGTAGGGTGTATTAGAGGTACATAGGACCGATGGGTTGGGAGTCGATATACCCTGAATGCACATGATCATGTGGTCGGGAGGTAACAACTAGGTTTATCCAAGGCACATGACTCAGGAGATTAGCTACCTCCATGAGGATCATGTAGCCTAATGGGTGAACGTGAAAGGCACTCTCTTGATGCATAAGGATGAGATCACTCCAAAAGTACCTATACCCCTAGAGAACTCGAGGATTTGGCTAAGGATCATAATGATACATGAGATGTAAATATAAAGATGTAATGAAGTCATGAAAAACTTGAGATAAGTTGTGCCCTAACTTAAGAGTAAGAAAAGGGACACTTGATTCATGGGACATGAGAATGCTATAAAATTAAGAACAAGTAAGTTTAGAGTCATATAGAGTATGATCCAACTTAATATGTGAATTTGAAAGGTAATATGTGGATGTACCATCTCTGCTCTTGGAATGGAATGAAATTTGTATTTGGACTGCAGCCAAATGCTTATTTCATCTCATTATGAGGGAGGGAGATTGGATAGACACACATTATGCTTAAAATTGAGAAAAAATATATTAAGATGAATTTGTAATGACATGACCTAGGGTTAGAGGTGTTGCCTCACCCTTGGGTGAAAATAATGAATCTAGGTTGGAAACCTAGGTGAAAAGAGAAATTGATCACAAAGTAAGAATAAAATCATCAAAGTGATGATAAGATGTGTATACTATAGATGTGGATATACTTGAATTTCAATACAAGTATTGATGCTAATAATGACGTGTGAAATTAGCATATCAATAAAAGATGTTGAGAATATCTATCTGGGGTTGCTAACCCTAAGGCTTGAAACTAAGTTGAGATATCATTCACCTTAAAGCTTAGTAGGTGTGAATTTTGGGGACAAAATTACTTTTAAGGAGGTGTGAATGTAATATCCTCAAATTTTGGTAAAAATTGAACTATAAAATATGATGCATGAATTAATTTGATAATTCCTCAATGATTTTATTGGTGGAATAGTAATGTTAATTGCCTTTTTCACACAAGTGCTTTTGGCACAAGACAAATAGATAAACGGAATCCATGCATGAATAAATAGTAATGAATTGTGAATATTGATAAATGTTTTACAAAGGATAATAAAGTTTGTAATGTGTTAGATAATTAAGAGAATACTTATCTTTAATTATTGGAACCCCGATGGTTGGGACACCAAATGGTGTTACCTCGAGTTGCCTTTTTAATATGTTGAAGGATAATATGAATATGAGATAAATATGTGATTATTACATGACTGTTAGGACTCTCAACAGGAAAGGAGTCCAATTACCTTTGGAAAGGAACAATAAAAGGCACCGTCAAATATCTTGCCTTTTCACAACTTGGTCGTGCAATAAAGATAAGATCAAGGAAACTAAAGAAACGTTAAGAGAGGGGTATATCCTTGACATAGGTTGGGCTGCCCCTCGATACCTATTTCTCCAGGACTTCCCTCCTTCCCCTAAACGTTAGGGTTTCTTTGTAGGATCTATATAAGGCACTTAGTAGGGCATCGACAATCCCAAACCTTGAAGTCTGAGAGCAGTAAACAATGGGTGGAAGTCCTCCACAGAACATCGACTCCTACCCACCCCTTTCTCGTCTACACCCTCACTGTACAACACCGTGAGGGAGATCCCTCCTACTATCATGGTTCTCAAGGGAGGGAAGGCGTCTTTCGAAGTGGTAACCCCAGACGAAGGCTCCACCTCCATGGTAGCGAGGAAGGGGAGACGGGGGAGGAAGGAAGGCTTGGCAGCGTTAGGCAGACACCCCCTAGCCCGACGGCCAGGTTCAGGTGGAGAAGCCATGCAAGGGAAGATGGATCTTTGGGTTGATGGCGAGGTCGCGCTGAGTATGGGAATAGATCGGTCGAGCCAAAGCATAAGGAGAGTTGTGGACTATGTTCTCCGACAAACCCAGGTGCCGTGCTGCGGAAGGGCATTGGTCAGCGGACTGAAGGTGCGGGCTGAGCAGCAGCTAGTGAGGGAGAAGAGAGAAGGGATCAGCAATGGTGATCTTCGGACTGATCAGACCAAGTAATTGTGGCAAAGAGCCAGGCAGGCGCGAGGGCCTCACTGGTGTTCGTCGTCTGCCGCAGCAGACGTAGCCAGGGCACCAGCGATGTGTGTACGCAGAAGATCACATGCCCACACGGAGGAAGGGCGACCCACGAAGGCAGAGATGACCTTCGTCTGCGAGTAGGTGTAGACATTGGTCTGCGTTGACGTCCGTGCGGCCTGACCTGCGCCTGCAGGGTCGTGAGGGGTGGGGCATCGCCTGCGCTACTGCAGCAGCCCGACGCAACGAGGATGGAGATGGCTAATAGCCATTGGACAATTATTCCCCCGGATACACATCAACCTGAGCAATCAAGGTAAGGGCAGATACATCATTTAATTGTGTTTTTAAGTAGCCGCCCGCTTGGCAATTAGCTTTAGAAACGCTGATGTGTCAGCATGTGATTGGTTCATATCAGTTTAGCTTGCGAAAATCATAGAAAATAATCGGTGAGTTAGATGGAGACATATTATACATGAAAAATGATCAGAAAAACGAGAGGAATCTAAATAAAATATAATTATAACCTGATCATGCTTCCTGTTCTAAAAGTATATGCAATTCATTTGTTAATGTGATTAGTATAAAGGCAAAACCTAGATTTTTCTTAATCTAATGCTTAATTGATTAGATTTGGTTAGGTTGAGTCAATACCTGATCTAGAACTGTATAATGAGTAAAACCTTGATAATGTTGAATAATGGACATTTCCAGATTAGTAATCTTACATATGTTGAATTAGGGTTTTGAAACCAATATAGACATCTTGCTATGATCATATTGTTAGTCATGTGATCTATGTATCCTGAGTAACCTATTATGCATAACAGAATTTGTAATATGAGAAACCACGATATGATGGAATTAGGTTTTTAACCCTAATCCCTAATCCAAACACAAGATAGCCCTAAACCCTAGTTTAGGAGTGAATCTAGATTTGAATAATGAAATGTGTATACATAGTGGCACATACATAGTATGCTTTATTTCAGATACTTGTTGATTACGTGCTTGGTTGATTGGATGTTTGGATTGCATTCCTAAACTACATAAGATGTTCTGCATGGTTTCTGTGATGGCATAAGGTACGTGGTTACGCTTATGAATACATGTATCGAATTCTGAGATTGCCGATGTTTCTCGATGAGATTGGAAGACAAATAAACTGCTTGCTTGTTTATTTAGTTCTTGCAAATTATAAAGTGCATATGAGTATCATGTAAAGTAAATAATAGTATTCTGAACTCTAGGTTAGACTGATCTTAAGGGTAATGCATACGAGCCTTGGATGGACAGTGATTACACCTGAGGTGGTTGACCAGATATGGGTTAGAATATGAAAAACAAGTTTATATTCTTATGTGCAAGATAAAGATGTTTGCTAATTTCTGTACTTGTGATTATTGTTTGAATCCACGTACCAGTATAGAAATATATTGATCGCGTATTTGTTTGTCGGCGTTTTAGGTATCAGATATACTTGATTTCTGGACACGAAGGTACAGATAGAGATGTTGAAGACACTATAGTTTAATCATGAAGGTTTAGTCTTAATGGTATATCTTCACAACTGTAAAAGTTAATTCTGTTTAAAAGTTATGTAACTCCTTAGAGGAGCTTTTCATGTAAACATGTAAATATTTGATCATTAATGGAAATTGTTTACTATTTTATATTATTTCATGAATCTGATCCTGGAAGTTATGATTAATGATCTGCGACTTTAAGGTCTTTTAGACACTCAAAAGTGCGGGTCGTTACATATGCCTTGCTACCACAACAACTATATACATGTAGCGACCACAAGGTGACCCATCACATACCACTGTTGCGACCAAAGAAATTGGGTGAAGTGTTGAGACCACAAAGAACCCAAGTGTAGCAACCATTGTGATTAGGGAAAGGGTTGTTGCACCCACAACACAACAACAACAATGAGACAACCAAGGCTAACAATAGTACCTTGACCACAACAAGGTTAACATGGGTTGCAAACCCAAAATAAACCTCATGTGTAGAAACCTCAAGTGAAACCAAGATCAACATGTGACCGAATTCAAAATAGAAAAGAGACATGATCAAAATAGATGATAACCATCAAGAAACTAAACTTCATCAAGGGGAAACTCCATGCAAAGATGATCATCAAAACCCTAAAACATATGTCACCAAGGTAAACATCGAAAAACATGATGATAGATGGAAAACCATGTGTCAAACTCATGTGTCCAAAGATCAAAACTTCCAGCATCACATGATAGATGAGTCATAACATGGTGATAAACCCAAGATCATGTTGCATATAAGGATTATCAACAAACCGACACTTAGAAATCAGGTGCATGAAATTAGGGTTTAGGAGAAAGAGTAATCTACACAAGAACCCTTCAAAATCATAAACCCTAGATCATGTTAACATCATCTAACATCTTGATATCATGTTTTAGATATAGAACAGTAGCATGCAAGCAATTTAATGGTGCAATAATAGAAGAGGGGAAAGTTATATAACTTGCCTTATGAAGAAATCAAGCTCCCAAAGCCACAAGCTATAAAGGAGAAGAAGAACTCCAACTTGGATCAACTCAATGACCATAAGATTACCTCAAGAAGAGAAAAAGGAACCAAGGTTAAAGGATAGCTCAAGAAGGAGAAAACTCAAACCCTAGGCCAAATAAAAGAGAAGAAAAAAGAGAGCTTCTTCCCCCATAGGTACCACCATGGTTAACTCATAGTTTTCAACCTTTGTGAGGAGAAGATCTTCAAGATAGCCATCACGGTTGCACCATAGTCACATAGATAAGAAAGGAATAAGCAAGGTAGAGTTATAAAGAAAAACAAGATCAAGGTGATAGAACTACTTACCAAGGAAGAAGATCACCAAGAAGATGATCAAGCACAAGATCACCACATGCAAAGATGATTGACCACCAAAGCACTAAGATCATCTCTCTCTAGATCTGACAAGATCCATGGTAAGCTCAAGCAAGAAAGAGGAAGAAGAGAGAGCTAAAAGGATTGCTTGCATGTGAAAGGGAGAGCTTATATACAGATGACGTAGGAGAAGGTAAAGATATGAGGTGTCAAGATATGAGAGCACCACAAGGACACTTGTCCCATAAAGGATCAACCATGCATGCACACATGCAAGAGAAACGTTAAAACTAAAGTGGTGTAGTGACTACTTGGTCCCCAAACACAACATGGTCAAAGCAAATATAGTGTAGCGGTCGCAACACACATAACTAACCAAGGCATCAACCCCTACACATCACCAAGGGTAAACCCTAGCGACTAAAACCAAGAAAAAAAGCACCAAGGTCGAAACAAACTCATGAAATCATGGTGTATCAGTCGAAGCACTTCTCAGGACTCAACATCAAGGTCTCTATATTGGTCCCTACACTCAAGAACACACATGGTCGACACCACCATCCATGCAACTCATGCATATCCATGCAAACCCTAAAACGGTATACATGATGCCACATCATCATCCATGGCCCAACAAGGCGCCCCATAGCATCATTCTCTCTATCTCATTATGCTAAGGCACAAAGGGTATAACCTACACGTGACAAATTGCAATATAAACCCTCAACATGGGTAAATTGCAACTTAGTCCCAAACAAGCATAACTAGCTCAAACATCAATCAAACAAGACCAAACTAAAAACATAGCATGTTAGATGTTATTATGGAATCTCAAGAGATTAGATTAAGGTTTAAGAATCTTGTTAAACACACCCTATACAATCAAGCACCAAGACAGGCCAGAGGTCTTACAACCATACACCCCTAATAGGTATTTCACCCCTGAAATCCTACGTGAAAAGATACGGGTACTTCCTACACATCTCTTCCTCAAGTTCCCATGTGGCTTCCTCCATGCCACGATAAGACCACAAAACCTTAACCAAAACAATAACCTTCTTCTTCAACTTCTTGATCCTCCTATCAAGGATCAACATGGGACCTTCCACATACGTCACGTACTCATCCAGCTCAACCTCCATTGGTTGTAAAACCAACTTTGTATCAGGATGACACTTCCTCAACATCAAAACATGGAACATTGAATGCAACATGTTCAACTCATGTGGGAAATCCAACTTATAAGCCACCTTCCCAACACGTGCCACCACAGGGTAAGGTTACATATACCTGGGAGCCAGCTTACCCTTCTTCCCAAACATCAATGCACCCTTCTAAGGAGAGACCTTGAGATACATCTTATCTGCTACTTGGAACTCCAACAACCTACAACAGTTATCAGCATACGACTTATGTCTATCTTGGGATGCCTTCTAATTTTGTTGTATCATCTTAATCTTCTTTGTCATATTTTGCACAAGTTTAGGACCCAAAAGTTGATATTCACCAATCTCATTCCAACACAATGGAGATCTACAACGTTTCCATTAAAAGCCTCGTACTGTTCCATGTCAATACTCCTCTAATAATTGCCATTGTATGTGAACTCTATCAAACTTAGATGTACATCCCAACTACCCAAAATTTGCAAGACATAAGCTCTCAGTAGATCTTCTAAGGTCTGTATAGTACTCCTCTCAGTCTGTCCATCTATTTGTAGGTGAAATGATGTACTAAGCCTCAACTTGCGTACCCATTGTTGTGTACAGACGCTCCCAAAAGTGACTGGTAAATTGATTACCACTATTTGACATGATGGTAACTACAATACCATGCAAATGAATGATCTCATGAACATAAACTTGTGCAAGCTTCTCTGCTATATACATTGTCTTCAAAGGAAGGAAATGCACTGACTTGGTCAACTTATCAACAATCACCCATATGCAATCAAGGCCCTTGGCTATCCTAAGAAGTCCAACCACAAATTCCATCATGATATGATCCCAGTTGCATTGCGGTATATGCAAAGGTTTCCAAATTCCTATAGGTTTCTAATGTTTTGCCTTAATCTACTGACACACTACACACTTAGCCACGAACTCAGCCATGCCTCACTTCAAACTAGGGTACCAATATAGGTCCTTCAAGTTCTGGTACTCTAAGGTGGTACCTGGATGCATAGCACACATCAAAGAGTGAGCCTCTTCCAGAATTAACTTCCTTAGATCAACCACATCTGGTACCATTGCTCTACCATGGTAACATACTATCCCATCCTCTGACTCACAAAAGCCATCATGCTTTTCACTACCAAACTTTGCTCGGCCAACCTCATGTCTGCATCTACCAGATCCACTATAATAATGTACTCCAATTCCCCACACACACCTTAATATTTCAAAGGTCTTCCTAGAACCCTGGGATTACACATTCAAAACAACTTCCCTACCTTGAGGTACGAGCATTTTATCTGCCATACGTGTCATCATGGCCACAAACTACACAAACATGGACTGAAAAGAAGGATTGCACACAGTTTCTAGGTCAAACTGAGGCTCCTCAAGCACTAATATCAACCCTTGCCTGCCTCCTGGAACCACCACCTAGTACATCAACACTGCTCTCAGCATGTTCTTCGTGTTACAGACATATTTTTTTATCTTCTGCATAAGAAGAAGTTACCATTAATTATGTGGGAGGACACTAGAATAGATACAAACCCTAGACCAATGTCCCTTTAGACTCTGTGAACCTAGATCTATGATACCAACCAAACTGTGATTCCCATCGCCACTCAAAACAAGATTACTCAAAACAAAGTGCATAACTAATAATAACATCTTGGATTACTAAAAACATGGTAAATTAAAACCAAATCCATATAAACACAAAAGAAAAGATATTACATATGAGTCCAAACCATGCCCCTATATTACATATCGTGTCACAAAATGATACATATCAAAATTAATTGGTCCAACTTGCCACAACATGTTACATATGATAACATGTTAACACATATACAAGCCATATCTGTACAACCATGGCCTACTGCCAAACTCATGTCGATATACAATGTCTACAAAACACCCCCAAGGATGTAAGAGTACAGGGACAACACATAGGACTCTACTACAAAGCCCTATCAGTATATCCAACCTTTAACAGTTAATACACCTCTTACTACTCAGCTTCAACCGCACAATCTCCACCTCATCGGGAACAACCACCTAAAAGTTGTGGAAACCCATAGAATGAGACCAACGTCCCTGTAAGAAATATAACTCTCCGCCACCATCAACTATTAACATAGATATATGAAAGTAGTAAGATTAAATTATTACCAGGATGGGAAGATTCAACTAAATGATATGAGTAAAACAAATATCATTGTTTAAGTAATTTAGGCATCTACATCTGACAGTAGAACATCTTATACTTTTAGAAGGAATATGAAGAACATCTATAACAATTGATTTCTCTTACCAAGTTATAAATCACCTAATCAGTAAAAAATATAAGGCAAAGGGTCATCCAATGTGAGTCATGTTTAATCTTAAGCAAATATACTATATGGTTGTGTTACATCTTTTATTATGCCATGTGGAGATAAGGTATACCAATTATGCTCCAAGTGACCACTGCTAAGTCAAAATCAATGCCACACAAGATCTAGGAGGAGTCAGACTCCTATGATCTCCCACACCCTCACTCAGACCGAGTCTGCTGTAGTGAACTATAAAGTCCAACTACAAAATAGCCTAGTCTGCCTTGGTATATATAAGTACAACACTAGTGAAAACTAAGTTACAATCACATCCGCACTCCTACTGAGGTATGACCCCACCCATTCTCAAAACCATATTATATATATTGGATCATTTCACTTACATATGACCATGACCATTCTCCTACCAGGGTATGACTACAAACAATCCTATGAAATGCATATACTCAACAGTATATGGCTCCGAGCTTCCACTAAGGGAGGACCTCTTTCACCATCCAACAAATATTGATGTTGAAGATGGATAAATGGCACAGGGAATCCAACCCTTGATTAGTTAAGCCAATTGAGTATCTTTTAGCATCAATCAAGTTACAACATAATAACCCTAAACAAACTCTACAAAGATAAGGGTGTGTTACAACTCCAGAAGATATAAAACGTATGAAGTAGTGACTTTTCACGTCATATCTTGATATCACTGCCATATAAGGCCATTAACATCATCACATCACTAGGGGATAACAGTCCCTCATTTCATCACTAGAGGATGTCACCTCGCATTAGGAATAAAGCCTCTTCCAGGTCATAAGACCCAATCACATAGTTCTTGCACATCATCATTTTCTCATCATGCCTCCTAAAGGCTCATAATCATCACCCTTTGTCATGTCAAATGCACCATATCAATTACTATCCATGATACTTACTTCACATGCAAGGTTTGAGTCACACAAGTAGGAGAGAGAAAACATCATCTCATGTTATTCATTCAAGCAAGCTCAACAAGTACAACATACACTTGAGAATTAGAGTTAGGTTTCTCCTATAGTCGAATAGGGTTCCCATCACATCATTCGAAATCAAACCCTAGATGCATCATTTTCCACATGTTTGGAACACATTAAGGTTGAGTTTTGTCACCGTAAATAACCACACATGAGGACAATAAACATGTTATGATAAAACCATATACGTGAACATGGGTAGTGACATGATTTTACCGTGCGTATAATGCAAGTGCAAGCGTCAATGTATTATAGGCCCTTGTGAGGCCCGAGTCGAACTTAGGGACACTGAATTATCGGTAGAGTACTACTAACTACTCGCAATCAGCTAGACCAATAAAAAGGTTATGAGAGTTGTTTTAAAAATAAAAGAAAATAAAATAAAACAAAGCAATCGATTAAATGTTTAGTTTAATCAATTCAGATGGAGATCTTTAGGATTGCAGTTTCACCGCGGGTTTTCATTGTATGAATTTCCATATAGTTACTCAGGTTCATCTCTGAATCCAGGTAGTGGCCTGTAGTCAGAATTGTCCACTGTCGTGGTACAATTCACTACCTATGTCTAGGTCGGTTCCACCGTCGTAGTAACCTATACCCTAAACTAGGTGCATTAGAATCGACCTCTGGATTTCCACCATTAACCTTACATCACCTTGTTCAAGGGATTTGTTAATTAATGTGAATTTTGTCTCTTTTCAACTGCTAATTCGTCTTTCAAAGTAATTAAAGGCATTAGATTATCATTATGGTGATCAAGCATAACAATATAATTGAGAAAACAAAATCATACCACGGATTTAAGAGATAAATTATGAATTACTATGGTAAAAATGTCATACAATGCTTCCCCGGTCTACTCCCGGTCCTGAAGATAAAGGGGATTAGCCCCGCATGTTCATCTCAGAGCAAAACATGGTTGAGGAAAGGGGAAACATGGAGAAAAACGTGAATAAGTGATGAAACCCCTGAATGGAGAAGATCCAAGCGTTCCTCGGCATAGAATGCGCGATTTACAACCATTCAGCGATGGAAAACGTCTTCTTCGGCTTCCGAAACGGTTGGGGCGTGCTTCTGGGCTCTGTTCTTCTCTCCACACCTTCTAAGGACATGTGTAGTGTCTAATGACGGGATGCCCTGCTCTTGGCCACCGTCATTAGGTATAATCACTGAGTTAGGTTGCAAAAATATCAGAACTGTTGGATTAGAGCCGATCTGAAACAAACTCTGATCTAGCGGTGTCGATACCATTGACGCGGGTCGATGGTATCGACCCCTCGCGATATCGGCAAGCCTTCTTTTCTTTTCATTGTTGCACCTGATGCTGACTCGATACCATCGATGCAGGTCGATGGTATCGACACCCTTAGGCATCGGTTTTATCCCTTTTCCATCACTGAAACTACACGTGTCGATAGTATCGACTTTGGGGTCGATAGTATCGACTGACTGGTCTCCAACAACCTGATGAAATGTTGCTACCATCGACTTCCCTATCGATGGTATCGACTCTGTGCTACTCCTTGCGGCTGGCTGCCTGTGGTTGTGTCGATAGTATCGACAGTTTTCGATGGTATCGACAGCTGCAGATATGTGTTTTTCCTGAAATTGCAAAACAAAACCACATAAGCCGAGATAAAACCTAATATTGTAATCATTTATGCTCAAAACAATAAAATAAAAGAGATTTGACATTGAGAAGGATCATAGACTAAAGTAAGTGAATTATGCGATATTAACCACCAAAATGGCCAATAAGCGCATAAAACGCGAGTAAACAAGTCTATAAATGCGACTCAAAATCATCGCATCAGGTAGCGACCATCATACATTCATACATCGGTAGTAACCGCTAAGTTTCACCCATATAGCAACCCCCCATACACAAACAAGGGTAGAGACTACAACAAAGGTCAGCTCCCAACTAGGTAACGATCAACCAAACTAAACCCATGTAGCACCCATGAGAAATCTAGGATTAGGGTTAGGGTTTTGCCTTGCAACCGCAACAACTATATACATGTAACGACCACAAGGTGACCCATCACATACCACTATTGCGACTAAAGAAACCGGATGAAGTGTTGCGACTGCAAAGAACCCAAGTTTAGCGACCACTATGATTAGGGCTAGGGTTATTGTGCCCGCAACACACCAAAAACTATGAGACAACCACGGTTAACCATAGTACCTTGACCACAACAAGGTTAACATGGGTTGCAAACCCAAAATAGATCTCATTTGTAGAAACCTCAAGCTAAACCAAGATCAACAAGTGACCAACTTCAAAACAGAAAAGAGACATGATCAAAATAGATGGTAACCATCAAGAAACTAAACTTCATCAAGTGGAAACTCCATGTAAAGATGATCATCAAAACCCTAAAACATACATCACCAAGGTAAACATGGAAAACCATGATGATAGATGAAAAACCATTCAACAAACTCATGTGTCCAAAGTTCAAAACCTCCAACGTCACCTGATAGCCGAGTCATAACATGGTGACAAACCCAAGATCATGCTGCATATAAGGATTATCAACAAACTGTCACTTAGAAATCGGGTGCATGAAATTAGGGTTTAGGAGAAACAATAATTTACACAAGAACACTTCAAAATCATAAATCCTAGATCATGATAACATCATCTAACATCTTGATATCACATTTTAGATATAGAATAGTACCAAGCAATAAATTTAATGGTGCAATAATAGAAGAGGGGAAAGTTATATAACCTGCCTTATGAAGAAATCAAGCTCCCAAAGACACAAGCTCCAAAGGAGAAGAAGAACTCCTACTTGGATCAAATATACAGCCACAAGATTACCTCAATAAGAGAAGAAGGCACCAAGGTCAGAGGATAGCTCAAGAAGGAGAAAACTCAAACCCTAGTCTGAATAAAAGAGAAGAAATAAGAGAGCTTCTTCCCACATAGGTACCACCGTGGTTAACCCATAGTTTCCGACCTTTATGAATAGAAGATATTCAAGATAGCAACCATGGTTGTACCATAGTCTCACAGACAAGAAAAGAATAAGGAAGGTTGGGATCTAAAGTAAAACAAGATCAAGGTGATAGAACCACTTACCAAGGAAGAAGATCACCAAGAAGATGATTAAGCACAATATCGCCACATGAAAAGATCATCAACCACCAAAGCACCAAGATCAGGCCTCTCTAGCTCCACCGAGCTCCATGGTCAACTCAAGAAAGAAAGAGGAAGAAGAGATATCTAAAAGGATTGCTTGCATGTGATAGAGAGAGTTTATATACACATGAGGTAGGAGGGAGGTAAAGATATGAGAGCACCACAAGGACACTTGTCCCACAAAGGATCGGCCATGCATGCACACATGCAAGAGAAATATTAAAATTAAAGTGGTCTAGCGACCACTTGGTCCAAAAACACAACATGGTCTATGAAAACATAGTGTAGCAGTCGCAACACATCACTCAAGAGCATGTTGTGATCGCAACACACATTACTAGCCAAGGCATTGGCTGCTACACATCACCAAGGGTAAACCCTAGCGACCAAAACCAAGGAACAAAGCACCATGGTCGAAGAAAACTCATGAAAGCATGGAGTATCAATTGAAGCACTTCTCAGGACTCAACATTAAGGTTGCTACATTAGCCTCTACACTTAAGAACACACATGGTTGACACCACCATCGATACAACTCATGCATAGCCATGCAAACCCTAAAATGATATACATAATGCCACCTCATCATCCATAGTCCAACAAGGCACCCCATAGCATCATTCTCTCTCTCTCATGATGCTAAGGCATAAAAGGCACTACATGCATGTGGAAAATTGCAATATAAACCCTCAACATAAGTAAATTGCAACTTGGTTCGAAATAAGCATAACTAGCTCAAACATCAACTAAACATGACCAAATTGAAAACATAGCCTATCACATATTATTTAGGCATCTCAAGAGATTAGATTATGATTTAAGAATATTATTAAGAAAAGCAAACACAATCAACCACCAAGCTAGGTCAGCGGTCTTACAACCATAAACCCCTAATAAAGATTTTGCACCCAAAATCCTACACAAAAAGAGATGGGTACTTCCTACACATCTCTTCCTCAAGTTCCCATGTGGCTTCTTTCACTCCACGATGATGCCACAAAACCTTAACCAAAACAATAACCTTCTTCTTCAACTTCATGATCCTCCTATCAAGGATCAAGACATGACCTTCTACATACATCAAATCCTCATCCAGCTCAGCCTCCACTGGATGTAAAACCAACTTTGTGTCAAGATGACACTACCTCAACATCGAAACATGGAACACTAGATGCCACATGTGCAACTCAGGTGGAAACTCCAACTTATATGCCACCTTCCCAACACGTGCCACCATAGGGTAAGGATCCATATACCTAGGATCCAACTTACCCTTCTTCCCAAACCTCAACACACCCTTCTAAGGAGAGACCATGAGATACACCTTGTTTCCCACTTGGAACTCTAACTGCCTATGATGGTTATCTGCATGAGACTTCTGCCTATCCTGGGCTACCTTCAACTATTGTTGTATCATCTTAATCTTCTTTGTCATCTATTAGACAAGCTCGGTACCCAAAAGTTGATATTCGTTGGTCTCATACCAACATAATGGATATTTGCAACATCTCCCATACAAAGCCTCATACGGTGCCATTTCAATATGCTTCTAATAACTGTTATTGTATGTGAACTCTATCAAACTGAGATGTACATCCCAACTACCCAAAAACTACAAGACACAAGCTCTCAACAGATCTTCCAAGGTTTGTGTAGTCCTCTCAGATTGTCCATCTATTTGTAGGTGACATGATGTACAAAACCTCAACTTGCGTGCCCATTATTATGCACAGACGCTCCCAAAAGTGACTGGTAAATTGAGGACCACTATCTGAAACAATGGTAACTAGAATACCATGCAAAAGAATGATCCCATGAACATAAACTTGTGCAAGATTCTCTACTGTATATGTTGTCTTCACGGGAAGGAAATACGTTGATTTGGTCAACTTGTCAATACTCACCATATGGAATCATGGCCCTTGACTGTCCTAAGAAGTCTAATCACAAAGTCAATTATGATATGATCCCATTATCATTGCAGTATAGGCAATGGTTGCCAAGTTCCTACATGTTTCTAATGTTCTTCCTTAAACTACTGACACACTGTGCATCTTAGCCACAAACTTAGTCGCACCTCATTTCAAACTAGGCTACTAATACATGTCCTTCAAGTTCTAGTACATCTTGGTGCTACCTAGATGCATAGAATACATCAAGGAGTGAGCCTCTTCCAGAACCAACTTCCATAGATCATCCATATCAGGTACCACTGCTCTACCATGGTAACATGTTGTCCCATCCTCTGTCTCATTGAAGCCATCACCCTTTTTGCTGCCAAAATCTGCTCGGTGAACCACATGTCTGTGTTTTCCAGATCCACTATAATGATGTACTCCAATACCCCCACATGGCTTAACATTTCAAAGGTCTTCTAAGAACCTTGGATTCCTCATTGGGAACAACTTCCCTAGCTTGAGGTACGGGCATCCTATCTGTCATATGTGTTATCATGGCCATGAACTGCCCAAACATGGACTAAAAAGAGGGATTGGCCATAGTTTCTAGGTTAAATTGAGGCTCCTTAAGCACTACATCAACCCTTTCCTACCTCTTGACACCACCACCTAGTGCAGAAACACGGCTCTCAACATGTTCTTCGTGTTCTCCAAACATATCTTTTCTTCTCTTTTTATTCTTCTTCTTCTTCTGCATTTGTAGAAGTTACCATTAATTATGTATGAGGACACTAGAATAGACACAAACCTAGTCCTATATCTATATAGACTTAGTAAACCTAGTGCTCTGATACCAACCAAACTATGATGCCCATTACCACTCAAAATGACATTAATCAAAATAAAGTGCGAAACTAATACTAACATCCAGGATTACCAAAAAACACGGTAAATTAAAACCAATTCCAGATAACCACAAAATAAAAGTTATTACATTTGAGTCCACAAAGCATGCAATACATATCATGTCACACAATGATACATATCAAAATGAACTGGGCCAACTTGCCACAACATGTTTCATATGATAACTTGTTAACACACATACAAGCCATATCTATACAACCATGGCCTACTGCCAAAATCGTGTCGATATACAACATCTAAAAAACACCCCTAAGGACTTGAGAGTACAGGGACGACCCATAGGACTCTACTAAAAAGCATTAGTAGCATATCCAACCTTTAATAGTTACTGCTCCTCTTGTTGCTCAGCCTCAACCGCACGATCGCTACCTCACCATGCACGACCACCTAAAAGATTTGCAAACCCACAATGTGAGACCAATGTCCCAGTGAGAGATATAACTCTCCACCAACATTAATTATTAACACAAATAGATTAAAGAAGCAAGATAACATTATTACCAAGATGAGCAGATTTAGCTAAATGATATGAGTAAAACAAATAGCATTGTTTAAGTAATTTAGGTATCTACATCTGATAGTAGAACATCTTATACTTTTAGAAGGAATATGAAGAACATGTATAACAGTTGATTTCTCTTACCTCTTTATAAATCAACTAATCAGTATAAAATATAAGGCAAAGGGCCATCTAATGTGAGTCTCATTTAACCCTAAGCAAATATACTACATGGCTATGTTACATCTTTTATTATGCCTTGAGGAGATGAGGTATTCCACTCATGCTCCAACTGACCACTGCTAAGTTGAAATAAATGCTATAAATGATCTACAAGGAGCCAAACTCCTATGATCTCCCTAATCAACTAATCAATACAAAAGATAAGGCAAAGGGTCATCAAATATGAGTCGTGTTTAACCCTAGGAAAATATACTACATGGTTGTATTACATCTTTCATTATGCCCTGAGGAGATGAGGTATACCATCCACGGAATGATAATTACCCTAAAAGATATCTACCTCAAAATTGATGAACACCATCATATAAGGCAGTTAACATAACAAAATTCTCCGGTCCAGACTTGGTGCATCTTGTGATCTCCTATTCTACGTTGCTCGCCCTAACTACGATCTACATGGAAGCAACTCTCCTGATATTAACGAGTGAGGAGAAAATCACGGTGGCCTACCAATTTGAGCAACAGGTGGATGGAATGGGTGGCTAGTGGAAGAAATGGAAGCATTATACGGTTTCAACATGCACAAAACAATAATGACCTAAATGATGCATATGCAAGTAAAAATGCCCTAATGCCTACATTTGGGTGGAATGATGCATGCACTATGATCCCGTCTCAAGGTGAGATGGAATATCTAAGAGAACTACATCATGCACTTATTCTTCTTAAGATGCAGGTGAGACTATGTTCCTTTCTCCCTCTCATTCTTACTTACTTCTCAATTCTTTTTTCTTTCTTTTTTTTCAACTTTTTTTTTCTTTCAAGCCCTTATTTTCATAGATGACAACTAATTATTTGTCAGGCTCACTTTTTGCTGCATAACTTATACATTTGAAGCATTCAGAGGGTATGGAACAAGTTTATCGCCCTTAATGTTTCAGAAGACATAAGATGCATAGTGTAATATATGCACAAAAGATGTGAATGCAGCTACAAAGTGATAGTTATGCAACTACATGACACACACTAAAGAATATGTGCATGTATAACTAGTCTATTTTTTCATTTTCATGCAAAATATGTGAAAAACAGTTGCAACGCCAAACCTACCTACATGGAATGCAATCAAAGAGATTAAAATTGTAATATACTTCCAGTTCTTAAGGTGGAATATGAAAACAATGGGGTGGATAGATCACAAGACTAATTGACTGAACCTTTGGAAATTATTATGTGTCCCTCCTTACTGACCTGTGTAGTAATCAAGAGGTTTCTCACTCTTATTTCAAGTTAAAGTCTCATTATCATTTGGTCAGTTTAGGCTCAAACAACCAATTCCATCCACTTTTCATGAATCCTAGGAATGTACAGTTGTGATTTCCTATTTTAGAGTTGACAAACCCAATCATTTTCTTAAGTTATGTGCTTGAAGTTGAACAACACAAGCTTGCAAAAGCACTAAAAATTTTCAAATTTGCCCCTAATTCCCATGTACAAGCAATGATATGACACATGACTTAAGACATCCACAATTACACTAGATAGAGTGTGGATCCTACAAACAAACTCATAACTAAGAAAAATAAATGACAAAAGACAAAACAATAAAAACTAAAACTGAGAAAACTAAAGGATAGAGTTGTTCCAACTCCCCCCTTAGCTTGAAAACAACTTTAAAAGGTGGAACAGTGATACCGATCATTCTTCAGGAGGAGGCGGGTACTGTGGAGCCGTGGGGTCCCAAGATGGGTATTGCCCCTGAAAGCTCAGATCATACTGGGGAATTGGTGAAGGTTGTGGATACCCCCCAAAATAATTCTGGCTCCAGTAATGATCGTAGAAGGGCTGCTGCTTCATCTCCATCCTATGAAACCTGTCGTGGATGTGTTGTTGGTTGTCGAGGAGGAGGCGCTCATTCTTGAAAATGGCCCTCTGATTATCTAACAGCTGGTTCGTTGTATCATGAATACTGGCGTATGAAGTTGTATGCTGCAGTTGCATGTGCTGGATCTCTTGCAGCATTGTGTACATCCCTTGCATGGAGTAGGCATCCTCTCCTAGATGAGAGGGTTGAGGTGGCGGAGGCTGTGAAGATGAAGATGCAGCCAAATGCATGCGGGGACGCTTCCGGAGTGCTACTCATGCCCAAAGAGGAGTGAAAGCCTCCTCTTCCTCTTCATGCTCGTCTCCTACGTCGTTGTTGTCATCACCACCACCGTCTTCATCGGAGTCGTCAATGGCAATGACAGGCCATCAAAAATGTTGAGCGCCCTCAATGTTGAAGACGGGGTCTGGAAGTGAACACTCTTGATATGCTTGATTGACATGGCAATGTGCATATGCCAAGCCATCACGGAGCAGGATGAGGTTGGAGCGGTGCAGATGTTGGAGGTTGACCTTGCTCCTATTGGAAAGGGGAGTAAGCTGGGAGAAATTTAACCCAAGATAGTGGGCCAGTGGTGTGATTAGACCTCCAAAGTGGATTGGAGCCTTCCACGTACTCCTCTTTACGGCCAACACGCGCATAAAGAAGAACGCGCCCCAATTGCACTCCTCACACTTCAGCAATTTGTCCAGGAAGACCAAATCCGTCTCTTGAAACTTGCTGAGAGACAGGTTTCCGCAAGCGAACAGTGTGGTGCAGAGCATGCGATGAAGAATCCGCACAAACGGATGCTCGAAATCCGCCACTGCAGCGTTGTTGTAGTGGACGGATTTGCCAGGGGGCGCAGTCACAAGCTGAGTGAAGATAGCATCGTAATTTGTCCTGTTGTCTGGCCTCCGGTGCTGGTAAGCATCATGATACCTGTGGTAACACATCCCACTATCACATACACAAAGAGGTGTTACGCGAAAAACGTGAAGAAATCACCATTAACCATAGATTACCAAAAACGTGGGTTGATTAAAACCGATTGCAGAAAGCGGATAAACTGAGGAACTATTACATTCTGGTCCTCATCCTGCAAGAAAACATGTGATATAAACATTTACACACCTTGATACGTGTCCACAACTTAGGGGATTAGCTATCAAGCCACCCCAAGAGTTCATCACCTGTTTATACATACATAAAGGCCCACATCTGGCCAACAATAGGATATACAAAACATCAACAGCTACACATCGTGAAACAACGTCAAAACACCTCCAAGGACTTGAGAGTACATGGATGACTCTAAGACTCTACTACAAAACGACCAAAACAACAACAAGTCCATCTCTTGCTTTCTACTGCTCGTCTTGCTGCCCGGCCGCAACTCCGCGACCACCACCATGTCTAGCTCGACCACCTAAAAAGGGTGTAAACCAGCGGGGTGAGACACACAGTCCCAGCGAGAAACATAACTCCCTGCCGAAACTACAAAACCTCAGAAGGATAAAGCAGATAACTGATAAGAAGTATAACGAGAGTAGTTAATAATGTAAAGATGTTCATACTATTAAGCTTACCAGATGTACGAAAGGCATATACCCAAGTATTTCTTTATGGAACATGATTGAAAAAATAAGATTTATAAGGTCTTACCACATATGAGAATATATAAGCAACTACAAGATATAACAAGATTAACTACACAAGCAAGGCCTCAACCAATGTTTCGTGTTTGTCTTAAGCAGTAAATACTATATGGCTGGATTACGCATTCTTATGCCCTGAGGAAGTGAGCCGTACTGCTCAAATCCAACCTTCGGTTGCGAAACCCAAGTCGGTGCCATACAAGGTCAATGGAAGAGCCGGAATCCACAACCTCCCACCTCGTGGTCAGTGCACGAGTACAACACAAGCAGGACCGCAGTCTCATGCTGAAGTGGCCTCAGCCACAGGGTTAGGCTACCCTCTACCTAGCCCGCCTCGATATAGGTATCGACACTAGTGAAATTGAACCACGGGCTTGATCACCGTGCTCTGAGCCATGAACGCATTCATGCTCACATATCACATATTGTGAGCCATGGGCCTATTCACCATGCTCTTCACATACTGAGCTACGAGCCTAAATCTGCACTCTGGAGTCTACAACCGAAGTTGCACTCATACCTCCTCATTTTCGGCTAGGAGAAACCACACATATTCAATAGTATGCGCTTCTGGGTTAACTCGTAGGAGAACCTGTTTCACCATCACCAGCTCCTGACGATGATGGATCTATGGCCAGGGCAACTACATGATATATTCAACTGTGATTAATTAGTATCTTTTATATGTCTTGCAAGATCCAACCAAGTTATATAACATGTAAACTATAACAAGAATAAATAACATAAGACTCAACATTATGATTTTATTGTAGTCAACATCATCCTAATCCATCACAAGGATCCAACATTACATGTTATCACTTGGCCTCTTGCCAATCATCTAGATTCATCTCAAGGATCATCAAATTTCCATGGGATCTCAATCCCTTATCAGATAGTGCCACAGCCTCTCAAGGCTTACATCATCAACATGGGATAGCAATCCCAAGCACTTTAGTAAAATACATCATACATGTTATCTCATTATCAAGAGTCATCATCACAGTAGAGTTACTCAACATATATACCTCATAGACCTTTGTCTGGCTATACATCTGTATGAGACCTGCATGGTTAGTATACATAATCATTATGAATAGCTTAGAAGTTCATTTTATCAACATAGGGTGACGTTTATGCTTTATCAATCATGCCTCAACATATAGACATAGGCCACATTATTTAAGCAGAGTCTTTATGTGATTACCATTTCCTTAACACTTATACAGATGATTCAGGATGATCACATGCATATGTAAAGTCATGATAAGTTACATGGACAAGCTTTACCATAATGATTACTATCCAGCATATTAAGGGCCATCATCATGTCTAAACATGATATATACACAAGTTCTAACATAGATGTGGCCAACTATATCATGCACATCCAGGGTTACTTATCAAAACTAAAACGTGATGCAAGAACAAAATATCGGTTTCTATAAGTGCAGGACCCTCACTAAAAGCACCCACTACCCTCACCACAAAGATATCGGGTAGGGCACCCTCATCTATCGCCCAACTCATAACGGTCATCACACCAATGTCTAATGGAAAACACAAGGGTGTAAGGTGCAACGTTACGTCAGGCGTGTCGTGCACTCACCAGTATTGTGCACTGTGGTATCGTGCAACGCTGCGTCAACACCAAGGGTAACAACAACCAAGCGTGCAGCTAAACAGAGAAGCAGATCGTGCGACGGGGTGTAGAGAAACGCCCATCAGGTGCAAGGCTATCGGACGACACACACATAGGACTAGTGTGACGCCCGTCACAGAACTAACTAGCAACTTCCACCTCCAAGCACAATGACACCAAGCTACATCTAGGTCATATGTGTGTGTATGTGTGTATGTGTCGGGCAGAGTACTCCACAAGAGGCAACGTATGAAGGTGTAGCTCAAACAGACGGCCAAGGGACCTATTGTTCACCCAACCAACCCATGGCCTATCGGTCGCCACAAAACAGGGTGATAGTGTGACGCCCGTCACAAGGTAAGAGACCAGGGGTATCGTCCATCACAACTAGTCATCCAAAGCTCAAGGTCAAGAGGGATATCAGGCAACACCTCTATTAACACCTTAACGGCCAAGAAACAACTCCACAAGATCATCATCAACCTCAAGCACAAGGGCACCAAACCCTAATGGATCAAGAAGATGGCTCACCTCTCAACAACTAAGAGAGAGGGGTCTTACACATCATCTATCACCAAACGGGCAACACAAGGAACAACCCTAGTAAGGTTCACAACTACCACCAAGCTCACCCTTCAAGTCCATGGTGAGAGGAGGGTGTTGCTCAAGCTACTAGAACACAAGCTCACCTCTAAACTCAAGCGAGAGAGGAGTATTTCCCATGTTACTAGAACTCAAGCTCACTCCTCAAGACCAAGGAGAGAAAGGAGTATTGCTCACCAAGAAACCCTAGATCATAGGTTCAGCCAACAAGGTGCAACTAAGCAAGGAAACCAAACTAACAACAACATAGCCGATCATAAACAACAAGAACAAGAACATAGAAGATGGTAATATAGTTAGGGTTAGGAGTTATGTAACCCGCCTTAAGAAAGCTTCAAGCTCCTAGCTCCAAGCACCACCAAGGAAGAAGGAGACTCCAAGGAGGATCGGCCACCAAGCTTGCAAGAGAAGAGAGTGTGTCATGTACCAAGGAGAAGGAGTCTAAGGAACTAAAGGGATCCTTAGCAAGAGAAGGGAAACACATATATAGAAGGGGATGGAGGAGAAACAAAAGCAAAGAAAAGCAAGGTGTCTCCCACCTAGGGACACTTGTCCACGTGCAAAAACCACCACTCTAGCATGTCTAAAACACATGTCCAAGGCCATTGCCACATGCAAGCATCAAGCACCAAGTGTCCACTAGTGGTGACACAAACAAGGTCAAAGATGGTCAAAGGTCCATGGGCGACACACTTGGACGATACACCACCACCATGGGCAACACAACCTTGGGCAACACAAGCACCCTCTTGCCCGACACAAGGTCCAACCAAGCAAAAGCAAGGCACCACAAGGCCCAACGAGCTCAACCAAGCCCAAAGGAACTCAAGCAACGAGCCCAAACCTTCCCCTCAACACTAGAGGAGAGGGAGGAACACGTCACAAGATGGCAAAGTTGCCCACAAACCCTAGACTTGGGTTAATTGCAAGTAGCACCTCCAACTCTCAACAAAGCACAAACAAACCCTAATCACCACTAGAGGTGATTAGAAAGCAACAAGGCATCAGGGTTAAGCAAAGCAAATAGGGTAAACCCTAAACGGAGGTCAGGGTCCTTACAAACTAACCCCCTACAAAGGGATTTCGTCCCCGAAATCCGAAGAGAAAAATGAGGGATGCTTCCTCCTCATCTCTTCCTCAAGCTCCCACATGGCTTCCTCAACGCCACGATGATGCCAAAGAACCTTCACAAGAACCATGTCCTTCCTCTTCAGCTTCTTAACTCTTCTATTAAGGATCGCCACAGGACCTTCCTCGTAGGTCACATCTTCATCAAGCTCAACTTCAACTGGTGGTATCACTGTTCCAGAATCTGGGTGACTTTTCTTCATCATACTGACATGGAACACTAGATGTAACCTGTGCAACTCTGGCGGAAGCTTTAGCTCGTAAGCTACCTTGCCAACACGTGCTATGACTGGGTAAGGCCCCATATACCTGGGTGATAGCTTACCCTTCCGGCCAAACCTTAGCACACCTTTCCACGGTGAGACTCTAAGATATACTTCGTCTCCTACCTGGAATTCCAAAGGTCATCGAAGATTGTCTGCGTAAGACTTCTGCCTGTCCTGTGCCGCTTTCAATTGTTGATGTATTACTTTGATCTTTGTTGTTGTTTGCTACACTAACTCAGGACCCAAAAGTTGATATTCACCAAACTCATACCAACACAAAGGAGATCTGTACTTCCTGCCATATAAGGCCTCATAAGGAGCCATGTCAATGCTCCGCTGATAACTGTTGTTGTAGGCAAACTCTATCAAACTGAGATGCATGTCCCAATTGCCTAAGAACTACAAAACACAAGCTCAAAGGAGATCCTCCAAAGTCTGAATAGTCCTCTCAGACTGTCCATCTGTCTGCGGGTGGAAGGCGGTACTGAACCTCAACTGCGTTCCCAACGCTTTGTGCAACTGTTCCCAGAAATGACTCGTGAACTGAGGACCTCTATCAGAAACTATCGTCGCTGGCACACCATGCAAATGTACTATCTCATCCACGTATACTCGAGTGAGTTTCTCAATTGTATACATTGTCTTTACTGGTATGAAATGGGCAGACTTCGTCAATCTGTCCACTATCACCCAAATGGAATCATGATTCCTAGTTGTCCTGGGAAGACCAACTACAAAATCCATGGTTATTTGATCCCATTTCCACTGTGGTATCGGTAGGGGTTGCAAAGTACCTACCGACTTCTGATGTTCAGCCTTGACTTGCTAACAAACCACACATCTAGCCACGAACTCATCTACATCTCTCTTCAAACTGGGCCACCAATACAAGTCCTTCAGACCATGATACATCTTGGTGACTTTTGGATGCATAGAATACATCGACGTGTGTGCTTCCTCAAGTACTAACTTCCTTAGATCATCAACATCAGGGACCACCATCCTATCACGATAGCAAACTAGTCCATCCTCGGACTCATGGAACCCATCACGCTTTTCGCTGCCGAACTCTGATATGATCAACTGTACCGCGTCATCTGTTTGTTGTGCATATTTGATCTTCTATTTCAGCATAGGCTTGACTTGCATCTGTGCTAAAAGTCCATCTAACAAGGAAGCTTCCATCTACACATTCATCTGCCGCAAGGAAACAAACATATCCTGTCTATGGCATACCAGGGAACTCAATTGTGCCTTCTTTGAAGAAAGAGAAGAAGACTTTTGGCTAAGCGCATCAGCCACCACATTCGCCTTACCAGGATGGTACTCGATGGTGCAGTCGTAGTCATTGATTAACTCCATCCATCGATGTTGTCGCATGTTTAACTCATGTTGCGAAAAGATGTACTTCAGATTCTTATGATCCGTAAAGATTTGACACACCTCCCCAAACAGATAGTGTCTCCAAATCTTTAACGCATGAACCACTGCTGCCAACTCCAAGTCATGAGTCGGATAGTTCTCCTCGTGTTTCTTAAGCTGTCGCGAAGCAAAAGAAACCACATGATCTTTCTGCATCAGCACACAACCTAAACCTTTCTTGGAAGCATCGTAGAAAACAACATAGCCCTTTCTAGGCTCTAGTAGGATTAACACTGGAGCACTGGTCAGCTTCTCCTTCAAACTCTAGAAAGCTTGCTGACAATGATCATCCCAGACAAAAGGTACATCCTTTCTGGTCAACTTTGTCATTGGCAACACAATCACACTGAAGTCCTTGATAAACCTCCGGTAGTATCCTGCTAAACCCAGGAAACTACAAACCTCTGTCGGCATCTTTGGTTGCTCCCAATCTGCAATGGAATCCACCTTCTTCGGGTCCACTTTGACTCCTTCAGCAGATATCACATGACCCAAGAAAGTCACTTCTTCCAACTAGAACTCACACTTACTGAACTTGACATATAACTGATGTTGGCGAAGAAGAGTCAATGCTAGTCAAAGATGTCGTTCATGCTCTTGGTTGTCCCGACTATAGATCAAGATGTCATCTATAAAGACTACAACAAACTAATCTAAGAATGGACGAAACACTATGTTCATCAAATCCATGAAAGCAACAGGTGCATTGGTTAGCCCGAAAGGCATAACCACAAACTCGAAGTGACCATACCTCATTCTAAAAGCTGACTTTGGTATGTCATCCTCCTTAATCCTCAACTGATGATATCCGGACTGTAAATTGATCTTTGAAAATAATGTCGCACCATGCAACTGATCGAACAGATCATCTATCCTCAGTAACGGGTACTTGTTCTTGATCGTGACCTTGTTCAACTGTCGGTAATCTATACATAACCACATTGATCTGTCCTTCTTCTTGACGAACAACACTAGAGAACCCCAAGGCGACGTACTTGGTCAGATGAAACCTTTCTCCAACAACTCTTGCAGCTGCTTCTTAAGCTCTGCCATCTCTACTGGAGCCATCCTATACAGTGTCTGTGCAACTGGTTGCGTTTCTGGTACCAGATTGATCTTGAAATCAATTTCTCGGGGTGGAGGAACACCAGGAAACTCATCAAGAAACACATCGGCAAACTCTCAGACAACCGACACTTCCTCGAGACTAGGACCCTTCGCCTTGGTAGTCACAATGGTATCCACAACGTGAGCTAAGAACGCCTCACATCCTTGTCGTAACAACTTCTCTGCCATCATAGTTGATACCAGACACGTCAGAAGAATCTTCCTCTCTCCCTGGAAGATCCACTTCTCTCTAGCATCATCAAACACAGCCTGCTTGGAACCACAGTCCAAAACAACCTTATACTTCTCTAAGGTATCCATCCCAAAGATAACATCAAAACCACGCATATCAAGTAGTATAAGATCCACTTGGATGTTGTGTCCCAAAAAAGATAAGACACAAGATGGACACTCTTCTTGAAGCATCGAGGAGCCAACAAGAGGGGTTTCTAACAACAAACTACCTTTCTTACAACTAACAGGTAAATGACAGTTCTCAAGCATACTATAGGCGATAAAAGAGTGTGTAGAACCCGGGTCAACCAGAACAAATAGAAAGCAAGAAGAAGACATATCAGAATTAAATAACTCCATCTGACCTGTCACCACTCGCGGGTTGACTATCGCCTCTGGCTGACTCATAGCATAGAATTGAGTTGTTGCTTGCTGTCCATGTCCTCTGCTTCCTTGAGTAGACGATCCCGCTTGAGATGCTTGACCACATCCTTGCCCTCTGCTACCACTGGGTTGCTATCTATCTGAACCTTGGTTATTCTGCCTCGGTTGCTGTGTCACTTCAACATCTCTGTTTGGGCAATTGGACCTCCAATGCCCGATCTGGCCATGACAGATGGCATGACTGGTCTCACTGTTGTGGCCTAGACAGCCATGTCACTACCATAGAAGTTGTACTATGTGCCTTAGATGACGAAGAAACATATCCTCTTCCCTTACCCGGAGACCACTGTGACGGTACACTAGAACCTCTCATCATAGAAGGTGTTGAAAACATGGGCTTCTTGAAACCACCAAACCTCTATCCCTAGAACTGAGCATGCCTCTTATGCAACATAGATTATCTTTTCTCCCTTACTGACCATTCGATCCTTCGGATAGATTCCACAAATGTGGCAAACCGCTCTCTGTTCTCTAACACAGAGGCAGGTGTTGTCAGCTCAGCACTCAGACCTTTTTCAAAGCGTCTGATCCATTCTTCATTTGTCGCTGCCATGTGAGGACAAAACCTCAACAGGTCCATGAACTTGGCCTTATACTCAGTGATGTTCATCGTTCCTTGGCGTAAACGTTCAAACTGATTAATCTTCTCATCCAAATATGTCTTCGGAAAGTATCTGCTGACAAACTCATGCCAGAAAACCTCCCAACTGATCACCTCACCAGGTCGCTTCTCTTCTTCGATGGTCCACCAGTGACCAGCACTACCCTTCAGAAGGTAGACAGCGTGCTTTACTTTGTCTGCTTCGGGGATGTTGAGGATCTGAAAAGCCTTCTCAAGACTTGTCAGCCACAGATATACATCCGCTGGATCAGCCGTCCCAGCATAGTCTGAAGCTCCGACTCGGCGAAGCCGCTCGAAGGTCTTCTCCATACCCGATGTTTCACCATGGGGAGCATATTCTCTCGGTGGAGGCACTGGAAATTGCTCAACCATGAGATTCATCATAGCCATCATCTGCCCCATAAGCTGTTGGTAGGCAGGATGTTCAAGAATGGCTGAATCAGGTTGGGGGACCTCAGGCACCCGATCTTCATGTGCCTGCCCTATATCTCCATCAACTGATGCAGCATCGCTATGCTCAGGAGCATGTTCTTCATGGTTTCCAGACATCTTGGCTTTTTTTCCGCTGAGAGCAGAAGATGATCGTAAGAAAATCTGGAAAACTGACAAGAATAGACACAACCTAGTCCTAAATCCCTGTAGACTCAGCAAACCTAGAGCTCTGATACCAAACTTGTGGCAACACATCCCACTATCACATAGACAGCGAGGTGTTACGTGAAAAACGTGCGGAAATCACCATTAACCACAGATTACCAAAAACACGGGTTGATTAAAACTGATTGCATAAAGTGGATAAAATGAGGAACTATTACATTCCGATCCTCATCCTACAAGAAAACATGTGATATAAACATTTACACGCCTTGATACGTGTCCACAACTTAGGGGATCAACTGTCAAGCCACCCCAAGAGTTCATCACCTATTTATACATACATAAAGGCCCACATCCGGATAACAGCAGGATATACAAAACATCAACAACTACACATCGTGAAACAACGTCAAAACACCTCCAAGGATTTGAGAGTACAGGGATGACTCTAAGACTCTACTACAAAATGACCAAAACAGGAGCATGTCCATCTCTTGCCTTCTACTGCTCGTCTTGCTTCCCGACCGCAACTCTGTGACCACCACCACGTCTAGCTCGACCACCTAAAAAGGGTGTAAACCAGTGGGGTGAGACACACAGTCTCAGTGAGAAACATAACTCCCCGCCGAAACTACAAAACCTCAGAAGGATAAAGCAGATAACTGATAAGAAGTATAACGAGAGCAGTTAATAAAGTAAAGTTGTTCATACTATTAAGCATACCAGATATACGAAAGGCATATACCCAAGTATTTCTTTATGGAACATGATTGAAAAGATAAGATTTATAAGGTCTTACCACATATGAGGAATATATAAGCAACTGCAAGATATAACAGGATTAACTACACAAGGAAGGCCTCAACCAATGTTTCGTGTTTGTCTTAAGCAGTAAATACTATACGGCTGGATTATGTATTCTTATGCCCTGAGGAAGTGAGTCGTACCGCTCAAATCCAACCTTCGGTTGCGAAACCCAAGCCGGTGCCATACAAGGTCAATGGAAGAGCCGGAATCCACGACCTCCCACCTCGTGGTGAGTGTACGAGTACAACACAAGTAGGACCACAGTCTCATGCTGAAGTGGCCTCAGCCAAAGGGACAGGCTACCCTCTTCCTAGCCCGCCTCGGTATAGGTATCGACGCTAGTGAAACTAAGCCACGGGCCTGATCATCATGCTCTGAGCCATGAACGCATTCATGCTCACATATCACATATCCTAAGCCATGGGTCTACTCACCATGCTCTTCACATACTGAGCTACGGGCCTGAATCCGCACTCTAGAGTCTACAACCGAAGTTGCACTCATACCTCCTCATTTTCGGCTAGGAGAAACCACACATATTCAATAATATACGCTTCCGAGTTAACCCGTAGGAGAACCCGTTTCACCATCACCAGCTCCTGACGATGATGGATCTATGGCCAGGGCAACTACATGATATATTCAAATGTGATTAATTAGTATCTTTTATATGGCTTGCAAGATTCAACCAAGTTATATAACATGTAAACTATAACAACAATAAATAACATAAGACTCAACATTATGCTTTTATTGTAGTCAACATCATCCTAATCCATCACAAGGATCCAACATTACATGTTATCACTTGGCCTCTTGCCAATCATCTAGATTCATCTCAAGGATCATCACATTGCCATGGGATCTCAATCCCTTATCACATAGTGCCACTGCCTCTCAAGGCTTACATCATCAACATGGGATATCAATCCCAAGCACTTTAGTCAAATACATCATACAGGTTATCTCATTATCAAGAGTCACCATCATAGTAGAGTTACTCAACATATATACCTCATAGCCCTTTATCTGGCTATACATCTGTATGAGACCTGCATGGTTAGTATACATAATCATTATGAATAGCTTAGAAGTTCATTTTATCAACATAGGGTGACGTTGATGCTTTATCAATCATGCTTCAACATATAGACATAGGCCACATTATTTAAGGAGAGTCTTTATGTGATTACCATTTCCTTAGCACTTATACAGATGATTCAGGATGATCACATGCATATGTAAAGTCATGATAAGTTACATGGACAAGATTTACCATAATGATTGCTATCCATCATATTAAGGACCATCATCATGTCTAAACGTGATATATATACAAGTTCTAACATAGATGTGGTCTACTATATCGTGCACATCCAGGGTTACTTATCAAAACTAAAATGTGATGCAAGAACAACATATCAGTTTCTATAAGGGCAGGACCCTCACTAAAAGCACCCACTACCCTCACCACAAAGATATCGGGTAGGGCACCCTCATCTATCTCCCAACTCATAACGGTCAGCACACCAGTGTCCAACGGCCAACACAAGGGTGTAACGTGCAACATTGCGTCAGGCGTGTCGTGCACTCACCAGTGATGTGCACTGTGGTATCGTGCAACATTGCGTCAGCACCAAGGGTAACAACAACCAAGCGTGCTGCTAAACAAAGAAGCATATCGTGCGACGGGGTGTAAAGAAATGCCCATTAGGTGCAGGGCTATCGACCGACACACACATAGGACTAGTGTGACGCCCGTCACAGAACTAACTAGCAACTTCCACCTCCAAGCACAATGACACCAAGCTACATCTAGGTCATGTGTGTGTGTATGTGTTAGGTAGAGTACTCCACAAGAGGCAACATCTGAAGGTGTAGCTCAAACAGTCGGCCAAGGGACCTATCGTTCACCGAACCAACCCATGGCCTATCGGCCACCATAAAATAGGGTGATAGTGTGACGCCCGTCACAAGGTAAGAGACCAGGGGTATCATCCATCACAACTAGTCATCCAAAGCTCAAGGTCAAGAGGGATATCAGGCAACACCTCTATTAACACCTTAACGGCCAAGAAACAACTCCACAAGATCATCATCAACCTCAAGCACAAGGGCACCAAACCCTAATGGATCAAGAAGATGGCTCACCTCTCAACAACTAAGAGAGAGGGGTCTTGCACATCATCTATCACCAAATGGGAAACACAAGGAACAACCCTAGCAAGGCTCACAACTACCACCAAGCTCACCCTTCAAGTCCATGGTGAGAGGAGGGTGTTGCTCAAGCTAGTAGAACACAAGCTCAACTCTCAACTCAAGCGATAAAGGAGTATTGCCCATGTTACTAGAACTCAAGCTCACTCCTCAAGACCAAGGAGAGAAAGGAGTATTGCTCACCAAGAAACCCTAGATCATAGGTTCGGCCAACAAGGTGCGACTAAGCAAGGAAACCAAACTAACAACAACATAGCCGATCATAAACAACAAGAACATGAACATAGAAGATGGTAATATAGTTAGGGTTAGGATTTATGCAACCCACCTTAAGCAAGCTCCAAGCACCACCAAGGAAGAAGGAGACTCCAAGGAGGATCGACCACCAAGCTTGCAAGAGAAGAGAGTGTGTCGTGCACCAAGGAGAAGGAGTCTAAGGAACTAAAGGGATCCTTAGCAAGAGAAGGGAAATGCATATATAGAAGGGGATGGAGGAGAAACCAAAGCAAAGAAAAGCAAGGTGTCGCCCACCTAGGGACACTTGTCCACGTGCAAAAACCACCACTCTAGCATGTCTAAAACACATGTCAAAGGCCATTGCCACATGCAAGCATCTAGCACCAAGTGTCCACTAGTGTTGACACAAACGAGGTCAAAGATGGTCAAAGGTCCATGGGCGACACACTTGGACGATACACCACCACCATGGGCGACACAACCTTGGGCGACACAAGCACCCTCTTGCCCGACACAAGGTCCAACCAAGAAAAGGCAAGGCACTACAAGGCCCAACGAGCTCAACCAAGCCCAAAGGAACTCAAGCAACGAGCCCAAACCTTCCCCTCAACACTGGAGGAAGCAAGGAGAGGGAGGAACACCTCACAAGATGGCAAACTTGCCCACAAACCCTAGACTTAGGTTAATTGCAAGTAGCACCTCCAACTCTCAACAAAGCACAAACAAACCCTAATCACCACTAGAGGTGATTAGAAAGAAACAAGGCATCAGGGTTAAGCAAAGCAAATATGGTAAACCCTAAACGGAGGTCAGGGTCCTTACAATACCAGTTGTACACCGAATTGAACTGGTCAAGGGTGAGGGTGTAGTCATTGTTGTAGAGTCTGAACGACACCCGCCCTTTTCTCCATTCTCTATCGGTGGCGATCAAGTCATTGGGCAACACATTGATGTCCAATGATGCCATGAACTCCGCCACAAGTTCCTTATAAGTCGGCCAATCGCCAAAGAATGGTTGACCGTCGGCATGGTATTCCAGCTCGTCAGTCCTCCCGGTTGTATGTGTCGCCTGCCCCTTCAAGACATAGGTGAGATTGTCAGTAAACCCCAGGTCGCAGACCATCGTCCGATCAACATAGCGCGTGGGCTCGATCTTCCTCTTCATCAGTTCCTCGTAGACCTTCTGGACCTCTGCGGAAGGATGGAAAATCCTCGGACGAGGAATAGATGCAGTAGGTAGAGGAATGAACTCGGGAATCTCCATAGGATCTGCTCGTGAAGAAGATGCACCGGCTGTACGCATAATCGTCGTCGAGAAAGAAGGAATAGAAGATGGAGCTTGGTGAAGGTCGGAGAAGACAATCTCCGCTCGGTGAAGGCTCAGGGAAGATCGTGCTCCTTGGATGCTCGTAGCCAGGCTCCGGTCACACAAAAATATGCACGGCACAAGTGGAGGGCAAAGGCTCTGAAGGTGTGACGTCATATGACAACCATCCCTCCCTTTTATAATGGTGGTCGTCGTTGTTGTGCACCCGTCGATACCATCAACACGGGTCGATGGTATCGACACATGTAGCACAATCCAGTCTTCCTCTAGTATCAACAGTTGTTGATAGCCTGATATGAGGGCCCGGATCGATGACGCGTCGATACTATCGACACAAGTCGATAGTATCGACCCATCCCACAGATCGACTCTCTTGATGCAGCGATCATCGTTGATTTCCTCTCGCGGATCGGTGATGTGTCTCATCGATACTATCGACGCAAGTCGATAGTATTGACTCTGCTTAGGGCAAACACCCTCGCGAGGCCTGGCCGCCGCTTCCTGCCTGTAAATGGGTCGATACCATCGACAGGCCCGTCGATGGTATCGACTTCACTGAGACAAATTTTGTCTGAATATCTTCAGGGGTCTCGCGAGTATCGACATCCATGTCAATACTATCGACCCCGTTTTGGCGAGCAACCTGATGGTAGGTCGATACCATCGACGAGGCCGTCGATAGTATCGACTCAGAGAAATTTTTGTAGCCACCAACATGTGCCCCTGTCGATACCATCGACACAAGGGTCGATACTATCGACCCTGCCTCAGTCCTACACATTGAACAACCGATCAAGGTATCTTGTTTACACTAAAAACAAAATTGAATCAAACTAATGTACAATTGTAAAAGAAACTAAACGAAACTACCAATGGCTAGGTTGCCTCCCAACAAGCGCCCTTATTTAACGTCTTAGGCTAGACGAAATCAAGCTCCTCATGCATCTGTAAGCACAATGAGTTTGACCTCATGCACTCTCCTTATGTAATCCTCATCGAAGTACAACTTTAATCGCTGTCCATTGACAAAAAATGTTATCTCACCATCACGCACCATGATTTCTCCGTGTGGCCTGACCTCCTCTATAGTGAAGGGTCCACTCCATCGGGATTTCAATTTCCCGGGATGCATCTTCAACCTAGAGTTGAACAAGAGCACACAATCTCCCTTCTTGAAGACACACATCTGAATGTGTCGATCGTGAATCAGCTTTGTTCGCTCCTTGTAGATCCGCGAGCTTTCATATGCATTCATCCTCAACTCGTCAAGTTCACTTAGCTCGGGAAAATGTTTCTTTCCTGCATCATCATAGTTCAAATTCAGCTTCCTTAGTGCCCAGTGCGCCTTATGCTCTAATTCCACCGGCAAATGGCAGGCCCGATCGTAAGCCAACCTAAAAGGCATAGTGCCTATAGGTGTCTTAAATGCCATCCTGTACACCCATAAAGCGTCCGGTAATAGGGTACTCCAGTTCTTTCTCGTCGAAGCTACAATGCACTCCAAGATCTTCTTAATCTCTCTATTAGAGACTTCCACTTGTCCCTGTGTCTACGGGTGATACGGGGTACCAATGTTGTGCTTTACCCCGTACTTTCTTAGCAATGCCGCGAACTTCTAATTTCGGAAATGTGTACCTCCATCACTAATAATCATTCTAGGTACACCAAACCTGCAGAAAATGTATTCTTTGACAAACTTGCACACTGCAGTGGCATCATTAGTCCTAGTGGGTATTGCCTCTACCCACTTCGATACATAGTCAACAGCTAATAGAATGTACAAGTTAGAGTTGGAGGACACAAAGGGTCCCATGAAATCAATACCCCACAGATCGAACACCTCGACCTATTGAAATACATTGAGGGGCATCTCCTGTCACTTTGAAATTTACCTGCCCGTTGGCAGGAATCGCATTGCCACACATAGTCATATGCGTCCCGGAATAAAGTAGGCCAGTAAAGGCCGCTCTCAAGTACCTTGGCCGCCGTTCTGGAACTAGCATGGTGGCCACCAGTTGGTAGAGTATGGCAATGACGAAGGACACTTTCATATTCCACTTCCTGTACACACCTGCGCAACACACTGTCCCTGCACTGCTTCAACAGAATGGGGTCATCTCAGAAATAATATCACAAAGAATGGAAAATTTTATTTTTCTCTTGGTATGTCCAATCATCTGCGATAATTTTTCAGGAAAGATAATTAACAATATAAGAAAACCAGGGATCTTTAGATTTCACAGATAGAAGTTGTTCATCAGGAAACGTCTCGGTAATGGGTATATGCACATCCTTCTCATCTACCCTTTCCAACCTAGACAAATGGTCCACAACCACATTTTCTATTCCCACCTTATCTTTGATTTCAATATCAAATTATTGCAACAGTAAGATCCACCTAATCAGTCTAGGTTTGGCATCTTTCTTCTCCATCAAGTACTTTATGGCGGCGTGGTCCGTCCATACCACAACTTTAGATCCTACAACATATTGCCGAAATTTTTCAAAAGCAAAAACGACGGTGAGAAGCCCTTTTTCAGTTGTCGTGTAATTCAGTTGTGCTTCATTTAATGTTTTGGATGCATAGAAAATCACAGCGGGTTTATTATCCACACGTTGTCCTAAAACAACCCCTACTGCAAAATCTGATGCATCACACATCAATTCAAATGGTTTTGTCCAGTCCGGTGTTTGCACAACCGGAGCATAAATTAATTTTTCTTTAAGCACATTAAAAGCATGTGAACACTTTTCGTTAAAATCAAACACAAAATCCTTTTCCAGCAACCCAGACAATGGTTTAGCAATTTTTGAGAAATCTTTTATAAAGCGACGATAAAACCCGGCGTGACCTAGAAAACTCTGTACCCCTTTTACAGAATTCGGTGGGGGCAATTTAGAAATAACTTCAATCTTCAATGGATCTACCTCCAACCCCTTGCTAGACACTTTATGTCCAAGCACGATCCCTTCGCTAACCATCATATGACATTTCTCCCAATTGTGAACCAAATGTGTGTCCTCACATCGTTGCAAAACCTTATCCAAATTGTATAAACATTCATCGAAAGATGCACCATAGACGGAGAAGTCATCCATAAAGACTTCTAAATAGCGTTCAACCATATCAGAGAAAATGGCGAGCATGCAACGCTGAAAGGTTGCTGGTGCGTTACACAATCCAAAGGGCATACGGCGGTATGCAAATGTTCCATAAGGACAAGTGAAGGTGGACTTCTCTTGGTCCTTAGGATCAATGGAAATCTGATTGTAGCCCGAATAACCATTGAGAAAACAAAAATGAGATCGACATGCCAATCGCTCTAAAATCTGATCAATGAATGGGAGAGGAAAATGATCCTTAAGCGTAGCGGCATTCAATTTACGATAGTCTATACATACACGCCACACTGTTACCAGATGGGTCGTGACTGACTCATTTAACAAATTATGTGTAACAGTAATTCCCCCCTTTTTAGGGACTACCTGTGTAGGACTCACCCACGTCGAGTCGGATATAGCATAGATGATACTTGTAGAAAGGAGCTTGATCACCTCCTTCTTGACGACCTCCATCATGCTAGGATTCAGTCGGTGCTACGGCTAAATTATAGGTTTGGCTCCCTCCTCGAGCCGGATCTTGTGCTGGCACAATGTAGGGGAGATCCCCTTGATGTCCGCGACCGACCACCCGAATGCACCTCGGTGGTTCTTCAGCATGATCAGTAGTTGATCCTCCTCCTCGGCACTCAAATATGCCGAAATAATCACTGGCATCTTCTCACCCTCGGCTAGAAATGCATATTTCAAATGAGGTGGTAGTGGCTTCAATTCTAAATCTGGCAGGCTGATCAAGGATGACTGAAGCGGTGGTGGGAGTTCTCTAAGATCTTCATAGTACCTAGCATAGAAATGCAGCAGCACCTAAAGCATCTTGGCGCATTCTTGTAATGACTTGCTTCACATCCAATCATGTGTTATATTAACCATGCAGGATTCAAGAGGCAGTTCTGGATATGCATTGAAAACAGAACTTGCTATGGCCTCATCTTCAGTAGAAGGGGGTATGTCCTCCTCTTCATCATTGGGAAAGCCCACAACCTTGCTAAGAGACACTACCTTGGTCTGCTCCATGATGTCTACAGCCAGTGTCCCCGTATCTACCGTAGTCATTACATGAGCCATATCTAGAAATGGCTTATCTGGACAAATAGAAATGTTTTGATCAAAATGCTTCATCATGCGGCATTGCTCCTTCGCTTTAGGTTGTGTTGTGCTTGAGGGCATGACCATTTCAAATGGATCATCAGCGATACCCAAGGTCAAACGACCTCTTCCCATCTCAAGTATCATGTCAGCAGTGGCTTGGAAGGGTCGTCCAAGGAGTAACTCATTACCCTGCTCATCTTGCATTTCCATTACGACAAAATCTGCTAGAAATACAAATCGATCAACTTTCACCAACACATCTTCGCAAATACCATACGGTTTCACCACGGAATTATCCGCCAACTGTATTGTCATATTGCTTGGCCTTGATTCTTTCAGTCCCAGCTTCTTGAATGTAGAGAGATGTTGGTATGTATGCCCTGAGAGCCAATCATGGGATGATTGGTGGGATACATTGAGATTGATTTGATAAACATCAAAGGTGAGCTTCCAATTCTTTCTGGTTCAGTCATATGAGATTGTGATAGAACAGATTGAATGTCTAGAGAATGACAGTACTCAATGACGTATGCTTTCAGGTTGAGGACCTGAACGATGAGATCATATGGATGCTAAGAGTTTGTACATTGTTGTTGTGTCCCTAGTCGGATGTCATTGTGGAAGGTAGATAGACAGCAATGACACACAAGACTAGATTGTGGTGTTGGTTGATGACAGAATCTCATTAGTCATGATATAAAGATATCAAACCAAACACATAGGTACTTGTTAGAGAACAAGGTACCGGACAGACCCACCGTGAGTTTGACACATGGAACCATGAGATGGTAGTCACAGTCAGTACTCACAGTGATGGTGGTGAGTGTGATTCTTAGACCTGAAATCACTGCACTCAACACATGTCGTTGGGTACACTTTGACATCATCAAACGCAGTCCTGAAACATGGGTTGTTATAAAGGTGATGATTGGGTGGCTTTGACACATGGGGCTTTTGAGGGGTGAGTGATAGATATGGGATTTGTCCCTCCTAAGGGAGTTTGATATCCATGGCCACTTGATGAGTAGGATTGAGAAAGGCGTGCATGCATGTGTGAATCAGTATGTGATACTGATGTCATACATATCTCTTCCAGTCTACTCTGAGATCAAGGAAGTGAATGAACGTTGACAGGATGACTGTTCCATGCCTCGAGTTCATTCGAGATATCAGTGACAAAGGAATTATACATTCGTTGTAACACCATTCACGGATTGTAGGATGAAAGTTGTTCTCCAACTTTCTACTTTCACTTGGGTAGCACTGATGTGTGACTAGACACCGCTCTTTGCTTGTGAAGTCATAAGTGTTATGGGCTTTCACTGCCAACGTGAAATGGACCTGTAGGGTCACACACATAGGATTTAACCTGGAAGAGGAGTTTTGTACACAAAGCAATGTTTAGATTGATTACTAAAGGAGTTTAGTAGTTCAATTAAACACTCAATCAGTCGATGGCTCATTATCGTATGGTTCAAGGTGTTGGATGCATTGATTGGAGTATCGGATTGATTGAAATCACATTTGACTGCTTTTGCCCAACCTGTGCTCCCAACCGATCGGCTCATGTGATGAACCGGTCGGCTGAGGTTGCTGAACCGGTCGGCTGGAGTGTCCAGGCCGATCGGCTCATGCCCAGGTTGAAACGACCGGTTCAAGGGTTGAACTGATCGGCTCAACTGGTGCAACCGACCAGTTGGGAAAGTCATGTCGGCAAGAATTTTCCTTTCGTTTCAAATTGCCCAATTCGATTGGGAATAATATCGGTATTCGATACCAATTGGGAAAGAAACAAGGAAAGTCTTTTTGAGCCGGATTAGGACCATGAACCGATCGGTTCAGGGCACCAACCGATCGGTTGGAGTGCCCCAAACGGCCGGCTCAGGTCCAACCGATCGGCTCAATGGCCGAACCGATCGGTTCAGTTGTGAACCGATCATTTCAAGTTGCGAACCGGTTGCTTTTTGTGGAAAATTCTCGAACCCTTCTACTCCTGCTTTAGTCCCGCATTGCCCGGGATGGAGAACCCTGTCCCATGACTCTCCTATATATATAGGGGTATTGGGGGCTTCCCAAAGTACAGCTCAGTGCAACCAGTTGCTCTGCAAGTTGTCGTTCTCTCTGGTTTTGGTAATCGTGAGAGAGCCCGAGCAAGTGCTTCCCACAAAAGGGAGGTGCAGCAAGGGAAGGACAACTTCAGTTGCAACAGGAGGCAGGAGAGCGTGTTGGCGACTAGTACGTCAATAGGAGGGTGTGACTCCTTCCACTTCCTTGTGGGACAAGGAGAGTGGAGTTCCAGGTGGTCCGTGTGGACTACTACAGAGGCGGGAGGACACTGCCGCTTAGGAGGACAACTGTCATCCGACAGTCCGATTTGAGTAGGAGTTGTCAGTCCCGGTGCGACCAGGAGCTGCACAGACACCGTCGAAGTCCAGAGTTGAAGACTGCGCATTGCGCGAGGTATTGTCACCGAGCAAGCCTCGGGACAAGGTATGATTCCGCAAACCATCCTTTCCTATTATATAGACGTTGACGCGTTTCCTCGGTATGGGTTGGGGAGAAAATTTTTGTTTCCGCTGCCTTCTCTGTCTCCCCTAAAACCCAACAAGAGAGGCATCATGTTTATACTTGCCCCGGAATCACACAGTGCTTCGCCAAATTTCACTTTACCAATATAGCATGAAATATTGAAGCAGCTCAGATCCTTTCTTTTAGGTGGAAAATTGCCCATGATGAAAGCACTCACCTGTTCCTTAAGAACTACAACCTCAGTATCAGGGATCTTTCTCTTCTTTGTAATGATGTCTTTCAGAAACTTGCCATAAGAGGGAATTTGCTCTATTTCTTCTAAAAGAGGAATGTTGACCGAAAGATTTCTAAAGCTATCTAGATATTTCTTGAACTGAGCATCCACTTTCTTGGCTTTCACACTATTAGGATATGGGACCGGGACATTCTATACTCTCTGATGTGGCGGCACATATGGCGTCCTCTTCTATGTCTCCTCCTCAACAATGACGGGCTCTGTTGCAACATCCTCTACCACATCATCTACTAGCTCTGTGATAGGAGCTGGAACCTCCTCAGTGGTCTCACCTGTGGTATCTGGATGGGGTGTGCTTGGTTCATCGGCCCTAGGGTTTAACATCTTTTTACCGCTCCTTAGTAAAATTTCCTTCGCCTGTTGGTTTCCTCTTGGAATGTTTGTATTGCCCGGAAAACCTTGTTGCGCTGGTTTCTTCAAATTTGCTATCTCAGCTGCCATCTGCGCCAAGGATGTCTCTATCTTCCTCATCTGAGCCCCATGACTCTGTAAGGTCTACTCAAATTGATTCATGAATTCTCCTTGTTGCTTTATCTGCTGGTCAAATGTGCTCATAAGTTCTTGATTCTGCTTTATTACTTGATTGAGCAACTCATTGCTCTTATCCTCCGCCGCCGGTTGGGGTTTTGCGTCAGGGTCCTGCAAGAAATTATTTGGGTCCTTCCAAGAAAATTTCTTATCTTTCCTCCATGAATAATCGTTGTTTCTGTACCCCTGCTGCTGGCGCATGAATTTTACTTGAGCCTCATCATCTAATTCTGCGGCTTCTTTTGCAAGCAGTTTCTTTGCTAGAAGGTCCATCTTCTCATTTAGCTCTTTGATAGCCTTTGACTCCCTTGCAGCCCGAACATGCTCTACGGCATCTCTGTCGCCCCAGGATTGCTTCTTTGCCATATTTTTCAAAATTTTCCAGCACCTCGTGCCCTTGTTGTTTAAGAAGAACCCTGAACCTGCTGCATCCAGATTACTTCTATCATGCTCATTGAGAGCAAAATAGAAAATTTTGACTAGCTTCTCCTTGTCAAGACCATGATGTGGGCACCTCCGCAACATGATCTGAAACTGTTCCCAGGTCTCGGAGTAAGTCTCGCCTGTTTTCTGACTAAAATTATAAATTTTCCTGATCATATCATTAGTCTTCTTGGGCAGAAACAATCTTTCAAAGAACACTTCCACCATGTGGTTCCATGATTCCACATACTCATCATCAAGATTATGTAGCCATTCTCATGCATTTCCCGCCAGAGAGCTGGGAAACAACTTCAAGTAAAACGTATCCTGTGGAAACCTATCTATCTTGATCATATCAAAGTTCTCCACGAACTGGCTTATATGAGTCACCGGATCTTCATTTTTAAGTCTATGAAACGCATTTGATTTGACCAAATTTATTAATGCAGGATCGATTTTATAAGTTGGAATATTGACTGTCTGCTTCTTTATCGGCCCTTTAGATGCAGACGTAGAAGATGCCTTGATCTTCTCCCAGATTGTCTGTTCTTCTGCCATGGCTTATGGTTCAGAATCTGAATCTATATCTTCTAGTTGGGGTTGAACGTTGTTCTCCTCATCGTCTGGTCCCGGCAGTGGAACCTCTGGTGATTGTTGCGTGTAGTCAGTGCTACGAGTCCTCACCATGCACCAGTACATGCAAAAATGATAATTTCCATTCATTACCATGCTAGACGATTACAAAATATGAAAGTTGAACTTTGAATTTCAAAAATGCTTACGAAATAATGAATAAAAAAAAAGTGGCCTAGAATGGCTGCTTGCAGCACTCGTAGTGCCGACAACTACCGTGTCCCTGGCAACGGTGCCAAAAACTTGACACGATTTTACCGTGCGTATAATGCAAGTGCACACGTCAATGTAGTATAGGCCCTTTTGAGGCCCGAGTCGAACTCAGGGACACTGAATTATCGGTAGACTACTACTAACTACTCGCAATCAACTAGACCAATAAAAAGGTTATGAGAGTTGTTTTAAAAATAAAAGAAAATAAAATAAAACAAAGCAATCGATTAAATGTTTAGTTTAATCAATTCAGATGGAGATCTTTAGGATTGTGGTTTCACCGTGGGTTTTCATTGTATGAATTTCCATATAGTTACTCAGGTTCATCTCTCAATCCGGGTAGTGGCTTGTAGTCAGAATTGTCCACTGTCATGGTACAATTCACTACCTATGTCTAGGTCGGTTCCACCGTCGTAGTAACCTATACCCTAAACTAGGTGCATTAGAATCGACCTCTGGGTTTCCACCATTAACCTTACATCACCTTGTTCAAGGGATTTGTTAATTAATGTGAATTTCGTCTCTTTTCAACTGTTAATTCTTCTTTCAAAGTAATTAAAGGCATTATATTATCATTATGGTGATCAAGCATAACAATATAATTGAGAAAACGAAATCATACCATGGATTTAAGAGATAAAATATGAATTACTATGGTAAAAATTTCATACAATGCTTCCCCGGGCTACTCCCGGTCCTAAAGATAAAGGGGATTAGCCCTGCATGTTCATCTCAGAGAAAAACATGGTTGAGGAAAGGGGAAACATGGAGAAAAATGTGAATAAGTGATGAAATCCCTAAACGGAGAAGATCCAAGCGTTCCTTGGTGTAGAATGCACGATCTACAGCCTTTCGGCGGTGGAAAACGTCTTCTTCGGTTTCCGAAATGGTTGGGGCGTGCTTCTGGGCTCCGTTCTTTTCTCCACACCTTCTCGGGACGTGTGCAGCGGCTAATGACGTGATGCTCTGCTTTTGGCCACCGTCATTAGGTATAATCACCGAGTTAGGTTGCAAAAATATCACAACCGTTGGATTAGAGCCAATCTGAAACAAACTCTGATCTGACAGTGTCGATACCATCGACGTGGGTCAATGGTATCGACCCCTTGCGATATCGGCAAGCCTTCTTTTCTTTTCGTCGTTGTGCCTGATGCCGACTCGATACCATCAACGTGGGTCGATGGTATCGACACCCTTAGGCATTGATTTTATACCTTTTCCGTCGCTGAAAATACACTTGTCAATAGTATCGACTTTGGGGTCGATAGTATCGACTGACTGGTTGCCAGCAACCTGATGAAATGCCGCTACCATCGAATTCCCTGTCGATGGTATCGACTCTGTGCTGCTCCTTGCGGCTGGTTGCCTATGGTTGTGTCGATAGTATCAACAGTCGTCGATGGTATCGACAACTGTAGATATGTATTTTTCCTGAAATTGCAAAACAAAACCACATAAGCTGAGATAAAACCTAATATTGTAATCATTTATGCTCAAAACAATAAAATAAAAGAGATTTGACACTGAGAAGGATCATAGACTAAAGTAAGTGAATTATGCGATATTAACCACCAAAATGACCAATAAACGCATAAAACGCGAGTAAAACAAGTCTATAAATGTGACTCAAAATCATCGCATCAGGTAGCGACCATCATACATTCATACATCGGTAGTAACCGCTAAGGTTCACCAATGTAGCAACCCCCCATACACAAACAAGGGTAGCGACTGCAACAAAGGTCAGCTCCCAACTAGGTAACGATCAACCAAACTAAACCCATGTAGCACCCATGAGAAATCTAGGATTAGGGTTAGGGTTTTTCCTTGCAACCGCAACAGCTATATACATGTAACAACCACAAGGTGACCCATCTCATACCACTATTGCGACTAAGGAACCTATATGAAGTGTTGCGACTACAAAGAACCCAAGTTTAGCGACAACTATGATTAGGGCTAGGGTTATTGTACCTGCAACACACCAAAAACTATGAGACAACCACGGTTAACCATAGTACCTTGACCACAACAAGGTTAACATGGGTTGCAAACCCAAAATAGATCTCATTTGTACAAACCTCAAGCTAAACCAAGATCAACAAGTGACCAACTTCAAAACAAAAAAGAGCCATGATCAAAATAGATGGTAACCATCAAGAAACTAAACTTCATCAAGTGGAAACTCCATGCAAAGATGATCATCAAAACCCTAAAACATACATCACCAAGGTAAACATGGAAAACCATGATGATAGATGAAAAACCATTCAACAAACTCATGTGTCCAAAGTTCAAAACCTCCAACGTCACCTGATAGCTGAGTCATAACATGGTGACAAACCCAAGATCATGTTGCATATAAGGATTATCAACAAACTGTCACTTAGAAATCGGGTGCATGAAATTAGGGTTTAGGAGAAACAATAATTTACACAAGAACACTTCAAAATCATAAATCCTAGATCATGATAACATCATCTAACATCTTGATATCACATTTTAGATATAGAATAGTACCAAGCAAGAAATTTAATGGTGCAATAATAGAAGAGGGGAAAGTTATATAACCTGCCTTATGAAGAAATCAAGCTCCCAAAGACACAATCTCCAAAGGAGAAGAAGAACTCCTACTTGGATCAAATATACAGCCACAAGATTACCTCAATAAGAGAAGAAGGCACCAAGATCAAAGGATAGCTCAAGAAGGAGAAAACTCAAACCCTAGTCTAAACAAAAGAGAAGAAATAAGAGAGCTTCTTCCCACATAGGTACCATCGTGGTTAACCCATAGTTTCCGACCTTTATGAATAGAAGATATTCAAGATAGCCACCATGGTTGTACCATAGTCTCACAGACAAGAAAAGAATAAGGAAGGTAGGGATCTAAAGTAAAACAAGATCAAGGTGATAGAACCACTTACCAAGGAAGAAGATCACCAAGAAGATGATTAAGCACAATATCTCCACATGAAAAGATGATCGACCTCCAAAGCACAAAGATCAGGCCTCTCTAGCTCCACCGAGCTCCATGGTCAACTCAAGAAAGAAAGAGGAAGAAGAGATATCTAAAAGGATTGCTTGCATGTGATAGAGAGAGCTTATATACACATGAGGTAGGAGGGAGGTAATGATATGAGAGCACCACAAAGACACTTGTCCCACAAAGGATCGGCCATGCATGCACACATGCAAGAGAAACATTATAATTAAAGTGGTCTAGCGACCACTTGGTCCACAAACACAACCTGGTCTATGAAAACATAGTGTAGCAGTCGCAACACATCACTCAAGAGCATGTTGTGATCACAACACACATTACTAGCCAAGGCATCGACCACTACACATCACCAAGGGTAAACCCTAGCGACCAAAACTAAGGAACAAAGCACCAAGGTCGAAGCAAACTCATGAAAGCATGGTGTATCAATTGAAGCACTTCTCAGGACTCAACATTAAGGTTGCTACATTAGTCTCTACACTCAAGAACACACATGGTTGATACCACCATCGATGCAACTCATGCATAGCCATGCAAACCCTAAAATGATATACGTAATGCCACCTCATCATCCATAATCCAACAAGGCACCCCATAGCATCATTCTATCTCTCTCATGATGCTAAGGCACAAAGGGCACTACATGCATGTGGCAAATTGCAATATAAACCCTCAACATGAGTAAATTGCAACTTGGTTCGAAACAAGCATAACTAGATCAAACATCAACTAAACATGACCAAATTGAAAACATAGCCTATCACATGTTATTTAGGCATATCAAGAGATTAGATTATGGTTTAAGAATCTTATTAAGAAAAGCAAACACAATCAACCACCAAGCCAGGTCAGAGGTCTTACAACCATAAACCCCTAACAAGGATTTTGCACCCAAAATCCTACACAAAAAGAGATGGGTACTTCCTACACATCTCTTCGTCAAGTTCCCATGTGGCTTCTTCCACTCCATGATGATGCCACAAAACCTTAACCAAAACAATAACCTTCTTCTTCAACTTCATGATCCTCCTATCAAGGATCAAGACATGACCTTCCACATACATCACATCCTCATCCAACTCAGCCTCTACTGGCTGTAAAACCAACTTTGTGTCAAGATGACACTACCTCAACATCGAAACATGGAACACTAGATGCAACATGTGCAACTCAGGTGGAAACTCCAACTTATATGCTACCTTCCCAACACGTGCCACCATAGGGTAAGGATCCATATACCTAGGATCCAACTTACCCTTCTTCCCAAACCTCAACAGACCCTTCTAAGGAGAGACCATGAGATACACCTTGTCTCCCACTTGGAACTCTAACTGCCTATGATGGTTATCTACATGATACTTCTGCCTATCCTAGGCTGCCTTCAACTATTGTTGTATCATCTTAATCTTCTTTGTCATCTATTAGACATGCTCGGGACCCAAAAGCTGATATTCACTGGTCTCATACCAACATAATGGATATTTGCAACATCTCCCATACAAAGCCTCATACGGTGCCATTTCAATATGCTTCTAATAACTGTTATTGTATGTGAACTCTATCAAACTGAGATGTACATCCCAACTACCCAAAAACTACAAGACACAAGCTCTCAACAGATCTTCCAAGGTTTGCGTAGTCCTCTCAGATTGTCCATCTATTTGTAGGTGAAATGATGTACAAAACCTCAACTTGCGTGCCCATTATTATGCACAGACGCTCCCAAAAGTGACTGGTAAATTGAGGACCACTATCTGACACAATGGTAACTAGAATACCATGCAAAAGAATGATCCCATGAACATAAACTTGTGCAAGATTCTCTGCTGTATATGTTGTCTTCACGGGAAGGAAATACGTTGATTTAGTCAACTTGTCAATACTCACCATATGGAATCATGGTCCTTGGCTGTCCTAAGAAGTCCAATCACAAAGTCCATTATGATATGATCCCATTATCATTGCAGTATAGGCAATGGTTGCCAAGTTCCGACATGTTTCTAATGTTCTTCCTTAAACTACTGACACACTGTGCATCTTAGCCACAAACTTAGTTGCACCTCATTTCAAACTAGGCTACTAATACATGTCCTTCAAGTTTTAGTACATCTTGGTGCTACCTGGATGCATAGAATACATCGAGGTGTGAGCCTCTTCCAGAACCAACTTCCATAGATCATCCATATCAGGTACCACTGCTCTACCATGGTAACATGTTGTCCCATCCTCTATCTCATTGAAGCCATCACCCTTTTTGCTGCCAAAATCTGCTCGATCAACCACATGTCTGTGTTTTCCAGATCCACTATAATGATGTACTCCAATACCCCCACATGCCTTAATATTTCAAAGGTCTTCTAAGAACCTTGGATTCCTCATTGGGAACAACTTCCCTAGCTTGAGGTACGGGCATCCTATCTGTCATATGTGTTATCATGGCCATGAACTTCCCAAACATGGACTGAAAAGCGGGATTGGCCATAGTTTCTAGGTTAAATTGAGGCTCCTTAAGCACTGCATCAACCCTTTCCTACCTCCTGACACCACCACCTAGTGTAGCAACACGGCTCTCAACATGTTCTTCGTGTTCTCCAAACATATCTTTTCTTCTCTTTTTATTCTTCTTCTTCTTCTTCTTCTTCTTCTGCATTTGTAGAAGTTACCATTAATTATGTAGGAGGGTACTAGAATAGACACAAACCTAGGCCTATATCACTATAGACTTAGTAAACCTAGTGCTCTGATACCAACCAAAATGTGATGCCCATTACCACTCAAAATGACATTAATCAAAATAAAGTGTGAAACTAATACTAACATCCAGGATTACCAAAAAACACGGTAAATTAAAACCAATTCCATATAACCACAAAATAAAAGTTATTAAATTTTAGTCCACAAAGCATGCGATACATATCATGTCACACAATGATACATATCAAAATGAACTGGGCCAACTTGCCACAACATGTTGCATATGATAACTTGTTAACACACATACAAGCCATATCCATACAATCATGGGCTACTGCCAAAATCGTGTCGATATACAACATCTACAAAACACCCCTAAGGACTTGAGAGTATAGGGACGACCCATAGGACTCTACTAAAAAGCACTAGCAGCATATCCAACCTTTAACAGTTACTGCTCCTCTTGTTGGTCAGCCTCAACTGCACGATCGCTACCTCACCATGCACAACCACCTAAAAGATGTGCAAACCGACAATGTGATACCAATGTCCCAGTGAGAGATATAACTCTCCACCAACATTAATTATTAACACAAATAGATTAAAGAAGCAAGATAACATTATTACCAAGATGAGAAGATTTAGCTAAATGATATGAGTAAAACAAATAGCATTGTTTAAGTAATTTAGGTCTCTACATCTGATAGTAGAACATCTTATACTTTTCGAAGGAATATGAAGAACATGTATAACAGTTAATTTCTCTTACCTCTTTATAAATCAACTAATCAGTATAAAATATAAGGCAAAGGGCCATCTAATGTGAGTCTCATTTAACCCTAAGCAAATATACTACATGGCTATGTTACATCTTTTATTATGCCTTGAGGAGATGATGTATACCACTCATGCTCCAACTGACCACTGCTAAGTTGAAATCAATGCTATAAAAGATCTAGAAGGAGCCAAACTCCTATGATCTCCCTAATCAACTAATCAATACAAAAGATAAGGCAAAGGGTCATCAAATATGAGTCGTGTTTAACCCTAGGAAAATATACTACATGGTTGTATTACATCTTTCATTATGCCCTGAGGAGATGAGGTATACCACTCATGCTCCAACTGGACATTGCTAAGTTGAAATTAGTGCTATATAAGATCTAGGCGGAGTCAAACTCCTATGATCTCCCACACCCTCGGTCAGTCCAAGTCTGCAACAGTGACATATAAAGTCCAACTACAAAATTGCCTAGTCTGCCTTAGTATATATAGGCACAAAGTGAAAACTGAGTTATGACAGCAGCCACAATCCTACCGAGGTATGACCACATCCATCCTCAAACAATATATATATATATATATATATATATATATATATATATATATATATATATATATATATATATATATATATATATGGGCCCATCTTTATTGCCTGCGCGGGTAGCTACCCGCCCACCCTTCTGACCACTTTTTTTCAACAAAAAAAATCGCAATTGTAGAGGACTATTTTTTCTAGCTCTCCAAAAAAATTTATCCAAAAATAATATCATTTGCTTCTCCAAAATAAAAAAACCCGTCCTTATATATATCTGCTATATATTTTGTACAGAGTTACTTTTTTTGCCAGCAGAGTTACTTTTTTTGCCACCATAGTTACTTTTTTGACAGCAGAGTTACTTTTTTGGCCAGGAGAGTTACTTTTTTGGCTGCTGGGTAGCGAAAATCCAGGCTACCCGCGCGGGCAACGAATGAACGCCCTATATATATATATATATATATATATATATATATATATATATATATATATATATATATATATATATATAGAGAGAGAGAGAGAGAGAGAGAGAGAGAGAGAATCACATCACTAAGATATTGCCCCACCCATTCTCCTACCAGGATATGACCACAACTGATCCTATGAAATGCATATACTCAATAGTATATGAATCTAAGCTTCCACTATGGGAGAACCTCTTTCACCATCTAGCAATTACTGATGTTGAAGATGGATATATGGCACATGGCAACTACATGATTAGGGTTTCTCTTGATTAGTTAAGCCTATTGAGTATCTTTTAGCATCAATCAGGCTACAACGTACAAACCCTAAACAAACTCTACAAAGATAAATGTGTGTTATAGTTCTAGAAGATATAAAACATATAAAGTAGGGACTTGTCATGTCATCTCTTGATATCACTGCCATACAAGGCCATCAACATCATCACATCACTAGAGGATAACAATCCCTAATTTCATCACTAGAGGATATCACCTCACATTAGGCATAAAGCCTCTACTAGCTCATAAGACCCAATCACACAGTTCTTGCACATCATCATTTTCTCATCAGGCCTCATAAAGGCTCACAATCATCACCCTATGTCATGTAAAACACACCATAGCATTCACTAGATATGATACTTCACCTACAAGGTTAGAGTTACACAAGTAGGAGAGAGAAAACATCAACTCATGTTATTGATTCAAGCAAGCTCAACCGTTACAACATACACTTGAGAATTAGAGTTAGGTTTCTCCTATAGTCGAATAGGGTTCCAATCACACCATTCAAAATCAAACCCTAGATGCATCATTTTCCACATGTTTGGAGCACATTAAGGTTGAGTATTGTTACCATAAATAACCACACATGAGGACAAAAACTTGTTACAGTCAAACCATTTATGTGAACATGGGTAGTGACCATCATAAACTCATACATTGGTAGAGACCTCTAAGGTTCACCCATGTAGCAACCCACCATACACAAACAAGGGTACCGACCGCAACAAAGGTCATCTCCCATATAGGTAACGATCAACCAAACTGAACCCATGTAGAACCCATGAGAAAACTAGGATTGAGGGTTAGGGTTTTGCCCTGCAATCGCAACAACTATATACATGTAGCGACCACAAGGTGACTGATCACATACCACTGTTGTGACCAAAGCAACTAGATGAAGTGTTGTGACCGCAAAGAACCCAAGTGTAGAGACCACTATGATTAGGGCTACAATTGTTGTGCCCGCAACACACCAAACTATGATACAACCAAGGGTAACCATAGTATCTCGACCACAACATGGTTAACATGGGTTTCTAACCCAAAATAGATCTCATGTGTAGCGACCTCAAGCTAAACCAAGATCAACTTGTGACTGACCATTCGTTTCTGGGAAGGGGGTGGTGGCGTGCCTATTAGGCTTCCCGCTCGCACCGCCTGCATTCAATGTGGTAGATTCTATGAAGAGCAAGGTCGTCTATGAGAGAGAGAAGAGGGTAGAGAGCCCAATCACCTACCTTGCCTGGTTGTACTAGAGTATCAGTGGGTGGTTCTCTAACCCTGGCTCTGGGTTCACTAGGTTGTTAGATGATCTACCTTGTTTGGCTACCTCAAATTATCAACCATGTAAAGCACAACGGTTTCCTATCTACTCTACACAGAAAGACATGAAGATGGATGTCGCCATCAAGGCTAGGGAGAAGCCCTCACAGCGGTGAAGAACAACCCCACAACGAGAACCCACCTGGAAGATAGATTCCGCACTAACAAAAGGGGAATAGGAGTAGTCTTTGATTGGTAGAGTGCCAGTCGAAGCGGAGGTGGGTGAAGTTATTTAGAATGATGGAAGAACACATAGGCGGTCTCTCCTAGGGTTTTGGTGCACCCTCGGCGTCTAGCCATGCTTCAGCTGGCACTCCACCAGTTAGAGACTACTCCTCTTCCCCTTCCGTCAGTGTAGAATCTATCTACTAGGTGGGTTCTTGTTGCGGGGCTGTTCTCTACCGCCGTGAGGGCTTCTCCCTAGCCTTGATGGCGGCAAATATCTTCATGGCTTTCTGTGTAGAGTAGATAGGCAATTGTTGCACTTTACATGATTGATAATCTGGGGTAGTCAGATAAGGTAGATCTTTAACAGCCCAACGAACGTCGAACCAAGGTTAGAGAACCACCCATTGATACTATGGGGTAGACAGACAATATAGGTGCTCGTGCTCTCTACCCTCTTCTCTCTCTCACAAAAGACCTTACTCCGCCTAGAATCTGCCACATCAGTTATAGGCAGTGCAAGCGGGAAGCTCGACAGCTGTGCCACCTGTTGGCTAAATTGACATTAGTATAATCTCTTTGTTTCGATGATGAAAAACATTTCATTCTTGTGAATCTAACGTGCTACTTGAGTGTGCAGCAATAAGGTGGATGACAAATACTTGGAAGATCTATATGCTAAAATTGCTTTAAGTCATGAATGTAATAAAATGTAAAAACTTGTACAAGTATATAATGTACAAGTACTTAGACATCATGTAAATCAAGCGTTAGATCTTCCCTAGCCAATCACAACCCTTAGATAGTTCATCCCCTAAAATAGTGTCACATCTGCACACTCATACACACACTTAGTACTTAGTTTAAAATGTTGAAATAGGGTCATTCTCGGTCGACAAACTCCTCGACCGAGACACTCTCGGTCGACAAATTCCTCGACTGAGATTGACCCAAGTAGCCGTTAGACCCAGCAGACAAGGTAGTTGGGAGTTGGAAATGAACATTGTAAACACTTGCTCCAGGACGTCCCTCGGTCGACAAATCTTTGACCGAGAAGGACTCTCAATCGACAAATTGTCGATCGAGATGAGTTCTGTCTGCACTTTTCAGAATTAATTAACTAGCCGTTGTTAAAGCAACTAATGGTTACCTAACAGCTAGTTAAGCACTAAGAACCCCCTAGAAAGTGTCTAGAATGTCCTTAAGCACTTGTTGGTCATTCCTATAAATAGGACATGCCTTAGGACACCTAAACTCACTCATATACACTTGTGCTATACTTGAGATTACACTTGCAATTGGCAATCTATTTTGAGCAATTGAGCAACACTAGCATTGGCTACTCATTCCCTTGCTCTAAATTCATGTCCTATAGGCTAGCATCTCCTATCCACAACACTTACACTTCTATATACATTGGTTAGGAGATCAAAACGCTTGATATAGGAAATCAAGCCTTGAGCTACAAGTAGTATTGTAATTTCTATTTTTCCTTCTTATTCCTTTTATCTTTTGTATTCTCCTTGCTACTCCTAGGGTTGGAGGCTGCGGATTGGAGAAGGTTCTTCTCAGTGGAGAAGGTGGACTTCAGACTACTTCAAGAAGGCTGTTGCAACGGGAAGCTACTTCTAGAGGAAGGCTACTTAAAGGGGGAGCTTGAAGTTACTTCAAGAAGGTTGCTTCAAGGTTGTTGAAACTACTTCTAGGTGAAGGTTGTCCGAAGGGTTTGGTGAAAGAATTGTAATTTTATGTAATATCCTTGTGAGGTAATAAAATTTAGTTCTTTCAAAATCCCAGTTGGGTAAGCAAATGGATTGACTGCCTTAGTATTTGCTAAGGTTGGAACCACTCTAAATCCTTGTCCCCATGTCCAATATTTCTGTGGTTGGTTGCTTGAGTTAAAATTACTTCAAAATAATCATAAAACCCTATTCACCCCCCCTCTAGTGGTTTTTCAATTGGTATCAGAGCAGGTCTTCAAGGAACTCTAACAAAGTCTTGAAGAATGGGTGACAGGTTGCTCAACAACCTCAACTTGGAAGGAACACTCATGGCTAGACCTCCAGCTTTTGATGGAACTAACTACACTTACTGGAAGAGGAGGATGCAATTTTTCTTCCAAGGAATCAGTTGGGACTTATGGATAATGGTATCAACTCCTTATGAACTTCCTCAAATGGAGTATGCAAATTGGGATATCAATACGGTAAAGTCTGCCCAAATGAATGCAAAAGCTGTAAGTATACTTTATTGCTCAATTTATGTTGGTGAGTTTAATAGAATATCAAATTGTGAAACAGCTTATGAGATATGGCATAGATTGTCTATAACATATGAAGGAACTGTTCAAGTTAAAAATTCTAAAATCGGAATGCTTAAACAGAAATTTGAACAATTTTGTATGGATCAAAATGAATCTATTAGTGAATTGTATGCAAAATTTTCTTTTATTATAAATGGTTTGAATGCTTTAGGCAAAGTGATTAGTGAGGAAGACCAGGTGTCAAAGATTCTTAGATCTCTTCCTCCCAAGTATAAGCCCAAAGTGACTGCCATTGAAGAAGAAAATGACCTCACCCGACTAAGGATGGAGCAACTCATTGGCAACCTAGAATCACATGAGGCAACTTTAGAAGAGGAAGAAAGACGAGAACGTGAACTTCAACAAGGGAAAAAGAAAGACATTGCATTCAAAGCATCAACCAAGATTAGTCATGACACAAGTGAAGATGATAGCGAAGAATAAACTCTCATTGTAAACGATAAGCAGTATAAAAGTTTTAAAACTAACAAAACTTCTAGTGTTTCTTCTTCCAGGTGCTTTGAATGTGGCAAAAAGGGACACATGAAAGGTGATTGTCCAAAACTCAAGAAAGGGAAGAAATCATCTCACAAAAAGAAAGAAAGAGCATATAAAGCTGCATGGGATGATTCAAGTGATGATGGTGAGGATGGAAAAGAAGAAGTAGAATGTCTTATTGCTACAACAAATGAAAAAGAAGAAGAAGAAGAGGTAAGTCTTTTTGATCTACCAAAAGAAGATCTAATTGCTAGTCTTCAAGATACACATGAGAAATATATTGAGTGCAAGAAGAAATTTAAGAAATCAAATAAAGTAAATGATGAGTTAAATGCTAAACTTCGTGCTCTCACATCTGAAATTGAAGATTATGATGTTAAGCTGAAATCTATAGAAGCAAATTGCAATCTTCTTTCCCTTGAAAAGTTAAACTTGCAAACTCAAGTAAATGATCTTCAAAAACAAAATGTTTTGTGTACACATCTAGATTATGATATTATTGTGAAAGAAAGAGATTCTTTGTTATCTAATCTAGATCAAGAAAAATTAGATATCAAGAAGAAAATAGATGAGATTATGAAGTTACAACAAAAAGTGAAAAGCTTGAGTAACAATAATATTCTTGATAATATCTTAAATGATTCTTATCGTCAAATTGGAAGGAGAGGACTAGTTTATAATTCTAAAGGAAAATATTATCAAAAACCTAGTTGGAGAAGGACACAAGTGCTAAAGAATCAATCCATGTATGTGCCCAAGAACAACTCAACTCCTAGAAAGAGAAATGAGATTGACTCTATTAGTTGTCATTATTGCTTACGTCTTGGACACTACTCTTTTTCATGCCCATACAAGAAAAGGAATGACGATCTAGCTTGGGTTCCTAAAACTTAGAAGTTTGAATTTGACTATTTGAGATTTGACCTAAACTGATTCTTGATATACAAATGTCATATCTCAACACAATCGAGCTTTAACTTTCATATTCTTGTTTTACTTGGAAACAATTACTGAAAATAGTTCTGAAACAGTACAGAAACATTCTCGGTCGAGAAACTGTTCGACCAAGAACATTGTCGGTCGAGAAATGGTCGACCGAGCAGGTTACTGTTTTGCAGTTTACAAAAAATATGATAAATCTTATACATTCAGCAGCATTCTCGGTCGAGAAAATGTCGACCGAGACAACTTCGGTCGAACTGTTTGTCGACCGAATCAAGTTCTGTTGAAACCTGTTTTCAATTAATCTAGTTTGCTATAAATTTGTTATTTATGATTGATTTAATATGCAAATCAAGAATAAATCTTGGAGATCATATTTGAAACAAGACACATTGATCTCTTTGCATCATGAATTAAGGTATAACATTATGAATATGAAATTCATTCAACATATTGCAAAAGTGTTATATGAAGACTGATTTTGAACAAACCTTATTCATTGATTGAAAAAGTATATTAAGCATGTTCAGTTACATGGTTTGTCTTAAATTTGAAAACTTATGAACCTGAATGAGATTACTACATGATTTGGCTTAAAACTGAAAATATGAACCATGATTAGTTTAATCAAGGACATTACTGTTTTATCATAATCCACATGGTTTTTCCTAAGTATTACTTGGTCTATCTATGTAGGAACCATGTGTATTAAAATTTAAATGGTCATAATCATTGTATTTCATGAAGTTACATACTTCCATCTTGATCATTGTATTGTGGATATACTTCTACTGTTCTATCATAATTATTGTGCCATAATCATTATGTTTTCATTGGTTTACAATAATCTTTGATCCATATATACAAACCATGAATGAATATTGTTTTTGATCATTGTGATTCAAATCATGTGAAGATGCTATTTTGCATAAACAGTAAAACTTCATGGCACAAATGCTTTTTAAATTGAAAATCTGCAGAAATTATACTTCACATATAAATGTTCAAATTGGAAATATGCAGAAATTGCCTCTTGGTTGAAATCAAGTTTAACCAAGGGGCGCTATGGTCGAAGTCAAGGTCGACCTAAAATAAGCTTGACAAAATGCTTATTTGTACATCATTCTACTGCACTTAATCTTAGTATCTTGATTCAAAATGTGTTTATCATATTGAAAACATAATTTTAGTGCATAAAAGGTCAACTTATTATGATCTAATATTGATTGTGATCTTAGAATCCTTAAATTATCTTGACTATAAGATTGAGGGGGAAGCTCACACAAACTATCTTGATTATGAGATTAAGAAGCTTCCAAAACTTGGTAAACATCATTTGAAGCTTGTTATGACCTTAGTATCCTTAAAAGTAGTTTTGGTTATGAAAAACAAAGAAATTTACAATATTCATGAATATGACATATATCTTGCTGTTAATGAAATTCTCTAAACAAATTTGGGCTTACCATTCCGTGCATTTGGTTAGAGATACATACATGTATTCTACTATAAGCTTAAAGGATTCTCATGTCATTTTTAGGGCTTAACATCCCTTGAAAAATGGATGAGAAATCAATACACATATGCCATGAACTTAAGAGAATCTCATATCATTTCAAGGCTTAACAACCTTTGCAAATGATTGAGAAATAAATTGTGGCTAAATTTGACAATAAGTGGTTTGCATCCCTTGCTTTTAAAACTGAATATCTTATTAAGGGGGAGCATCTAATTATCAAATTAAGGGGGAGAAATAAAAAGTCATACTAAATGATTATCTTGTATATCTTTTTGAAATGACAAAGGGGGAGAAATAATATAAAATCAAAAACATAAAATAAAATGAGTTTCATAATATCTCGGCCAGCACACACTTGCAAAACAAGAATGGATACAAAAGGTAAACTTCAGATATGAAACTCATATGATTTATATTTCCTTATTTTATATTTAGGAAATGTTTGTCATCTTCAAAAAGGGGGAGATTGTTGGCTAAATTGAGATTAGTATAATCCCTTTGTTTCAATGATGACAAACATTTCATTCTTGTGAATCTAACGTGCTACTTGAGTGTGCAGGAATAAGGTGGATGACAAATACTTGGAAGATCTATATGCTAAAATTTCTTTAAGTCATGAATGTAATCAAATGTAAAAACTTGTACAAGTATATAATGTACAAGTACTTAGACATCATGTAAATCAAGCATTAGATCTTCCCTAGCCAATCACAACACTTAGATAGGTCATCCCCTAAAATAGTGTCACATCTGCACACTCATACACACACTTAGTACTTAGTTTAAAATGTTGAAACAGGGTCATTCTCGGTCGACAAACTCCTCGACCGAGACACTCTCGGTCGACAAATTCCTCGACCGAGACTGACCCAAGTAGCCGTTAGACCCAACAGACAAGGTAGTTGGGAGTTGGAAATGAACGTTGTAAACACTTGCTCCATGACGTCCTTCAGTCGACAAATCTTCGACCGAGAAGGACTCTCGATCGACAAATTGGCAACTGAGATGAGTTCTGTCTGCACTTTTCAGAATTAATTAACTAGCCATTGTTAAAGCAACTAATGGTTACCTAACAGCTAGTTAAGAACTAAGAACCCCCTAGAAAGTGTCTAGAACGTCCTTAAGCACTTGTAGGTCATTCCTATAAATAGTACATGCCTTAGGACACCTAAACTCACTCATATACACTTGTGCTATACTTGAGATTACACTTGCAATTGTCAATCTATTTTGAGCAATTGAGCAACACTAGCATTGGCTACTCATTCCCTTGCTCTAAATTCATGTCCTATAGGCTAGCATCACCTATCCACAGCACTTACACTTCTATATACATTGGTTTAGGAGATCAAAACACTTGATATAGGAAATCAAGCCTTGAGCTACAAGTGGTATTGTAATTTCTATTTTTCCTTCTTGTTCCTTTTATCTTTAGTATTCTCCTTGCTACTCCTAGTATTGGAGAAGGTTCTTCTCAGTGGAGAAGGTGGACTTCGGACTACTTCAAGAAGGCTATTGCAACGGGAAGCTACTTCTAGAAGAAGGCTACTTCAAGGGGGAGCTTGAAGTTACTTCAAGAAGGTTGCTTCAAGGTTGTTGCAACTACTTCTAGGTGAAGGTTGTCCGAAGGGTTTGGTGAAAGAATTGTAATTTTATGTAATATCCTTGCGAGGTAATAAAATTTAATTCTTTCAAAATCCCAGTTGGGTAAGAAAATGGATTGACTGCCTTAGTATTTGCTAAGGTTGGAACCACTCTAAATCCTTGTCCCCTTGTCCAATATTTCTGTGGTTGGTTGCTTGAGTTAAAATTACTTCAAAATAATCATAAAACCCTATTCACCCCCCCTCTAGTGATTTTTCAATTGGTATCAGAGCAGGGCTTCAAGGAACTCTAACAAAGTCTTGAAGAATGGGTGATGGGTTGCTCAACAACTTCAACTTGGAAGGAACACTCGTGGCTAGACCTCCAGCTTTTGATGGAACTAACTACACTTACTGGAAGAGGAGGATGCAATTTTTCTTCCAAGGAATCAGTTGGGACTTATGGATAATGGTATCAACTCCTTATGAACTTCCTCAAATGGAGTATGCAAATTGGGATATCAATACGGTAATGTCTCCCAAATGAATGCAAAAGCTGTAAGTATACTTTATTTCTCAATTTCCGTTGGTGAGTTTAATAGAATATCAAATTGTGAAACAGCTTATGAGATATGGCATAGATTGTCTATAACATATGAAGGAACTGTTCAAGTTAAAAATTCTTAAATCGGAATGCTTAAACAGAAATTTGAACAATTTTGTATGGATCAAAATGAATCTATTAGTGAAATGTATGCAAAATTTTCTTCTATTATAAATGGTTTGAATGCTTTAGACAAAGTGATTAGTGAGGAAGACCAGGTGTCAAAGATTCTTAGATCTCTTCCTCCCAAGTATAAGCCCAAAGTGACTGCCATTGAAGAAGCAAATGACCTCACCCGACTAAGGATGGAGCAACTCATTGGCAACCTAGAAGCACATGAGGCAACTTTAGAAGAGGAAGAAAGATGAGAACGTGAACTTCAACAAGGGAAAAAGAAAGACATTGCATTCAAAGCATCAACCAAGGGGGAGCTTGAAGTTAATTCAAGAAGGTTGCTTGAAGGTTGGTGCAACTACTTCTAGGTGTAGGCTGTCCGAAGGGTTTGGTGAAAGAATTGTAATTTTATGTAATATCCTTGCGAGGTAATAAAATTTAATTCTTTCAAAATCCTGGTTGGGTAAGCAACCGGGTAGTGGATTGACTGCCTTAGTATTTGCTAAGGTTGGAACCACTCTAAATCCTTGTCCCCTTGTCCAATATTTATGTGGTTGGTTGCTTGAGTTAAAATTACTTCAAAATAATCATAAAACCCTATTCACCCCCCTCTAGTGGTTTTTCACCACCACCCCCCTTCCCGACAACAAACTGTCCATTTGTGTAGTCCAACAGGTGCGCCGCCAAGCTAGGGCTACCTTGTGGGCGTGTGCACTAGATATGGTGGATGTTATGCACCTGATCCTAAGGCCACCTCTTCCCAACATGTACGGGCTTCAGACACAGAGTGTAGTGGCTGGTCACTGAGAAGACTTTGTGTGATCTACCGTTCACCCTGATTAAGTAGTTGGAAACATAGCATCCCTCTTCCAACCACAAACTTCCACAGAGGTGGGGTCCGTTGGACCTAGGGTGCCCTCTGATCGCGTGCCCATGCCCCGACTTGGAGATGTAATCACCAAGGTACCACGATAGAAAGGAGCGACCGCTAATCGCCTGATCCATAAAACCCCTCTTTATGGAATCCTGCATAGCACCTACTTCAGGTGTATGCTGTCAAGGACATTGGCAATCCCAATGCACTAAGCCAAAGATCTTCTACGTCTACAAGAGACCGAGGCATCTTGCCAGAAGATGTAGGGTAGCTACCAAAGCTCCATTGATGTGTATCACTATCTATTGATGTGTATCACTTCTCCTTCAGAAAAGTTTTGGTCTTTTCCAGCAAGGAGGAAGCCCAGAATGCACTTCGAGGAAGCACTCTTTCGCTCTACAACCAGACTCTTATTCTTAAATCCATGCATGAAGGTGACCACAGATCTCACAAGGAGGTGTTTTTGTTTTAGATAACTGACCTTCCCATTATATGCATGGACGAGATCACCATCAAAGCCATTGTTAAACCATTTGGTGAACTGGTCTTTATTTCTGGATGGCAACAAAGAGAGGATGATCTGTCAGGCATTTTGATCCTTGTTGAAGCATTTACTGAAGATGTACCACAGTTTATCTTAGTCACACTTGGGGTTCGCTGCTCGGATGTGAAACTGCACCTCATTGCAAGAACACATGTTCATACCAACTCCTTTGCAATTTCATATGTTTGATGTGAGCTTGGCATTTCAATGGAGGCCATCACTGTATGACTTCCTAAGAGATTTCATACAGACCCACCCAATGCCTCATCACATGGGAAGACTTTTTCTGGAGTAGATGATATAGTCCACAAGGTCAGTGAATCGCGCAGCCATGGGGAAGTAGATCTTCATCCAGTAGGATTGTCATCAATGAGGATGGGGTCAGATCCATCCTCCCACATCGGAGCCTAGAAGACTTCTTATGCTTTGAAGATCCTAGTAAGGAGGCATCCCACAAATGAAGCTGGAACGCGCGTAGATCGTCATGTCAGGCTAACATCATTCCTACCAGGCATAGATCTGCCTCCCGCTATCTAGTCTTTGTTCAAAGAGAGTGAGACCGATGTGTCTCTAATGGTGACAATAGGCAATTTGACAATGAGTATGATGATTACTACACTGGGTGCAGACCTAGGAGAAGGAGCCACTAGTGACATGGTGGTGCTTGATGATGAGACATGGTACATTGTTTTTTAATGAACAAACATAAACATATGTTTTGGAATATAAGAGGCACTACTAATAACAGAACTAGAAGGGTTTTTGGAAGGATTTTTCAACAACAAAAACCTTTGATTCTAGGCATCTTTGAGCCTTTCCTTCATGCCACTCATGCTGAGGAACTCCTACATATCATTCACCTCAATTGGGTATTCGACAATTAGGTGGACAGGGGAGAATATGGTTGTATATAGATTCTACAATCTCTCTTGAAGTGTTTAGACCACATAGGCAGCATACTACTCTTTAGTGTTCTTTTGCCCCAGGTGAAGACTTCTTTATAACTGCCATATATGCTAGTTGTGATAGATCTGATAGAAGGGAACTGTGGGATTTCTTGCAATTGGTGGTCCATGCTATAGGATATCGTAGGTGGGAGTTTGCTGGAGATTTTAACATTGTCTATAGACCTGATGAGAGAAGAGGGGGTGCTACCCCACACTTTCAGGCTATGCTCGATTTCAACGGTTGCATCGCCAATGCTGATCTCACTGAGATACCCTTTGATGACATTCGATTCACATGGGTGAAAAAATAGATGCACACTCCTACCACTCGGAAGTGGATCGATAGAGTACTCATCAATGGAAGATGGGCTCAAGAGCTATCTAGCTCAAAAGTCCTTCATTTCACCAGATACAGGGTCTCTGATCATTGCCCCATGTTAGTTCATATTGGTGATCGACAGACTCAGCAACCGCATCCTTCTTTCACCTTGCTTTCTCTATGTCTGGATCATTCTAAATACATGGAGACTATTCATGCAACATGGGAGTCACCAGTGATTGGGCACCCCTCTTTCATGTTGTTTTCCAAGATGAAGAGAGTTAAGGGCACCTTGAAATCATGGAACAACACAACCTTCAGCCACATCCATCAGCACAAGCGTGACTTGGAGGATATTATCCATGTTACTCAGATTGAGTACGATGCGGACATAGGGAAACTCATTAATAGATCCAAATTTGTGTGCTTGGCGGGAACTCAACATCCACTACATCGCAAGATATTGTACGATCTTTGGAGGTACAACTTGTTGAAGGTCCCTTCTCCTATTTGGGTGTTCCCATTACATATGGCCAAACCAGACTATAGTCTTTTGAATACCTCTTAGATAAGATCAACTCTAAAAGTGTGATGTGGAAATCCAAGCTTGTATCCTTTGCAGGATGACAACTCCTCATTAAGCATGTTCTATCTTCTATCACTCTATACACTGTTGCAGCCATAGGTATTCCAGTAGGTATTTGTGACCGTATCAAAGCAATGTTATCAGACTTCCTTTGGTTCGATTGTGCCAATCAGTGATGTAGAGCTTGGGTCTCATGGCATAGAGTGGCTGTACCTACATCGCACGGTGGTCTTGGTATTATTTTTGTTAGGATCATTGGTCGATCTTATCTTTACAAATCATGCTAGGAAATTCTTAATGGTTCGTCTACATGGGTGATCTTCTACAGAAGTAAATACGCTTGCACCCTTAGAAATAGATCGAGATGCTTTCCGCCATACCTCAAGCTAGGCTCCTCTGCATCACCTTATTGGAAATAGATTTGGCATTCCTTCCCCCTTTTCACTCCACACTATAGATGGATCCTTAGGATAGGCGATTTATCTTTTTGGGACTTCAGATGGTGTGGAAAGTTGATGAAACAATTTGCTATCACCCCCAATGATCGAAGGCATGGCTTTAAGGTGAATGATTTTTGGATTGACAATCATGATTGGGATTGGAATTCCCTGCATCACATCATTTGCAGAGAAGGCATTCATATTATCAGAGCCTCCCGAGCTGCCATCTCTACCGACAAGAACAAGATTGTGTGTTACCCTGAAGCCAATGGCATCTTCTCAGTTAGTTCTTCCAAGAGGATGATATTTACTCTGGATGGTCAAATGAATGAAACATGGACTCAGAAGATCTGGAAACTATCCAATCTGAGAACTAGTGTTGTGTTGTGGAACCTTTCCCATAACGCTTTGCCGACTGATGACAATATCATTAGATGTTGAATATTCATAGTCTCATGTTGTTCCTATTATGACAATCACCATATGGAATCTATGCAGCACCTCTTCATATTTAGTCAGCTTGCACTACATTTTTGGAGTCAGTTGCAACATCCCAGGATTTGAGGCGTTGGATAGAATGATCTTAAAAGGAATGATTGGACTACCAATATCACCAAGGTGCACCTCCTTTTCCGGGAACCCATCACTAAAGAACTCCATAGTTAAGTGTGCTCAATATTGACCAGTCAGGAAGTTGGCCTAGGCTTGCACGTGAGTGAGGAAAAAGCATGTAGTTAAGGCTAGTTGTGGTCTGTGGGGCTAGTCGTCATTACTGAAACTCTACTAGAGACTTGGGTAGTGGGCCCGAGTGTTACAAATGGTATCAGAGCCAAAACCCCTCTAATAGGTGGGGCCCACATGAGCATGTGGCAAGCCACTCTTTAGCCGTGTGGTCTAGGCATGTTGGAAAGGGTTGTCCATGGTTGATGTAGCCACCCTTGTGCTGGTATTCCATGATTGGTATTTGGGTGTCCATTGGCCATTCTTGATCTGCACTGAAATGGGGAATTATTATGAGGCCATATAGTTGAGCCTTGATGAGGACGTCAACAGTCTAAGTGGGGGAGATTGTAACATTCCATGATTTGAGGTCTCAGATAGAATGATCTTAAAAGGAATGATTGGGCTAACCATATCACCAAGGTGCACCTCCTTTTCTGGGATCCCATCACTAAAGAACTCCATAGTTAAGCGTGCTCAGCTTGGAGTAGTACTAGGATGGGTGACCAGTAGGGAAGTTGACCTTGGCTTGCACGTGAGTGAGGAAAAAGCATACAGTTAAGGCTAGTGGTGGTATGTGGGGCCATTTGTCATTCCTGAAACTCTACTAGAGCCTTGGGCAGTGGGCCCGAGTGTTACACCAGTTCAGTTCCATTACTGGATATGAAGCACCCACTTCCCTTACTGACATTTTGCTATGATGTGTTGGCTCTATCTCTTCCAAATCTACCAAGACGTGGATCCTGGGTGAGTTGTGCACCAACATCATATTGATGATATGGCGATTCTAATGCATGAAAATATACTAAAATAATCATCTCCCGTGTACATCACAATGGAATTTCATGGTGTCTTCCTTGAACAGGTTTCTAGCCAAGAAAAGATTCACCCAAATAGAAGATTTGGAGTTCTATAGAAATATCTGACTCCATCACATTGGTGATCCACAATGTAGCATCAGACATATCAAGCTGGTATGTTAGATGCTTCCAGATGTCGCTAACCTCAAGTTGAATCTGACCATAGGTCGTGATGTAGATCTGAATGTCATTAATCAAAGACGGGTGACTGGCATCATTCATAATTCTCATAGTTATGTGAGATTAGACGTTTAGGTGTGGTTACAAGAAGAAGACTACATATCTGCATACATACACGTCTGCACAGTCGCTCTCAAGATTGCAGACAATAAGAACATCAACATATCCATCATTGAAGTTGACGATTCATATGTCTTTGATATCTTGTGGAGGAATTTGATAGAACCTTGGAGGACAACCTTCTTTACTAGGGAGATTCGGAGCATCCTAAGAGAGAATTCTATCCTTGGATGTCTTATACGCAAACCTTCCAATACCGCTCCGAGGGAGCTAGGTATCTTGGGAAGATCCCTTGGAGATATCTTTGTGTGCATTGAACCAGTGCTTCTTCCCATGAAAGTTAGAGGTCTCATCATTCTAGAGCATCGGGGCACACACTACATCCTTCTCCAATGTGGTGTCATGTGATGATGTAGTTTGTTGCGTATTATTCCTTTTGTTTTTATTAGTTTTTTTTATTTAGTGGGAGGAACACGTAGTCTTATAAGTGGGAGTTGTAATTTCTTTTCAATTTTGCCCACAATGAGGAGAGTGGGATGAATAGAAGATCTCCTGGATTTTATTAAAAAAAAGAGCCACGGTCAAAATAGATGGTACCCATCAAGTAACTAAACTTCATCAAGGGGAAACTCCATGCAAAGACGATCATCAAAACCCTAAAAGATATGTCACCAATTTTTATATGGAAAACCATGATGATAGATGGAAAACCATGCATCAAACTCATGTGTCCAAAGATCAAAACCTCCAACATCACATGATGGCTGAGTCATAACATGGTGATAAACCCAAGATCATGTTGCATGTAAGGATCATCAACAAATCGTCACTTGAAAATTGGGTGCATGAAATTAGGGTTTAGGAGAAAGAGTATCTACACTAGAACACTTCAAAGTCATAAACCCTAGATCATGATAACATTATCTAACATCTTGATATCATGTTTTAGATATAGAACAAAAGTGTGCACGAAATTTCATGGTGCAATAACTGAAGAGGGGAAAGTTATATAACCCACCTTATGAAGAAATCAAGCTCTCAAAGCCACGAGCTACAAAGGAGAAGAAGAACTCTAACTTGTATCAACTTCATGGCCACAAGATTACCTCAAGAAGAGAAGAAGGAACCAAGGTTAAAGGATATCTCAAGAAGGATAAAACTCAAACCCTAGGTCAAAAAAGAGAAGAAATAATAGAGCTTCTTCCCACATAGGTACCATCATGGTTAACCCATAGTCTCAGACCTTTGTGAGGAGAAGATCTTCAAGATATCCACCATGGTTGCACCATAGTCTCACAAACAAGAAAGGAAGAAGGAAGGTAGAGTTTTAAAGAAAAACAAGATCAAGGTGATAGAACCACATACCAAGGAAGAAGATCACCAAGAAGATGATCATGCATAAGATCATCACATTCAAAGATGATCGGCCACCAAAGCACCAAGATCATCCCTCTCTATCTCCACCAAGCTCCAAGGTTAGCTTAAGCGAGAAATGGTAAGAAGAGAGAGATAAAAGGATTGCTTGGATGTGAAAGAGAGAGCTTATATACACATGGGGTAGGAGGGAGGTAAATATATGAGATGTCAAGATATGAGAGAACCACAAGGACACTTTTCCCACAAAAGATCAGCCATGCATGCACACATGCAGGAGCAATGTTAAAACCAAAGTGGTGTAGCGACCACTTGGTCCCCAAACAAAACATGGTCAAAGCAAACATACGGTAGCAGTCGTAACACATCACTCAAGAGAGTGTTGTTGTTGCAACACACATCACTAACCAAGGCATCTACCAATAAACATCACCAAGGGTAAATCATAGTGACCAAAACCAAGGAACGAAACACCTAGGTTGAAGCATACTCATCAAAGCATGGTGTATCAGTCGAAGCACTTCTTATGACTCAACATCATGGTCATTGCACTAGTCGCTACACTCAAGGACACACATGGTCGACACCACCATACATGCACCTCATTCATATCCATGCAAACCCTAAAACGATATACATGATGCCACCTCATCATCCATGGTCCAACAAGGTGCCCCATATCATCATTCTCTCTCTCATGATGCTAAGGCACAAAGGGCATAACTGCATGTGGCAAATTGTAATATAAACCCTCAACATGGGTATGTTGCAACTTAGTCCGGAACAACCATAACTAGCACAAACATAAACCAAATAGGACTAAACTGAAAACATAGCAAGTCACATGTTATTATGGCATCTCAAGAGATTAGATTAAGGTTTAAGAATGTTACTAAGAAAATCCAACACAATCAAGCACCAAGCTAAGGTAGGGGGCTTATAGTAGACTAGAAGAGGGATGCTCTAGAAAACATTACTAATACCATGGTCTTCAAAGAATCTAGAATATTAAAAAAGATGGGGACTAGAAACTTCAATAGATAGCCATACCATCATTAACACCCCAAGCGGTTATAGAGATTAGTCACGAAGGGTAGAGAAAAAAATTGTGTGAGCAACATTATTTTGAAAAAGAGGCCAACCAATACGGTGCCACTAAAGTTGAGAAAGTTGAATACAATGAGGAGGAAAAGCCTAGTCCTATGGAGGAAGAAATACTAGATAGTTGCTTGCCCAATCCTAACCCTTTATTGGATTCTACATTGTACATCAGATCTAGTAACAAGAAGATAACGAGGAGTAGAACCAAAATGAATAATTCCAAATCTAAACCTCTATATGAGCAGAGGAGGAACACCACTCAACTTAATAAGGTTGTCCAAAAAGTTGCTAGCCAAGAGAATTAAGAGCACACATAGGTCTAATTTTCATTGCACCACTCAACTTCTTGACTATGTCTAAGCTGGATTTACTTTGTTGGAACATCTGTAGTATTGGAAATGATGACACTTACAACACTCTTAAAAGTTATATGTATATGAAATTCCCCTAGGTTTTTGGCCATCATCGAGCCTTAGATCATAGGAAATAAGGCTAAAATAACTATCAAGAACCTAGGATTAAAAAAAATTTGTGGCAACAAAGGTAGAGGCTTCATAGGTGGATATTGGATCTACTGGAACACTAATGTTTGTTAAGTAGACATTATTAATAGTCATCGGAAATCAATTACCTGCCACATAATAATGCTTGTATGGTTACTTTTTTGGGGGGAAGCTAGGCGGTCTCTAATCCCTATCACCTTCCTCTTGAAAGAGAAGTCAACAAATGGTTACATCCACTAATATCAATACTAATATGAAACATGGTAGTACTACTACCATTATAAAGTTCGTAACTAATGAGGCCATGGACCTCGAGGGTTAAAGTTCATAACTAATGAGGCCATGGACCTTGAGGGTGAAACTACATATAAATTCCATAGTTGTTTTCAAGTTGAATCTTTTTCAAACCATTAGAAACCTAATTATTCCATTGGAATACATATTTGATTTTCCACTTCTCCTTATTTTTCTCTTGATTCATGACAATCACTAAGCATATTTAGGGTTCTTGATGTATTCTTCATCCAAAATCTTCATGGAAAAAAGGTAGTCTGTTTCAATAAGTATTTTGTTGATGCTTTTCCTCTCAACTACATGAAATACCATAGCTACTCTAGCAAGCTTGACTTTGTTAACACCCTTCATCTTGATATTTTGGCCAAATATAGTCATCCACCTGTTTGTTTCATCTTTATACACCACAATTGATGATGCACCAAGAATGTCAATTGTCACATCTGTATTGATTTTTATGCATTCTCTCATAAGATCTTCCCATTTCTACGTTCTAGTTGTGGTATTTTCTTTGTTAGGTTTTAATTTACCCATGTCATCATATGGATATCTAGTTCCTTCTTCACATACATGACCTAATTTTCATTGGTCTTGGAGACCTTTTCAAACATGTGATTGTTCGTGCAACTCCAGATATACCAACATGCCACCATAATGATAGTGGTGTTGTAATATTTTTCCTTGGATATAATTCTTAACCCATTCACAACCTTTAGTGAAGCTAAAGAACTTCTCTTCCTCAGTTACTTAAATCATATCCCTCCACATATCTCTCATGAAGAAATAGTTTCTAAGATCATGGAGGGTGGTTTCCTCCTAATCCATGCATCTCTTGCACAAAGGATAATTAGATAGGTTTCTAGTAATCCTGTGGGAGTTGGTTAGAATTTCTTGATGGCCGACTAGCCACATAAACATTTTTATTCTTGGTGCTACCAATGAACCCCAAAATTTGTCCCAGTCACCTGTAATCACGATATCCTTTGCTCTCTTAGAACAACTATACATATTTAGTGGTAAACTTGTCATTTGAAGTCAACTCCACACTCTGATGTTGGTGTAATTAGTAGTTGTGGGGACATTGACCTTCAATACATCAACAACAATCTTAGGGGGAACCTATTTCTTATTAACTCTGTATCCCAATTTATTTCTATTTCCATCAATTTGTTTACCTACAAATCTTGTATATCTATAGGTGTGAGAACCCGTCATGCTAAATGAGATCACTCAAAACCCAAAAAACAATAAATCTCTAATTAACCACATAGCAGAAAAAGGGGATAGTTAAATCTAATTTAGCATTCCAAACATATCCAGAAACATTTACATAAGAGGCCAACATATTGCATATATTCATATATCATACCAAGAATCTTTTACAACTACTTTGGGGCACTAACCACAAAATATACATATAGAAGAACATGATCCACATATACCGCATGTACAAGCATTAGAATGCTACCAAAAGCTTGAGTTGATTGAAACATCATATACAAACTTTCCTTCCCAGACCTGAGAGTATAAGGATGACTCTAGGACATACTAGACATCTAGACAATCTTCTCTAAGGTCCATCATGCTTCCAGAAATCCTCACTGCCAAGGGTCTACTGCCTTTGCTATCGATCACCTAAAAAGATGTGGTAACCCACAAGGTGAGACCCATGTCCCAGCGAGAGATATAACTCTCAACAACTCTTACTAATTACACAAAGTTAACTAATTAAACAAATTAAGCAAACTAAGAATATTGGTAGGTTTAGCAAAAGGTATAACAGTAATAGGGAAGATTAGATAATAGAATAAGAATACTAAATATAAAACTTCTTTTAGAGCAGACTTAATCAGAGTCTTATTCATAGGATTGCAAGGTTAACATTATTATCATAAGATCGGGTGTAGTTAGCATCATGGGCATAATTATCATCATAAGTCTGACTAGCATCATAAGTATAGCTAACATAATTAGCAAGGCTATCAGTGTAAGTATGGCTAATAATAAGGCATATCTAGAATCATGAGATAACTAGCATAAACCTAACCAGTAGTATCAGTATATCTAATAATATAAGCATGACTACTATCTCTTATTTCAATACACATCATCTATATGAGAAACGATTAGTACAAGGGTTATCATCCAATGTGAAGCATAGTGTATAACACTAATAGATATACTACATGGTTGGATTACTTTTTTTTATTAAGCCCTAAGGAGTTTGGGATATACCACTTAGAATCCAACTGATCAATGTGAAGTGCTATTCAATTCCATATAAGATCTAGGAGAGTCAGCATCCTAAGATCTCCCATCCTCGGCGAGTAGAAGTGAAATGTAGTAACATAAAAATCAAGATGCCTGTAGTGACATATAATCAAGTTGTTAACACCAGCACATCCTTAGTATAAAGGTCATGTCGCTTGAAACTAGGGTATTCAAAACCCTATCATTTGAGGTACAACTACAACTATCCTCAATCACATCACATACACAAATATCTGAGGCACGACCTCAACCGTTCTCAATCCAAGGAATGACTGCAGTCATCCTCCATAACCTTGGAATCAGGATGTCAACGATGTACACTCCCTTCACCCCTCATACTCAACAATATGCACTCCAAGTTTACCTTAGTAATACTCATTCTGCCATCCAACAAGTTCTAACACATGAATGGCTTTACAACACATGGCACTACATGATTAAGATTTTCACTTGATTAGTTAATGCCAAATGGGTGAATTCAGTCTACATCAAACAAGTGGACAAACAAACCCTAATTCATTTCTAGCAAGCATCATGAGACACATTTCTGATCACAACATCACATGGTATTATTTCATTGCCATCCATGAGACTATACTTGTCATCACATCATCACATGATATAAATCCTTATCACATTATCCCATGGTACCAACCCTTGTCAACATAAAGAGGATTACATATCCATAAGGGCTCAACACATGCCCAAGGGTCATTAAGACCATCACATCATTTCCTGCATGATCATCATTATCTTTCAACACCTTGAAGAAGGTTCAATGTACCATTACCATACATGTGATACACTGGTTCAACATAACATTGCATTGAAGAGCTATGATGTTCATGTGGTAGCATAAAAGAAGGCATCAATCATAAGGCTATGATAACCACTAGTTAACATTTAAGGATTACAACAAACATTTGAGAGAATATTCCTTCATCATATCACACAAGGAAGCTAAATATGATTAACCATCATTCCTTAATTGCATTAAGTTATGTTAAGCAAGATAGGTGGAATTATGTTACAAATCAACACCTCAAACTAAACCATAGGCTCATACACTTACTTAGGTAAAAGAACATCCTTCACATATAGTGTTTCCATCGATCATAGATGTTCATGGTAAAACATTACCATCAAATCCCATACTATCCTCAAGTATGGATTCATACATAACATAAGATTTAACCATCAGATTGTAGCATTAAACCAAAACCATATAATCTTAGGGTTCACCAATCATCAATTCATATAGATGCAAAACCAATGAATATTAGATAGGCAAAACCATCAGATTGCATTAACTTGAGGGAAAGGTAACACTACAAGCTCATGAACTTAAACCATCAATTCTAAATCATTAGAACCAAACCATCCGATCAGGTGCAACAAGCACAAAAAATTAAATCATGACTCACACATAAAACTATAGGCGATCGGAGGACAAGAGGGTACTATGAGGGAGGTCGACAAGAATACAAGAGTCATCCAAAGAGGATCAAGGAAAAAAAACCATTGGATCATGTGCCTTTGTCACCACCATTAGATCATGAGATGCCATAGGATTATACAACTAGAAGGGCCATCATTTGTTGACTTCTAAAGCACCATCAGTTGAGGACATCATCAAACCCATCAAATGTAATACAAGAAAAACCTTGAACCATATGCCTAAGAAAACCATCGAGTTATGACTTAGAAGGATCATTAAACATGACCTAGTCAAGTCATCAGTTGTGGGCACCAGGTACCATCGGATGTGGCATCCAGTTCCACCATCAGTTATGGCATCCAATTTCACCATCGGTTGTGTTATCCAGAGCTAACATAGGTTGTGGTATCCAAATCCACCTTAAGTTTTGGAATCTATATCCACCATAGGTTGAAATCATCAACCTTTGGAACCAGTGAACCCATCGACTTGAGGACCATTCATTAGAGAAACCATCGAGTGTACACCAGAAGATCCATCGATTGTTGACCCATTGGAACCATTGAATGTGGACCATTGAGTCTTGAACCAGGGAAGCCATTGGTTGTAAACTTTAGAAGGGCGGAACCCACTGGGACCATGGAGTGTGGTCAACATGTGAAAAAGCAAGCCACAAACACCATGTACAACCATCAGATTTGGGAGGGGAGGAAACCATCAAGTGCACCACTTGAAGGAGTACCAAAACCATTGTTTCTTGATCATATGAACATCCAAAACAAAAGATTAAGTCAAACCATCAATTTTCAACACAAAAGAGAGTTCAAACAAAAACTACATGCTTACCATCGGTTGGTACAAGGATCCAAGCCTTTGAGTTGCATCTCAAGAAGAAAATCGGCCCAAAAATCCTACAAATAAACCATCGTTTCATGGTAACTCAAGACCATTGGTTGGTGAAGAATCATAACCATCATTTCTTGAAGTAATATGGACTAAAATAGAAAATAATTCAAGCCATCAGATGGCACAAAAAGGTCAGACAAAACAATAGTAAGAACAAAACCACTGAGTTGCAACATGAGAAGGGAAATCGACTCAAAACCCTAAGAACCATCATTTGAGAGAGAAGGCCATCGTTTCCCACATGCAAGCTAGGATCAGGTCTTCCACTACAAAAGGAAGGTTGTGCATATGTCTTCTGGTTCATCTAATAATATAAACTACTCAAGAACCATCACTTAAGCTTGAACCCTAGGCAAAGATAGGATCTTTCTACTTAGAGCTACATTTTTAAGCAAGATCTAGTACATGAAAGCTAGGAATAAGCAATAGGATGAAGATGAAGCTCCCAACATCAAGGTAATCAAGGAAAGAAGGTAGAAACCCTTGCTTGAGCACTTCACTTAGCCAAGCTAGCTCCTTCTCGAAAAAGGAAGCAAACCCTAGGTCAAGGAAGCAAGAAAGAGGTGTTCTTCAAGCTATAACACAAGCTCCACCATGGAACACCATGGATCTAACAAAGAAGAGGAGAGAGAAAGGTAGGACATAAAAAATAGAGGAAAGGAGGGTTATCTTATGTAGGTCAAGAACAAGCTAAGGAAGCTCCACAAGCTCAAAGAGAGGGTAGATCCGAACATTAGGTGCACATGCAAGCAGATCGGACAAGCTCCTTCTCCACCATGGAACAAGAGGGACGATCCCTAAGAAAATAGGGTGGTATAGGTGTGTAAAGAACTCATTTGCATACAAGGAGGGAGGTATATAAAGCTATGTGTGAGAGAGAAGAGAAGGTTAAGGTGTCTAGCTATGATTGCCATGTGTCCATGGTCAAAAGAATCACTTCCATGCAAACCAACAGGTCCATCGGTAGTGGGAGTCATGAGAACCATCAAGTATAGACTCCCACATCATCCATCAACCTCCACCAGTAGGGGAACCATCGGATCATGACCCCTAGTTCACAAGGGTGAAAGCCCTAGCTCAACCATCAGTTTGCACCATTACTTGGTGATCTATCAAACCAAGGAGCTAAAAGAGTGAAAAACATCGAACCTCACACCTCTATGGACCATCATAGGATACCAAAACACTAGAAAAACCATTAGATCCCAACTCACAAGAAGAACCGTTGAATTCTAGAACTCAAGGTAGGCCATCTTTGAGAGGAAACCCTAAGATCAACCCTAGGTAGATGCGACCACAAAACCAGGGTATAAAAAGGTGCAACAAGGTACAACTAACTAAAAAATAATAAGAACAAATGTGACCAACAACAAGAATATGTAAAATTGCAAGAAAACCCCTAGATATGGGTAAACTGCATAAAAGTCCAAAATAAGCATATAAATGCATATCCTACTCAAATAGTGTCCAAACTAGACCAAACTTGAAACTTAGGCCTATCACATGATATCAAGGATCATCTTAGGGTTAGATTAAGGTTTTAAGCAATTAAGGTAAGAAAGCATGTTCAACCAAAAAGTGAGGTCAGGGGCCTTACAACCATAAACCCCTAACATGGATTTTGCCCCCGAAATCCAAGGCAAAAAAGATGGGTACCTCCAATGCACCTCATATACTAACCCCCACCAAGTTACTTACATCCCATGGTGATGTCACAAAACTCTCATAGAAACCATGTTATTCTCCCTCAACTCTTGTATGTGTCATCTTGGGTCAACATAGGAACCTCTTTATAAGAACGTTCTCATGCAACTCCACCTTCCCTATTTGTATCACTTGTTCTATACCAGGGTGACACTTCCTTAATAATGGAACATAGACATTTTTGTGCAAACTATACAACTCTAGTAGTAACTTTCAACTTGGAACTCTAGCTGCTTGTCCATAAATATTCTCATATGTTGTTGGATCAAAATGTCTTTCATTGTACTATGTTGTATCAACACATCACTTAGAAGATATACTTACTTGCTTTTACCAATAATGGATTTTCATGTGTCTCTTACCATATGTAACTTCACAAGGGGTCATGTTTGTGATCCTCTAGTGGTTGTTGTAGTAAGAAACTCAATCAATCAGGTGGATATCCCCTAACTATCAAGAATTGTAGGGCATATGTTCTTAGAAGATTCTCCAATCATCTGAATGGTTGAGAGACCACCTATCTATAGTGTAAGGCTATTTTGAACTTCCACTATGTACCTGCATGCCTCTAAGGTTTCTCCTTGGCTTGTTGATACCGTACCCTTGACTGTACTTGTGTCATGTCATGTTTCACATTTGGCTACCATTCATGTCCTCTAGATTATAATACTCATATTACTGTTAAATGCATTGAATGTGTCAAAAATGAGTCTCCCTAGATATATTATCACACTCAAATCATCAATTTATGGAATCATTATCTGGTAATGGATGCTCACTATCTTTTCACCTGTCCTATGGAAGCCATCATGCTCCTGTTGTACTACTCTGATCTAATGTCATGCATCATGGTATGTTCCACCTGTACTTCTTTTTCCTGATGTAGCAGTGTTGATTTGGCTTGTAGTTGTGTCCATGATCCTGCCAACTGAGATACTTCCAATAGTATATCCTCCTGGTGAAGCTATGTCAGTATGTCTTATTTCATGATACGCGGAAGAGCATAACTATGTCTCATCTACAAATGTTGACAAAGATGACTTCTTGGTTGACCATATATCATACTGACACGTATCCCAAACTATTCCTTGAAGTATTACAAAAGGTGATCTATCCTTCCCTTTGTTCTGGAAACAGTAACACTGGAACACTTGTTAATTTATCCTTCAACATCTAGAATGAATGTTGACACCAATGCTAACACCTATAATTCCATACAAGAAGGAACACCTTTCCTAGTCAACCTTGTTAGGGGTAAATCAACAACGCTAACGCTCTGAATGGATTTCCTATAGTGTCATATTAGGCTTAAAATGCTTCAGATCTCAGATAGTGTCTGGGGATGCTCCCATTCCAGCACTGTCTTTTCCATATTTGGATTTACACAACATCCTTAACAGATATATCACAACCCTGAGAAGATATTTTAGTCAACCTCAAACTCACTCTTGTTGATCTTGACACACAATTATCACTACTCCAACAATCTTAGGGATTACCAAAGATGTTGTCCATGTTTGTGACCATCTCTGAAGTACATTGAGATGTTATCAAACAAACTTTCCACAACTCATAAGGACGTGACCTGAGCACTCTATTCCTCAATCATCTAAAGCATCGCGGAATCATTCCTCTTCTTTCCCAAACAACACTTTAAGGATCTCCACATCAAACTCTCTCCTTATAAGGGAAAAGAAACACCAAGAAGTTCATTTAGTAAACATATTCGACTGACATACTACTGGTACACCCCGGATACTAGGACGCATCACCTTGGTATCAACTTCATGTTCTAAGAAGAGCTCACACCCTGGTCTCATCAGCTTCTCCACCATCACAACCAACTCAGAATGTATAGGAGAGTCTTCCTAACTCTTAGAAGGCTCAAAAAGCATAAACATCACAAAACATCATGATAATGGAACCATAGTACAAAACATCCATGAGTCACACTAAGGTATCCACCCCCAGGATTTCAGTGGATCCATGTGTACCAAGTGGCATAACATCCACTTGAAAGTTGCACCCCGAAAGGAAAGAATACAAGGGAAAACACACTTCCTACAACACAATAACAAAGCCCAGGGTTTACTATCAAGAGTTACTGGTTCTACCTTCATCATGTAAGTTACACTTTTTATGTATCATTTTGCCTTTTACATCTAGGTTTCTTGCCATCAACATAGGAATTATTAATATTGTTATACTTCATTGTTGTTTCTTGTTGACAATTTATCGTTATTATGTGAGTTTCCATTCATGTTATCTTGTTTCTTCCTCACATACCAAGGGGTACCTCATTATATTTCACATTTTCTCATTAACTATATTTACATGTCATGATAATTTTACCTTAACACTTTCTTACACACATAGGTTGGTCTATGTTTTACTCAGGTTCCACTTTATCCATATTTCATTGTTCTTATTTCTCTTCTCATATCACTTTTATCTCAGGAGTTATCTTCTTCTTACATGGATTTTATACCTTGAATCATTCCATTTGCACATATTTAACTTTCTTTTACTTCTTTGACTTCTATAATTATAGCTTCAAGAACTCCACTTTAGCGTATTTATATTCAAATATAGGTTTCATAGTGTCCAATCTTTTATTTTTAGTCACCAAACATTAGAGTTTTAACAATTCTCATGTGATTTTCATCTTTCTTTGGGGGTAAGATGAAGATATTTTCACCATTAATTCTTATTCATTATGCTCTTTATATTGTTTCAATCTGACTACTTGATCAGAATAATAAGGAAGTTAACAATCTAATTGTAATGACCTGTTTTCAAATTAGTCATCTAATTAGGGTTTACTTGGATGATTGTATGTTTAATTAAGTTGATCATTGTTTAAACCTTGATTAATGATGGTAGTTAAGTTTTTATGTTTTAAATACAACAAGAAGGTTTAATCATACTTTAATTCATATAATTCGGGTTAAGGTTTGGAAACCATAATTGGCCCAAATTAGGGTTTTGATGACATATGAATACAAAATTTGATAAGTATATATTGTCTCACTAAATGATTTTTATTATTTTATTTGTAACTCTGATTTAAATAAAATTTGGATATGATTTGTATATATAAAATTTCAACAGTATTGAAAAATATCATAATTTTTGAAGAATGTTCTGACATGTTTATCGGTCAAGTTTCAAACTCGACCGACCATATTTTCAGATTGATATTGCAGTGTAGTAATAGAAGTTTATTTTTTTTTGGTATATCCAATTGATCTCAAATTTTAACTGTATTTCATTAACTCTATTATAGAAACCTTATTAATTTTTTTTAATTTTTGTATGATTTTTGATCCCTACAAAGAGGGGTGTCGGTCCAGTTCTGTGAAGGACAAACTCGACCGACCACGCTGCTGACTACAATATAGTAGTGTAGTATTTGATTTTTATTATTTATTGGTAACTCCAAATGATCTAAAATTTTTACTGTATCTTAAAAACTCAATTTCAGATATTTTGTTAAAGTTTCATAATTTTTGGATGAGGTTTGAGTTATGAAACGTGTGGTTTCGGTCGAGTTTATAACTCAACCGACCAACCAATCTGAGCAAAATAAAAATACATTGAGGGGCTTGTTTGCAAATATTTTAAGCACCTCAATTCATCTATATCACTAATCTAACACACAAGGATATCTCATAACTCATCCTTACTATCAAAGAAATGATATTCTTGAGAGAGAGGAGAGCTAGGGTTTTGAGAAGAGAAAGTGGTGGAGATGTTGACCTAGGGTTTCTCTATCCAAGATATGATGAAATCAAGTATGTTTAGCTTCTTTGCATAGCATTTCATGGTGAATCTTGTCTCACATGTCAAGATTTCGTCCCTCCCCTGATTTGATTTGAAATCACATCAAATATCCCCCTCTCTCACTCTTTCTCTTCTGATCCCCATTTCTATGGTTTTCGAGTTGAGAGGAGAAAGAATTGGATTCTTTTGTGAGAGTTTGATTGGGTTTCCAAAAATTCAGAGGTTGACCTACGAATTTAAGGTGCTTGGCACCTAAGGTGAGTGTTTTCTCCCTCCTAAGCTTTGTATTCATGTTGAAATCCTAATTCTATCTGGTTAAAACAATCAGAAACCTTGTTTGTATATGTATGTGATTGGATTTGATTTGGGAAAGATATTGGAGGATCCAATTCTACTGATTTTGATTATTTCTATTTTATTGGAACTTTATTAGTTCCTGATATATTGATTGAGGATCCATGGATAATCTTATGGGTAGATTACTATGCTACTTCATGTGAATTTTGCCTAAAAATTAGCCTAATGGCCGATATGCTTGGAATTGAATTGACATGTATACAATCATATTTGAATTGTACTAGATTGTATTATACAAGTGTAATGTTGAATGTTAATGGAATTGAATGACCACATATCCTAATTAGGGTTTGTGTTGAGGAAGTGAATCAAATGAGTCAATTAATCAATATATACTTATGATTAATGAATGGAATAGGTGAAAATGAAAACTAGGGTTTCCATGTGTGTGAATAGCCCTAATGAACCTCTATGCATAATTATGAAATTACTTAGTGATATGGCTCTTTTTTTGTGTTGAACTAAGGACGAATTATCGAAAACCATAGATGTTTAGTATTAAGATGAGTATGAGTAATGAAGCTAGAACTTGTATATGATGTTGTAAATGTGATGAAATGTTGAATGTAAGTATTAATACTTCAATTGAATATGACGAGTCTTACTAATATCATCTAAGTCTAATGCATTTGTTTAAGTATAATAAAGAGTGATCATTGTTGATTATGGGAATCACATTAGAAGTTAATGACATGGTACACTTATCTAAATATAAGAAATGATATGAAGAAAAAATGTATTGATGGTGATGGCTAGTTAAAGATGAAACTAATGAAGTCATTATGATGAAGTCTTCAATCCTTTGATTTAATTACATGTGGCTCATGAGTTAAGACAAATTGAACGAAACATACTAAAGCTAGACTTTGATGGATATCAATGAAAAGAGAAGTATTTTATATCTAGTGAGTTAAAAATGATTGGTTCCAGTAATTTAATGAACATGACATGAGAGAGGTTGAGATTAATGAATATGAATTGAAGGAAAAAGATGAGAATTAGTAGATGAATTTAAGAAACAAACTCTAACCCTAAAATGTTGATCTAGATGGTGCTAATGAATGACAATCTCAAATGAGGGATTAAGGAATGTACATAATTGTAGTTTAATTCAATTAAAAGATGACGTTCAAGCATTTGAATTGATTTACAAGAATGTGTTCTTGTATTGTGATTGTTTGATAGAATACTTGTACTATGAGAATGAACAATTTTGAGGGAATTCAAATGATAATAAAAATGTGTTGATTAGTAAACCCATATGAAGAATGTGAAATAAAAGAAGAAGAGAACTAAGTCTGTTATGCATGTCTATGCATGAAATTATTGGAATCTATTCAGATTGGATGGAAGAGGCGTATGTTGTATTATAAATCTATTCTGAGTATGAGGAATGATACATGATATCTATATGCTTTTACTATTTCTAGTTTTAATGCCTCTACTAATATTTGTTCAGAACTGTGATATACAATGAGCTGATAAGATTTATGTTGAAATTGAATTTAATATGCACTCCTTACATTTAGAAACCCTGATAAGGGTAAATATTGCATTATGAGATTATGTCTAGGGCTGAAAGCCCACTGATGATGATAAAACCCTAATGGGGTAAATGATGGACAATAAGATTATGTCTTGGGCTGAAGGCCCACTGTTGATGATTGCTATGAGATGAAGTAGAAGATAGAAATAGTCATATGTGTTTCAATATACAGATTTATTATGCTTCTTGCTTTAATCATTGTCCTTAATGATAAACTTGATCTGTTTCATGTTATTCTAGTTACACGAGAATACACAGATATGATATATGATGTTTTGAATTCTTGTAAGATGAGTAAAAGAGATTAATAATAAGTGAAATGATGGAAAATCTAGTTAGATGCCCTGAACACTGTTAGTTTCCCCCAAGGACCACACTAGGGAAACAAAACAGATCTCCTTGTAGTAATCGATGAATTATGAGAAGGATTTCCAGAGTGCAGATTAGGACCTCAAAGGTTAGACCACCAGGATTTAGGAGTGAGTCATCTGGAGTGGCTTTGGCCCTAAATCCTTGCTGTGAAAGTCTATGTCCAGATGGAATAGACTTTGTTGAAATGAAATATGTGATATACTATTTTGCTGGTTCCTATCTCGTGTACCCGAGATGAGGACGTGAGCCTCTTTAGGCAACCCTGAGGTGGCCAGGGTCTGTTCTTGATCTCTTAGGGTGGCCGACTAAACCCTAAGATAGTGATGGTGAATCGTGGACACGAGAATCAGGCGTGGCGACTTCAACTTGGTGAGGTACAAGCCAAGTAGTTTCAAGGCAGATGAATAAAAGATGATAAGCCATGTAGAACATGATTTGAATGATTATTACATTCCTTGTACTTCTAGTTGATTATTTGTCATTATTGATTAAGCTTCATGTTGTGGAAAATAATCATGTTGCTATGGATAGTTTCTATTTCATATTATGATCTGTCATGCTGACAAGTTATAAATGTTGGGATTTATATCCATTATGAATATGAGTTGGATTTCTTGCTATTTGATAGTATTGTTTGGTAGATATGTATTATGTGTACTTCAACTTCAGGACTGTAGGATGTGTTCCTGGTCTCGGTGGTGGAGTGTCACAAAGTTAATGTTATTGTTATGTATTGATTCAAAATGCTTAGAACTTGACTTATTACTCATGCATTAGGATTCTTAATCTGAACTAAGAAGTATCTGTTGATTTGTTCATAGACATGCTTTAAAAGATGTTCATTAGGGTTTATATTATCTCATTAGGATATTCCAACGTTTACTTGCATTATTGTCTTATATTTATCTTAATGATGTCATTTTCCAGATTATGATCCATTATCTGAACATTAGGTTCCATATCCTTTTTATGCACATAATAACCCTAGGTTACATCATTAACCTAGATTAGGGTTTTAAACCATGTATTAATATTCATCTTCATATAACATGGATTTTGTTCATCTTTCTGATCTCATAATTAAAATTGAGGTTCAATATACTGATATAAGCTTACTCTGTGAATTTCATCATTTATTGACCATGTATGCATTATTGGATTTTATTAGGGTTATCAGCCCTAATTAGACATATTAATAGAATTACATAATTTTATACATCAACATGACCATATCTAAGATCATATGCATTCTATACATAATTATGGACTTACTGATATTTTCCCATGATTTTATGTCATCATTTGCTATTTATTATCCATTAAACTAGCAATACACATCTTACATGATATCACTATTATTAGTGCAGAAAAAGACTGATATTCTGCTTCCATATAGTTCTACACATTTTTCTGAGCATTTCGGTACCTTGTTTGTATTTTTCTGATAATCGAGGAAATTTCTACAAATTATTCGAGAACTGGATATTTACTGAATGGTTTACCTTTTTGGGCCAATCCGGGTCTGACACGTGGCCACTAGGGCTGCGGCTCCTTCACTTGGTTGGACCGGCGGTTCACATTTGGTTTGCGATTGGTCCAAAGCAACAGACCCGGTCCTCCTTTCTTCTGTTCTTCCTCCATTTCGCGACGCTTGAGTGCGTCATCTACTGGAACAACGGGCGCCGTCGTGGCCACAACGAGCAGCCTTGATCGTTGGTGAGGTTTCGGCAGAGCTCCTCTGTGTACGACTCCTGCTTCCTGGGCTCCTGCGTGAGAACTAGGTTCTCTACAAAATGCAGCGCTGCCACCGGAGGGTCTCCTCCGGCATCTAAAACCTCAGCCACCGACTTCGTCTTCACGCAGACCTTCCCGTGAGAGTGAGTTCACTGCCGTCGTGCTTGAACTCACTAGCGAGCAAGCAGGCGAGTAGGTGATGCGGCCTCCTCCTCACTCGACACATCATGCCCAGGACCCGATAACTTATTCACGTTGACCTGGAATGGAGCCGCCGCCGTTGGGCTTGTGTGCTCCGGCATCGGATTAGCGATGCATTGGTCCGCGCCTCGTTCACATCAGTGTGGTCTCTCAGTTTCTACAGAGCATGCCGCCATTGCAGCCAAATCTCCAATGGGAGATCCACACTTTTGGCCTGCTACCTCAGGCGATGCTTCAGGTGATGCTCCATGCTCACTGGATTTGAAAAAGGCTTTTGCAGGTCTGCTTTTACCCGGTGGTCGTCTGTAGTAGATAATGGGGGGGAGATTTTGAGGAAGTAGGCGATCTCCCTTATCCATCCGGAAGGAGGCCTCAATCGGGAGTCTTTTAGCATCACAAAAGATGATAGATCTAACCACATTGCCAACACATCCAACTAACCCGCAAACTCCTCCAACCATCAAGACTTGGTGCTAAATCTATCTGCCCCGCTCCTTACGGATCTAGGAGGCAAAGACTGGTCCATCAGATCGTAATCCAAGGCTGATTGATGTGAAATATGAATTAACACCCACTACCTAGCTAAAAGACGGGGGAGCTAGTCACATTATGTATCTAGCTGCAAACTTAGGTCTTAGATTAATGAATCTCAATCATTTGGTCGTAATTCAACTTTGTAATATCTTTCAAATGGCTCATACAAATACCACAAAATTTTAGATCTCAATGCGTAATCATGTATCCTAACGCTCAAACCTATTTCATACCAAATATCTATTATCTGGCCATGTGAATAAATCTTTTAGATGACCTTATAAATAGATTCACAAATTCAAATTAATTCAAGTATTCATCATATTTTGACCCCGAAAATCCAAAAACACTTCTTATGGTACTAATACACCTCTTGGATCATCAATTGGCCACTAGAGTTTGTTGTAACAATAAGCAAAAATCGTGACCTCATAAGTACCCAAACATTTAATAAGAAGCTATTCTTTATAATTGAACTTAAATACGTTTCATAATCATCAAATGTATCTGTAATCACACCTTTTTGGTGAAAGGAATTTACAATTGACTAATCAATTCCTAAATTAGAGTTCAACCAAAACCACAACATTCATAGTCTTCAAATGTTATATTGGGCATCAAAACCTATAAAAAAAATCTGGGTTATCACATTCACCCCACCTTAAAAGGAATTTTGCCCTCAAAATTCAGCTAATGTCATACTTAAGTGGTAATCATAAAGTCTAACTTCATATTGGTTGCCACTTCTAGGTTTCAAAGTTGACAAAGTTCTACATGCACCCTGGGTGGTGATTCTCATATATATAGCATTTAGGGTGTACCCACCCTACTTTATATAGACGGAAGCATCATTCACATAGTTCATTTATAACTTGACATTCTAGCATTTAGGATTTTCAAGTCTTGTTACCCTAGTATTAAGGAATTTGTTTACACATGTAGAGTTGAGAAGGTATCACTAAGGGTTTCGTCTTTCAACCCATTGAACCATGCAAAGTGGCATCAAGTGTTCCTTTCGTTTGTTACCAAAATCATCACATTTGACATCATTAAAATGTATTTATGATCAACATCTTACTTAGATGTCATCATTATAGAAGATCTTACTTTACATGCTTGAATATAGAGTTTCACCCTAAGGTGTGAGATTTATAATCAAGCTAGAATCTTAGTGTTGTAAGATTGAGTTTAGGAACTTTACTTTGTGATCATGACTCAATGATCCACATATATCTCTATTTCAAGCTCAAAATTTCAAATTTATATATTTCATGTATGTAATGAAGGGAAAAAGGATATACTAAGTCAATCTTATCATAATTTTAAAATTGGATATTACATGTACACATAGGAAGGGAATATAGCATAGGCCAAACTTCTATGAGTGACTCCTCATATATACATCATCTATCTAGCTCAAGTGAGGTTTCTAGCATCATATATTAAGAAAGAGAAGAAGAAGAAGAAGAAGAAGAAGAAGAAGAAGAAGGGACAACATGTGTGAGTATCTTATGCACAAAGCATTTTACTCCAAGAACTTTCATTTCATATATCACCTCACTTGCAGCTAATGACGAGCATCATCGACTCACCCAAATTAGTCAAAGAATTGACTTTTTCATATGGGTCATTTACCCATCCTTTTATTTTACCCAATTCTTACATATAGATTTGAATCATGCATAAGGACTCAACTCAACACTCAAGAGTAATCTAGTGTAGGACATTTTTTTTTAACATATATCTCATATGTTGGAGGCTAGGTCCTATGACCTTCTCCCTGTGGGTCTTACTCTCTCTAGAGTTCACCACATATCTCATCCTACCACTAGACATCCTCCTTGTATATGAGCTTGAGGCTCATGCACACTCATCTCTATCTTATCTTATCTTATCTTATCTTATCTTAAGTAGGAAAAAGGGAATGTACTTTCATCATCCAGATTTTGCTTAAATTCTCCAAAATTGGATTCAACTAATATACAACTTAAACATGTATAAGGAGACTTATACCATCAGAGATCAAACTTAGATACGACTTCACATGCTTATTTCAACAGTCATTCTATCATCTGCTCTATGTATCACATATCTTGATAAGGCTCTAGACATCTAATCTAGACTACTCTCTCTTCTAGACTGATGTCACTCCCTTTCACTTAGATTGCATGAACACTAACTACTCTCCAGTGTGAGGGACACATTTTTATATTTACATATATATAATAAAATATTATATAGTTTTTGTCCGAGAAAGAAGACGTCAGAGAAAACACTCGAGACTCGAGCCGATTGGAAAACAAAACCAAATCAGCAAAACCGAGTGTCCCACACACAGTAGATAGTCTAGTGTCATGTAACCTAGTGAAATGGTGAGAACATGGTGTAGATTAGTGTAGCTACCCAATACATATGAGCTCTATATGTAAAAGGTTTCTCACACTTATCTAAACCTAGTTCTCGAACATCTAGGTTCTAACTTAGAAGCTAAGTCAAACCTTATTCCTATAGAACAGCTTACGAAGTTTCTACGGTTTAAAGTGAAAGGTGAGATTTAGGTTTATTGTTTCATGGTGAGCAATTGTTAGGTGTAGCTATTGTTCATGTTCTGATACCAACTGTGACGTCCCCGGATTTTGATTTCTCCAAACCCTATTGGGAATGGGATGTCAGAATCCGAAAACATCATCCAATCATATCAGAAAGCGACGCGGAAGCATAATGCGCATACATGAACATACAACCATAACATTCTCAACATTCAACATGTAAACTTATACAACATGAATTTATTACACAATGGTTTACAATTACATATTGAATGAAAGTTCTACAATCTAAGGACATGTATGCTAAACTAGGATCTACACAATAGGTACAACCTGAATAGCTGCTCACTCCCATCTTTTTCTTCCCATGCTATCTCTGAACCTAAAACATACGTGAAACAGCGAATCAACACACAAGGTGTTGTGCACGTGGGTAGAAAGATACATACTAATATGCTTGCATAATTGAAATAATCTTGATAAAGAAAGAGTAAAAGAAAACATTATTTAAAGCGATAATCAGGTAAACACATTTTTAGATGCCTTTTGATGCGTTTGTACTACAAAGTGGTGTCACACTTCATTTTTCCCCGCCCCTTGGGCTATGGGGACCGAGTGTCGACCTTATCTTCAGAGGGGAGAGAGAGGGATGTCGCACTTCATTTTTCCCCGCCCCTTGGGCTATGGGGACCGAGTGCCGACCTTATATTTAGAGGAAGAGAGAGAGAGAGTATTGAGGTAGAGAGAGAGAGCATATATCCACTCAGTAGCTACAAACCATCTATATTCTTTTATGTTCTGTAATGTTTTGCGGAGCATATACTACTAATACACATCCAAGAAATTATATGCAAACACAAGCATCCAAAGTACATCATATCATTATGCATTCATGAAAACTAGTCTTATACTTAATAAATCCCACGTACCTGAGTTCAGATATTTCTAACAGATCCATGATCATCTAGAAGTCTGGTCTACACCTGATTAATAACAAAATCATATACTAGCATTAGATTCTCATCATCTTAACCCTAGTTGTGTTCATTAGGGTTTATATTATCTCATTAGGATATTCCAACGTTTACTTGCATTATTGTCTTATATTTATCTTAATGATGTCATTTTCCAGATTATGATCCATTATCTGAACATTAGGTTCCATATCCTTTTTATGCACAAAATAACCCTAGGTTACATCATTAACCTAGATTAGGGTTTTAAACCATGTATTAATATTCATCTTCATATAACATGGATTTTGTTCATCTTTCTGATCTCATAATTAAAATTGAGGTTCAATATACTGATATAAGCTTACTCTGTGAATTTCATCATTTATTGACCATGTATGCATTATTGGATTTTATTAGGGTTATCAGCCCTAATTAGACATATTAATAGAATTACATAATTTTATACATCAACATGACCATATCTAAGATCATATGCATTCTATACATAATTATGGACTTACTGATATTTTCCCATGATTTTATGTCATCATTTGCTATTTATTATCCATTAAACTAGCAATACACATCTTACATGATATCACTATTATTAGTGCAGAAAAAGACTGATATTCTGCTTCCATATAGTTCTACACATTTTTCTGAGCATTTCGGTACCTTGTTTGTATTTTTCTGATAATCGAGGAAATTTCTACGAATTATTTGAGAACTGGATATTTACTGAATGGTTTACCTTTTTGGGCCAATCCGGGTCTGACACATGGCCACTAGGGCTGCGGCTCCTTCACTTGGTTGGACCGGCGGTTCACATTTGGTTTGGGATTGGTCCAAAGCAACAGACCCGGTCCTCCTTTCTTCTGTTCTTCCTCCATTTCGCGACGCTTGAGTGCGTCATCTACTGGAACAACGGGCGCCGTCGTGGCCACAACGAGCAGCCTTGATCGTTGGTGACGTTTTGGCAGAGCTCCTCTGTGTACGACTCCTGCTGCCTGGGCTCCTGCGTGAGAACTAGGTTCTCTACAAAATGCAGCGCTGCCACCGGAGGGTCTCCTCCGGCATCTAAAACCTCAGCCACCGACTTCGTCTTCACGCAGACCTTCCCGTGAGAGTGAGTTCACTGCCGTCGTGCTTGAACTCACTAGCGAGCAAGCAGGCGAGTAGGTGATGCGGCCTCCTCCTCACTCGACACATCATGCCCAGGACCCGATAACTTATTCACGTTGACCTGGAATGGAGCCGCCGCCGTTGGGCTTGTGTGCTCCGGCATCGGATTAGCGATGCATTGGTCCGCGCCTCGTTCACATCAGTGTGGTCTCTCAGTTTCTACAGAGCATGCCGCCATTGCAGCCAAATCTCCAATGGGAGATCCACACTTTTGGCCTGCTACCTCAGGCGATGCTTCAGGTGATGCTCCATGCTCACTGGATTTGAAAAAGGCTTTTGCAGGTCTTCTTTTACCCGGTGGTCGTCTGTAGTAGATAATGGGGGGGGGAGATTTTGAGGAAGTAGGCGATCTCCCTTATCCATCCGGAAGGAGGCCTCAATCGGGAGTCTTTTAGCATCACAAAAGATGATAGATCTAACCACATTGCCAACACATCCAACTAACCCGCAAACTCCTCCAACCATCAAGACTTGGTGCTAAATCTATCTGCCCCGCTCCTTACGGATCTAGGAGGCAAAGACTGGTCCATCAGATCGTAATCCAAGGCTGATTGATGTGAAATATGAATTAACACCCACTACCTAGCTAAAAGACGGGGGAGCTAGTCACATTATGTATCTAGCTGCAAACTTAGGTCTTAGATTAATGAATCTCAATCATTTGGTCGTAATTCAACTTTGTAATATCTTTCAAATGGCTCATACAAATACCACAAAATTTTAGATCTCAATGCGTAATCATGTATCCTAACGCTCAAACCTATTTCATACCAAATATCTATTATCTGGCCATGTGAATAAATCTTTTAGATGACCTTATAAATAGATTCACAAATTCAAATTAATTCAAGTATTCATCATATTTTGACCCCGAAAATCCAAAAACACTTCTTATGGTACTAATACACCTCTTGGATCATCAATTGGCCACTGGAGTTTGTTGTAACAATAAGCAAAAATCGTGACCTCATAAGTACCCAAACATTTAATAAGAAGCTATTCTTTATAATTGAACTTAAATACGTTTCATAATCATCAAATGTATCTGTAATCACACCTTTTTGGTGAAAGGAATTTACAATTGACTAATCAATTCCTAAATTAGAGTTCAACCAAAACCACAACATTCATAGTCTTCAAATGTTATATTGGGCATCAAAACCTATAAAAAAAATCTGGGTTATCACATTCACCCCACCTTAAAAGGAATTTTGCCCTCAAAATTCAGCTAATGTCATACTTAAGTGGTAATCATAAAGTCTAACTTCATATTGGTTGCCACTTCTAGGTTTCAAAGTTGACAAAGTTCTACATGCACCCTGGGTGGTGATTCTCATATATATAGCATTTAGGGTGTACCCACCCTACTTTATATAGACGGAAGCATCATTCACATAGTTCATTTATAACTTGACATTCTAGCATTTAGGATTTTCAAGTCTTGTTACCCTAGTATTAAGGAATTTGTTTACACATGTAGAGTTGAGAAGGTATCACTAAGGGTTTCGTCTTTCAACCCATTGAACCATGCAAAGTGGCATCAAGTGTTCCTTTCGTTTGTTACCAAAATCGTCACATTTGACATCATTAAAATGTATTTATGATCAACATCTTACTTAGATGTCATCATTATAGAAGATCTTACTTTACATGCTTGAATATAGAGTTTCACCCTAAGGTGTGAGATTTATAATCAAGCTAGAATCTTAGTGTTGTAAGATTGAGTTTAGGAACTTTACTTTGTGATCATGACTCAATGATCCACATATATCTCTATTTCAAGCTCAAAATTTCAAATTTATATATTTCATGTATGTAATGAAGGGAAAAAGGATATACTAAGTCAATCTTATCATAATTTTAAAATTGGATATTACATGTACACATAGGAAGGGAATATAGCATAGGCCAAACTTCTATGAGTGACTCCTCATATATACATCATCTATCTAGCTCAAGTGAGGTTTCTAGCATCATATATTAAGAAAAAGAAGAAGAAGAAGAAGAAGAAGGGACAACATGTGTGAGTATCTTATGCACAAAGCATTTTACTCCAAGAACTTTCATTTCATATATCACCTCACTTGCAGCTAATGACGAGCATCATCGACTCACCCAAATTAGTCAAAGAATTGACTTTTTCATATGGGTCATTTACCCATCCTTTTATTTTACCCAATTCTTACATATAGATTTGAATCATGCATAAGGACTCAACTCAACACTCAAGAGTAATCTAGTGTAGGACATTTTTTTTAACATATATCTCATATGTTGGAGGCTAGGTCCTATGACCTTCTCCCTGTGGGTCTTACTCTCTCTAGAGTTCACCACATATCTCATCCTACCACTAGACATCCTCCTTGTATATGAGCTTGAGGCTCATGCACACTCATCTCTATCTTATCTTAGCTTATCTTAAGTAGGAAAAAGGGAATGTACTTTCATCATCCAGATTTTGCTTAAATTCTCCAAAATTGGATTCAACTAATATACAACTTAAACATGTATAAGGAGACTTATACCATCAGAGATCAAACTTAGATACGACTTCACATGCTTATTTCAACAGTCATTCTATCATCTGCTCTATGTATCACATATCTTGATAAGGCTCTATACATCTAATCTAGACTACTCTCTCTTCTAGACTGATGTCACTCCCTTTCACTTAGATTGCATGAACACTAACTACTCTCCAGTGTGAGGGACACATTTTTATATTTACATATATATAATAAAATATTATATAGTTTTTTCTCCGAGAAAGAAGACGTCAGAGAAAACACTCGAGACTCGAGCCGATTGGAAAACAAAACCAAATCAGCAAAACCGAGTGTCCCACACACAGTAGATAGTCTAGTGTCATGTAACCTAGTGAAATGGTGAGAACATGGTGTAGATTAGTGTAGCTACCCAATACATATGAGCTCTATATGTAAAAGGTTTCTCACACTTATCTAAACCTAGTTCTCGAACATCTAGGTTCTAACTTAGAAGCTAAGTCAAACCTTATTCCTATAGAACAGCTTACTAAGTTTCTACGGTTTAAAGTGAAAGGTGAGATTTAGGTTTATTGTTTCATGGTGAGCAATTGTTAGGTGTAGCTATTGTTCATGCTCTGATACCAACTGTGACGTCCCCGGATTTTGATTTCTCCAAACCCTATTGGGAATGGGATGTCAGAATCCGAAAACATCATCCAATCATATCAGAAAGCGACACAGAAGCATAATGCGCATACATGAACATACAACCATAACATTCTCAACATTCAACATGTAAATTTATACAACATGAATTTATTACACAATGGTTTACAATTACATATTGAATGAAAGTTCTACAATCTAAGGACATGTATGCTAAACTAGGATCTACACAATAGGTACAACCTGAATAGCTGCTCACTCCCATCTTTTTCTTCCCATGCTATCTCTGAACCTAAAACATACGTGAAACAGCGAATCAACACACAAGGTGTTGTGCACGTGGGTAGAAAGATACATACTAATATGCTTGCATAATTGAAATAATCTTGAGAAAGAAAGAGTAAAAGAAAACATTATTTAAAGCGATAATCAGGTAAACACATTTTTAGATGCCTTTTGATGCGTTTGTACTACAAAGTGGTGTCACACTTCATTTTTCCCCGCCCCTTGGGCTATGGGGACCGAGTGTCGACCTTATCTTCAGAGGGGAGAGAGAGGGATGTCGCACTTCATTTTTCCCCGCCCCTTGGGCTATGGGGACCGAGTGCCGACCTTATATTTAGAGGAAGAGAGAGAGAGAGTATTGAGGTAGAGAGAGAGAGCATATATCCACTCAGTAGCTACAAACCATCTATATTCTTTTATGTTCTGTAATGTTTTGCGGAGCATATACTACTAATACACATCCAAGAAATTATATGCAAACACAAGCATCCAAAGTACATCATATCATTATGCATTCATGAAAACTAGTCTTATACTTAATAAATCCCACGTACCTGAGTTCAGAGATTTCTAACAGATCCATGATCATCTAGAAGTCTGGTCTACACCTGATTAATAACAAAATCATATACTAGCATTAGATTCTCATCATCTTAACCCTAGTTGTGTTCATTAGGGTTTATATTATCTCATTAGGATATTCCAACGTTTACTTGCATTATTGTCTTATATTTATCTTAATGATGTCATTTTCCAGATTATGATCCATTATCTGAACATTAGGTTCCATATCCTTTTTATGCACATAATAACCCTAGGTTACATCATTAACCTAGATTAGGGTTTTAAACCATGTATTAATATTCATCTTCATATAACATGGATTTTGTTCATCTTTCTGATCTCATAATTAAAATTGAGGTTCAATATACTGATATAAGCTTACTCTGTGAATTTCATCATTTATTGACCATGTATGCATTATTGGATTTTATTAGGGTTATCAGCCCTAATTAGACATATTAATAGAATTACATAATTTTATACATCAACATGACCATATCTAAGATCATATGCATTCTATACATAATTATGGACTTACTGATATTTTCCCATGATTTTATGTCATCATTTGCTATTTATTATCCATTAAACTAGCAATACACATCTTACATGATATCACTATTATTAGTGCAGAAAAAGACTGATATTCTGCTTCCATATAGTTCTACACATTTTTCTGAGCATTTCAGTACCTTGTTTGTATTTTTCTGATAATCGAGGAAATTTCTACGAATTATTCGAGAACTGGATATTTACTGAATGGTTTACCTTTTTGGGCCAATCCGGGTCTGACACGTGGCCACTAGGGCTGCGGCTCCTTCACTTGGTTGGACCGGCGGTTCACATTTGGTTTGGGATTGGTCCAAAGCAACAGACCCGGTCCTCCTTTCTTCTGTTCTTCCTCCATTTCGCGACGCTTGAGTGCGTCATCTACTGGAACAACGGGCGCCGTCGTGGCCACAACGAGCAGCCTTGATCGTTGGTGAGGTTTCGGCAGAGCTCCTCTGTGTACGACTCCTGCTGCCTGGGCTCCTGCGTGAGAACTAGGTGCTCTACAAAATGCAGCGCTGCCACCGGAGGGTCTCCTCCGGCATCTAAAACCTCAGCCACCGACTTCGTCTTCACGCAGACCTTCCCGTGAGAGTGAGTTCACTGCCGTCGTGCTTGAACTCACTAGCGAGCAAGCAGGCGAGTAGGTGATGCGGCCTCCTCCTCACTTGACACATCATGCCCAGGACCCGATAACTTATTCACGTTGACCTGGAATGGAGCCGCCGCCGTTGGGCTTGTGTGCTCCGGCATCGGATTAGCGATGCATTGGTCCGCGCCTCGTTCACATCAGTGTGGTCTCTCAGTTTCTACAGAGCATGCCGCCATTGCAGCCAAATCTCCAATGGGAGATCCACACTTTTGGCCTGCTACCTCAGGCGATGCTTCAGGTGATGCTCCACGCTCACTGGATTTGAAAAAGGCTTTTGCAGGTCTGCTTTTACCCGGTGGTCGTCTGTAGTAGATAATGGGGGGAGATTTTGAGGAAGTAGGCGATCTCCCTTATCCATCCGGAAGGAGGCCTCAATCGGGAGTCTTTTAGCATCACAAAAGATGATAGATCTAACCACATTGCCAACACATCCAACTAACCCGCAAACTCCTCCAACCATCAAGACTTGGTGCTAAATCTATCTGCCCCGCTCCTTACGGATCTAGGAGGCAAAGACTGGTCCATCAGATCGTAATCCAAGGCTGATTGATGTGAAATATGAATTAACACCCACTACCTAGCTAAAAGACGGGGGAGCTAGTCACATTATGTATCTAGCTGCAAACTTAGGTCTTAGATTAATGAATCTCAATCATTTGGTCGTAATTCAACTTTGTAATATCTTTCAAATGGCTCATACAAATACCACAAAATTTTAGATCTCAATGCGTAATCATGTATCCTAACGCTCAAACCTATTTCATACCAAATATCTATTATCTGGCCATGTGAATAAATCTTTTAGATGACCTTATAAATAGATTCACAAATTCAAATTAATTCAAGTATTCATCATATTTTGACCCCGAAAATCCAAAAACACTTCTTATGGTACTAATACACCTCTTGGATCATCAATTGGCCACTGGAGTTTGTTGTAACAATAAGCAAAAATCGTGACCTCATAAGTACCCAAACATTTAATAAGAAGCTATTCTTTATAATTGAACTTAAATACGTTTCATAATCATCAAATGTATCTGTAATCACACCTTTTTGGTGAAAGGAATTTACAATTGACTAATCAATTCCTAAATTAGAGTTCAACCAAAACCACAACATTCATAGTCTTCAAATGTTATATTGGGCATCAAAACCTATAAAAAAAATCTGGGTTATCACAGCCACATTATAGTTTGCATGAACTAAATTCATCCAACAGTTTATTTAAAGCAACCGGTAAAACATTCGGGAATCGTCGTGAAACTAGAACGGTTATTCATAAGCGTAACCACATACTTGATTTGATGAGTCATGTAGATTATTGAACATATACTTCATGTATATACAAACAAGCCAATCAACAGATCCAAGCAAGTAATTCAATCATCACATAAATCCTGAAAAGAATATGTACTCTATTTATTACACACTTTATCAAGAATATACTTAATTAACTTGGATTCTCTTTCTAGGGTTTCTAATCCAAATTAAGGTTTCATTAATATTCATTAGGGTTTCTTAGATCAATTTCTCAAACTTTATCCCCTTTTGGGTTAACAAACCCTAAAATACTCTTTTCCATTTATATGAACCTTAATTGCTCAACTATCCATTTTAATAGTCTTTTATATCCAAATTTACTTAGGATCATCATATCCGTATTTATTTATGGATTTGAACAATTAAAACATTTAAAAGACATATTCTCTTAAATTAGGGTTTTTAAGCTCATTAATGCATAATCATGCATGAAACCCTAAATTAAGCCAATTATAAAAAGATCATCTTTTTAGATCCTATTTTCACTTTTATTAACCACATGTTAATATTGGCTTGAATTATCCAATGAACAACATTAAATCCATCTATAATCAAAACTAAGGGTTTTTCATTAATTAAATCATTAAAGATGATAACTTTATGTACTTTTCACATTTCAAGCATATTTATGCATATAAACTCCAAATTAGATTAAACCCTATTAAATACTTTATTCATTCCAAAATAGGGTTTCTTAACCTTTAATTCATTAAAGATGATAATTTGCACTACATTTCGAACTATGATCATATTCAGGCTATAAAACTATTTTTATTGGATTCCTTGTATTCTTCTGATCAAAATTCATGTATTATATGTTCTCATCGGAGCTACCAATTAGGAGTTATGATTTTTGTAATAAATCACTTACCACATCCAATAGCAAGCCACCACGTGCCTCCTTCCATGCAACCTATGCGCCTAAACTGGAATCATAACTGAATTATGAACTTGCCCCCACGTAAGTGGGCTGTTTCTTCAGCCCACGGAGGGGCGTTTCTGTCCAATGCCCTTTCCATCTTCAACCTGGCGCAACGCGACCTGCGGCCGCCCTAGCCACCCATGGCACAGTTTCATCATCCTCCCTGGACCTCGAGGGCCCTCAGCAACGGTCCCCCTACCTCCGACGTCCACCTCCACACCTGCCCAAGCTCCGATTGGTGGCCTGGAGGGTCGGGTGCAGGAGTACAGGTCATGCGACCTGCGGTCGCACTGTAGTCCTCCAGTAGAGTTTGTACCAAGACGACAACGAGGTGGTGATGCCCGATCCTTCCCAGGTGTTCGTGGGACCTTATAGCTTCCAACAGGATCACCAAAACAACCTTCGCTGCTCCAAGGATAGGTCTACACCCTCGCTAGGGTTTACACGTAAGGAAGACAATGGAAGAGAGAGAAGAATCATTGGGATTGTCTAGATCTCGCTCCAGGGGTCTACCCCTTTTATAGGGTGGAGTATGAAGCCCTAAGGTGTGCCTCATGAGGACTCAAGTCCCACTCTCGAAAGGAAATACACTTTCCTTGGTTGTGAAGCAACCATCTCTCTCTCATTCTTCATTAACTTCTATTTCCTTGATATTCCTTGTTGCATGGATATTTAGGAATTCGATTTTCCTCTTTCTTATCCTCTTTATTCTTACTCTTTAATCCATTAGAATGAATTTCTATTTTCTTTTAATAGAAATTTCTTCCTTTTTCATAATGCCACCAAAACCTTAATAAAGTATCATATTATCTTTTATTATGCAAATTGGTATTTTCTCTTTCCTCTTCCTTCATTGGGGCTCTTGTACCCCCAAGAAACTTTATGATTTCGAAATTCTCTTTATTGGATACTTATTATCCTTCTAGATGCATCATTATACATTATTTCACATTATCTTGTTTATTTCTCATTTAAGCATCTCTTTTTGAGGATTTCTTTTTATTTCTCTTTTATTTTCCTTATTGGCATTCCTTTTAATATTAGCATCCTCATGGTTACGAAATTTCCCCAAGAAAACACATTTATACTTCTTTCCACTCATTTTCCACATTTTATCATTATTTTCCAATTTCTTTCTTCATAAAGAAATACTTAATTAATCTTTTCTTTTCTTATTACTTTCTTTTTGCAACCTCGGACTCCTTGGTACCCAAGGAACCCAAGAGGCACGAAATCCTCTTTGGATTTGCCTTCTAGAGGTTTCCACATATTTCTTTTCTTAAAAATTAATTATCCATTTACTAATTATATTTCATTGTTATTTGGGCCCAATAGCCAATAAAGCCCACAACACAAGCATCAAGGCTATTGTAAACAAAATCTATTTATTTGAAACACATTATATCATCATTGGTCCTAATATCTTTAATATGAGAAATTTCATTTCTCACCAAATGAACCCAAAATTTGGGGTTATAACATCCTTCCCCTCTTATAGGAATTTTGTCCTCAAAATTCTATCAAGCAAACAAACAATTCAGGATAAGACTTTTCCATGTCCATCATTGGCCCCTATGTGGCTTTACCGTACTCATGGCGCATCCAAAGAACCTTTATCATCACATATTCTTTTCTCTGAGTTCTTTCATCCTGGCGTCTATAAACTACACAGGTGACTCAGGCCATTTCAGCCTCCCTTGGGGCTCACTAGGTCACATGGTCGGGGTACCTCACATAGTGCTCTAAATTGGACACATGGAAAACATCCCACATTACTTTATCCTGAGGGGTAGGGTCAAAACCTAACCATCTCCACCCATCCATCTCTAATGGACCCATGTATCGGGAACTCAACTTTCTCAGCTGCAGCTCAGAGGGGTCGGATTCTCATTATATTCTCCCACAGTGCATTGCATGTTAGTCTACTTGCGTCTGCTCATGACTCTCGTCGTCTCTAGGCTCCTTTCAGCCATTGCATGTTTAAAGCGACTTTCATCTTCATGCACTGTGGTCCTTTTCTAATCATCATGTGGTCTTTTCACCAACGTCACCTTACTGAAGTGGTGACCGACACAACCTCCTTTACAGAGCTTCCTAGAATCCCGATACTAGCTATGGTGGTCATCATCACATCTTTCATAAGACAAGAACTGTCTCTAGCTATCACCCTGAATGAGCACCTATGCTCTCATCAGACCCTGTACTAACACTGAGTCCTTCATGCACCTACTTCCATCTTTTGGAAGGGAACCTTTAGGTCAAACTCAAGAACCTTTGAACTCGCTTCATGGTGTAGTTGAACCATCTCTCTCCCATGGGTAGTTCAACTAGCACTACTACAGAAACCCCATTTGGCGTCGGTCTTTTAACCCCATTTGGCGTCAGTTTCCGACCGACGCCTATGTGGGCGCCGCTAAAGGTCGAACATTTCGGCGTCGGTTTTTTAACCGACGCCTATTTAACCTATAGGCGTCGGCCTTTTATTATATAACCGACGCCAAAATGGTTCGCGCCATAGAAAACGGCGTCATCTAGGGCACTTTCTACGTCGGTGATTTACTAAAAGACCGACACCTATATTCCATGTAGCGTCGGTCTTTTAGTTGATAACCGACGCATAAAGTGTCCTAGATGACGCCGTTTTCTGTGGCGTGAACCCTTTTGGCGTCGGTTATATACCAAACGACCGACGCTTTGTTGTTTAAATAGGCGTCGGTTCGATACGAATATCCGACGCCATTTCCAGGACTGCTTTGGCCACATAAGGCGTCGGTTATCTATAAATAACCGACGCTGTATGTCTTTGCTGACGGTTTTCTATAAATAACCGACGCCTATTTATATATATTTTTTCATATCAGTTTGCAGGCCTACTGTGGCTGGTCAGCAGGATGAGAACCTGCAGTTCAGTTTTCTGAACTGCAGGTTTACGACATCCATTGATATCAGCCTACAAACAGGCCGTAAACCTGCAAAAGTCACAAAGAAAATTTCACACAAGTACATACATTCAGACATCAATTCAATTCTCACATTCACACATATAGAAGCATTCAAATACATGTATTAACATTCAGAAATATTCATTTACAAAGTATCATTCATTATCGCTATCAACATCCCAATTATATCTTACAGTTGCCACTGCTTGTATGGCTTTTGCCCATTCTTCTCTTACTTCATTTAATGCTTCCATCGTATATGGAGCATGTATATTTTTTAAGCGTTTACCTGTAGTGTTGTCAGTTTTAAACACCTGCAAAGAGAATGACGTATATATATAAGTAATAATATAAAAATAAGATAAGATTGATATATTGCATACTAACTAATGAGACTATATATAATACCTCATGTATGGTATCGATGTCCAATGCGGCATATTTGATAATCATCTGCATAAATCGCATCACATAGTATGCGCATGCCCAGCCATTGTCTTGTGTAGCACACTATAAATTGAAACATACAAAATAATACAACTAAGCACAATTCACATCAATAATATATATATTCGAGTCGGGAACTTACTTGTACGTTCTGCCAATTTATTGGCTGGTTCTTTTTCCTTGGGACCGTTCCTCCAGCCTTTTTGAATGCATCTAAACCCCTACATGTTAATATAACACAATAAATTACATAAGTAAATAGTAATGTAATAAAAGATGTTAACGGATATAAAAATGAAATATTTCTCACCAGAATAATGGCATTCTCATTACGTGTCCAATTTTAGGGTTCAATGTACTCCCCGCAGGATCTAGATAATAAACAGTGAATGTCCCGGGGACAATAACTAGTAACTCCCAATGTCTACCACTAGAGGTAAGAAGTTAACAATTAATAACTCAAAATGCAAAATAAAAATGGAATTTTCTTAAGTCCAAATTATAAATAAAGTAAACTTACTTGACATTGAATGGAGCTATTATTATCGTCTTCTTTTGCTGACCAAAAATTGTAAAAGCATCTATACAGTATTGTTGAACATTATCAGGGTCTTTAGCTACCAAACTAATCAATGATGGAATCAAAAATCCCAAATGATCAAATGCAAATTGTTTGCAATGATCTTCGACTAAGTAGTTGCAAAACATATAGGCGTATGCATTAATATATAAGAAACCAGATCACCGGATCTTACACAAGGTATATGGATGTATAAACAAGATCTCACCTTATCCATGTCTCTATCATTGATGTATTCAGCCAATCATACATAAACAGCTCAATAATATCTTGTATAAATAAAGAGCTATCGTATGATTGACCTGCATAATCTGCATCTAAAGAAATAATTATAGGGCAATGTACATTATGTGCCCGTAGCCAACATGCCATTCCCCTACAAGCAGGACCTAACGGGTATGTTAGGTCAGTTGGAACCCAATCGGGTAATGCGGGAAGTGGAAGTGGAGGCCTAGGTGCTCCTGTTGTCTTCTTTTTAACCTGTACATATAATTTCAGATCAGTTGACATCATATATACACATTAACAGTCTAAATCAATGTAAATTTATCTTACAATTTCAGTCGTGTAGACGACATCTGCTTTGGGCCACAATATCACCCCGCCTTCTGCATCAGCAAGTCTATCAATATCCGGGTGGGGATATGGCAATGTAGCTTCTCTCCAATCGGGTAACACATGTATCGGGCTCACACGAACGTAGCCCTGTGACATTGGAGTCCCGTGAAACATTGCCCCAGGAAGGGACGGGTAAGCCTGCGCCTCTGCAACAACGTAGTCTTGCATTCTTAAGCGGCATGGCTGCAATGCCTACAAACTTACGTAAAGAATATTATACATATATACATATCATCTTGAAAACATAACAACTTGAAAAGACTAACTACAATGTCATAAACAATACTTACAGCAGACGTGCTAGGCGATGGGTCTACAGGATTACTCGCAGTCTGTGCATCAGGAGAAGAGTGGGTCGCCATAGGCGTATTGGAAGCCTGAGATGCCTGCCACCGCTGCAATTCTTCCTTGACCTTCTCAGCAACTACATCGTTGACCTTCTTAGCAACTAAATCCTCAACTCTCTTATTCTCCTATACATGGATAAAAGAAACATTAGCTTCTTATTAATGAATTTCCTTTTGCAGTAACATTCTAAAAAAAGAATAGGTTACCTCTTCTTGAGAAAGTCCCGCTCTGGGTTTGCGCTGGGATGGCCCAAAGAATGCTTTGATGCCAACACCAGCGCCGGCACCTCTAACACGTCCAGGATGCTCTGGGTTACCCAGAGCAACTGTCAATTCATCCCTTGTGCCCTGAGGGATGAACGTGCCTTGTTTCCTCTGCTCGTGCAGCTCCCGCTAATCACCATAAACAGAAATTGGTAAGTTAACACCACAAATAATCAATATTCAAACGATTTCTCTAAGAGTGTTATTTTACCATTTTTGCAGTCGCCTCAGCAGTTACAGGCTTCTTTATTTCACCCTTCTTGTTTTGCCTGCCAGCTATCCAGATATCATGGAGAGGCATGGGTGTGGTAGACTCCTGAGTAGCCGCAGACTCCGCCTGTAGTCTTTGGCGAATGCTTGCATAGCCTTTTGGACCCATAGTGTGGTCATGCACATTCAGTGCACGCCTTGCTTTTTGTGCGTCACTGAGGGCCTAGTTAGTATGCACATTAATGATTTGGTTAGTAGCACTAAATGCTAATCTTGAATAGGTGAATACAATGTATATTAATTAAATTGGGAGTGACGCCTAATACCTTGAATTCTTCAGATTTTCTTGAAGCAACAAAATTGTCCCAATCTTCTTTGTCCAAGAAGTTCCATTGTTCAAGGGCTGACTTCTTCTTATCACCCTCTTTTATGTATTCTCTGTTCAGATTTGTCCTATAATTCCTAAGCATCTTTCCAGCGCGTTGCATCAAATTTTTACGATGCAACTTCTCATCCAATGCAAACATATTCTGTAAAATAGAAATGTTATTAACTAGTATCCAAAATAGAATTGCAAATAATAGAATTTGTAATCTACAAAATAGAATTGCAAATAATAATAACTCACACATAAATCCTTCCATATCAAGTCTTTTTTCCCTTGAGGAACTTTATGCCAATTGTCATACTTAACACCACAATGGCTCCGAGTGGTACACCCAAGATAGTTTACAAAATTATTGCGGTTCACTCCAATTGGATTTCCTCCATTATCAAACTCCACCACCAATTTGGATCCACTACCACTTAGCGCTAATAACTTCTTCAACAGAGTGATGCCCCTTTTCTTGTTAAGTGTTTGGTGCTGCGCATCAAGTTGCTCCAGTGCTTCAGTGGGTACAGGTGCATCAACCTAAAATTTGACAAAAATAAAACACACTAAATTAGCCCAATATAGAAATATAGGATATATGACATAACTAGAAGATAATGAATTTTATAGAAATACAGGATATGTTTTTAGAACTTACATTAGTATCCTCGCCATGCTCGTCATGGACAACATGCTCATCATGGACTTCATGCTCATCATGGACATCATGCTCATCATGGTCAGCCATCTGAAAATGTCATTTAAAATGCAAACATTTAGCATTTGTATTAACTAGAAAAAGGCAAACATTTAGCATTTGTATTAACTAGAAAAAGGCAAACATTTAGCATTTGTATTAACTAGAAAAAGGCAAACATTTAGCATTTGTATTAACATACATGTCTCTAAAATTGTGATCTTTTATCAATTAACAATCCTTCATTGTGATCTCCGTGCACATATAAGTCATCATTAGCTTCAATATTTTGTGGAGTGGGCAACCCAACTGAGAATGGACAGGAGTCATCATACTTATCATAGTACTCTTCTTCATCTATAGGATCTTCAATGAACTGTCTTTTACCATGAAGAACAACCGACCATTTATCATTCGCAGGATCATCGATATAGAATATTTGTTTCGCCTGTGATGCCAATATGAATGGTTCCCCCTTCTCGCCAATCTTTTCAAAGTTCACCAAAGTGAAACACAATTCATCCACTATAACTCCTTTGGTGTTATCAACCCAATTGCATTTAAAGAGCAGAATTTTGAAATCTATGTAGTCAAACTCCCAAATGTCCTCAATGACACCGTAATATGACATTTTAGCTTCACGTGGACTCTTATCCTTTGCACTTGCAAAGTACATAGTCGACGCTTGAAGAGTGACCCCACTATTTTGGACGACACTCTTATCATCTTGGCTCTTTGTGTAATATGTGAATCCATTACTGTCAAACCCTTCATAAGACATAACATTCGGTTTTGGTTTAAAGGCGAGGCATTTGATAGTTTCTGTAATATCATTTGGTGTTTGAGATAGTTGATGTAAGACTTTATCTTCAAACCACTTAGTAAAAGTCTTATTATGCTCTCTAGCAAGCCACATTGAACTTGCTCGAGGATGTTGTCTCTTTATGAAATTGGTATGTTGAGATTGGAAGCTCGTTTCCTTTAGGAAGAATTTCTTTCAACAAAGTCAACAATGAAGTGAAGCTTTTGTCGCTCCATCTATTGTTAGCTTTCACCTTATACAATCTCAACACAACGCTAAGCTTCGTAAACTTAGCACAGCATGTGTATAACGGTATCTCAGCATCATGCACAATGTTTGTAAAGATAGCAGGTGGATCGGTGTGCTCTACCCTACAACTATCCAGCATCGCATCAACGATGTCTGCTGGAACTGGTTCGTTCACATTTACGTCATCGGAGGCAATTTCTTCTTCCACCCAAGAACTGCTATCGACATCTACTGGTTTCGATTTTGAAATCTCTCCATGCCAGTGCCATTCTGTATAGCCTTGTACAATCCCGTTGCACATGACATGACTTTTGATTTCCTCACCAGTGTTGACTTTCAAGTTGTTACCGCAATGCCTACATGGACAGTAGAACCTATCTGTAGGTTTTTTCCTATGTTCCTCGGCAAATCTAATAAACTGATCAAGACCAGATATAAACTCTGGGGTGCAACGATTACGAATGGACATCCATGATCTATCCATTCTATGATCATAGAAAACAAGTATATATTAGGAAACAAGTATATATTAGGAAAAGATTAGGCAGCATTTCCCCGCTGTTCTCTAAGTACATATGTACTTAGAGAACAAACGGGGAAATGCCAACAAACACATGTGATGTCATTCTTATATATAATAAATGTGTACCACCTATCCCATCCTTGAACACCTAATCTCACTAGTAAGTGTATAATGTGTATTGGGTTTTCAAGAAAATTTCGGCAGCATTTCCCCGTTGTTCTCTAAGTACATATGTACTTAGAGAACAAACGGGGAAATGCTACCAAAATTTTCTCGAAAACCCAATACGCATTATACACTTACATCCTAAGTGAGATTAGGCGTTCAAGAACAGTCCCAAACCGGGGACTATCCAAGATTTACTCCTAATGAGTCAATCTTGGACGGGTTTCTAGGCCAACAAACACAATAATAGATATCTACAATGAAGCCGGACTCCATACAAACAATATATAATTTAGTGATTGTTCATTCTAATTTATACCAATGTACAAGTAATATAAAAAACAATGATTGTTCACATTCTAGGCCAACAAACACATGTGATGTCATTCTTATATATAATAAATGTGTACCACCTATCCCATCCTTGAACACCTAATCTCACTAGTAAGTGTATAATGTGTATTGGGTTTTCGAGAAAATTTCGGCAGCATTTCCCCGCTGTTCTCTAAGTACATATGTACTTAGAGAACAAACGGGGAAATGCTACCAAAATTTTCTCGAAAACCCAATACACATTATACACTTACATCCTAAGTGAGATTAGGTGTTTAAGAACAGTCCCAAACCGGGGACTATCCAAGATTTACTCCTAATGAGTCAATCTTGGACGGGTTTCTAGGCCAACAAACACAATAATAGATATCTACATTGAAGCTGGACTCCATACAAATAGTATATAATTTAGTGATTGTTCATTCTAATTTATACCAATGTACAAGTAATATAAAAAACAATGATTGTTCACATTCTAGGCCAACAAACACATGTGATGTCATTCTTATATATAATAAATGTGTACCACCTATCCCATCCTTGAACACCTAATCTCACTAGTAAGTGTATAATGTGTATTGGGTTTTCAAGAAAATTTCGGCAGCATTTCCCCGTTGTTCTCTAAGTACATATGTACTTAGAGAACAAACGGGGAAATGCTACCGAAATTTTCTCGAAAACCCAATACACATTATACACTTACATCCTAAGTGAGATTAGGTGTTCAAGAACAGTCCCAATCCGGGGACTATCCAAGATTTACTCCTAATGAGTCAATCTTGGATGGGTTTCTAGGCCAACAAACACAATAATAGATATGTACATGTTAGGGTTTCATCACAATTGATGTTAGGGTTTAAACAATGTTAGGGTTTAATCAAATCAAATTAGGATGCTAGAATGGACAAGTTTAAATCAAATTAGGATTTAAATTAGGGTTCCAATAGGATTCAATTTAATTAATTTTTATGTGAAAGATGTAATATTATAATACATACAATGGCAATGAAATGAAACCCTAATTGTATTGGAACTCATAAAAGGATGTCTCAAAGGTTGAATCTAATATATGCATCCTAAAAAAGGTATCACATCACAAATGTGCATTTCAATAATCATATTTTATTTCCTTCCAATTAGTGTGGGTGCCAAGTTTGGAATTGTTTTCTAATCATGGGTCCCTTAATTTTATTTAGGATAGAAGATAAAATCAAGGATATCAAATAGTATAAGGCGCACCCCCAAAAGTAAAAAAATGGATTTATATTATGCATCATACCAATTTAAATCATGTTAGTTAGCAGTATTTTTTTTGGATCAATTATGCTTGAGATGCAGATATTTCTGTAAAGGATGGTCATTGACTCCTGAAAATGGGAATGCCACACGAACATGGATGAGAATAGGTAGATGTTTTTGAGCATGGGCTTGACATCAGCCAAGTTATGTTGTGGAACGAGGAGATGAGACTGTTACTGAATGGAAAGAATGGAAGAGGAAGGGTTTGATGCTAGTACCTTGTGAGCAGCAGAGTTAGGGCGTGAGCAAGGAGACGCAGAGCAGCAACAAGGAGGAAGGAGCGGGCGGCGGCGGCGGCGACGCAGAGCAGCAGCAGGAGCAGGATCGTCGGTGAGCAGGAGCGGCGGCGAGCAGGCGGCGGCGGCGATGCAGAGCAACAACAGGAGTAGGATCGTCGGCGAGAAGGAGCGGCGGCGAGCAGGTGTCCAATGGCGGCAGGAGCGGCGGCGAGCAGGAGTGGTGGCGGAGAAGGGGGCGCCGGAGAAGGGGAGCTGAAGATGAAATCGCCGGAGAGAAATCGGCGGCAGCAGAGAAATAGGGAAATCGCTCGCAATGAAACAGAAGAAAGGGGGAAGATTCGGGCGATCGAGGGTAATGAAGTTCCCAAATAGCGTCGGTTGTTTAAAACAACCGACGCCTAAACATCTTTAGCGTCAGTTGTTTGAAAAAACCGACGTCCAATTGGACGATATTTTCATGAAATTATTTGGTGGGAACCACTTTCAGCGTCGGTTATACAAGGATAACCGACGCTGAAAGTGACACTTTTCGTGCAAATTTTCATCGCACATAGGCGTCGGTTATATACGTAGAAACCGACGCTGGAAATGACACTATTTTTTTTGATTGAAATATGGATTTCGCGGGCGACTTTACGCGTCGGTTTGTTATAAACAACCGACACTTAATACAAAGCAAGACCCGTGTCTGGCTGGTCTTCGAATATAGACGTCGGGTTGCTTTAACACCCGACGCCTTATATGTTAGGCGTCGGTTTTCCTTAATAACCGACGCCCAGAAAAGTGACACTGAATGCTATTTCTGTAGTAGTGTAGATCTGGGGACAGAACTCTTTCTTTCTTATGTCATCTAGGTAAGGCGAACTATCATAACCCATATTGTATCTCAATCTTCCTTGATTTAGAGGAGGCTTACAACATCCATAGTGATGAACTCCCTTTCTCTTTTGGGGGCTATTTATACTTTATATCCATGCACTGGGTTACTGGTGTTCGTCCTTCACCTCCTATCATGCATGGCAACATACCACATGCATCTTCGCCTCAGAAATCCAAGATACTACTGTCACTTACTATCTTTTGTAGTATTACGATGTTTAGTGATCTTAAAACCATGATCTCCGATATGTCACAATTCCTCAAGATCGATACCTCAGAAGCTCTAAACCACTCTCATCGGGGTTTTATTACCTTCCTATCAAAGAAGTGCATCTGAGGTTCTATCACCATCCCTTCACTACATCAAGGACTAGGCTGACTAACCAAACAATCATTTACTTGATTAACCACTATTGATACATCTGGGTGTTAGCCAAACTTATCTCTTTCCAAACTTAGGGTTAGCCAAACAACCTCCACTTCTTCTAGCCTCTAGCTAAACTAGGCAGCTATATCTCAACCAGAGCATCTATTACCACTTCACCTCCTTAGGTATTAGGTAATGTTGAAGACATACACCTCCATGTATTCCACTTATCACCTCATCTCAAACTCTAAGTTTGTCTTCATTATAGAACTCTGAGCTCATCCTCATGGTGATCAGACTCAACCTTGCATATCTTACAAATTCCAGATAGCCCACGATATTACATCCTCACAAGATGATCTCCTTAATACTCTTAGTGTTAGTAAACCATCCATGTACCATTCACCTCACAAGGTATGTTATCATCTCTTTCATCATACCTCGTAGCGACATTCGAACTCGCATCATCTTTTTTACTTGGTGTAAGGCATGCGTACTGTCCTATCTCTCACTCCCATAACAAGAAGAAATAAGCATTTGGCGGCCGTCCAAATACAGAGTTCCTCCTATTCCAAGAGTAGAGATGGCACATCCCACCTTGCCAGTACACCTTCAAATCTAAGTCGGAACATGCAACTTATGTCTCTACATCACCAACATCCTAATATCAAAATTATGTCCATGGAAAACTGGTCTCAAACCTACTTGGGTCCACACAATCCTTGGTCATCTCCTCTGGGTCTATAGGTTGCCGGCACTTTTGGGGTCATCCCTCTTCCCTCATGCATCCAGAGAGTGCCCTACTCATTTGCCCTTTGGGTCCCATGAGTTCATGAAGGTGATCAAACTCCTAACCCATGGCCCTCAGACAATGATAGTTGTTACCTCCCGACCCTATGGTCATGTGCAACTGGAGAATTAGGAAACTCCTACTTTCATCGGTCTTATCCCTACCTGACCCTAGGATAGAATTAGGATTCTCCATCATAGTACATGTTCACTTAGAACCTTACCCAAGTCTTCATCATCTCTCTTTCTGCATCCATGGGCTGGCTTTCATCCTTTTATTAGGATCATGGCAACCTGCCTACCTTGGTCAAGTCCCATACTGGTTACCTCCATGGTAACACATCCACATGCACTTAGAGATGCATATCTATGGGTCTATAGGTTCATCCTCATACCATGTACTTTTCACTTAGCTTCTCAAGATCCTATGAGACCTCTTTAGGTTACCTTAAACCAACAAAACTGGTATACACCCTACCAAAGGGTCCCTCTCCCAGGATGGGAGGAAAACAACTATCTCTTGATAACAGGGTCACAAAAGCTCTTAGGTCTAGGGTTTACATCCACATGAGCATACTTAACCCTAGCAAGCTATTAAGGCACAAGTAGATCACCTACTGAACCATGCTAGGTCTTACTTGTCCTCTTTCCTCAATGCTGGATCAAGATCATACCTTCCTTTATCATCAACCTAGCTGTGAGGGGTTCATCAAGCATACCTTAACTTAAGGGACTTCCTTTTTCCTCTATACTTGAGGAGTACCATACTCAAAACTATAGCAACTTAATTCTCGTCATGAGCATTTGGTATACCACTTCCCCTCTTAGGCCTAGGAACCCTAGGTTCACTTTTAGGTGTCCAGCTGCATGCTCTATCTCTTAACCATGTATCAAGCTTGCAAAAGGCATAACGTGCACTTCCTGTCATCTTTCAACTCGAACAACACTTAGAGTTGGATCCTCTTCAAGGACAAACCATAAGGTATAAGGCCTCATAACCTGTTACAAATCCACTTCAGGGTATACATAACATCTTCTTCCTTTTTCAAAAGGTAAACACTTGTACCATAGGCACATAGGTGCCAGAAACCTCATCCTTCCTCTAGGTTTTGGTCCCTCCCATGGCAACCAAGACATCATCAACCTCTAGGGATCAAGCATGTGGTGACCACTATCATCCTCTTAGGTCGCATCATCCTCAACTCCCGACTTCTCCTCATATCTTGGAGTCTTAGGACTCCAACCTTCTTGCTGGGTTTCTTGCTCTCCCTCTAGAGCTAACCCTATAACTAACATCACCATTATAGGTCATATCTTCGTGAAGGGTCAACCTCCAAAGCATGAAGCCTATGTTCAACTTATGTTCGCTCAAGGTTATCCATAGTCCTTTATGCTTATTTCATAAGCCTTCCTTCGTACCCTCATGGTCAGGGTTCCAACCCTTGCTCACACTACTCACGTACCCTGGGTGCATGCAATGCTCTACACCCATAGGCCCATAGGGTTTCTAAGGTCCTTCACTAACATCATCATCTAAGGAGCTATCCTTTACCTTAACATGCACGACCCTTCCCAGGGTTGGGTTGCCAAAGGTGCTAGGTCACCCATGGATCATATGGCATCCCAAAGGCATGTCCCTTCGAACACCTGGTCCAACTCATCTCTCTATAACCATCACTTAGGGTTAGGGTTAGCATCATCCTCATAGGATGTGCTAGGTCGCTACTAGCAATGGAGATCTCTATCTCCAAGACTGACTTATCCTCCTGATAAGAAGGTCTAACCTCAGGTCCCTTCTGAGGACATGACAACTTATGTCATACGACCTAAGCATGTATCTATTCTTTAGTTTGTGCTTAATCTATTAAGCTTATGTCCATGACATCTTATTTACATGCTTTTCATTAATTTGATGGAGGATTCCATTAGACCTTATTAACCTTACCCATACCACAAGAGGGTGAGGAAAGGAGAGAAAACCCTAATCCTTAAGGTCCTTAACATAATTTGTGATGAGAAGGGATGAATAAGATGAGAAAGTCCTAAAGGTATCTTATTTCGATTCATACCCTAAGACTTTGGCCAGGTAGTCACACGGATCCGGGAGTCCTCGTATTCTGACTAGCAGTGAGGAGGAAAATATTGCCAGCCCCCGGTCGTGATCCTTTTCTAGACACCTATGTCTTTCGGATAATCCTCTAATAACTCCCTTGGGTTCTATGGAGTTTGTAAAATTTAATAATTATTAATGGTTAACTGAGGAACCTATGCTCTGATACCAAATGTTATGTCCCCACCTCCCAATAACCCCCAATTAAGGGAGACCGAGAGGGCAAAGCCGCACCCATGACTTCCGGATCAAAGGTTCAGTAATTAACCAAGAATAATTATCAAATTTTAACATACTATACTGAAAAGCTGTAAGAAAAAAAAACTTTGCATACCTTTTGAAAGTTTGGATTTCTAACTTCTATCCACTTAAGGATTCTATGCTAACTAATCCTCCTGGTATTTTTCTTCATGTATTTCACAATGTGACGACTTATTGTTTGTCCTTTTGGCTTGTTCCTAAAACACCGACAAACAAAACGTCGGTCAGCCGAAACTGGTATGTGGGGGAAACAATAATCATGCAAATATGTTAACAACGTAATCATTCAATTAATCATTTAACAACCAAGATTACGTTTTAAGCCAAACTACTCAATCCATACCAATCCACAACTCTGTGTTGTCCCTGTAAGTACTTGTATAATACCTCTGTAAAGGTAGAGTCGCATGGCACTACTCGAGGTAGCCCAATATCTAACTCAATGTGACTTGATGGTCCTACCTCGAGGGTAGCCATGTACTAAGTCATCCATAGACCTGATGGACCTACCCAATAGGTAGCCATGTACTAGGTCTTCCTCTGACCTGATGGACCTACCCATAGGTAGCCATGTACTAGGTCTTCCTCTGACCTGATGGACCTACCCATAGGTAGCCATGTACTAGGTCAACTATAATGCCACAGAGGGGACCAGGATCTGAGCTTGTAGGCATATATCCTTTGTGATAGTCATAGACACATTATAGTTTGCATGAACTAAATTCATCCAACAGTTTATTTAAAGCAACCGGTAAAACATTCGGGAATCGCCGTGAAACTAGAACGGTTATTCATAAGCGTAACCACATACCTGATTTGATGATTCATGTAGATTATTGAACATATACTTCATGTATATACAATCAAGCCAATCAACAGATCCAAGCAAGTAATTCAATCATCACATAATTCCTGAAAAGAATATGTACTCTATTTATTACACACTTTATCAAGAATCTACTTTATTAACTTGGATTCTTTTTCTAGGGTTTCTAATCCACAATAAGGTTTCATTAATATTCATTAGGGTTTCTTAGATCAATTTCTCAAACTTTATCCCCTTTTGGGTTAACAAACCCTAAAATACTCTTTTCCATTTATATGAACCTTAATTTCTCAACTATCCATTTTAATAGTCTTTTATATCCAAATTGACTTAGGATCATCATATCCCTATTTATTTATGGATTTGAACAATTAAAACATTGAAAAGACATATTCTCCTAAATTAGGGTTTTTAAGCTCATTAATGCATAATCATGCACAAAACCCTAAATTAAGCCAATTATAAAAAGATCATCTTTTTAGATCCTATTTTCACTTTTATTAACCACATGTTAATATTGGCTTGAATTATCCAATGAACAACATTAAATCCATCTATAATCAAAACTAAGGGTTTTTCATTAATTAAATCATTAAAGATGATAACTTTATGTACTTTTCACATTTCAAGCATATTTATGCATATAAACTCTAAATTAGATTAATCATGTGCAAAGTTCTTCCTTTTTGAACATAATGTACCGTTTTACATTTAACAAGTTAATATCAACTCTAATAATCCATTAAACCCTATTAAATACTTTATTCATTCCAAAATAGGGTTTGTTAACCTTTAATTCATTAAAGATGATAAGTTGCACTACATTTCGAACTATGATCATATTCCAGCTATAAAACTATTTTTATTGGATTCCTTGTATTCTTCTGATCAAAATTCATGATTATATGTTCTCATCGGAGCTACCAATTAGAAGTTATGATTTTTGTAATAAATCACTTACCACATCCAATAGCAAGCCGCCACGTGCCTCCTTCCATGCAACCTATGCGCCTAAACTGGAATCATAACTGAATTACGAACTGGCCCCCACGTAAGTGGGCTGTTTCTTCAGCCCACGGAGGGGCGTTTCTGTCCAATGCCCTTTCCATCTTCAACCTGGTGCAACGCGACCTGCGGCCGCCCTAGCCGCCCATGGCGCGGTTTCATCATCCTCCCTAGACCTCGAGGGCCCTCGGCGACGGTCCCCCTACCTCTGACGTCCACCTCTGCACCTGCCCAAGCTCTGATTGGTGGCCCGGAGGGTCGGGTGCAGGAGTACAGGTCCTGCGACCTGCGGTCGCACTGCAGTCCTCCAGTAGAGTTTGTACCAAGATGACATCGAGGTGGTGATGCCCAATCCTTCCCAGGTGGTCGTGGGACCTTATAGCTTCCAACAGGATCACCAAAACAACCTTCGCTGCTCCAAGGATAGGTCTACACCCTCACTAGGGTTTACACGTAAGGAAGATGATGGAAGAGAGAGAAGAATCATTGGGATTCTCTAGATCTCGATCTAGGGGTCTACCCCTTTTATAGGGTGGAGTATGAAGCCCTAAGGCGTGCCTCATGAGGACTCAAGTCCCACTCTCGAAAGGAAATACACTTTCCTTGGTTGTGAAGCAACCATCTCTCTCTCATTCTTCATTAACTTTTATTTCCTTAATATTCCTTGTTGCATGGATATTTAGGAATTCGATTTTCCTCTTTCTTATCCTCTTTATTCTTACTCTTTAATCCATTAGAATGAATTTCTATTTTCTTTTAATAGAAATTTCTTCCTTTTTCATAATACCACCAAAGCCTTAATAAAGTATCATATTATCTTTTATTATGCAAATTGGTATTTTCTCTTTCCTCTTCCTTCATTGGGGCTCTTGTACCCCAAGAAACTTTATGATTTCGAAATTCTCTTTATTGGATACTTATTATCCTTCTAGATGCATCATTATACATTATTTCATATTATCTTGTTTATTTCTAATTTAAGCATCTCTTTTTAAGGATTTCTTTTTATTTCTCTTTTATTTTCCTTATTGGCGTTCCTTTTAATATTAGCAACCTCATGGATACGAAATTTCCCCAAGAAAACTCATTTATACTTCTTTCCACTCATTTTCCACATTTTATCATTATTTTCCAATTTCTTTCTTCATAAAGAAATACTTAATTAATCTTTTCTTTTCTTATTACTTTCTTTTTGCAACCTCGGACTCCTTGGTACCCAAGGAACCCAAGAGGCACGAAATCCTATTTGGATTTGCCTTCTAGAGGTTTCCACATATTTCTTTTCTTAAAAAGAAATTATCCATTTACTAATTATATTTCATTGTTATTTGGGCCCAATAGCCAATAAAGACCACAACACAAGCATCAAGGCTATTGTAAATGAAATCTATTTATTTGAAACACATTATATCATCATTGGTCCTAATATCTTTAATATGAGAAATGTCATTTCTCACCAAATGAACCCAAAATTTGGGGTTATAACACTATCTTTCCTGGGATGGGTTGTAGATTAAATTTGTTCATCAATGTACATGTATCTGATGTAAACTGAACCGCATATGAGAACAAGATTTGATTCTAGATTTAATGGAGTTGAATATGATTTGTGATATCTGAATGTGATGTCCTTGATGTGACATTGATTTATAAATTTGTGAGGAAAGAAAAAGGAAAAATTTATCTGTGTTTTTCGTATATTGTTTAATCACCTTTATCGAGAATTCATTATTTTATTTCATAATTCGGGTTTAGGTTTTGTTATTATCTCTAATGGTTGGTATTTATACTCATCAAAAGATTGGGTCCCGACAAGTGTGGTATCAAAGTTTAGGTTAGATGAGTCTACAGGGACAATAGGATCTAGGACTAATTGATAATGTCGATGCTGAATATAACCTAAATGATGTGCATACTGACTGAACTTAGTATCCAGATACTCTGGTCAAGTATTTGGGTATTGAGCTAAGCTAGTATGGAACTTCCGACTATAAATATTCTGGATGCCCTAACCAAGTATCCAGATGAACATAGTTTGGTAGTATAATAAGATACATGATGAAAAAGAGAAGAATGGCAATAAAATAGTGAAAGAGAAAAGGATTTTATAATTCAATATGGAACCTATAGAAAACATGAAATTTCATATAAGAAATATGAAAGCTTAATGTATTATGAACATAATCTCTAATGAGTTTGAGTCTGAGTATGAAATATGAAATTGTGAGAAAAAGATATGAACTAAGATGCACACTAGATGATCTTCTTTATAAAGGAAATTGATGAATGCAGATGATAATATGTGAATGAGTCATAATCTTAATCCATGAGATACACAATCAAATTAAAAAAAAAGATGTGAAAGGTGATGTGAATCAGATCTTGATAAATGATGTATTACTAATATTAGTGATTCAAATGTTTATAATACTCAAGGAGATATATGATGATGACATATGATGAAATATCCATCTAATACAAAAAACGATGTCATATGAAAGAAAGATATAATGGAATAATTTCCAACTGGATGTCAAGAGAGATGAATGATTATATGATATGATATTCTTTTGTATCTTTTCTTGGATTTAGGGACGAAATCCTAAAAGGAGGGGAGAATTTGTAATGACCTGTTTTCAAATTAGTCATCTAATTAGGGTTTACTTGGATGATTGTATGCTTAATTTAGTTGATCATTGTTTAAACCTTGATTAATGATGGTAGTTAAGTTTTTATGTTTTATATACAACAAGAAGGTTTAATCATACTTTGATTCACATAATTAGGGTTAAGGTTTGGAAACCCTAATCGGCCCAAATTAGGGTTTTGATGACATATGAATACAAAATTTGATAAGTATAATGTCTCACTAAATGATTTTTAGTATTTTATGTGTAACTCTGATTTAAATAAAATTTGTATATGATTGGGATATATAAAATGTGAACAACATTGAAAAATATCAGAATTTTTGAAGAAAATTTTCTCACCTATTTATCGGTCGAGTTTCAAACTCGACCGACCATATTTTCAGATTGATATAGCAGTGTGGTAATTGAATTTTATCTTTTTATTGGTATATCAAATTGATCTCAAATTTTAACTATAGTTAATTAACTCCATTATAGAAACCTTATTAAATTTTTGTAATTTTTTGACGATTTTTCATCCCTACAGAGAGGGGTGTCGGTCGAGTTCTGTGAAGGACAAACTCGACCGACCATGTTGCTGACTGCAATATAGCAGTGTAGTATTTGATTTTTAATTATTTATTAGTAACTAGAAATAATCTAAAATTTTTAATATATCTTAAAATCTCAATTCTAGACATTTGAGTAAAGTTTCATAATTTTTGGATGAGGTTTGAGTTATGAAACGTGTGGTTTACTCAGCCGACCAACCAGTCTAAGCAAAATAAAAATACATTGAGGGGCTTGTTTGCAAATGTTCTAAGCACCTCAATTCATCTATATCACTAACCTAACACACAATAAGATCCCAAAACTCGTCCTTCCTGCCAAAGAAATGAAATTGTTGAGAGAGAGGAGAGCTAGGGTTTTGAGAAGAGAAAGTGGTGAAGATGTTGACCTAGGGTTTCTCTATCCAAGATATGATGAAATCAAGTAAGTTTATCTTCTTTGCATAGCATTTCATGGTGAATCTTATCACACATGTCAAGATTCCATCCCTCCCCTGATTTGATTCAAAATCACATCAATTCTCCCCCTTTTCTCACTCTTTCTCTTCGAATCCCCATTTCTAGGGTTTCGAAGTTGAGAGGAGAAAGAATTGGATTCTTTTGTGAGAGTTTGATTGGGTTTCCAAAAATTCAGAGGTTGACCTACGAATTTAAGGTGCTTGGCACCTGAGGTGAGTGTTTTTCTCCCTCCTAATATTTGTATTCATGTTGAAATCCTAATTCTATCCGGTTAAAACAATCAGAAACCTTGTTTGTATATGTATGTGATTGGATTGGATTTGGGAAAGATATTGGGGGATCTAATTCTACTAATTTTGATTATTTCTCATTGATTGGAACTTGATTAGTTCCTGATATATTGATTGAGGATCCATGGATAATCTTATGGGTAGATGACTATGCTACTTCATGTGAATTTTTCCTAAAAATCAGCCTAATGGACGATATGCTTGGAATTGAATTGACATGTATAAAATCATATTTGAATTGTACTAGATTGTATTATACAAGTGTATTGTTGAATGCTAATGTAATTGAATGACCACATATCCTGATTAGGGTTTGTGTTGAGGATGTGAATCAAATGAGTCAATTAATTAATATATACTTATGATTAATGAATTGAATAGGTGAAAATGAAAACTAGGGTTTCCATGTGTGTGAATAGCCCTAATGAACCTCTATGCATCATTATGAAATTACTTAGTGATATTGCTCTTCTGTTGTGTTGAACAAAGGATGACTTATTGAAAACCATAGATGTTTAGTATTAATATGAGTATGAGTAATGAAGCTAGAACTTGTATTTGATGTTGTAAATGTGATGAAATGTTGAATGTAAGTATTAATACTTCAATTGAATATGATGAGTCTTACTAATGTCATCTAAGTCTAATGCATTTGTTTAAGTATAATAAAGAATGATCATTGTTGATTATGGGAATCACATTAGAAGTTAATGACATGGTACACTTATCTAAATATAAGAAATGATATGAAGAAAAAATGTATTGATGGGGATGGCAAGTTAAAGATGAAACTAATGAAGTCATTATGATGAATTATTTAATCCTTTATTTTAATTACATGTAGCTCAAGAGTTAAGACAAATTGAATGAAACATACTAAAACTAGACTTTGATGGATATCAATGAAAAGAGAAGTATTGGATATCAAGTGAGTTAAAAATGATTGGTTCCAGTAATTTAATGAACAAGACATGAGAAAAGTTGAGATTAATGAATATGAATTTAAGGAAAAAGATGAGAATTAGTAGACGAATTTAAGAAACAAACTCTAACCTAAAATTTTGAGCTAGATGGCGCTAATGAATGACAATCTCAAATGAGGGTTTAAGGAATGTACATAATTGTAGTTTAATTCAATTAAAAGATGAGGTTCAAGTAGTTGAATTGATTTACAAGAATGTGGTCTTGTATTGTGATTGTTTGATAGAATACTTGTACTATGAGAATGAACTATTTTGAGGGAGTTCAAATGATAATCAACATGTGTTGATTAGTAAACCCATATGAAGAATGTGAAATTAAAGAAGAAGAGAACTAAGTCTGTTATGCATGTATATGCATGAATTATTGGCATCTATTCAAATTGGATGGAACATGCATATGTTGTTTGATAAATCTATTCTAAGAATGAGGAATGATACATGATATCTATACACTTTTACTATTTCTAGTTTTAATGACTCTTCTAATATTTGTTCAAAACTGTGATATACAATGAGCTGATAAGATTTATGTTGAAATTGAATTTAATATGCACTCCTTACATTGAGAAACCCTGATAAGGGTAAATATTGCATAATGAGATTATGTATAGGGCTGAAAGCCCACTGATGATGATAAAACCCTGATGGGGGTAAATGATGGAAAATAAGATTATGTCTTGGGCTGAAGGCCCACTGTTGATGATTGCTATGAGATGAAGTAGAAGATAGAAATAGTCATATGTATTTCAATATACAGATTTATTGTGCTTGTTACTTTAATCATTGTCCTTATTGATAAACTTGATCTGTTTCATGTTATTCTAGTTACACGAGAATACACAAATATGATATATGATGTTTTGAATTCTTGTAAGATGAGTAAAAGAGATTAATAATAAGTGAAATGATGGAACATCTAGCTAGGTGCCCTGAACACTATGAGTTTCCCCCAAGGACCACACTAGGGATTCAAAACGGATCTACTTATAGTAATCGATGAATTATGAGAAGGATTACCAGAGTGTGGATCGAGACCTTAAAGGTTAGACCACCAGGATTTAGGAGTGAGTCATCTGGAGTGGCTCTGGCCCTAAATCCTTGCTGTGAAAGTCTATGTCCAGATGGAATAGACTCTGTTGAAATGAAATATGTGAAATATTGTGATATGTGATATAATGTTTTGCTGGTTCCTATCTCATGTACCTGAGATGAGGATGTGAGCCTCTTTAGGCAACCCTGAGGTGGACAGGGTATGTTGTTGATATCTTAGGGTGGCCGACTAAACTCTAAGATAGTGACGGTGAGTCGTTGACATGAGAATCAAGTGTGGCGACCTCTACTTGGTGAGGTACAAGCCAAGTAGTTTCAGGGAAAATGAATAAAAGATTATAAGCCGTGTAGAACATGATTTGAATGATTATTACATTCCTTGTACTGCTAGTTAATGATTTGTCATTATTGATTAAGCTTCATGTTGTGGAAAGTAATCATGTTGCTATGGACAATTTCTATTTCATATTATGATATGTCATGCTGACAAGTTATAAATGTTGGAATTTATATCCATTCTGAATATGAGTTGGATTGCTTGCTATTTGATAGTATTGTTTGGTAGATATGTATTATGTGTACTTTAGCTTCAGGACTATAGGATGTGTTCCTGGTCCCACTGGTGGAGTGTCTCAAAATTAATGTTATTGTTATGTATTGATTCAAAATGCTTAGAACTTGACTTATTACTCATGCATTAGGATTCTTAATCTGAACTAAGAAGTATCTGTTGATTTGTTCATAGACATGCTTTAAAAGATGTTTCAAAGTTATAATTGGTATAAGCAATTACCTTATTTGTTGGATCATATTATCATTGAAAGTTAAAAATGACTTATGATAGATCTATCTTCTAGACTTTTCAATATCTGCATGTTTCTGTTAAGTTTATTGTACTTAATCTGATGCTGATGCATGTACCTAGCTTGAGTGGGAGGTATCCACTCACTGGGGCTCTATATGAGTCTCATGAGGTTGTTTCAAATATTTTTATGTATAATGCTATCCAATGGAGAGGTCATGACAAAGAAGATATAAATAGCATAATCTAGATAGATTAGAATGTCCCTTTACTCTCTCTTTCCCGGGATGGGTTGTAGATTAAGTTTGTTCATCAATGTACATGTATCTGATGTAAACTGAACTGCATATGAGAATAAGATTTGATTCTAGATTTAATGGAGTTGAATATGATTTGTGATATCTGAATGTGATGTCCTTGATGTGACATTGATCAATAAATCTGAGGAAAGAAAAAGGAAAAAATTATATGTGTTTTTCGTATATTGTTTAATCACCTTTATCGAGAATTCATTATTTTATTTCATAATTTGGGTTTAGGTTTTGGATTATCTCTAATGGTTGATATTTATATTGATCAAAAGAGTGGGTCCTGACACTAATAGTTTGACACTTACCTTTTCATTAATGATTGAATACATGGCCATCACATCCTAGTATTGAGATTAGGTGGTATGCATCATGTTGACATGTCATGTTCCTTACTTATCCATCATCGTAGTCCTAAGTCCTAGTGTCCCTATAGACTCAGTGGACCTAAAGCTCTGATACCAACTTGTAAGAACCTATCACGCTAAACAAGATTACTCAAAATGAAAAACATGATCAATCTCGAATTAACCACATCGCTGAAAAAGTGGATAATTAAAATCGATATAACATTCCAAACATATCCAGAAACATTTACATAAGATCCCGACATCTTGTATATATTCATGTATCACACTTAGAATCTTTTACAACTACTTTGTGGCCCTAGCCAACCATATATGTAAGACCCCTATCCTAGCTTTGTTCTTGATATTTCTTTGATTAAAGAGATGTTGGTATGTATGCCCTGACAGCCAATCATGGGATGATTGGTGGGATACATTAAGATTGATTTGATAAACATCAAAGGCAAGCTTCCAATTCTTTCTTGTTCAGTCATATGAGATAATGATAGAACAGATAGAATGTCTAGAGAATGACAATACTCAATGATGTATGCTTTCAGGTTGAGGACCTAAACGATGAGATCATACAGATGCTAAGAGTTTGTACATTCTTATTATGTCCCTAGTCAGATGCCATTGTGGAAGGTAGATAGACAACAATGACACACAAGACTAGATTGTGGTATTGGTTGATGATAGAATCTCATTAGTCATGATATGGAGATATCAAACCAAACATATGTACCAAGTGTACCAGACAGACCCACCGTGAGTTTGACACATGGAACCATGACATGGTAGTCACAATCAGTTCTCACAGTGATGGTGGTGAGTGTGATTCTTTGACCTAAAATCACTACACTCAACACATGTCGTTGGGTACACCTTGACATCATCAAACGTAATCCTGAAACATGGGTTGTTATAAAGGTGATGATTGGGTGGCTTTGACACATGGGGCTTTTGAGGGGTGAGTGATAGATATGGGATTTGTCCTTCCTAAGGGAGTTTGATATCCATGGCCACTTGATGAGTAGGATTGAGATAGGCTTTCACACGCATGTGTGAATCAGTATGTGATATTGATGTCATACATATCTCCTCCAATCTACTCTGAGATCAAGAAAGTGAATGAACGTTGAGAGGATGATTGTTTCATGCCTTGAGTTCATTTGGGATATTAGTGACAAAGGAATTATACATTCACTGTAACACCATTCACGGATTGTAGGATTGAAAGTTGTTCTCCAACTTTCTTTTTCACTTGGGTAGCACTGATGTGCAAATAGGCACCGCTCTTTGCTTGTGAAGTCATAAGTGTTATGGACTTTCACTGCCAACGTGAAATGGACCTACAGGGTCACACACATTATTTAACCTAGAAGAGGAGTTTATCCACAAATCATTTTTAGATTGATTACTAAAGGAGTTTAGTAGTTTAATTAAACACTCAATCAATTGATAGCTCAGTATCATAATGTTCAAGGTGTTGGACCGATTGATTAGAGTACTGGATTGATTGAAACTTTGATTGACTGATTTTGCATAGTCTGCTACCCCAACCGATCGGCTGATGGGATGAACCAATCGGCTCAGATTGGTGAACCGATCGACTCAACTTGTGAGACAATCAGCTCATGTATCAATGAGACGATCATCTCAATTGGTTAATCGGTCAATTCATGTGACCAACCGAGATCGTTTGGAAAGTCAGAAGACTATTTTGCAAATACAATTTGTTTCACTTGTACAAATTCGATTTGGAAAAAGATTAATATTTGATTAGTTGGAAACAAATATGAAAGTCAATTTGAGTTGGATCAGGATCACGAACCGATCGGCTCAGATGTGAACCGATCGTCTCAGGTGCCCCAACCGATCGGTTGAGGTGTGAACCGATCGGCTCAACTCCCCAACCGACCATTTCATGCATGAAACGATCTGTTCAAGTGGCGCAGTTGGTTGTTTTGTGGAAAATCTCGAACCCTTCTACTCCTGCATTAATCCTACATTGCCCGTGGTAGAGAACCCTATCCCATGACCCTCCTATATATATAGGGGTAGTGGGGGCTTCTCAACACCAACAACTCAGAACACCAGTTGCTCTGCAAAGTTGTCATTCTCTCTTGTTTTGGTAACCGAGAGAGCCCGAGCAAGTGCTACCCGATAAGGGAGATACAACAAGGGAAAGACAACTGCAGAAAGACAACTGGTTGCAGGAGAGTGTGTCGGTGACTAGTACGCCGACAAGAGGGTGTGACTCATTTTGATTCCTTATGGGACAAGGAGATCGGAGTTCCAAGTGGTCTGTGTGGACTACTTCAGAGGCGGGAGACTTCTACCGCTCAGAGGACAGCTGTCAATCCTGACAGTCCCAGTGAGACCAGGAGCTGCACAGACACCGTCCAAGACCGGAGGTGAAGACCACGCAAGCCACGAGGTAACGTCGCCGAGCAAGCCTCAGGACAAGGTGCGCCTCTACAAACCATCCTTCCTACTGTATAGACGTTGACGCGATTCCTTTATACTGGGTTCGGGAGAAGAAATTTTTTATTTCTTCTGCCTTCTCTATCTCCCCTAAAACCCAATAGTGGTATCAGAGCCACATCAACTGCTCTATACTTTAGGATTATCGATGTGATATATTTTTGGTTGTCGTCTTTATTTATTGCATATGATGCGAATAAAATTGGCTTTATGCATGTCCAATCCTAAATCCACAAATCCCAATATACATATATGATATGTAATATGAATGCACTCGATACGCGTCTCCCTTAAATGGGTTTTGTGGTGGATGTATAGCGTGGTTATGGCCAATAAACCCTATGTATGTGTGCTTGGTTGTATGTGGTTGCTTGCATCTCAGTTTGCGCACCGATTCCCTACTCCTTATTCCTGATTTAACTCGAGATAACTCGAGATTTCTTTCCTACCCTTCCCCCCCCCCCCGAATGTAACTCGGGGTTTCCCAATTTAAATGTAAATAGGATAGATCTTTTTATTTTTCCTATTATGTCAAAGAACGGAGGACAATCTGATGACAACTGAGATGATCGGTTCAAGGCGTGAACCGATCGGTTGGTGATCCAGACTATCAGCTCGAGGAATGAGATGAGGAGGTGGCGACCTGAGGAGATGCACGATGACCAGGAAAACTGATCGGTTGGAGGAGCCAACCGATCGACTAGTGGAACCCAGACGACCGACCAGGGCGAGAAGGTCATTCATGTGATGAGTTGATCAACTCAGATGGCTATAGAACTTCATCATGGATAGGTTGCATGTGATGTAGACCTAGATGACTGTGATTCCTCTTGGCTCAAGGAATCACATTAGGATGGCCATAATCATTGCTTTTATCGTTTCAAATGTTTTTTGTGGGATATAGCATGTATATGATACGTACTATGTATTGTGGTGATTGGATATGTATATGTACCTATAAACCAAATCCCTCATGAAATATTAAAGTTTTAGATGCCTTCCAAATGCGACACATGTGAAAAGCTTGATCGGCCAAGTGTGGGCACGCCCTAGCGTGGTACACTGTCTATCTTGTGGAAGCGTGAAGGATGAATATGTGGGTCTGCCCTAGCAGGGTGCATATTCATCGTGTTGGCTTTGGGTCGGACTTAACAAGGTGACCTAGATAGGATCTAGCACCTTGAGGCATGGAGGTAATCATGGCAAGGAGTTGCATATGACATCTTTCAAGAGTTGCATATGATGCAATTGGCAAAAGTTGCCTACCTGGAAGATCTAAGTTGTGGGTGACAACCCTAGCTGGTCCATGACTCAGAGGATTTTAGGATCTTGACCCACTAGAAGGTTGTACGCTGCAATCTTCCAAATTGATGGTGAGGTCTATCAATTTGAATAAAATTAGTGGGAGTGATAATTAATTAAAGTCCTAATTATATCGTCAACTTTTCAAATCAATCAAATAAGTCAAAATTGTGTTTTGGACTAAATTGCATCTATTTCCTTTTGTACAATAAATGGCTAATCAACAATAATCACTTTATTTGTGATCGGTCTTTGAGACCAACAAATTAAATGGGAATAATTCCATGACTGGTTAGGACGTTGAGAAGTGTTCTCAATCAAAGAGCGAAATCTCTAAGTCCTAGTTATGCTAGAACCAGATGAACTCGATCCCACCACACCAACGGCTGAAAGTATGCTTATGGAAGCATACTGAGGATGCCATTGATGTGGAGTGCTTGATGCTGTGTTCTCTGAACTATGAGTTGCAGAGACAACATGAGACATATGATGTCTCCAAGACACTGTCCTAGTATGTCATGACAGAAGGAGATCCAGTAAGGTATTTACACACTCAATGTGATTGGGTATGTGGAAAAACTTGATTAAGAAGGATTCCCTCTGAGCCAAGAGTTGGCTATTGGTATGATACTACAAATGTTGCGAGAATCATACAGTTCATGATGAACTATGACATGAACAACTTTGATAAGAATTAACAAAGTTGTTTGACATGTTGAGGACAGTAGAGGCAAAGATGAAAAAAGACAAACCCTAATCTTTGATGTGATCAATGAAGGGTAAGTCTTAAAGGCAAGGACAAAGGCAAAGCAAAGAAGTGTTCTGATGCTAGCTAGAAATCCAAGCTGTCTTCAGCCTCGAGGCACAGATGAAGAAGGACAAGCCTAAGTATGTGATGTTGATCAACAGAAACAAAGGCATGTCCAAGGGCAAGGGCAAGGGAAAAGCTAAGAAGGGTTCTTATGCTAGCCAGTAGCCCAAGTCATCTTCAGCCTCAAGGCACATGGGAGGGTGAATGAGGGAAATGCCCTCTATATCTAGAAGAACAAAATAAGATGAAAGGAGGGGATAGATATCTCCACCGTAGGTATCATGAAATAAACACTTCTTTATCTGAGGTATATGATACTAAGATATGGATCTGTTATATATGATATACAAGATCCACAAAGAAGTGATGGCCTTTGTGAAAGGACCAAGAAATAAGTACTCATCATTGGAGCAAGTATTGCTGCCATAGATAGGAGTACCTTTCAGTTTATTTCAGCCTAAAGGGCACAAAATAGAGTTGGGAACTGCTGTTTCAATTTTCCAATAGAAACACTTTATTGTTGCATCTTGTAGTGACAAGATGACTATCAATATAGTTGTTGTTTCAAAGATATGATCTTTGTGGCAATGCCTTTTTTATCTTGTGGTACTTGGTATGCATAAGATAAAATGATATCTAAAATTTATTGATAACTCAAACAACAAATTAGCATCATCATGAGAAATTCATTTCTAGTTTCCATATGATGGATTAATCTAGACTCTTTTGGTTAGAGAACCAGTAAGAGACATGAATCTCTTGAACATGATAAATCAATCTTCACTAGTGGTAGTGGGAGAATGATTATCCTATTAGGTATAATACATGTGATGTATTTACATACCTATTGGAGCAAATACTAATACTTCAAATGGTGTTTAGAGAAATACCAATATGAATATCTTGAAGTGTTCAAGAATATCATAGATGAAGTACAGAATTGGTAAAGTGTTAATTCTTGATGAGATCAATGATTGAAATACTTAGACCAAATGTTTGAGATCCTTATGAGTGATTATGATAGTGTATCATAGTAAACTCATGATTAAGGCATGGTGATGTCTAAATCAAAAGGAGTCATACTCTAAGGAGTTAGAGGATGATTATCAAATAACTAATTTCTTCTTAAATAAAGAATACCCCACACTAATAAAGGACATTAAGAATCACAAGGAGTTGTGAGTTCTTATATCCTTGACAGATACACCTTGATTATCTATGTGATGAGTTGGTCATGTGATGAATCAACTATCCAGATGAATATGAGGAATCAAATTTTGAGTTATGGTTTATGACCATTACATCCTAAATGACTTCCATGTCAACCATAAGGTATGACCTTGATGGTAGCACCCATTGGGATGAAATCCATAAGTGTGAATGAGTCTTAAGTGTTAAGACACATGGATAACATTTTGAGAAGGATGATGCTTGTTGATTGCAACTTAATGACTAAGAGATTTGCATATGGATACTAAAATTGCATTCCTATGAGGAATAAAATAAGGATATGTACATGACACAACCTATAAGGTTTATGAATACATTAATGCAAATAAAGTCTATAAGTTACAATGGACTAATCAATGTGATTGATTGAGTACAAGCAACTCAGAGATGGGATCTTTACTTTGATAATATATTCAAAGGGTTTGACTGATATGACAAAGATAAAGAAGGAATCTGTGGTTTAGTGGGAGCGTATTTGCATTCCACATGTGGATGAGGAATGAAATGTTCTAGAATGGAAATCCAAAGTGGAAATTATCTTTAGGGAAGATAGAGACGTTTCCTATGTGATAGGAACAGAGATCTATAGAGATAGTTCTCGAAAACCTCTTGACCTGAAAAGAGAGAGCATACATTGGCAATCTATACTAAAGGGTTCAGTATGCACAGATTCAGTGGGAGAAAAACTTATCCATGTTACATGGATTTAGTATCCCAGAGCCAAGTGTCCAATTCTTATGAAGAATGGAAACACCAAGAATAGATATAGATCTATCATGTATGTAAACATCCCATCATCTTGCATGTATGGACATGGAAAGAACAAAACACATTTATCATCTTGTATGTGGGACGTGACAATATGATATGCTCATCCTGATAACTTGTATGTGAGAAATGACGAGTGGATGTATGTCTAGTTCCAGTAAGGGTTACTGGAATACCATAAGAGCTTGATAAGTACTTGAGAAGTACTAACTCTATGGAAATAAGGAAGGGTTCACTGTAAAGAGTTACACTGATGCGAACTTCTAAAAAGGATAGAAAATTAATTGCAAAATATATATGAGATATATAAAAGTGAATGTTTGTTGATAAATGGAAACATTCCAATAAATTTGTTTAAAAGGAAAAGCCGAGTATCCATGGATACTATATGGATCTAGGAGTTCATAGAGATGAACTTATAGTTATTCTGGTCATTGATGACAAGTTAGGAGTGCTTGGCCATGCAATGTGGATAAAGGTTAGCAAAGGAATACTAGATTGCATATTATGGCAACTCCATCTCATACGTGTGACGTACAGTGAAGAGATGAGAGACATGCAGTTAATACAGACTTTGTCAAGGTGTTGCCACAACTCACTGTGTAAGCACTAGAGCATAGTAACATGTGGGACATGTTTGAAGATCACTATGAATATGATTCAAGGGTAATTGGCTCACAGTGCAAGTGGGAGTCTGTTGGTATGTATGCCCTGAGAGACAATCATGGGATGTTTGGTGGGATACATTAAGATTGATTTAATAAACATCAAAGGCAAGTTTTAAATTCTTTCTAGGTTAGTCATATGAGATAATGATAGAACAGATAGAATGTCTAGAGAATGACAATACATAATGACGTATGCTTTCAGGTTGAGGACCTAAACGATGAGATCATATGGATGCTAAGAGTTTGTACATTCTTATTATGTCCCTAGTCAGATGTCATTGTGGAAGGTAGATAGACAACAATGACACATAAGACTAGATTGTGGTGTTGGTTGTTGACATAATCTCGTTAGTTATGATATGGAGATATAAAACCAAACACATATGTACTTGTTAGAGAACAAGTGTACCAGACAGACCCACCGTGAGTTTGACACATGGAACCATGACATGGTAGTCACAATCAGTTCTCACAGTGATGGTGGTGAGTGTGATTCTTTGACCTAAAATCACTACACTCAACACATGTCGTTGGGTACACTTTGACATCATCAAACGTAATCCTGAAACATGGGTTGTTATAAAGGTGATGATTGGGTGGCTTTGACACATGGGGCTTTTGAGGGGTGAGTGATAGATATGGGATTTGTCCTTCCTAAGGGAGTTTGATATCCATGGCCACTTGATGAGTAGGATTGAGATAGGCTTTCACACGCATGTGTGAATCAGTATGTGATATTGATGTCATACATATCTCCTCCAATCTACTCTGAGATCAAGAAAGTGAATGAACGTTGACAGGATGACTGTTCCATGCCTTGAGTTCATTCGGGATATCAGTGACAAAGGAATTATACATTCACTGTAACACCATTCATGGATTATAGGATTGAAAGTTGTTCTCCAACTTTCTATTTCACTTGGGTAGCACTAATGTGCGACTGAGCACTGCTCTTTGCTTGTGAAGTCATAAGAGTTATGGACTTTCACTACCAACGTGAAATGGACCTGCAGGGTCACACACATAGGATTTAACCTGGAAGAGGAGTTTATCCACAAATGATGTTTAGATTGATTACTAAAGGAGTTTAGTGTTCAATTAAACAGTCAATCAATTGATAACTCAGTATCATAGTATTCAAGGTGTTGGACTGATTGATTAGAGTATCGAATTGATTGAAACTACGATTGACTGATTTTTCATAGTTTGCTTACCCAACCGATCGGCTCATGGGATGAACCGATCGGCTCATGGGATGAACCGATCGGCTCAAGTTGGTGAACCGATCGGATCAACTGGTGAGACGATCAACTCATGTATCAATGAGACAATCGACTCAATTGTTGAACCGGTCGATTCATGTGACCAATCGAGATCGTTTGGAAAGTCAAAAGACTATTTTTCAAATACAATTTGTTTCACTTGTACAAATTCTATTTGGACAAGGATTAATATTTGATTAGTTGGAAACAAATATGAAAGTCAATTTGAGTTGGATCAGGATCATGAACCGATCGACTTAGAAGTGAACCGGTCAGCTCAGGTACCCCAACCGATCGGTTGAGGTGTGAAGCGATTGGCTCAAATCCCCAACCGACCATTTCATGCATAAAACGATTGGTTCAGGTGGCACAGTTGGTTGTTTTGTAGAAAATCTCAAACCCTTCTACTCCTGCATTAATCCTGCATTTCCCGGGGTAGAGAACGTTGTCCCATGACCCTCCTATATATATAGGGGTAGTGGGGACTTCTCAACAACAATAACTCAGAACACCGGTTGCTCTGCAAAGTTTTCGTTCTCTCTGGTTTTGGTAACCGAGAGAGCCTGAGCAAGTGCTACCCAATAAGGGAGGCACAACAAGGGAAATACAACTACAGAAAGGCAACTAGTTGCATGAGAGTGTACGGTGACTAGTACACTGATAGGAGGGTGTGACTCATTCCGATTGCTTGTGGGACAAGGAGATCAGAGTTCCAGGTGGTCCATGTGGACTACTTCAGAGGTGGGAGACTTCTTCTGCTCGGAGGATAGTTGTCAATCCCGACAGTCCCGGTGAGACCAGGAGCTGCACAGACACCGTCTAAGAACAGAGGTGAAGACCACACAAGCCGCGAGGTAACCTCGCCGAGCAAGCCTCTGGACAAGGTACGCCTCTACAAACCATCCTTCCTACTGTATAGACGTTGACGCGATTCCTTTATATTGGGTTCGGGAGAAGAATTTTTTTTCTGCTGCCTTCTCTAAGAGATGCATAAACCTTAATCTAATCATGTGATGTGCTTAGTAACGTGTGACATGCTTATGTATGTTTTTTGTTTGGTCCAGTTTGCATGATGTTTGAGCTAGTTATGCTATATGTGTGCTTATTTTGGACCAAATTGCAATTTAACCATGTTAAGGGTTTATCTTGCAATTTGTCACATGTTGGTTGTACCTCCTATTTTTTGCATCATGAGTGAGAGAATGATGCTTAGGGGTGCCTTGTTGGACCTTAGTTGATGATGTAGCATCATGTGTTGGTGCTAGAGTTTGAATGGATGCATGAGTTGATGTTGGTGTCGACCATGTTTGTTGATCTTTGAGTGTAGCGCCCGATGTGTTTTCCTTGGTCTTATGGTTGTAGCGACCCTTTGTTTTGGGTGTCATGGGTAGCAGTCGCTACCATGTTGGACCCTTGGTTTTGCTTTGACTGAAGGTGTAGTGGACCAAGTGGTCGCTACATAGCCTTGGTTTTAATGATATTTGGTGCATGCACATCTTGAGTGCTTGTGTGGCCAAGATTTTTGAGGGACAAGTGTCTCTAGTGGTTCTAGTATCTTGACACCTCATATCCCTCACCTCCCTCCTACCTTGGGTATTTATAACCCTCTTTTTACATGCAAGTAACCCCTTTAGCTCTCTCTTCTTTCTCCTTTCTTGCTTGGTGTCAACCCTTATTCTTGGTGGTATAATTGGAGGTGTTTAAGCTTGAAAGAAGGAGGAGGATGAGCCCTTGCATGTGGTAATATAAGGTTGGAGCATCTTCCTTTGTCAATCTTTTGGTGATCCTTGTGTTTGGTAAGTGGTTTATCCTTCTTGATCTCATTTTTCTTGAGACCCTACCCTCTTTCTTCTCTTAGTCGAGACTATGGTTCTCCATTGTGTCTATCTCGACGAACTTCTCTCCACAGAGGTCGAATTCATGGTTCTCCCATGGTAGTACCTATGTGAGATGGTGATTTCCTCTTTCTCTTTCTTTTTCAGCCTAGGGTTTGTACTCTCTCTCTCCTTTGAGTTTTCTCTAACCTTGGCTTGCTCTTCTTCTCTTGAGGTGATATTGCTTGGCCTTGGAGTTGATCCAAGCTTGGCATTCCTTCTCTCTTGGAGCTTCTTGGTTTTTAGAGTTGATATTCACCTCAAGGTGGGTTATATAACTCTCTTCTCTATTATTGCTGCAAATAATCTAGCATGTATGTTATCTTATCTCTAAAATGTGATCATATGTTTCTAGATGATGATACATTGATTTAGGGTTTATGATTCTACAGTAATCTTTCATAGATTATCTCATTCTCTTAACCTAACTCTTGCATCTAAGATCTAATTTCTAGTGGAGTTGTTGATTCTTACGTGCAAGATCTTGATCATTGGTTTATTCTCCATGTTTATGGTTCAATTATCATATGGAAGATGGTGGTTTTGACTCTTGTTTGTGTATGTTTGATGCTTGGTTTCCTTGCCCTTATCTTGGTTTCCATGTTGATCCTTTTGATGCTTGTTTTGGGGTTTTCATGATCATTATCTCCATGGGGTTTTCTTCTTGGTGACTCTTTATTTTCTTGGTGTTATCCCTCTATTTCGATCGATGTGGTTATTTGGATCCATATGGTCGCTATAACCATGATAATGGTGAGTTTGGGTTTTGGTTTGGTCGCTACAACCCTAACCCTAACTCCTTGTGACGCCATGTTTTCTTGTGATCGTTATGTATCCTTTTTGACCTTGCATGGTCACGATGTTTCCCTATTTTGATGGTCGTTATGTCTGTATGAAGTGAGTTTCTTCTTTGTAGTATGTACATGTATTGAGTCATGTGGTCACTACATGTGTTGAGTCATCATGTGATCACTTCATGTCTTGGTGGTCGGTACGATGGGCATGCATGTGTTGTGGTTTCTACACATGCTATGGTTGTTATGGATGACCTAACCCTAGTGATCGCTAAGGCAACCAATGCCTAGTGGTCTCTAGCGGTAATGTAGGTCATATGGTCGCTACATGGTGATCGTATCTACATTTGATGATGTACCTATTTGGTTTCTACATCTTGTTTGGTTATATTGATGATTCTTAATGTAACATCCCCAGATTCTACCATCTTGAGACTGAGAAGGCCCGAGAAGGACGAATCTGAAAACATTAGGCAATCATTTTAGAGAACGATGCAGAAGCGACATACGCATATATGAACACACACATATAACATACACCATAACATTTCTCAACATTTAACATGTATATAAATACAAGATGACTTATTACAACATGAATTACACTTACATATTAAAAGAAGATTTACAAGTCTATGAACATTTATGCTAATCATGATCTACACAATAGGTAAGCCTATACAACTTGCTCGCTCACATCTTTTATCCCACGCTAGCTCTGAACCTAAAATATACGTGAAACAACGAATCAACACAATGTGTTGTGTATGTGGTAAAAATAAAACATTATGGTTGCACATATGGAAAATACTTGAAGAAATAAGAAAGAAAAGAAAACCATTTCTTAAGGTGGAAAATCAGGTAAACACCTCTTTTATACATTTCATTAGATTGAGTTGGACTACAATTTTATAAGCACTTCTCATACATCCAGTATGGGCAAAATTATTTCATCATACATCTAACATGGGAAATTCATCATACATCCATGCTAGGCAACATACATCCATAGTGGGCCATGTGCACTAGTAGCTACAACTCATCGCAATGTCCTTTTCTGTTTCATTAAGTTTTGGCAAAGTGTATAGTATAGTAGTTCAACCAACAAGGTATAAGCTAGTAGTTTCACACAAGGTACACCATATCATAAGCAACCAAGAAAACTAGTCTTATACTTAATAAAGACCACGTACCTGATTTCAGAGATTTCTAATCATTCTTTCTCATCTAAATATCCGGTCATCACCTGATTAATAACAATTAATCATTGTCAATAATTATTTATCATATTATTGGTATTTTAGGTCCAAATTGGGTTTTTCCAAACCTAGATTTCATCTGATCTTAGGATGGTATCTGATATTTTTCTAATGATCATGAGGTCATTTTAGAGGTCTGGTCCAAATTTCGTATTTTCCTGATGATTGGTCTATTTTCTAGAATTAATATGAGTCTACAAGCACTTAATTGTATTTTAATACCAAAAGACCTAATATTGAGATTCATATTTCAAATCAGGGTCAACTAAATGTCTCCATATAATATTAGGGTTCAATAGAATTTTTATCATATTTAATCTCGATGATTTTCTATTTATTTCAATTAACTTACCCTAAAAAGAAACATTATCATCCATATTAGATATTGACATTAATTGTTCTTCAAAAGCCTAATCTAAGGGTTCAATGATGTAGAGGATATTTTTTTTTGTCTGGAGATATTTTGGGGTAATTATTGGTCATGGGAGCTATTTTTAATTGCATTTATGAGATGTGGTATATTTTCGTGCACTAAAAAAGAATTACCTTGAGTGGCGGGTCCCACTGCCTGATGTGGCGGTCTGTGAATGGTCCACGCTGGCCCACCCACAATCTTTGGTCACGCTCTAATTATGCCTGGGTTCAGGCTGGCCAGTCCAGTGGATGATCTACCTAGACCAAGCCCACGCTCTCCCTCTCTCGCAACTTTGTTGTGTGCGCCCCCGACTTGGGCGTGAATCCGCCGCCACCATATACCTTCCCATTGGCGAGCGTGAGCCATAGACAGGGCATTCCATCCCCTACATATGTGTCTGGAAGCTTTGCCTCAGTCACCTCCTCTCATGTGCGTCACTTGAAGCAACAAAGAAGCTCCAACTTCCTCATCCGGTTTTGTAGCATCGCTGCATCTTGGGTTCACGGTGAGGAGCTTCATGGCTGGAAGCATTGCCTACATACACCACCACTACAATATGAAGATATGGCGAGTCGGAGAAGACTGGTTGATTAAGGGTGACTCCCCACAAACCACTCCATTGATTTGGTGAAGACGAGCAGTAGAGGAAAGATACCCTTGGTGCTTGAGTTGAGTTGTCCACCTGAAACACCAGGAAGTTTCCAAAGCTAACCCCCGAATGTGCTTATGGTCTTTAGAGGTAGTGTGAAGGGACAAAGGACTAGCTCTGAGGTCGTTGTCTTCCTTCCACCAATTTGCACCATTGCTCCACGATGGAGCTTGCTGCTATGATGTGCCCATGGTGGTGAGCAGAACTAACTTCAGGTGACTATGATGGTTCTAATTACAATAGAAAGACAAGAAATTGCCATAACGATGCATAACCCCCCTCACACTGCCTCCTCAGCGTATTTGATTATAGAAGGCATTGAAATGGTGTGTTGGAACTCCCTCACCTCGCCAGGAAAATATCACAATATGGGGTCAGTTGGGAAGCCATGGAGAAGGTGGATCTAAATGCTCAACTGGGATCATGTTTCTCTCATATATCTGTTTCGTAACAATGATGAGAGATCTGGTACCTTGTTATCTTTCTGCTCTGTGAGATTCGGTGGTAGGAGACAAAGTCTCCACTGCCATATCATTGTGGGATGGCTCAGATGAGACCACTATCTCCCAACCATGGTCCCAAGTACACGAGGGTCGCCCCTCTCTCACTTGAGTGGGCTCCGTGATACCTATGTGTCACACACCTAAGTACTAAATAACCAAAACACCATAGTATGGTCATATTTATATCAATAATTCAAACCTCCATATCTCTTAGACGGACAGTTTAAATGATGCAAAATTTTATACATTAGTTCCTTATAATGTTATATAGCTTCCAGATAAATTTCATAATAAAAATCTGATGTTTGACCCATCAAAAAATTTCTCCAATAAGAATCATATCCAAGGTGTCGTAAGGTCTTATATAATTATCATTTGCTTTCCAACCATAACCACACAACTTCAAGAATCCTGATATGTTCATAATTCAACCATTCATATTCATATATATCATTAAAGGATGTTTAACCACATGAATACTCAGTTTGATTAACAAAAGACATTCATTAATCAATTAGGTATCATAGTCCTCTATTGTATCTCAAAACACCAAATTTGGGTGAAGGAATCCATAATTTGATTACCAATTCCTCAATTTGGTATTCATCATCTACATATCATACATGGTCCTCCAAGACTATGGTAGTTATCAAAACCCTAAAATCTAAGGTCGTCACACTTAACCTAGTGTATTCCAAGAATGTGGGCAAGATGTAATCTATAGGGTATAATGTTAAGAATTATTACATAAACCCTAATTGAGTAACTATGAGAAACCCTGATCCTAATCTTGAATACATAATGATTAATGTTCACTTGCTTGAGTGGTTAGCATATATTGAAGTATTATATCTCTCCTACTTATGTAACCCTAATGTTGTAGCTTGAATGAACCTCATAGATTGTGATTTCTATGGTATCTCTTATATAATATAGGGTGATGATTATGAGCCTTGATGAGGCATGATGAACTAATGATGTTCTTGTAGGGAACATTGTGAATGGTATGTGACCTTAATGATGGCTTTGTGCCCAATGTGAGGTGATGCCCTCTGATGATGTGATAAGGGATGGTTATCCCATGATGATATGATAACGGTGATGGCTTGGTGTAAGGCAATGAGACAATATTATGTGATGATGTGATCAACTTTATGAATAATATGTTTTATATCTTTTAAAGTTGCAATCTACCCTTATCTTTATAGAATTTATTTAGGGTTTGTCTGTTGTAACTTGATTGATGTAATAAAAGATACCCAATTGGAAATAACTAACCAAGTGAAACCTTAATCATGTAGTTTCCCTGAGCCATAGATCCATTCTAGTATCAGGACTTGCTAGATGGTGAAACAAATAATTATTAAGGGAAACACAGAGCGCATATTGTTGAATATGCAGGGGTGCAAGTTGAGGGAATATCCTTTCTTCCACAATTACATGTTATGGAGGATGACTATGGTCATGCCTTGGTAGGATAACGACTGTGGTCATATCTCAATATATATGATGTAATAGAGGACAACTACAGTTGTACATCAAATGATTTGGTTTGTATACCCTATTTACTAGTGGAGTGCCTATAAACCAAGGAAGACCAAGTTGTTATGCAGTTGGACTCTCTATGTTACTGTGTTGGACTCTAACTGACTGAGGGTGTGGGAGATCATAGGAGTATGGTCCTCCTAGATCTTGTATGGCACTGATTTTGAGTTAGTTGTGGTCAGTTGGAGTATGAGTGGTATACCTCATATGCACAGGGCATAATAAAAGACGTAATACAGTTGTGTAGTATATTTGCATAGGATTAAAGATGAATCACATTGGATGTTACCCTTTGCCTTATTTCTTATACTATTTAGTTGATAATGGTTATACATGTAACGACCCCACTTCTCGGTAACCCGCAATCAAGGGAGACCAAGAGTTCAGAGGTGTTATCCCAAAATACATGATCAATGGTTTAATAATTAAACAGAAATAATTATCAAATTCTACTAAGACTAAACTTGAAATCTGGAATAAAAATAAAACTTTTGCATCCTTGAAAAATTAGGATCTAAGAATTCTATCCACAAAAAAAATCTATCTATCTAATCCTCCTTTTGGATTACTTAACTTTATCTTCACAGATTCCATTTTACTATTTGTCCTTTTCAAATAATACCTAAAATGTCGACAAACAAAACATTGGTCAACATAAATGAATATGTCGATATGTGGGGACAAACAAAATATTGCACGTATATTCTAACAGCATAGTCACAACAATTAATTGTTAACAATGCAAGATTACTTTTTCAGTATAACTCCTCAACCGCTTTTACCACCTCTGGGTTACCCTCTCTAGAGTTAAGTCCTTGCAAGTGACTTTAAGGCTACCTTCTCTATCCTGAGCTTGGTACCTGAGGTCACCTCTCTGGGTGCCCTGTGGTCTTCCCTCCAGGACTTGACCACCTTGACCTTCCCTCCAGGGCTTGGTCTCTTATCTTACATCCAGAGGGGTATGTAGGTTCGAGCAAGTCACACACATATATAATTTGTGATAATCATATTCACTTTAAGGATTGCAGTAATGAAACATCCAAGAAGTATAGTTTTCATTGCAATCAATAGATCATCAGGAAAATGTTGTGAAACATAATGTGGGTATTCATAATTTAACCACATACCTAATCAGTAGATTTCACAAGCACTAAGCAATTCCAATCAAGCAATTCAACCACACCATAACAGAATCCTGAAAAGCATACATACCTATTTACTACATACTTATCAAGAATCTACTTTATTGGCTTGGATTCACTTTCTAGGGTCTCTAATCCGAGTTAGGGTATCATTAGGGTTTATCTACAACTTTTCTCCATTATAACCACAAAACCCTAAAAACAACATATCTAGAGGCAAAACCCTAATTATTCAACTTAATCACCATAGAGCCTTTTTATCATCCACTAGGCTTGAGATTAACCTAACATCAATTTTATACAAAGGATCTCAAATTATATCTCATTAAAACCCATTAACACCTAGATTAGGGTTTCTAAGCTCATTAATGCATATAAGCATGCCCATGGATTATCTACATAGATATTCAAAACATCTTTTTATTAATCAACAGGTTAATATACTCATATATTATCCATATTACTCATCTCAATTTCATAGAATCATCAAATTAGGGTTCCTCTACTTTATACAACATTAAAGTTAGCAACTTTAACTACTTTTCAAACTATGATTAGTTTCAAGCTCTAAGACTATTTTTATTGAAATCTACTTATTTTTTTATCAACTTTCATATATTACATGTCCATATACAAGCTACCAATTAATTTCTAGAATTTTCATGAGATAAGTACCTTTGGTCTAATGGTAGCACGCTACGTCATCGCCTTTCTTTTCTTTTTCCTTTTCTGCTGGATCCATGGATCACGGCTGGGATCCACCTAACCCAGCACCCGGGTTTGCTTCCTCCTTCATCTCCTTCACACAACTCCCCAACATGGAAGTCCTCTGTTCCGTCTGGAAGACAGGGGATCCGTCGCCATCGTCTACTCACCCTGCCTTCTCTACCTTGGGCCATCGCGTGACCACGCCAGTGGTGCCCCTATGTCACCACTCCCAATGTTGTTTGAGGCTGTCGTAACATCGAGCAAGGAAGAACAAAGTGGGGAGAGAGCAGCACATGTCGACGGAAATAGGGCACCTCACCCACGACCCGATGGTGTGATCTGGGTACCGCGAGAGAGAGCTATGGCTCTCTATCACATGCTCTGATCTCCAAGAGGTGTTCTTATCCCTATATATATAGTGTAGGGTCAACATGACTGATCTAACCTTGATGGAGTTTGACTCCGGCCTGTAACTTTGGGCAAAACCCAATCCTTCACAAAAACGTCGGAACCAGGGGGGCTTTCAGTTCGGATTGGACTTTTGAAGCCATTGGTGCACTCCTCAAACTTGCATAATGATTGTGTGTGGGGGAATAAAATGAGGAACTTCCATACACTATTTCCCTTTTTCTATTTGAATCAAAGAACATCCACCATCGGATCAAGGATCCAACGGCTATCAGGCCCCGAATTAGAACAAGTGTCCAAGATACATTGTGACATTTAATGTTATCATTTACACTTTACAAAACTTACAAAATTCATATCTCCCAATGTATTTATCCTTTTTCAACCAAATTTTATGGGATACCTTGGATCATTATTGTCTACTTGTGCCAAAACTGAGTCCCAAATTCCAAAGGAAAAGGGCATTATTTTTGTGTGCAAGTAATCCTTTAATAAGGCTTATTTTAAGCATATTTTATCTCTCTTAATCTTTTATTTTATTTATTTTGATTCCTTTAATCATTAGAAACCATGTGGAGTCAAAATCTCATACATAATGATTCCATTATCCATATTTCCACATATTTCTTATATTTTCATCATTATCTCAACTTTCCTTCTTTAATAATGCTTTATTTGATTTTAACTCTTTATTCTCCTATTATCTTTGCAACTTGGACTCCTTGGAACCCAAGAAATCCTAAAGATATGAAATCCCTCCATGAAGGATAATTATTAGCCTTCCAGATGCTTCCCCATCTTTCTTTTCTCATTATCTTAGTTGTTCTTTTACTAATTGATTCCTTTTCCTTTTTATTTCCTTTTTCTTGTTATTGGACCCAATAGCCAATAAGGCCCATGAAATCAAACACACAAGGCTATTTATCAAAGGAATCTATTCAAACATTCAATTTACATAAGCATACCTTTATTTGGGGAAATTGTGTTTCCACCCAAAAGAACTCGAAAATTGGGGTTGTAAAAATACATGCCTTCATATTCCTTCTAGAAGTATATAATGTTCTACTGATCAATTGAAGCCACTTAATTTCTTAATTTGTGTTATTAGTTTTACTTATTCATTTAACTAAATCTTCTCATCCTGCTAATAATATTACTTTTCTTCTATATATATCTATCTGTGTTAACAATAGTTGCTGGAAGAGAGTTATATCTCTTACTGAGACATTGGTCTCACCCCGTGGGTTTCCGCATCTTTTAGGTTGTCGTGCTCGTCGTGGTAGAGATTGTGCAGTTGAGGAAGATCAGCAAGGAGATCGGTGAAAGAAGAAGGTTGGATATTCTTCTAGTGTTTTATAGTAGAGTCTTATGTGTCGTCCCTATACTCTCAGGTCCATGGGGGTGTTTTGTAGATGTTGTACATCAATATGAGGTTTTAGAAGTATGCCATGGTTTTTTATGTATGGCTTGTATATGTGAATAGGTTACCTTTTGTAATAGGCTTGTGGCAAAATGGCCACTGTATAATGATGTCTATACGGTGATACAGGTGGCACGATTTTTTGAACCTTGTTGTATATGTTTCCTCTTAAGATGGTAATATGATATTGATTTTTCTTTACCCTATTTTGTGGTAATATGGTCGTTAGCCAATAATTCCTGGTTTGGGTTTTGAGTAATCTTGATTTGCGGCGGTGGTTCGTCACAAGTTAGGTTGGTATCAAAGCTCTAGGTTCACTGAGTCTACATGGACATAGGAATAGGGTTTGCATCTATTCTTATGTTATCCAACATATGTGATCGTTGCTTCCTACTTATGCAGAAGAAGAAGAAGAAGATATGTCTGGAGAACATGAAGAACATGTTGAGAGCAGTGTTACTGCACCAGGAGGTGGTGCCAGGAGGTAGGAAAGAGTAGATGGAGTGCCTGAAGTGCCTTAGATCAACCCATCAACTATAGACAACCCCACCTTTCAGTCCATGTTTGGATAGTTTATGACCACAATTTCACATATGGTGTATAGGGTGCCCATACCTCAAGCGAGGGCAGTTGTTCCCAATGCAGAATCCCAGGGTTCTGGGAAGACATTTGATAGGTTGTGGCATGTTGTAACTTTAGATTACGTGGGTATGATAGACCCATCCAATGCATATATGTAGGGTATGGTGCTGGAGAAGGCCTTTAAGATCCTTAATATCCCTAAAGAGGATAAGGTGAAGCACGTAGTGTATCTGCTAAAGGGTAGTGTTGGCCATTGGTGTTGGTATGTATGCCCATAGAGCAAGTCATATGATGATTGTAATGGGATGCTTTGTAAATGATTTGAATAATAATAAAGGCAATTTTCGTTTATATGTTTTAACTATTTTGAGATAATGGTATAACATGATAGATGTCTAAAGAATAGTTTTACTCAATGACGTATGCATTTGGGTTGAGGACCTGAATGATGAGATCATATGGATGTTAAGAGTATACATTCTTATTTTGTCCCTAGTTGGTTGTTATTGTGGAAATAACCATAGACATCAATAGCACATAAGACTAGAGTGTGTGTTGGTTGATGACATAATCTCATTATTCATGATATAGGATATCAAACTGAGCACATAGATACATGTTAGAGAACAGTGTATCAGACAGACCCACCATAAGAGTGATGCATGGAAACCACACTTGGTTAGTCAGGATCAAGTCTTATAGTATTGGTAGTGACTGTGGTTCTCAGACCTGAAATCAATGCACTCAAAACATGTCGTTGGGTATAGTTTGAAATCATCAAATGCATTTTTGAAATATGGATTGTTATAAAGGTTTTGATTGGGTGACCTTGACACATGGGGTTTTGACTGTGAGTGATAGGTATGGGATTTGTCCCTCCTAAGGGAGTATGATATCCTGGCTAGTTGATGAGTGAGACTGAGAAAAGCATGGCCATGCACTTGTGAGTGAATGTGTGACATTGAGCTTACAAATATCTCAAACAGTCTACTCTGGATCAAGAAACATGGATTGAACATTTGTAGAGGATGACATGTCCATGCCTCAAGTTCAATCCGGATATCAGTGACATAGGAACTATACATTCACTGTAACACCAATAATGGATTGTAGGGTTGAAAGTTGTTCTCCAACTTTCCTTTTCACTTGGGTAGCACTGATGTGTGACTAGGCACCACTCTTTGCTTATGAAGTCATAAGTAGTTATGGACTTTCACTGCCAAAGTGAAATGGGACCTATAGGGTCACAAACATAGGATTAACTTGGAAGAGGAGTTTATCCATGAATGATGTTTGGATTGATTACTAAAGGTGTTTATGTACTCAATCAAACATTCAATCAATTGACTTGACTTAGAATCATCAAGTTCAAGTGTTGAACTAACTGATTTGAGTGTTGAATTGATTGAGAACTACATTGACTGTGTTCTACACAATCTGGACCACCAAGCGATCAGTTCATTGGGTGAACCGATTGGCTCATGACCAGTGAGATGACCGGTTCATTCTGGTGAACCGATCGGTTCATGTTTCCAAATCAGTGGCGTTGGGTTGTCCCGATTTGTGAGAAAAGTTTTTCATTTCACTTGTACAATTTGATTGGGACAAGAATTGATCTTAGTATCAATTAAAACGAACATGGAAAGTCAAATGGAGGAAAGTCTGGGAATCAAACCAACCGGTTCACTAAGTGAACCAACCAACTCATACTCCCAACCGACCGGTTCATTTTTTAAATGACTGGCTCGCCTGCTGTAGTACAATCAGCTCATGGAAATTTCAGACCCTTCTACTCCCACTTTAGTCCTGCATTGCCTGGGGATGAGAACTCTGACCTTGACCCCTCCTATATATAGAGGGGTACTGGGGGATTCTCAAAAGCACAACTCACAACATCAGTTGCTCTGCAAAGTTGTCCTCTCTGGTTGTGGTAACCGAGAGAGCCCAAACAAGTGATACCCAAACAGGGAGGCACAACAAGGGAAAGACAACTGCAGGATGACAATTGGTGTTGGGAGAGTGTGTCAGTGACTAGTACACTGATAGAAGGGGACAACTCCTTCTAGTGCCATGTGGGATAGGACGACTAGAATTCTTGTTGGTCCATGTGGACTATCTGTAGAGGCGGGAGGTTTCTGCCACTTAGGAGGATCACAGTCAACCGCAATCCGGGTAAGGACCAGGAGCTGCACAGACACCGTCCAAGACTAGGTGGTTGAAGACCGCACTATCTATGAGGTATTGTCACTAAGAAAGCCTCAGGACCAAGTACACCTCACTAAAACCATCTTTCCTATCTAATAGTCCTTGATGTGATCTGCTATTTTATGGGTTTGTGGTGAGAATTTTTTTGTTTCCGCTTCCTTCTCTATCCCACAAAACCCTACAAGTGGTGGGCCATTGAGGAAGAGAAGAGGCTTAGAGTGGTGATCAATTGGAAGGATTTTTGGCAGGATTTTATGAGCTGATACTTCCTAGAGATGTACATTTATGAGAAGATCTCATAGATTGAGAAGATTTGATAGGGATCTATGACGATCAATGAATACGAGGTGAAGTTCATGGAGTTATTGAGGTTTTATCCTCACATGGCTATAATGGACAAGAAGAGGATTTGACATTTTGAGGAGGGTTTGAGCACATAGTTTATGATGACAGTGTTATCTCTGGAGAACATAGAGAAGACACATTTGTGGAGTCTGTGAGAAGGATAGAGTAGTCGACAATAGAGAAGCGTGAGGCTAAGCTAAGAAGAGACTAGCACAGTTTCAGGGTCATTCTTCTGGAGGCTTCAAGAAGCCTAGGTTTTCAGCACCTCAGTCTCAACATAGGTCAATGGTTCAGTCTCAGTGGTCATCAAGAAAGTGTAGAGGTCATAGTTTTCCACTGGCAGGAGCTCACAGTGAGGCGTCATTTTTAGTGATAGGGTCATTTAGTCCGCAATTTGACACAAGGATGTGTTATAGGTGTGGACAACAGGGGCATTTGAGGTTGTTTTGCCCAGTGAAGGATGAAGAGGTGATGCAACAACTGAGATAGAGTCAGCAAGGGTCACAACAATTACAACAGTTTAGTAGTGGTGGAGGCAGAGAACGCAGTCAAGTGTCACAGGCAGGATCATTTGGACAGGACAATAGAGGACAAGGGAGACAATAGGCAACAACTCGATTCTATGCCATGAGTCATTCAGAAGGAGTGGTCAATCCACGGGTTGTAATAGGTCAAATGGAGTTATTTCATTCTGATTTATCTTTGTCCTTCTTTATATCTATTTTGGTTGACATGGGTGCGACACACACTTTTATCACTAAAGAGGTGATAGATAGTTGTTCTTTTCTTATTAGTTGTAGATCTTATAGTCTTCACTTAGAAACCCCTTTGGTTGGTACCGCTGAGTTGTGAGAGGTATGTCCATCCTACATTCTTTCTTTCTCATGATGCAACATTAAAGTTGATCTTTTACCGCTTGACATGCATGGATTTGATGTGATCCTTGGAAAGGATACCCTGGATAAGTATCGGGTGGTCTTAGACTGTAGTTCCATGATGGTGATGTTCTTTGATGATGACATTTCATGGGTCTTCCAAGGAGATAGGAAGATTCTCCCGATGTGCTTGGTGTCAGCAATGATGGAAGAGAGGTTGACGAGTCATGGGTGTGAGGCTTTCTTGGCACATATGGTGGATACCAAGGTGAGGAGCATAGTATCTAGGAAGTGTCAGTGGTACATGAGTTTGAGAACGTGTTTCCTGATGAGTTTCCTAGTGTTCCCCCACCTCAAGAGATTGACTTTGAGATCAATCTGGTTCCTGGTACACAACCGATAGCACAGACACCGTACATGATGCAAACTAACTAAGATGCAAGAGTTGAAGAAGTAGTTGTAGGAGCTACTAGAGAAGGGCTTTATCAGACTAAGAACTTCCCCTTAGGGTGCACCCATGTTGTTTGTTAAGAAGAAGTACATATCTATGAGATTGTGCATCGGTTATGGGTAGTTAAACAAGGTGACAATCAAGAACAAGTACCCATCGCCAAGGATATACGATATGTTTGATCGGTTCAGAGATGTTACAGTGTTCTTTAAGATAGACCTGAGGTTAGGATACCATCAGTTGTGGATCAAGGCAGTTGGCATACCCAAGTCAGCTTTTAGGACTAGGTATGGTCACTATGAGTTTGTGGTTATGTTGTTTGGGCTACTAACCAATGCACCGACATCGGTCATGGACCTGATGAACAGGGTGTTCCGACCTTATCTTGACCAGTTCAAAGTTGTGTTCATTGTCGACATCCTAATATACTTCCAAGATAGCCAGCAACATGAACAACATGTACGGAAGGCGTTGACTTTGTTGAGACAACATAAGTTGCATTCCAAGTTCAACAAGTGTGAGTTTTGGTTGAAAGAAGTGTCTTTCCTTGGGCATGTGATATCTGTTGAAGTTGTTCAAGTGGATCCTAAGAAGGTTCAATCAGTGTTAGAGTGGGGAAGTCTAAGACACCGATGGAGGTTCATAGTTTCCTAGTCCTGGCAGGCTACTATAAGAGGTTTATCAAAAACTCCAGTGTCGTGGCATTACCCCTAACTAAGTTGACAAGGAAAGGTGCATTGTTGGTCTGGTATGACAAGTTCTAGCGTTCTTTCCAACTTATGAAGGAGAAGCTAACTAGTGCACCAGTGTTGGTCCTGCCAGAACATGGGAAGGGTTATATTATCTTCTGTGATGTGTTGAAGAATGGTTTGGGTTGTGTGTTGATGCAGGAAAAAAATGTGATTTATTTTTTCTTCGTGATAGCTTAAGAAACATGAGGATAACACCAATGCATGATCTATATCTTGCAACTATGGTCCATGCTTTGAAGATATGGAGACAATACCTTTATGGTGAGAAGTGTCAGATCTTCACCGACCATAAGAACATTTAATACATCTTCTAGAAGTAGCATCTAAACATGCAGTAGCGATGTTGGATGGAGTTGATCAAGGATTATGATTGCATCATAGACTACCATCCAGGAAAGGTGAACATGGTGGCAGATGCTTTGAGCAGGAAGACTTCTTTGTCATCATCTATTGATAAGGCACAGTTATGTTCCTTGGTGTGCCATAAGAGAGATATGATGGTGAAGTTGTATAAAATGAATGTAAAGTTATAAGTCTCCTTGTTGGCAGGATTTCTAGTATAGTTACATGTGAAGCCCACATTGAAGCAGTAGATTAGAGATGTGTAGTGGGGTGATACTTTGATACATTAGATCCAAGCAAGGTTTGGCAGCAAGAAGCGTGATGACTTCCATGAGCCAGAGGATGGGACACTATGTTACCAAGGTAGAGAAATGGTTTCTGATGTTGATGGTCTGAAGAATATGGTTTTGGAGGAGGCTCACTCCTCGATGTATGCCATGCATCCAAGAAATACCAAGATGTGCACAATTTGAAAGATCTATATTTGTGGCCTAGTTTGAAGTGTGACATAGTTGAGTTCATGGAAAAGTGCCTAGTGTGTCAGCAGGTTAAGGGTGAGTATCAAAAACCTACAAGAACATTGTAATCGTTTCCTATACCACAATGCAAATGGGATCATACATGGACTTTGTTGTTGGCCTCACTATGATAGCCAATGGTCATGATTCCATATGGGTGATAGTGGAAAGGTTGATCATGTCAGCACACTTCCTCCCTATGAAGGCGATGTATACAATAGAGAAGATTGAACACATATATGTTGACAAGATAGTGTGTTTGCACAACATTCCAGTGACGACAATATCTGACAATGGTCCTCAATTTACCAGTCATTTTTGGGAGCATCTACATTCATCCATGTGTATGCAGTTGAGGTTGAGTATGGTGTTTCACCCACATATAGATGGAAAGTCTGAGAGGACTATACAGATGTTGGAGGATCTGTTGAGAGCTTATGTTCTATAGTTTTTGGGTAGTTGGGATGTAAACCTCATTTTGATAGAGTTTTCTTACAACAACATCTATTAAAGGAGTATCGACATGGCACCTTACGAGGCTTTGTATGGGAGACATTGTAGATCTCCATTGTGTTGGTATGAGATGGGCGAGTATCAACTTTTGGGGCCTAAGCTTGTACAACAGACTACAAAGAAGATTAAGATGATACAACAATAGCTAAGGCAACCCAAGACTGATAGAAATCTTATGTTGATAATCATCAAAGGCCTCTAGAATTCCAAGTGGGAGACAGGGTGTATCTCAATCTCTCTCCTTAATAAGGCATGTTGAGGTTTGGGAAGAAGGATAAGTTGGCTCCCAAGTTCATGGGACCTAACCCTATGGTGGCACGTGTTGGGAAGGTAGATTATAGGTTGGCGTTGTCGCTTGAGATGCATAGGTTGCATCTTATCTTTCATGTTTCGATGTTGAGGAAGTGTCACCCTGACACAGAGTTGAACCTACAACCTGTTGAGGTTGAGTTGGAGGAGGATGTATTGTATGTGGAGGGTCCTGTGTTGATCCTAGATAGAAGGGTTAAGAAGTTGAAGAAGAAGGATATCGTGTTGGTTAAGGTTTTGTGGCATCACCGTGGTATGGAGGAAGCCACGTGGGAGCTTGAGGATGAAATGCATAGGAAGTATCTGTCTCTTTTTGCGTAGGATTTTAGGGGTAAAATCCTTGTTAGGGGTTTATGGTTGTAAGACCCCTGACCTAAGCTTAGTTCTTGATCTTGTAGTCTTTGCTTAAATAGATTCATAAATCTTAATCTAATCATGTGATGTGCTTTAATAGCATGTGACATGCTTATGTTTTCAATTTGGTCTAATTTGCATGATGTTTGAGCTAGTTATGCTATATGTGGTCTTTTTTTAGACCAAGTTGAAATTTACCCATGTTAAGGGTTTATCTTGCAATTTTCCATATATTGTTTGTTCATTCTATGATTTTGCATTATCAGAGAGAGAATGATGTTTATGGGTGCCTTGTTGGACCTTAGTTGATGAGGTGGCATCATGTGCCAGTGCTAGGGTTTGCATGGATGCATGAGTTGATGTTGGTGGCGACAATGTTTTTTGATCTTTGAGTGTAGAGCCCGATGCGTTTTCCTTGGTCTTTTGGTTGTAGCGACCCTTTTCTTTGGGTGTCATGAGTAGCGGTCGCTACCATGTTGGAACCTTGATTTTGCTTCAACCGAAGGTGTAGTGAACCAAGTGGTCTCTACATAGCCTTGGTTTTAACGTTCTTTGGTGTATGCACATCTTAAGTACTTGCATTGCCAAGGATTTTGAGGGACAAGTGTCTCTAGTCATTCTAGTATCTTGACACCTCATATCCCTCACCTCTCACCTACCCCTGGGTATGTATACCCCTCCTTTTACGTGCAAGTAACCCCTTTCACTCTCTCTTCTTTCTCCTTTCTCGCTTGGAGTCAGCCCTTGTTCTTGGTGGTGCAAGTGGAGGTGTTTAAGATCGAAGGACGAGGTCAGACCCTTTCATATGGAGTTCTAGGGTTGGATCATCTTCCTTTTTTGATCTTTTAGTGACCCTTGTGCTTGGTAAGTGGTTTATCCTTCTTGGTCTCATTTTTCTTGAAACCCTACCCTCTTTCTTCTCTTGGTCAAGACTATGGTTCTCCATGGTGGCTATCTTGAGGAACTTCTCGCCATAGAGATCGAATTCGTGGTTCTCCCATGATAATACCTAAGTGAGATTGAGATCTTGCAAGGAGGTGGGATCACTCCCTTACTAAGGATTTGAAAAATAAAACATCCATTCCAAACACACTCAAATGTATGCTAGAATAGGAGAAAAATTTTCAAACTTCAATAAATGATATTCAAAACAAACAAAATGTAGCAGCGGAATAAAAATAATGACTATATTCAATTTTCACAAAAGATTACAAAAGTACATCATAATATCCCATAAGGGTTTACATGTATCATACAACATAAGGATCTAAGTAGAGGGAAATATAAACCATAACAACTTTGTCTCCAAGCTTTAACTCCTTAAGCTAGTCCAAAACTTCATGCCTTATCATCCAAGTCCTTCACCTAGGGTTGGAAGCATACCCCAGGAAGAAGAGAAAATAGATGACAATAGCAAAGGTTGGTATTTGCATACTAAATAGGAAATTGATTAATATATGGAATAAAAGACATCAAATATAAAAGGCTTCCCATAGAAAGGATAAGGACCACCCAAATGGGTATCAAGAGAAAAGGAATTGAAATCATATGATAATAAAAGAATACTTGCCATTAATAAAACTTAAAGATTGTGTTGCACAAGCACGTGTAAAGAATTAGGGCACACACCCCATATCATCAACCTACATGCATGTGAGATAAACATAGCCCTAGAAAAATATAAACACAAAGGCGGCCAAGTCTCATAAAGTTGAAACCTGATAGAGAAAGGAATACTTCCAATCTCCCAAATATATAAAACATGGGCCAAGAATCACACCTCTTACCCTGGGTATGAGGTTCCTTTCCATCCCAAAAGAGCCAGAAATATCACATCTACTAAGTAGGAAATAATACATCTACCATAAAAACCAATGCAATTACACTACTCTAGTGCTACTGAATCACATAGCATGTTAAATGTAGAGGCAAGTAGAAAGTATAGTCAGAATATATAAACTACTCACCACATAAGTGACCAACATATACATCCAGCTCATAAGTGGGAAAAAGACATCACATGTCATCTTTAAGAGTTCCATCATGAACAAAGAATAAGATAAGAGTTTAAAAGAATATCCATGATCATGGTCAATATCAAATAAGGTAGTTCACATGAACCATGATTTTCAAAAGAAAATACATTGTGTATAGGCTAATGTCCATAGAACAAAGAGAATGAATAAGCATATGTGAATTGATCAACATAGAAGAATAGGCGATACATCATACCTCAACTTCCAAGTCTAAACAGTCCAAGTCAGTCCTAGATCCAAGCCTAGGCCTCCAAAGAACCTCTAGGGAAGGTGGAAATGTCTAATAAGTAAGGTTCCCAAGCTTAGAGAGGTTGGTTTCTCCAACAAAGCTCCTATCTCGAGCAAGAAGCACCTTCTCCACTTTTGAGGTGAAAACCCCTAACAAAAGAACATGGAGATGAGGAGTTTATGGGTTCTAGGTGGGGTTTCACCATGGAAGACCATGGTTCCAACCTAGAGGAAGGTGCAATGAAGACTAAAACATGAAAATAGGGAAGGAAAGGAGGATACTTACTAGTTTTGGTCAAAATCACCAAGGAGGAGCTTCAGAAACCCTAAATAGAGAAATTTGGAACCCTAGGAGTCTTCTTCACCAAGGTAGGCACCTCCTTTTACCTTGGTACATCACCTTCGTAGAAAAATAGAGTAGGAATGATGATCTAAGCTAGAGGAAAGAAAGAGTTTTTGAATTGGGAGTTGGGAAGGGGTAGATATGGCTATATAAAGAAAGAGGTCAAGTATGAGGTGTCTATGAGACTTTCCATGTGTCATGTATAAGGGTGTTTGTGGTCATGCAATCCTTTTTGGATAAGGAAGAAGTCAAACACGAGGTGTCAACTTAATTTCCATGTTTCCAATGATAAGGGTGCCTATGGACATGCAAACCTTTATGGATAAGGAAGAAGTCAAACATGAGGTGTCCATGGAGCTTTCCATGTGTCCTTAGCCTAGGGATTTCATGGCCATGCAAGAAGACAGCTCATAGAGTCTCCTTGAATATCAAATGTCAGTTTATGGACACTTATAGGCCATCCCAACCGACCTCTAATCAAAGAAATAACCCCATTGGTTGATAGCTCCTAAAGATGTGCTCATTTATAAAGAGAGTAATTCCTAAAATGCCCTTGGAAAGAAACACCTTCAAACCAAGGTGAGACTAGGTTCCCCATGGTTCAAAAACTTTATAATGGTAAGGAAATATATAAGGGTTATAATGCATGTGACAATTTGCAAAGAAAACCTCCCAATTGGGTAAATTGTAGAAAAGTCCAGAATGTACCTAAAATTGTATAACTTGCACAAACGACATCTTAATTGGACCAAACTTTATCTACAAGTATATTTGATGTGTTGAATATGAATTTGACATTATTTCAATATTTTGAAGTTATATAATCACATTATTCATTACTTATTCCCTTTACTCATTTTCTCTCTCCTAAACTTATCCTAATATTTCAAGGTGGTCCAAATTAGATGAAATTTTACATGTAGGCTAATTTTGATATATAGATTTCGAATTTGAAGTTTGTTTCCAATTTTGAGACTTCTTTTTATGAGATATTTCATATGCCCATTAACTAAATTATTCATCCAATTAAGTGTCTTATCTTCATATTACCACCAAAAGGAGTTATGTGACATATTTTATGTATCCATCTTAAACCTAAGATTAATGTTAGAACATTACGTTACATTAAGGTGATCTATACATGCATTAGCTCATTGGGGTTATACTAAACATCTATTTAGGTCTAACCTTCAAACTTGTTTGGGTAAGTCCAAAATGTCAACTTCTAGGGTAGGGTCTGAGATCTAGTATGTTGCAACACACCACCTCTTAAAGGGATTTCCTCCTCAAAATTAAAAAATCCACATATAAGAAAACAACTTATTCACCACCCCTTAAAGGATTCATCTTATTAAGTCAAAACTATTCTTTAGGTACAAAAGGTTCAACTACACTTTTTTACATCCAACTACATAAGCATCATGTAAAAAAAACATAACTTGTAAAGACTAACTATGAACTATGGGTTAACTTGCTCTTGTCCATCCTCAAACAAGTCTTTACACATGGGAGACTAGTTCAACATATTAGGGTCCCTAAAGATAAATCATATATAGATGTTTAAGGCTACTATTGCCTAAAAGCATGCTATTTCAGACAATTCATATCAGCTCAGGCCAGGCCGGTATCATATGGATTCAGGAGTCCTCGTAAACCAAGCTAGTAGTGCAGAGGAAAATCTTGCCAGCCCCCAAACCCTGATCCTTTCTAGACACCTTTGCTTTCAACTTCATGTCCTAGTAGCTGCCTAAAGACCAAGATAAACAACCTCAAGTTACTATGGTTACTTATGCATCTTTTACTTGTAAGTATTTTAAGGATCTATTCATCATTATTCTAATGTGAAACTATATGATCCTAAATCAACCCTTCATCATCTATTGATCAAATCTAGGGCAAACATGTCACTTAAAGGTAAGGCAAGGATTCTAACTAGGGAGATACAATTGAAATAGTTAGATTCTGACTACTATGGGCTCTGATACCATGTTTTAAGGAGGCGGGATCACCCCCTTACTAAATATTTGAAAAATAAAACATTCATTCCAAACACACTCAAAGGTATGCTAGAATACGTGTAAATTTTCAAACTTCAATAAATGGTATTAAAAACAACCAAAGTATAGCAGTGGAACAAAAATAATGACTATATTCAATTTTCACAAAAGATTACAAAAGTACATCATAATATCCCATAAGGGTTTACATGTATGATACAACATAAGGATCTAAGTAGAGGGAAATCTAAACCATAACAACTATGTCTCCAAGCGTTAACTCCTTAATCTAGTCCAAAACTTCATGCCTTATCATCCAAGTCCTTCACCTAGGGTTGGAAGCATACCCCATCAAGAAGAGAAAATAGATGACATCAGCAAAGGCTGGTATGTGCATACTAAATGGGAGATTGAGCAATATATGGAATAAAGGACATCAAATATAAAAGGTGTAACGAGCCTACTTCTCGATAACCCCCAATTAAGGGAGACGAAGAGGTTAGAGGCGTTATCTCAAAATAGGATCATTGGTTTTGCAAATAATCAACAATAATTAATAAATTCTACAATAACTAAGCTTTAAAATGGAATAATTTTTTTTCTCATACCTTGCAAAATATAGGAGCTCAGGGACTTTACCCATATAACATCTATCTATCTAAAATCATCTTTATTAAGCTTTATTCCATCATTGTCACTTTAAAAGAATATCCATTTCTTGATAAACTTAAAACACCGACAAACAAAATGGCGGTCAATATAATGAATTATAATGGTATGTGGGGGAACCAATAATCATGCATTTAATTGTAAGAATATTTTGCAAGCAATTATGATTTAACAAAATAAACTTTATGTTTTAAACATGACTACTCAATCCTTACATACCTTAACCTCTGTGTTGTCCCTGCAGTGGACATGGATACTACCTCTCATATGGCAGGTCTCAACTAAACCCCATGATCCTACCTTATAGGTAGATCAATACAAAGGGTTGTAGAGTCATATGGTCCTACCCAAGGGTAGACCAACACATCGACTCGTGATAACCTGATGATCCTACCTCACAGGTAGACCATGTACTAGGTCATCTGATAACCTGATGATTCTACCTCATGGGTAGACCATGTACTAGGTCATCCTTCTCATCATTAACAATGCTATAGAGGAGGACCAGGATCTGAGTTAGTCATGCACGTATAATTATGGTGATAGTCATAGTCACTTTATAGTTGCATGAAATAAAAGTTAATCAAGCAATTATTTCCAAGCAACTAATAAAACCTCGAGAATCACCGTGAAACTAAAGTGATTTAACCATAAGTGTAACCACATACCTGATTTGAAGCCTCAAACATAAATAAGATATCCAAATCCAACTAGATGTCCAAATCAAGCAAGGTAAGCAACCAAATCAAGCAACCCTTGATCCTGAAAACATGTATAACACCTAATTGTTACCATCACATCCCAAACAACTATTTATTGACTTGGGATACCTTTCTAAGGTTTCTAATCCAAATTAGGATTCATTAGTATTTCTTAGATCTAATTCTCCATCTTTATCCCTTTTAGGTCAACAAACCCTAAAACAACTTTTATACTCATAAAAACCCTATTTACTCAAATTATCCACACTAAGGGTCTTTCATACTCAAATTGGCTTGGTATCATCATATCTCTGTTTAATTTATGTATCGCACAATTAAAAACATTAAAAGTAATAATTACCAAAATTAGGGTTTCTAAGCCCATTAAAGCATAATCATGTACATGTAACCCCAAATTGAGCCAATTATGTGTAAAGATTATTCTTTTATATCTAAATAATCCCTTTATTAACAACAAGTTAATTTCCACTTTAAACATCCATATAACCATTCCCAAATCATTAATCATCAAAATTTAGGGTTTTTCATTAATAACAACATAAAAGGTGAAAACTTTAAGCACTTTTTGAATTGAAAGAAGAATTAGGCTTCAATTATATTTTTGTTAGATTCCTCTAGTTCTCTTGATCAAAATTCATATATTACAAGTCTTGATCCGAGTTACCATTAATTAGATATGAATTTTGTAAATTGTTTACCTTCCAGCCAATCACTGGCCACCACGTCAGCTTTTTGTTTCTTTTCCTTTTTCCGCTCCAGCGAGGTTAAGTCAGATAAAAAAATAGAAAGTCCATTCTACCCTTCCCGTGTTGTGTACCACTTGAGGGTAGGGACATACTTTTCCTGTCCTTCATCTTCTCCACCCCCCTGATCCTCCTGCTCTCTCACGAACTAGTGGTCGTGGCTGGTCAACCAAAGAGTTAACTCTGGCCTCTAGCACTGTGTTCCCTTCGGTAAACACTCCTTGGGCACCATCAGCCCATCGGCGACTCCAGCAGCCCCTCGGTGCTGCCAAAGGTGGCCGGGGTTGGCCCTCCCACAAGCTCACCTTTGTGCCTAGAATAGGGGAATACAGCCTACAGGCGTGCAGAGAGAAAGAACAAGGGCAGAATTGCTTTTCTAACTTCGAACCGAAGCCAGCGCAGAGGACCAAGATCCCACAACGATTCACAAACTAGATGATAGCCTCACCCATCAATTTGGGGTCCTATATATATAGTGGATTGGAGTACACTCTAACTGCTCTGAGTAGTTTTGGGCAAAACTCCTATGTGTCCCAAAATCCTAGCAAATCTAGGATCCTTGAGTCTGAAATCCCCTCCCAATCTTAAAGGGATACTTTCCAAGAACTCTCGTGTAAAGGCAAACGAATAAATTGACCTTGAAGACTTGTTTCCCTATTTCTCCCTTCCTATTTCTAATAGAAGAGTGTGAAGTAAAGCGGTCTTTGGATCTTCCATCCTATGGCTATCAGCTATGCGTCAAGAACAAAGGTTTCTAATTAAATTGAAAAATGTGATATTTAAATACCTCTTCACTTTAGGAAATATTACAAAAATCTTATCTCCTAAACGGCTTATCTATTTGATCCCAAAGTTTAGGGGAAAGTCCATAATGACTTAATATACTTGTCTACCAAGTTTGGGACACAAACTCAAAAGTATGTGAGACTTTTCTTCATACGTAAGTTATCACTTATTAAGGCATATTTTATGCATATTTTCTCTCTCCTATTATTTTGTTCTCTTTATTTGGATTCCTTTTACCATTAGAAACCTTATGGATTCGAAATCCCATCCATGATGAGTCAACCACACATATTTCCACATATTTCTCATATTTTCCTCATTATCTCAAATTTCCATCTTAATAATGCATTAATTGATTTCTTCTTTTTTATTTTAATCATATTGGATTCATTATCATATTATGACCCATGAAATCACATTCACAAACGAAATATTGCAAAGGGAATCCATTCAATACATATAATTCATAAAATTTCCATAATCATACATTTATTGGGGAAATTGCATTTCCAACCATATGAACCCAAAAAATTGGGGTTGTAACATCCTTCCCCTCTTCTAAGAATGTTGCCCTCAAAATTCCATCAAGTATACGAACAATTTAAGATAAGACCTTTCCGTGTCCATCATTGGCTCCCATGTGGCTTCATCCTCTCCATGGTGCTTCCAAAGAACCTTTATCATCTTCTATCTTTTACTCCTGAGTTCTCTCTCACCTCGGTATCTCGTACCCTCATAGGTGACTCAGGGTAAGTTAGCCTCCTTTGTAGTTCAATAGATTTAATGCTCAACACATGGCTCGGGTACCTCACATAGTGCTCTAAATCAGACACATGGAACACATCATACATCATATTATCATGAGGGGTATGGCCAAACATAAGAAACTCCACCAATCTATCTCAAATGGACCCATGTACTGGGGACTCAGCTTTCTTAGCTATAGCTCAGAGGGGTCAGGTTTTCATAATACATATTCACCCATAGTGAACTGCATGTCAGTCTGCTTTGCATCAGCTTACAACTCATGTCGATCCTGGGCTTCCTCAGCCATTGTTTGATCAAACCGACATCATCTGCATACATTGTGGTCTCCCTGACATTCAAAAGGTCCTCTCACTGACATCATCCCAAGTGAAGTGGTGACTGACACATCCTCCCTTATAGAGCTTCACACATCCTGATATTGGCTATGGTGGCTATCATAACAAGCAAACTTTGCTAGGGGCAGGAACTGCTCTCACGAATCACCCTGAATGAGCACACATGCTCTCATCAGACCCTCTAAGGTCTGGATCATACTCTCTTGGCTGCCCATTAGTCAGGCATGATATGTTGTACCAAACGTCAATCTAGCATCGAGTTCTTCATGTACCTACTTCTACTACATGGAAGTGAACTTGAGGTCATGCTCAAAATATTGAACTCAGATCACAGTGTAGTCAATGTACACCTGAGCTGTATCTCGGCAAAGAGTATCGGTTACCACATAAATTTCCTTATGTGCTAGGTGATGGTGAAAACATAAACCTTCATATACTCCACTCATCACCCTCATCTTGGGTTTAAGTCTAACTGAGTCAAAAAAACTTCAAGATCATCATCTCGATTACCATACCCAAGATGCAACTCTTAGGATCCAAACTACTCTTGAAAAGAACGTCCTCATATGATGATTACCTTTGTTCTCTTCATTTATCCAAACCACATATCCAACATAATCTTAAGAGGTGTAGTATTTCCTCTATCCTCAAACATAGTAGAAGGGTTTCAACTCATATCACCTTTATCCTCAGTATGGCATGCATTTTTTCCTATCTCTCAAATCCATAACAAGATGAAATAAACATTTGGTTGTAGTCCAAATACAGAGTTCAACCTATTCTAAGAGTAGAGATGGCGCATCACACATCACCATCACAGCTTCCAATCTATGTTGAAACACACATCGCATGTCTCCACACCATGAACATCTCCATTATGGGTCTACACCCATGGGAAGACTATTCCCATCACCTCTGGATCTTAACATATCTATTATGTACAATCCTTAGTCATCACCTCAAGGTCTCTAGGGTGGCAACACTTTTGGGTGATCTGACCCTTACGCATCTAGGGAATGCCTCTCACATTTACCCCTTAGTCCCCATGAACTCGTGAAGGTGACCAGCCTCATAACCCATGAGCCTTAGGCAAAGGTAGTTGTTACCTCCCAACTTTATGGTTTTGTGCATTCTGGGAATAGACAACTCCTACTCCCATTGGTCTTATCCCCTCCTGACCTTGGTATCGACTTAGGATTCTATTGTAGCTCGTGGTTTATGTGTTGATACTCAAGCACATCTCATCCTTGAATCCTCACCCAAACCTCCCTCCTCTTTCTAGGCATTCATGGTTATCCTCATGGGAATCATGATGACCTACCTAACTCGTTCTGGCCCCACACAAATCACTTCTATGGCAACATATCCTCATGCCCATTAGAGATGGTCACACATGGGTCTACAGATTCATGATTATACTATGTGCTCTTCACTTAGCTCATCAAGCTCTTATAAGAGACCCCTTTAAGTTACCTCAAACCTAAATAAAAGCTTGTGATCCCCCTACTTGAAGGGTTCCTTCCCAAGATGGGAGAAAACTATCTCTTGATAGTAACGAAGGTCACAAACGTCCTTATTTCCAAGGTTTACATCATCATGTGCATGCTTAGCTCCTAACATGATACTTATGCATGTATTTAGTAAGAAGACAACCTACTAAACCATGTTATGTTCCTTGATATGTCATACATATTCATCATTCCTCATGGTTGGACCATTATCATATGTCACCAATCTTGTGTGAGTGGTTCATAATATATCTCAGTTTGAGTGGGGTTTCCTTTGACTCTAACATGAGGGGTGTCATACTCAAATACTATGAACTCAATCAGCCTTGCGAACATCATGTGTGCCAGGTACTGCTGCTTCCCCTCTTTGGTCCAGGAACCCAGGTTCACCTCTTATGCATCGGCTATCTAGCTGCATGCTTAGCTGTTCAAAAATGAACCAAACCTATGCCAGGTATAGCATACACTTCATAACACTCTTCCACGTGAACAACTTTTAGAGTCAACTGGGTATGAGGCTTCACAACTTGTTACCATATCATACCTTTATAGGATCTATGAACTCTCCTTCCTATTCTTAGAAGGTAGGTACTTAAAACATTGATTCAAGAAGTCTTCTTCTCTTTTTCTAGGGTTTGGTTCCTCTAATGGCAACCAAGGTACAAAAAGCCTCCAAGTATAATGCATGAGGCAACCACAGCAATCTACTATGGGTCACCTAAACTAGGTCATATCATATCCAACTTCACATGGTTCCTCATGTCTCAGAGTCAAGGTGTCCAACCTTCCTCATCGGGTCTCGCTCTCTCTCTCTCTAAAGCTAACCCTACAACTGGTCCTACCACTGGAGGTTCTTTCACCAAAGATGGGTCAAGCTCATGAGGGTAAACGCCTATCCCTACTTGGGTGAAGCGTACTATCAAAACTTATATCCAGTCAAGATCATCCAAAGCTCCTTGCATTCCCATCTTATAAACTATTAGGCACAACCTATCTGGCTTAGGTCTAAAACCTACTTCCAGCCTTGATACCACCCTCTTCTATGTAGATAGATACCTCTTTTCTATTCATATATGCTCGTTAAGGTTCCTATACGGTCACCATCGACCCTCTTAATGACAGAATTATCCCTCACACTAACAGGTATGACCCACCTAAGGTTGGGTCGCCACAAGGCACTAGAGGTCAAACAAATACTCAAAGTCTATGTTTCTCATGGATACTCAAAGCCTTACGTAAAGCATCCATGTCAAACCCACATACGTGCATGGACAACTGAGGTATCCAACTCATCGTGTCTTCTCTTTATCTAACTACCACTTAGGGTTAGGTTTAGCATCAACTTTAGAGGATGTGTGATGTGTCAGGTCTCTCCCTAGAGGCTTCTTCCTCCAAGGTGAATTCTCTCTCCTTATTCTCCTACAAGAAGGTCTAACCTCAGAGCTCTCTTGAGGGCACAAAAACACACACCATGCAACCTTAAGCATGTAACTGATCTTTAGTTTATGCTTAAACTATTAAACTTATGTCCATGTCATCTTGTTTACATGCTTTTCATTATTTAGTGGAGGATTCTTTAATCCTTATTACTCTTATCCCAAACACATGAGGGTGGTGGAGAGAGAGAATACCCTAAGAACATAATATTTCTCCAGAAATAAGAGGTAAAGAAGGGACGAAATTAGATGAGAAGACCTAGAGGTATCTTATTTTGAGTCAAATCCTTTAATTTTGGCCAGACAGTCACACAGAATTTGGGAGTCCTCGTAGACCGACTAGTGGCGTAGAGGAAAATATTGCCAGCCTTCGGATCGTGATCCTTTTCTAGACACCTCCATCAATTGAAAATCCTCTAATAACTCCCTTGGGTTCTATATAGTTTGTAAAATTTAATAATTATTAGAGATTAAATGGAAAACCACGGCTCTGATACCAAATGTAATGACCCCGCTTCCCGATAACCCCCAATTAAGGGAGACCAAGAGGTCAGAGGTGTTATCCCAAAATAGCATCAGTGGTTTTGCAAATAATCAACAATAATGAATAAATTCTACAATAACTAAGCTTTAAAATGGAATAAAATCTTTCTTTTCTCATACCTTGCAAAATATAGGAGCTGAGGGACTTTACCCATATAACATCTATCTATCTAAAATCCTCCAATCTGTATTAAGCTTTATTCCATCATTGTCACATTAAAAGAAAATCCATTTTCTTGATAAACCTAAAATGCCAACAAACAAAACGACGGTCAGTATAACAAATTATATTAGTATGTGGGGGAACCAATAATTTTGCATTTAATTGTAACAATATTTTGCAAGAAATTATGATTTAACAAAACAAACTTTACATTTTAAACATGACTATTCAATACTTACATAGCCTAGCCGTTGTGTTGTCCCTACAGTGGACATGGATACTATCTCTCATATGGTAAGTCTCAACTAACCCCCATGATCCTACCTTATAGGTAGATCAATACATAGGGTCATAGAGTCGTATGGTCCTACCCAAGGGTAGACCAACACATCGACTCGTGATAACCTGATGATCCTACCTCACGGGTAGACCATGTACTAGGTCATCCAATAACCTGATGATCCTACCTCATGGGTAGACCATGTACTAGGTCATCCTTCTCATCATTAACAAAGCTGCATAGGAGGACCAGGATCTGAGCTAGTCATGCACATATACTTATGGTGATAGTCATAGTCACTTTATAGTTGCATGAAATAAAAGTTAATCAAGCAATTATTTCCAAACAATCGATAAAACCTTGGGAATCTCTATGAAACTAAAGCAATTTAAGCATAAGCGTAACCACATACCTGATTTGAAGCCTCAAACATAAACAAGATATCCAAATCCAACTAGATGTCCAAATCAAGCAAGGTAAGCAACCAAATCAAGCAACCCTTGATCCTGAAAACATGTATAACACCTAATTGTTACTATCACATCCCAAACAACTCTTTATTGACTTGGGATATCTTTCTAAGGTTTCTAATCTGAATTAGGGTTCATTAGGGTTTCTTAGATCTAATTCTCCATCTTTATCCTTTTTAGGTCAACAAACCCTAAAACAGCTTTTCTACTCATAAAAACCCTATTTACTCAAATTATACACATTAAGGGTCTTTCATACTCAAATTGTCTTGGGATCATCATATCTCTATTTTATTCATGTATCACACAATTAAAACCATTAAAAGTCATAATTACCAAAATTAGGGTTTCTAAGCCCATTAAAGCATAATCATGTACATGGAACCCCAAATTGAACCAATTATGTGTAAAGATCATTATTTTATATCTAAATCATCCCTTTATTAACAACAAGTTAATTTCCACTTTAAACATCCATATAACCCTTCCCAAATCATTAATCATCAAAATTTAGGGTTTTTCATTAATAAAAACATTAAAGGTGACAACTTTAAGAAATTTTTGAATTTAAATAAAAATTAGGCTTCAATTATATTTTTAGTGGATTTCTCTAGTTCTCCTGATCAAAATTCATATATTACATGTCTTGATACGAGTTATCATTAATTAGATATGAATTTTGTAAATTGTTTACTTCCAGCCAATCACTGGCCGCCACGTCAGCTTTTTGTTTCTTTTCCTTTTTCCTCTCCAACGAGGTTAAGTCAGATAAAAGAACAGAAAGTCCATTCTGCCATTCCTGAGTTGTGTGCCACTCGAGGGCAGGGACGTACTTTCTCTGGCCTTCATCTTCTCCCCCCCCATCCTCCTTCTCTCTCACGAACCAGTGGTTGTGGCCGATCAATCAAAGAGTTGACTCTGGCCGCTAGCACCGTGTTCCCTTTGATAAAAACTCCTTGGGCACCGTCAGCCCCTCGACGACTCCAGTAGTCCGTTGCTTCTGCCAAAGGTGGTCAGGGTTGGCCCTCTCGCAAGCTCACATTTTCTCCTAGAACAGGGGAATACGGCCTGCAAGCGTGCGGAGAGAAAGAACAAGGGCATAATTGTTCGAACCGAAGCCATCGCATAGGACCAAGATCCCGCAGCGATTCACAAACTAGATGATAGCCTCACCCATCGATTTGGGGTCCTATATATAGTGGATTGGATTACACTCTAACTGCTTCGAGCTGTTTTGGGCGAAACTCCTATGTGTCCCAAAATCCTAGCAAATCTAGGATCCTTGAGTCCAAAATCCCCTCCCAATCTTAAAGGGATACTTTCCAAGAACTCTCGTGTAGAGGAAAATGAGTAAATCGACCTTGAAGACTTGATTCCCTATTTCTCCTTTCCTTTTTCTAATAGAAGAGTGTGAAGTACATCCACCGTCGGATCCTCGATCCTATGGCTACCAGCTATGCGTCAAGAACAAATGTTTCTAATTAAATTGAAAAACGTGACATTTAAATAACCTCTTCACTTGAGGAAATATTACAAAAATAATATCTCCTAAACCAATTATCCGTTTGATCCCAAATTTTAGGGTAAAGTCCATAATGACTTAATCTACTTGTCTACCAAGTTTGGGACTCAAACTCGAAAGTATGTGAGACTTTTCTTCATACGTAAGTTATCACTTATTAAGGCATATTTTATGCATATTTTCTCTCTCCTATTCTTTTATTCTCTTTATTTGGATTAATTTTACCATTAGAAACCTTATGGATTTGAAATCTCATCCATGATGAGTCAACCACACATCTTTCCACATATTTCTCACATTTTCCTCATTATCTCAAATTTCCTTCTTAAAAATGCATTAATTGATTTCTTCTTTTATCGTTTAATTATATTGGACTCATTATCATATTATGACCCACGAAATCACATGCACAAAGGAAATATTGCAAAGGGAATCCATTCAATACAAATATGTCATACAATTTCCATAATCATACATTTATTGGGGAAATTGCATTTCCAACCATATGAACCCAAAAACTTGGGGTTGTAAGAAAAGGCTTCCCATAGAAAGGATAAGGACCACCCACTTGGGTATCAAGAGAAAAGGAATTGAAATCATATGTTAACAAAAGAATACTTTCCATTAATGAAACTTAAATATTGTGCAGCACAAGCACATGTAAAGAATTAGGGCACACACCCCATATCATCAAACTACATGCATGTGAGATAAACATAGCCCTAGAAAAATATAAACACAAAGGCGGCCAAGTCTCATAAACTTGAAACCTGATAGAGAAACAAATACTTCCAATCTCCCAAATATATAAAACATGGGCCAAGAATCACACATATAGCCCTGGGTATGAGGTTCCTTTCCATCCCAAAAGAGCCAAAAATATCACATCTGCTCAGAAGGAAATAACACATCTACCATAAAAACCAATGCAATTACACTACTCTAGTGCTACTAAATCACATAGCATGTTAAATGTAGAGGCAAGTAGAAAGTATAGTTATAAGTAGAAAGTATAGTTAGAATATATAAACTAGTCACCACATAAGTGACCAACGTATACATCCATCTCATAAGTGGGAAAAAGACATCAAATGTCATCTTTTAGAGTTCCATCATGAACAAAGCATTAGATAAGAGTATAAAAGAATATCCATGATCACATGATCAATATCAAATAAGGTAGTTCACATGAACCATGATTTTCAAAAGAAAAGACATTGTGTATATGCTAATGTCCATAGAACAAAGAGAATGAATAAGCATAGGTGAATTTCTCAAAATCGAAGAATAGGGGATACATCATACCTCGACTTCTGAATCTAAACAGTCCAAGTCAGTCCTAGATCCAAGCCTAGGCCTCCAAAGAACCTCTAGGAAAGGTGGATAGGTCCAATAAGTACGGTTCCCAAGCTTAGAGAGGTTGATTTCTCCAACTAACCTCCATGGGCACCTCATGCTTGACTTATTCCTTATCCATAAAGGTTTGCATGTCCATAGGCACACTTAGCATTGGACTCATGGAAAGTAACTTGACACCTCGTGCTTGACTTCTTCCTTATCCCAAAAGGCTTGCATGACCACGGACACCCTTATACATGACACATGGAAAGTCTCATAGACACCTCATACTTGACCACTTTATTTATATAGCCATATCTACCCCTTCCCAACTCCCAATTCGAAAACTCTTTCTCTCCTTTCTTTCCTCTAGCTTAGAGCATCATTCCTACTAACTTTCCATGTGTTCTTAGCCTAGGGATTTCATGGCCATGTAAGAGGACAACTCATAGAGTCTCCTTGAATATCAAATGTCAGTTTATGGACACTTATAGGCCATCCCAACGATCTATAATCAAAGAAATAACCCCATCAGTTGATATCTTTTAAAGATATGCTCATTTATAAAGAGAGTAATCCCTAAAATGCCCTTGGAAAGAAACACCTTCAAACCAAGGTGAAACTAGGTTCCCCATGGTTCAAAAATTTTACAATGGTAAGGGAATATATAAGGATTATAATGCATGTGAAAATTTCCAAAGAAAACCTCCCAATTGGGTAAATTGTAGAAAAGTCCATAATGTACCTAAAATTGCATAATTTGCACAAATGACATCCAAATTGGACCAAACTTCATCCACAAGTTATATTTGATGTGTTGAATATGAATTTTCCATTATTTCAATATTTTAAAGTTATATAATCACATTATTCATTAGTTATGCCTTTTACTTATTTTCTCTCTCCTAAACTTATCCTAATATTTCAAGGTTGTCCAAATTAGATGAAATTTTACATGTAGGCTAATTTTCATATGTAGATTTCTAATTTGAAGTTTGTTTCCACTATTGGGACTTATTTTTATAGGATATGTAATATGGCCCATTAACGGCCCATTATCTAAATTATTCATCCAATTATGTTTCTTATCTTCATATTACCACCAAAATGAGTTATGTGGCATATTTTATGTATCCATTATAAACCTAAGATTAATGTTAGAATATTATGTTACATTAAGGTGATCTATACATGCATTAGCTCATTGGGGTTATACTAAACATCTATTTAGGTCTAACCTTCAACCTTGTTTGGGTAAGTCCAAAATGTCAACTTCTAGGGTAGGGTCCGAGATCTAGTATGTTACAACACACCACCCCTTAAAGGGATTTCCTCCTCGAAATCAAAACATCCACATATAAAAAACAACTTATTCACCACCCCTTAACAGATTCATCTTATTAATAAAAAACTATTATTTAGGTACAAAAGGTTCAATTACATTTCCTTACATCCAACTACATAAGCATCATGCTAAAAAAACATAACTTGTAAAGACTAACTACGAACTATGGGTTAACTTGCTCTTGTCCATCCTCAAACAAGTCTTTACACCTGGGAGACTAGTTCAACATATTAGGGTCCTTAAAGATAAATCATATAGATGTCTAAGGCTACTATTTCCTAAAAGCATGATATTTCAGACAATTCGTATCAGCTCAGGCCATGTCGGTATCATATGGATTCGGGAGTCCTTATAAACCAAGCTAGTGGTACAGAGGAAAATCTTGCCTGCCCCCGAACCCTGATCCTTTCTAGAAACCTTTACTTTCAACTTCATGTCCTAGTAGCTGCCTAAAGGCCAAGCTAAACAACCTCAAGTTACTATGGTTACTTATGCATCTTTTACTTGTAAGTATTTTAAGGATCTATTAATCATTATTCTAATGTGAAACTATATGATCCTAAATCAACCCTTCGTCATCTATTGATCAACTCTAGGGAAAACATTTCACTTAAAGGTAAGGCAAAGATTCTAACTAGGGAGAAAAAATTGAAATAGTCAGATTCCGACTATTATGGGCTCTGACACCATGCTGTAAGGAGGCGGGATCACCCCTTACTAAAGATTTGAAAAATAAAACATACATTCCAAACACACTCAAAGGTATGCTAGAATAGGTGCAAAATTTTCAAACTTCAATAAATGGTATTCAAAACAACCAAAGTATAGTAGCAGAATAAAAATAATGATTATATTCATTTTTCACAGAAGATTACAAAAGTACATCATAATATCCCATAAGAGTTTACATGTATGATACAACATCTACTATATTACCATTCTAAGTATCAAGACTCGTCTCCGTCCCGCGTCCCTCATGTTCCCAGTAATAGTTGGATTATTTCATTATCACGTTTACCAGATTCATCTTTTAATTATCTTATAATTTTTCTCAGTCCTTTCTTCTATCCTATAATAGCGTAGCATTGAAATTTGTAGACCCTATATTAGGAGAACTCTCGCATCCCGCATTCAACGGTCTCCCCCAACAATCACCTGCCACTTCCTTTGTTATAGCCGCACTGAGAAAGGCATCTATGTAGCGACCTGGACGGGTCACACTATCACAGCGACCAGTAGATCTATTAACCACGACGAGATGATTTGACAACCATGGTGATACAACGTCAACTGCGATAAGCTTTCCTACTTTCTTAATCAAATCACGTGTTCTTTATACAGTTATACGGATATTTACCGTCGCAGTACACACATGAACTGAGACCGCCGGACGGGGGCACACATCGTTTTCGTGCCACAATCGCTAGCATGGATACTTCATTCTCCTGTTCGTAGTTTTTGTTTGACTGCTGTAATCATTCGGTATATAGGTCATGTGCCTCAATATGGAGATGTTGACTACACCATCAAGGACAAAAGGCGCAAAAGAGAAGTACAATCGCAGCAGTCTCAGACTGGAACGATGTTAGCGAGTATTATGAAGATCTTATAGCAATACAAATAGAAGAAGTGATTTGGGATTATGTTTAGACAATGGTGCAAGAACGAACATGCAATCAAGGACGTCTTTCAAAACTGTGACCTGGTCAATGCGTGCTGAAGATCATGTTTCTTGTCAATTTAAATGAGTTCCTTTGTTTGCCGATCCGTTACTAGTTAATTGAAGGGTTGATCTGAATCCATATTCATACAAGGAACATAAATTCTATCCGTCCTTTAAGGGAATCCATCTATTCCTTGATGTTTGTTTCCTCAGATGTTGCTAATGCAGATCACTTATTATCCATATGGAGATCTCGCTTCCACTTGCCCTTAGAAAAGTTCATTAAGAAGTATATTATAGACAAGTCCTTGCATGTTGATCCTTATTACAAAATCTTGGTGAGTTCCTCTTTGTCTACTTCTTATGGCTTCTGGATATATTTACGGTTATTTTTTGTCTAGATTTATATAGATCTAGCCTTTATTTCATCTTCATCTACATATGGTGTCTAACGGTTGGTCTGGAATCATAAGGCTAATTCGGTCTTCCATAAACTTCTATTCTTTTTTGTTAGGCCATAATGTTATGTCTGGAAATTACATACGGATCGAGGAACTTTTTTTGTATGCCCTTCTTGTAAGGTTAACTTTGGGCTATCTATGGGTTATATTTCTGATTTCGGCATGCAATTATATTCTTTTTTTACTTGAAAAGAATTGCATTTCATTTGATAAAATAAGAATGTGAAACTCTACATTGTTTCAGTTGTTTAATTGATACATGAAGGATTAATGGTGTGACATTGTTGGGTGGACTTACTTTATAAGACAAAAGGCTACTCTGGAAATTATTAGTTGATAATTATATTTTTCATATCCAAAACAAACTACCATCAATTGGGTGCTTGTATTCAACTCAAAAACTTTCAAGACAATCAGCTAGATATCAACAATCTACTTGTCTTTAAAATATTACATGGAAGGTTAAAATTTATTAGGTTAAACATAAATGCATACAACTATTTTTCTCTCAAAACTTTGAAATTTTCTAGCTATTGCTTGAATTTGACTCATCTGGTTAAAATTGGGTGTTGAAAAAATACTAAACAAAACTGCATGAGACCTAAGGGACAAATAGAATAACTACTAGAAGCAGTTGTAGGAAAACAAAGCTTAACAAGTAAATTTACATGGAATTGTGCTTTCTTGAGACATGCTTGGATGGATTTAGTTTTTAAATTCTATTAGAGTCTCTTATAGACTTTCTATGTCTCCAAATTTTGTAATGTTATTCCCACATCATCATCATCAACAACTAAACCTCAATCTCAACCATATTGTGGTCGTTATATGTTACCCGACATTAATATCAAATTAAGGGAAGGATTAAGTCCATGGTATCCACTTGAAATTCCTTCTTATTTCCATGAGCATGCACTCAACCACTAATATTTAACTACTGAATATATTCTTGACCTCACAACTACATATTATATAGAAAATATTGCTAAAGAATAACTAAAAAGAGTTTTGGTTTGTATTTGAACATTTATGCATTTTAGGTTCGTTCATTTTAGTTTCCTTCAAAAAAGTTACAAGATGTGTTTTTGGGTTATATTATGTTCATCATCATATAAAACAACAAAAAGTACTCATATATTTGATTCATTTAACTAAGAATTATTAGACCATATGGATCCAACAATCATTTCTTATGATTTTGTATATGTTAATGTGATTCTCATAGTGTTTTGTCTAAATCGCACTCAACTATCCTTTGCCTTGCATCTACATATAATTGAATTAGAAATTGTAGTTCAAGACTCATTATGGAGAAATATTTTTTGTATCCTAAATATTTATGACTTCTAGGTGCATTAATAAGTTCTGAATTTTGTTTCAATGTTATACTATTTTCATTTACCGTGTGGTGAATAAAAAATGTAGTATAGATTTAACTTATATCACTATGAAGTAGTATACTATATGAATCAACTATCTCATTTTGTGTGATTTTATACATATATAATATAATACTTTCAGTAATTTTTGTTATTGGAAATTTATTAAGGTATAGCTCAACATGCACAACATATCAAACACATACATATACATTTTTGTATTTATATATTTATGTAAATATGAATTGGGAAAAATTAAAGCTTAGATATAGTCTCACGGTGTGTGCTAAATTATTATGAACTCAAAAAGAAACTATGATTTATTCCATATGTAGGTGTTAGTAAAAATCTTAAGTACTAACAATACTGGATATATAGAAATTCTCTCTACTCATTATATAATAAGTAAATTGTTAGAATGAGTGTAAACAATATCCACTATTGTCGAAAAATTACATATTTTAAGTGGAACTCATCAAAACCAAAGACATTCTTTGATTAGGTATTTTTACTAATTATTAATGATTTTGCATGTGCACTTTTTCGGTGACTTCAATTTTAGAAGGTAATTTGAATGCCCTTCACAATATTTATTAATTCTTCTATTTCTAAATTTTGAAAAAACTTAATTTATATGTAGACATAAAATAAAAGATTTTATAGGATAGTGAATGATGGAATAAGAAGAGAGCATGCTTGATTCTCACAATGACAATCACTATTGTGAGGTAACCTCGGGTTAATAAAAGTTGAGAAGGTCACCACTAATTTGACTACATTGAAGCATTAGTTCGACATATATATTAGTGGGTGCGATTAAGATTCTACATGTAGATAAAAAATTTGTATCTCTCACTTGTTTGTATCATGATTGGGTCTATTTTTAAGTTTATTACTATAAATAAAATTATAATCACATTCATATTTAATATGTTTATTTTGGAAAAAAAAATTGCTCATTTAGAAACACATTAGTTTGGAAAACTAACTTGTAGAAAAGATATTTGATCATGCTCCTCAACTATTTTCTTAACATATGTATCTCATAAAGCAAAAAAAGATCATATGAATGTTACTTTCTTTTTCAAGAGAAATATAGATATCATAGAAGGTATTAGAGAGGAGATATCCACATGTCTGGTAATAGATTGAAGATAAAGATTCAAGGAGGTTATTTACATCTTATATGGAAGTGAAAAATGAATTTATGTGTTAGAGAAACTAGGATATAATTAAGAAAAGTCAATAATTAAGTGTCATTATTATACCTAAAAGATGAGTTTACACTAAAATAATATTATATCAATATGACTTATACATGATCATTAGTCATGTCTTAGTATGATAACTTGCTTCAAATGAATCTATCAATGAGGGATAAATGTGTAAAATTAGATGAAAATGAAAATTACCATGTATGAATCTGGGTCGATCATGGCGATAGATAACTCAATGACATCACTTGAATCACCTTAAAATTCAACTTAATCGTCTATGTAATATTTTTTGATGACATCAATATAAAGACAAATACCATAATAAAAAAATCAACCCATAATCTATGTAGTAAGTACATGAAAGATATTAATGATAGAATATGAATATAAAGTAAAACCTCAACTACCTCTCTCATCCAGTGCATAGTTAAGATATTTATAGGATAGAAGATGTTCACTCATGCCACAATGTAGGTATTTTTAAATGACCTCTTCACACTATTAGAACTATCCCTTCATATTCTACAGCATAATATGTGGATGTCGTAATGTATATGAATACAATAATTTATGAAAGGACATCATTGAGATATTCTAGCACAATGATCAACATATATACAATAAATGAGTAATAGGAAGTTACAAATCCAAAACAAGTTTCATATCATAAATAAGCTTGATAGATAAATTTTGTATCCTATATACAAAAGAAATGAGAAGACTTGACTTCTACGACCCTTTATGCATGAAAACATATATTCATCTATTCAATTATGTTTATATTCAACTTTTTAATGTTATTTTGAATCAGTTATATACCTTCATCTAGATTTTTTTATTATAAATGATTTACTGTAGGTGGATATAAAGATAGAAAAAGCAAATGTGTTAGTATTGTCTTTATATTGACAAACAAAAAACAAACACCTATACCTTGGATTGTCAAGCTGAATCAAAATGTATAATTTGGTATACGATGATAAATCAAATCATGTGAGAAAAAATGAGATAATTCTTTTACATAAATTCATATTTTCTAAGAAAGAAACATTTGCAACTCTTTTAAGTGTTGGCGTTCATCATTTTCTTCCATTATTTAGTGTCACAAAAATGTGTTCTGAGTTGCATCATGCCAAGTATACAATAAGTGAATATTGATGTTTATATTGATAATATCACATCCAATTTTAGCATAATGAAATTTAAGTTACTTTCTTTCCTTTATCAAATACTGAAGTAATATAATATGAGGAAATCATAGTTATATGTAATCATAATGATTTCTTCCACTTCACTAGATATATGAAATTGGTGATTATATAATCTCCCTTGCTAATGACAGATGCTACAAATTTAGAATGATTTACATATTTAATTAGTAACAACATAGAAAATAATGTGAGAATGTTTTAGTATTTATTATTACATAAAAATTCAATAATTGTTAATGTTAAAATATAATTGATTCATTCATAATTTGTTTTTATTAATGTTTCGAAATGAGTTATATAAGTTATTCACTAGGTCAAAATGTATTGAATAGATGGAAAATATTTCTATATGAAGTTTGTACATAGTTTCTTCTATGCTATTTTCAATATATAGTTTCTTCTATGCTATTTTCAAGAAGTTTGTAACTTAGTTTTTATTATATTCAAACATACTGCATACTTATTGCAAATGATTTTCCACACATGAATGTTCAATATTGGATGTGAAACCCCTAAGGAATATGCAGAGATCTTTAGAAAATACTCATATGAAACAATATGTAGCAATAGTCATTCAAAGATGATTATGTGTACACTAAAATTTAATATCAAACATAAAAACAATAAAGATCATTATAGAACATTATAAAGATCATATCCTTGTTAACGATCTTATTCTATGATATTTTCATGAAATTTGTAATTTAGTGTTTATTCTATTTGAACATACTGCATACTTATTGCAAATGATTTTGCACACATCAAAGTTCAATATTGAACGTGAAACACCTAAGTAATATACATAGATCGTTAGATCCCAAAAGAGTAGGAAATATCACATTTGCTCAACAGGAAATAACACATCTGCCATAAAAACCAATGCAATGACACTACTCCAGTGCTATTGAATCACATAGCATGTTAAATGTAGAGGCAAGTAGAAAGTATAGTTAGAATATATAAACTAGTCACCACATAAGTGACTAACATATGCATCTACCTCATAAGTGGGTAAAAGACATCACATGTCATCTTTTAGAGTTCCATCATGAACAAAGCATAAGATAAGAGTTTAAAATAATATCCATAATCACATGATCAATATCAAATAAGGTAGTTCACATGAACCATGATTTTCAAAATAAAATACATTGTGTATAGGCTAATGTCCATAGAACAAAGAGAATGAATAAGAATAGGTGAATTGCTCAACATAGAAGAATAGGGGATACATCATACCTCAACTTCCAAATCTAAATAGTCCAAGTCATTCCTAGATCTAAGCCTAGGCCTCCAAAGAACCTCTAGAGAAGGTGGACATGTCCAATAAGTAAGGCTTTCGAGTTAGAGAGGTTGGTTTCTCCAAAAAGCTCCTATCTCGAGCAAGAAGCACCTTCTCCACTTTAGAGGTGAAAAACCCTAACAAAAGAACATGGAGATGAGGAGTTTATGGGTTCTAGGTGGGGTTTCACCATGGAAGGTCATGGTTTCGACCTAGAGGAAGGTGGAAGGAAGACTAACAACATTAAAATAGGGAAGGAAAGGAGGATACTTACTAGTTTTGGTCAAAATCACCAAGGAGGAGCTTCAGAAACCCTAAATAGAGAAATTTGGAACCCTAGGAGCCTTCTTCACCAAGGTAGGCACCTCCTTTTACCTTGGGACAACACCTTCGTGGAAAAATAGAGTAGCAATGATGCTCTAAGATAGAGGAAAGAAAGGAGAGAATGAGTTTTCAAATTGGGAGTTGGGAAGGGGTAGATATGGCTATATAAAGAAAGAGGTCAAGTATGAGGTGTCTATGAGACTTTCCACATGTCATGTATAAGGGTGTCCATGGTCATGCAAGCCTTTTTGGATAAGGAAGAAGTCAAGCACGAGGTGTCAAGTTACTTTCCATGTGTCCAATGCTAAGGGTGCCTATGGACATGCAAACCTTTATGGATAAGGAAGAAGTCAAGCATGAGGTGTCCATGGAGCTTTCCATGTGTCCTTAGCCTAGGGATTTCATGGCAATGCAAGTCGACAGATCATAGAGGCTCCTTGAATATCAAATGTAAGTTTATGGACACTTATAGGCCATCCCAACCGACCTCCAATCATAGAAATAACCCCATTGGTTGATAGCATCTAAAGATAAGCTCATTTCTAAAGAGAGTAATCCCTAAAATGCCCTTGGAAAGAAACACCTTCAAACCAAGGTGAAACTAGGTACCCCATGGTTCAAAAACTAGAGAATTATAAAGGCATATATAAGGATTATAATGCATGTGACAATTTGCAAAGAAAACCTCCCAATTGTGTAAATTGCAGAAAAGTCCAGAATGTACCTAAAATTGCATAACTTGCACAAACGACATCCAAATTGGACCAAACTTCATCCACAAATTATCTTTGATGTGTTGAATACGAATTTGCCATTATTTCAATATTTTTAAGTTATATAATTACATTATTCATTACTTATGCCTTTTACTCATTTTCTTTCTCCTAAACTTATCCTAATATTTCAAGGTTGTCCAAATTAGATGAAATTTCATATGTAGGCTAATTTTGATACGTAGATTTCGAATTTGAAGTTTTTTTCCACTTTTGGGACTTCTTTTTATGAGATATGTCATATGGCCCATTAACGACCCATTATCTAAATTATTCATCCAATGAAGTTTCTTATCTTCATATTACCATCAAAATGAGTTATGTGGCATATTTTATGTATCCATTCTAAACCTAAGATTAATGTTAGAACATTACATTACATTAAGGTGATCTATACATGCATTAGCTCATTGGGGTTATACTAAACATCTATTTAGGTCAAACATTCAACCTTGTTTGGCTAAATCCAAAATTTCAACTTCCAGGGTAGGGTCTGAGATCTAGTATGTTACAAATCTCCACTTTCTCTTTTTTTTATCCTAGGGTTTGTAGTCTTTCTCCTTTGAGATTTCTTTGATCTTAGTTTGCTCTTCTTCTCTTGAGGTGATCTTGCTTAGCCATGGAGTTGATCCAAGCTTGGTGTTCCCTCTCTCTCTTGGAGCTTCTTGGTTTTTGGAGTTGATCTTCACCTCAAGGTAGGTTATATAACTCTCTCCTATATTATTGTTGCACATAATCTTTCATGCATGTTATCTCTAAAACATGATAAAAAGTTGCTTGATGATGATACCTTGTTTTAGGGTTTATGATTTTGTAGTAATCTTGTGTATATTATCTCTTTCTCCTAACCCTAATTCTTGCACCCAACATCTAAGTGTTGGTGGAGTTTTTTATTCTTAAGTGAAACATCTAGATTGTTGGTTTATTCTCCATGTTTATGGTTCGGTTATCATTTGGAAGATGGTGATTTTGACTCTTGTTTGCATATGTTTGACGCTTGATTTTCTTTCCCTTATCTTGGTTTCCATCTTGATCCTTGTGACACTTCTTTTAGGGTTTTGATGATCATCATCTCCATGGGGTTTTCTTCTTGGTGACTCTTCAGTTTCTTGGTGTTATCCCTCTATTTCGGTCACCATGGTTCTTTAAACCCATAGGTTTGCTATGACCATGATAATGGTGAGTTTGGGTTTTGGTTTGGTCACTACAACCCTAACCTTAACTCCTTGAAATGCCATGTATTCTTGTGATCATTGTGTATCCTTTTTGACCTTACATGGTCATGATGTTTCCCTATTTTGATGGTGTTTCCCTATTTTGATGGTTGTTATGGCTAGATGAAGTGAGTTGCTTCCTTGTGATCGCTACATGTGTTGAGTCATGTATTTGCTTCATGTCTTTGTGATCGCTACGTTGGGAATGCATGCATCGTGGTCGCTACACATGTTGTGGTCACTATGGATAACCTAACCCTAGTGGTCGCTAAGGAAGAAAATGCCTAGTGGTTGCTAGAAGTAATGTAGCTCATATGGTTGCTACATGGTGATGGTCACTACATATGATGATGTACCTATTTGGTATCTAGTTCTTGTTTGGTTATGGTGATGGTTCTTAACCTAGTGTGTTCTAAGAGTGTGGGCAAGAGGTAATCTATAGGGTATAATGTTAAGCGATGTTATAGAAACCCTAATTGAGTTATGAGAAACCCTTACCCTAATCTTGAATACATGGTGATCAATTCATACTTGCTGAGTGGTTAGCATATATTGAAGTGTTATCTCTCTCCTACTTGTGTAACCCTATTGTTGAACCTCATAGCTTGTGATTGCTATGATATCTCCTATGTAATAGGGGTGATGATTCTGAGACTTGATGAGGCATGATGAATTAATGATGTTCTTGCATGGAACAATGTGAATGGTCTTGTGACCTTAATGATGGCTTTTTGCCTAATGTGAGGATATGTCCTATGATGATGTGATAAGGGATGGCTATCCCATGATGATATGATAATGGTGATGGAATGGTGTAAGATAGTGAGACAGTATCATGTGATGATGTGATCAACTTTATTATTAATACATTTTATATCTTATGGAATTGCAATATACCTTTATCTTTGTAGAATCTATATAGGGTTTGTCCATTGTAACTTGATTGATGCAATAAAAGATACCCAATTAGCAATAAATAACCAAGTGAAATGTTAATCATGTAGTTTCTCTGAGCCATATATCCATTCCAGTGTCAGGACTTGTTGCATGGTGAAATGAGTAATTCCTAAGGGAAATTCAGACCGCATATGTTGAATATGCAGGGGTGCAAGTTAAGGGTATATCCCTGCTTCCACAATTAAGGTTATGGAGGATGAATGCGGTCATTCCTTGGCTAGAGAATGGTTGTAGTTATATCTCAGTATATATGATGTGATAGAGGACCACTGCGGTTGTACCTTAGATGATTTTGTTTGTATCCCTATTTACTAGTGTTGTGTTTGTATACCAAGGCAGACTAGGCTATTATGTAGTTGGACACTATATGTCACTGCGACTGACTCAGACTGACTGAGGGTGTGAGAGATCATAGGAGTCTGGTCCTCTTAGATCATGTATGGCACTGGTTTTGACTTAGCAGTGGTCAATAGGAGTATGAATGGTATACCTCAGCTCCACATATGATAATAAAGAAATGTAATACAACTGTGTAGTATATTTGCTTAGGTTTAAACATGAATCACATTAGATGTTACCCTTTGCATTGTTTCTTATACTATTTAGTTGATAATGTCTATGCAAGTTCTTCATATTCCTTCTAAAAGTATATGATGTTCTACTGATCAATTGAAGTTGCTTAACTGCTTAATCTGTGTTATATGTGTTACTTGTTCATTTAAATGAATCTACTCATCTTTCTAATAATATTACTTTCCTGATATATATATATGTATATATATATATATATATATATATATGTGTGTGTGTGTGTGTGTGTGTGTCTCTGTGTGTGTGTGTGTGTGTGTGTGTATGTATGTATATGTATATATATATATATATATATATATATATATATATATATATATATATATATATATATATATATATATATATATATATACATACATACATATACACACACCTGTGTTAATAATAGTTGTTGGTAGAAAGTTATATCTCTCACTGGGACATTGGTCTCACATAATGGGTTTCCACATCTTTTAGGTGGTCGTGCTCGTCGTGGTAGAGACCGTGCGGTTGAGGAAGAGCAACAAGGAGATCAGTGAAAGTAGAAGGTTGGATATGTTTCTAGTGTTTTGTAGTAGAGTCCTATGTGTTGTCCATGTACTCTCAGGTCCTTGGGGGTGTTTTGTAGATTTTATTTGATACGAGGTTTCGGCAATATGCCATGGTTGTTCATGTATGGCTTGTATATGCGAACATGTTATGTTTTGTAATAGGCTTTGGCAAGATGGCCACTGTCTAGTGATGTATATACATTTATGGTATGATATGTTATATAGGTGGCACAACTCTATAAACCTTAATGTATATGTTTCCTCTTGAGATGGTAATATGATATCTGTTTAATTTACCCTATTTTGTGGTAATATGGTTGCTTAATTGCTGGTTTGGATTTTGAGTGATCTTTCTTTGTGGCGGTGGGTCGTCACAATATACATATAGAAGAACATGATCCACATATACTACATATACAAGCATCAGAATGCTACTAAAAGCTCGAGTCGATTGAAACAAAGTATACAAACTTTCCCACCCCAACCTGAGATTATAGGGATGACTCTACGATGCACTAGACATCTAGACAACCTTCTCTAAGGTCTATCACACTACACTCCTCCTTGCTGCCACGAGTCTGCTATCATTGCTATTGATAACCTAAAAAGATGTGGTGACCCATGAGGTGAGACCCATGTCCCAGCGGGAGATATAATTCTCAACAATGCTTATTGATTACAACATGTTAATGAATTAAATAGATTAAGCAAACTAAGCATATTGAGCACGTTTAGAAAAAGATATAATAGTAATAGGGCAAATCAAATAAAATAAGAATACTAAATATAAAACTTCTTTAAGAGCAAACTTAATCAGAGTCTTATTCACAGGATTGCAAGGTTAACATTATTCTCTGAAGATCAAGTTTAGTTAACATCATAGGCAACATTATCACTATAAGTCTGACTAACATCATTATCATGGCTATCAGTGTAAGTATGGCTAACAACAAGGCATATATAGCATCAAGAGATAGATAATCAACATAAACCTAACCAGTTGTAACACCCCTCCAAGCACATATATGATAACGGAAGCAAACCTCATGTTTTCCATAACATGGGTCACTCATCTCGGATTAACATTACAAAACATGAGAAGCATTACAACAAGGTAAACGGAACACCATGCATTAACTCAAAAATAGATTCATACTTTGTTTATAAAAAGGGAAAGACATAAACTATCTCATCTTATTTCAAAAACCCAATACATGTAGACTAAACAAATCTAAAACATGGAAGGATGAACTAGGCTAAAGGATCTATTGAATGGTAGATGGCACACCACCAAGCTAAAGTCTCCTTGATTCCTCTACACTTAAAGGCTCACTGCAATTCCCTCTTGCTCCTTTATCTAGGGACATCTCATCCCACGACCATGCAAAACAAAGCAACAACATCAGTAAGTGGCACCATACATTTTATAAGAAGTAAAAATAAACATATACTTGACTTGAAAGGAAACCTTGAATTGAATTTAACTTAAGCATTCTTGTAATTAATTACTTGACATAAATAAGAAATGAATAAGTAAAATATATACTCTCTATGATTTGCCCACTTAAGAGCCCATAATTGGCACGAATGCCCATGATTTGGCTAAAAATCCCATAATGACCCTAAGGTCCATGATTGGCTATGAAAGCCCATAATTGGCACGAATGCCGATAATGACCCCTTGAGGTCCATGATGGATAGACCATATAAAACTTAAATCAAATTCTTATAACATGATTCTTAAAATGAACATTACCATAATATTGAACATTAAATCTTTGACATAATGGGATTTCTCCCTCATTACATGATTTACATGGTTCTTTCTTAAATATCTTAATCATTACATAATCATAATCACTAAACTAATGAGCATCTGTGATAAACATAGGACTTTATGAATATAACAAACAAAATGCAATAATATAATCTGAGACATGATCATTATCTTAATTTCATTCATTAACTTGAAATTTAAAGCATAATCATAAAGTATACATAACATGCAGTTCAACCAAAGTACATATGTATGATGGCATGACCTGCTTACCTTATTAGAGAAAACTATAATTTAATCTCCCTGATCCTGAGTCGATTCTATGTTCCTAAAATTACATGATTTCTATTAATTATCATCATTGATACATCCTAAACCCTAATCTCAGGTTATTAAGAAAATTAGGTTTCATTTTATAGAGATAGGATTTAAAAACATTGGAATCATGTTCTCTTCAAAAAACCCTTTCCAACACACTATTATTCATAATTTTCTGACATTGTATGGATTTACTGTGGTTGTTTGAAGTAAGGACTTAATTGGAAATTTTGTCTAAACAAACTGACCTTTTTCTTTTAGTTGGACACGCCTCACAACATGCCCATCATCTTGTGGCCCACGGCTTAGCATCTAGCAATAAGTCGATTGCCCTTCTTGCTCAAGATGTGACTAGGGAGAGTTGTCGCTTCCCTATTTCCCCTGCTCTGAATAGAGTAGTGCCCCGTCAGGCTGCCAGGCCGGCGCTCAAGGTGGCCACCCCACTCAGCATCCTTCCTCCACATTAGGCGGTCAACAAGTGATTCTTTTGTGGTTGTTCTCATAGCATGTGCACGAGACCTGTGGCCCAAAGGCCTCTACCATTGAATAGGGCCGCACACCCTATCTCTGTCCTCCAACAGCATGAGAAATCTTCCCCGCCTCCTCCGTTCCATGGAAACTAGGATCACGTTCCATCTACCATCTCCAGCGAATGATCACCGCTCGACCCCACCTCCTGTTGTGCACCATTCCACCTCCTGTTGTGCACCGTCCCACCTCCTGTTGCGTATGTCATCTCCTCCCACTGGGCACGACCTCACCTCTAGTTGTGCACATCTGGAGAAACTCCCACCAGATCTTTTGAGTGTGTAGAACCACAGACCCAAGGAAGGTTCATCCAAGTGTCAAGAAGAGGTTCTTCAACAGCTGCCATGGCATCCTCCGGGTTCGGTTGGTGGCCGCAAAGTTCTACTGAGGTTCGTGAAGGCAATGGGAACATCAAGTAGAGGTATCGGCAATCTGACTTCATGTTTGCGCTATTGGTGAGGGGGCTTACCAGGCAGAGTTTGAAGAAAGGAATCTTCGACGTGGCTAACCATGCCGAGGGCAACTTGTTAGATAGAGCTCTCAAATCCATAATCCATGGTGGTGATCCTTTGTGAGTTGATGCAGATTGACGAGGTTCAAAGGTGTAGCTTTAGGGTTGATGATGTCGGGTTATGGGGTAGTGGTTCTTGTAGGCACAAGGATGACAGGTTCTAAGAGAAACCAATAAGCTAGGAATTGGTAGAACTCCGTGTTAGGGTTACGAAGAGTGTCTATGGATGGAGGAGTCCGCATATATAGGCATCACTGGGTTTCTCCTTCCATCTAGAAATTGGAGGATGGTTTCCTTTTTGTACAGGACCGTAGAGCCCAATATGATTGGGAGTCTTTGGGGCAAGAAAACCATTTGTTCGTTGAGAAGACAGCTTCTATTCACATAAACATAATGGAACATGAAGGTAAAACAACCATTAGATTGATTAAAAAGAAGAAACATGTGATAGTGATATATATTATGTGAGACATCAGGCATATGAGACACAATAAATTAGATATTGAGCATCTAATGGTTTCAACCCATATAAATTCTTTCCTAATTATCATGAGGTTTCAAACAAGGTCTAGTTGACCCCAAACTTTACAAGTCACCTATTTAGACCATGATGATTATGAGAATTTAGTTAGTTTTTAGGTTTAAGAGTCACACTCGTTGTCCTTGCCTAATTGTGCTTGTACATTTATCTAATTATTTAAGATTATCCAAAATTATTTAGAGGAATATAGGTTTTGAGATCAAATTAATATTGTATTATTTTCAAATGGATCTATCAGACCATATTATGGAAAATAGCTAGGTGAATTTCACTTTAAATCATTAAGTGTTGATTTATATCTCTTTTATATTATCTTCATAATATTTAAGGGAATTCGTTAACAATTTGGAGGTCATGTGTATTTGGGTCCAAGAAGTTGGAATTCTATGGTAGAGCTTCATGAAGGACTTTGATGTAATTATTTTATAAGCATTATATTTTGGGGATGTTACACCAGCAATATCAGTAATCTAACAACATAAGAAACTACTATCTCTTATTACAATATACATCATCTATATGAGAAAAGATCAATACAAGGGATATCATACAATGTGAAGCATAGTGTATTACCCTAATAGATAAACTACATGGATGGATTACATCTTTTATTAAGCCCTGGGGAGTTTGAGGTATACCACTCAGACTCCAACTAACCACTACAAAGTGTTATTCAGTTCTGTATAATATTCATGTGAGTCGACATCCTAAGATCTCTCACCCTCGATCAGTATAAGTGAAATGCAGTGACATAATAGTCAAGCTTCCTGTCGTGAAATATAGTCAAGCCAGTAACACCAACCCATCCTTAGTATAAAGGTCACGATGTTTAAAATAAGGGTATTCAAAACCCTATCATCTGAGGTATAACCACATTTGTCTTCAATCACATCACATACACAAATATCTGAGACACGACCTCAACCGTTCTCAGTCCAAGTCATGACTGTAGTCATCCTCCATAACCTTAGAATTAGGATTTCAAGGATGTACACTCCCTGCACCCCGCTCACTCAACAATATGTGCTCCAAGTTTCCCTCAGGAATACTCTTTTTTCCATCCAACAGTTTTGATACTGGAATGGCTTTACAACATAGGGCACTACATGATTAGGGTTTTCACTTGATTGGTTAATGCCACTTGGGTGAATTAAGTCTGCATCAAACATGTAGCCAAACAAACCCTAATTCATTTCTAGCAAGCATTAATATATAACAACTCTAAAAGATATAAAACATATGAGACACATTCCTGATCACAACATCACATGGTATTATTTCACTTCCATCCATGAGACTATATTTTTCATCACACCATCACAGGATATAAATCCTTATAACATTATCCCAGGGTACTAACCCTTATCAACATAAAGAGGATTACACCTCCATAAGGGCTCAAGACATGTCCTAGGGTCATTAAGAATGTCACATCATTTCTTGCATCACCATCATTATCTTTCAACACCTTGATGAAGGTTCAATATACCATCAACATACTTGTGATACACTGGTTTAGCATACCATTGCATTAAAGAGCTATGATGTTCACATGGTATCATAAAAGAAGGCATCAATCATAAGGCTATGATAACCACTAGATAACATTTTAGTGTTACAAAAACATTATAGAGAATATTCATTCATCATATCACACAAGGGAGCTTAGTATGATTAACAATCATTCCTTAATTGCATTAAGTTAAGTTAAGCAAGATAGGTGGAAGTGATGTTACAAATCACCACCTCAAACTAAACCACAGGCTCATACACTTACTTAGGTCAAAGAACATCCTTCACACCTAGCATCCCCATCCAATCATGGATGCACAAGGTAAAAAAATTACCATCAAATCTCATATTATCCTTAAGTATGCATTCACAAATAACACAAGATTTAACCATTGTATTGTATCATTAAACCAAAACCATAAAAACTTAGGGTTCACCCACCATCTATTCATATAGATGCAAAACCATTGGATGTTAAATAGGAAAAACCATCATATTATTTAATCTAAGGGAAAAGTAAGACTACAAGTGTTACGACCCCATCTGAGTTTAATTGGTAAACTAGGGTTACCAAGATGATTACATGATTAATTGGACTGATCACTCTTGAAATCTAATTAATGACGATAACACAATTAGGATGTTTTAACTATGATAAGAAGTCTAAATGTTTTTTTGTCTTGAGAATTAGGGTTTGAGAAGCATAGACCCTAATCGGCCCAAAATAGGGTTTTAATGACATATGAATACAGAATTTGATAAGTAGAATGTCTCACTAAATGATTTTTACTATTTTATGTGTAACTCTGATTTACTTCAAATTTGTATATGATTTGTATATATAAAATTTGAACAACATTGGAAAATATCAGAATTTTTGAAGAATGTTATGACCTGTTTATCGGTCGAGTTTCAAATTCGACCGATCATATTTCCAGATTTATACATCAGTGTGGTAATTGAATTTTATCTTTTTATTGGTATATCCAATTGATCTAAAATTTTAACTGTGCTTGAAAAACACAGTTTTAGACACTCTGTTAAATTGGCATAATTTTTGGATGACTTTTGATCTCTACAGTGAGGGTGTCGGTCGAATCTGTGCAGGGCAAACTCGACCGAATCTGCTGCAGACTGCAATATAGCAGTGCACTGTTCTATTTTTAATTATTTATTGGTAACTCCAAATGATCTCAAATTTTAACTGAAGCTTTATAGATCAATTATACACAACTTGATAAATTCCCATAATTTTTGGAGAAGGTTTGATCTCTGAAATAAACGAATTACAGTAACTTTGTATAACTGAATATTTAGCCAATATAATTAAAGTTGAGTGTTGGGTCAATATGCAATTGACCCAAGCAGCTCAAATTGACTTATATGATCGACCACACACACACACACAGCTCTCATTCTTCGTCATCCATCCCAGAGAAACGAAAATCTAGAGAGAGAGGGAGAGTTAGGGCTTGAGTGGAGAAAGAGGAGGAATTGCTGACCTAGGGTTTTGCGGTCCGAGGAATGGTGAAATCAAGTAAGTTTGGATCCTTTGCATAGACTTTTATGGTGAATCTTCTCTCTCATGTCAAGATTCCGTCCATGCTCTGATTTGATCCAAGATGATGTCGAAATTCCCTCTTTTCTCACCCTTTCTTCATAATCCCTCATTTTCAAGGTTTCCTAGTTGAATGGAAGAAGAATTGGGAGATTTGCTAGGGATTTGATATGAATTCGAGATTCCCTGAGTTGAGCTGCAGTTTTGAGGTGTTTTCACACCTTAGGGTGAGTGGGTTCTTCCTTTAAACAGTATAATGTACAAAATTTGATTATAGCATCCAAATCCCTAATTGCTTGGTATGTGATTCTAAACCCTGAAATGTCCGTTTAATTTAAGTTGTTGCAATTTGATATGATATGGATTCCTTCTCTGTTTGAATGACTCTTTGATGGTAGATCCACATCAGAAACGTATACAACACATCCTAGAAAGAATGCTTTTCAGATTTATACCATATGATGTAATTAGGGTTTAACCTAATTGAGATATCTCTAGAGTTTCAACCTTATTGAAAAGGACTAGTAATCTTATAAGTGGTTAGGATGTACCTCATAGATTACCTTATTTGAATTTTATCCTTGGTGCATGATATCTCAGTGAATAGCATGGAAACCTAAATTTAGTTCAATTTCCATGGTTTCATACGTATATTGATTGTATATGATTTGTTGAAAACAATCTTTATTTAGTGAATGCTTATATCCTATGAAATCCTTATGAGAGCCATGTGACAAGTGAATGAGGTAAATGAAAAGGTGAATGAGGCGAATGAAACCCTAAAAGTAGGGTGTTGGCATGTGATGAATGAATAAGGCAAATGAAACCCTAAGGATAGGGTGTTCAATGAATCATGTTATGGTGACATGAAAGATCTCGATATGAGATGTGTTGATACTTAACTGTTGAATTGTATGTTTCTAGTGCATTTAACTTTATATGCTTGTTCTCTCTGAGTTGATATCTACATACTGCAGGGCTTCTTATATTTCAATACATATCTCGTAAATTGCAGGTGATGAGAAATGACATGCCCTAGAAAGGGATGTTACTGAAACATGGTATATGTTGAATACATGAGCTATGATGTTTTATATGATATGATATGGCAGGCCGTGTGAGCCTTGTGAGAAATGTAAAATGAGTTATGATTTCTGTTTTACATGTATCTATAATATTAATGTTAGACTTAGGTGCCCTGAACACCGTAGAACCCCTTTGAGAGGTCTGCACCTTAGGGGTGAAACTCGTGTCCAACATCAACCGGTTGAGTAATTCTGGTGGCACGAGGACAAAAGGGTTATCCAACACCAACCGGTTGAGTAATTCTGGTGGTAACCCAGTGTTGACTCCCTGCGCCTGTGTACTCAAGTTAGAGGAGGAGTCTAGAGTACACTCTTTTGAGAGTGCAGTGAGGCCCTTGTGAGCCTGAGGCCCTTGAGCGCCTGAGAGTCCTGTGCAGACCAGGATGAGAAGTCAGACTTAGCATTTCCCGGGTGTGTCGCTAAGTCTTGTACGGTGTGGTCGTAGTGCACTGCGAGTCTCTTATGCAGAGTACACTGCATAAGATCAGGGCATAAGTTAAAATATGATCATATAGGTTCACAGAGTTCCTTATGAATGAATGAGCTAAGGAAGACTAGAGCATAGTCTTCTAGTAGTTATTCTTTGGATGCAATATTTACATTCCTTGTTATTTCAATTATATTGTTTTAGAACTGCTCAGTGTAGTATTTATTGTTGTTAAATTTCATATTGTTTACTCAAAGTTATACCTATAATCACATTAGTGACTTAGACTGTTTTTTTGAAGTACTCATTCACTAAGCGAGTAGGCTCACCCCTCTACTCAAACATTTTAGGGTTAACCGTGTGGAGTTGAAGATGGTCAGAGCATCAGTGTAGATCTGCTACAAGAGTTAAGTACAAGATTAGTTGAGTCAGTCGGTCCTTGTCACTCTAGGTCCTCAGTAAGAGATAGGAGAGAGAGTTGTAATTATGATGTGTAATATTGTTCCTCTTTTGATATGTATGCTAATTAGCAAGTTTTATGTCCATAAGGTGTGAGAGACATCATGAATGTTTATACATGTACCTTTACTATTGAAGTCTGATTAGTAAAAGAAATGTTCAAATTCCTTTGTTAAGATGTTATGTGGTTCAATGCGGGAAAACAAGAGTTTTAAAGAAAAGAAAAAGGTTAAGGGTGTTCTTTGTGTTACATATAAGTCCTATCTTATGCCCTAATCTCATGATTTGTGGAAATTGTGAGATCGGGGTGTAACAGCTTGGTATCAGAGCTTAGGGTGAGTTGTCAAGGACCATTAAGTTAGTTAGTTAGCATCATAAGTGTGACAGATAGGAGATGTTTGATGTTAGCTTTGGGGATTTGAGTATTTGGATATCCTGGCCCGATATCTGAGTACTTGGATCAACCAGTACAAGCTACTATGTCTATTCTTTCACGTATACCCTGGCCAGGTATACAGTGGAAGAATGGGCTAGAGAGGAACCCTACAAATGTTAGGGTTAGAAAACGAGAAAAGAAACAAGAATTAAGAGCATAAATGTAAAAGGAGATAGAACTTACATTTCATAATGTTGTTTTTGTTGGAAATGTATAGAAATGCTCTTATATGTTTGAATTGAAATATTCAATACTTTGAAATATGGGTCTTTAATATCTGTTGTACACTATGCAGTTGTAGCATTTATTGATTTCATTCTTTGTAACAAGTAGACTAGAATTGACCTTTGAATGAGCTTTTGTTAGTGGATAAGTTTTCTTCCACACTTCTGATATGAATAGGAGTTGCGTAATCCTTTGTAGTTCTTGGCTTCAGGACTTCAGGTTTGGCCTGGTCCGGTTGGCAGGATGCGTTACTAGGATCTAATGAATCCTATCAATAGTATAATAAGAATAGAATTTGAATAATTAGACCCACATCAGAGTAAGAATGTACATACAGTAAGATGTTGAAACATATGGGAAAGATCATAACAACTAAGAATTAGTTGAAACTGATATCTGAGGTTCAATTTTGGGGCCTCATATGAGAAACCCTTAATTGGGAATAAAGGAACATGATATGAAGTTCATAATCAGTTTATTGATTAATATTATATGAACTATACATATGAAATATAGAAAAGATATGTGAAATGTATGTATGGTTCAAGATAGCAAGAATCAATCATGAAGAATGAATCATAGAATAGAGTATAATGCTTTTATGAACTCTAAAGCAAAGGCTAAGTAGAGAATAGGGTTGAGCATTCAATAGGTCCATAGAAGTAAAGAGTCTTCAAAAGAGTAAAAGTGAAGAGGATCGTATGAAGATGTAATTCATAAGACTAGAACAACAAACTAGTTTCTAAGCAAAGAACATAGGTGTAGTTTAACGAATGAATAAGTCATACAAAGGTAGACTGAATTCAGGAGAGAAAAACTTGATTGAAAGAGAAACTATGTTTGACCCATGCATGATCCACTTGATTTAAAAATGAAGAATATGTAATGTATTCAACATGAGGAAAAACTAATAGAGGGACTATTAATTTAGAACGTTAACTTCACAATAGTATAAAGATAAAGGAGGAAATATGTGCAACATGGTATACATGACCATACATATGAATAAGAAACATGGTCATAAGAGAAAAATTTAGAATTAAAGATGACGGGTTAAAGAGTAGTATATGGTAGGGGAACTATGAAACGTAAGATAGGGTTTGAAATATGATGGAGAAGTTATAAAATAAAGAGGTTGTGAGATTCAAGCAAGTGCTAATTAATCAAATATCTCTGTTGATAACTAAGTAAATCTACATACGAGAATGTATTAAGGGAATGTTTGAATACAAGTATTCCAAGTCTTAAAATCATCTTCTCTTTCATATATTCCTTAATGAGAGCAAGGTGGGAATGAAATGATAAGAGAAAATGAATCATATACGGTGCATAACTACCTTGGTGGGGTCATCTAGTGAATGTAATAGTGACATACATTACGATGAAGTACGATAAGAAATAAATTCTTGTGTGATAGCAAGAATGATGAATAATCTATTCTTACCTTGAATGTTTTAATGTTAGGGATGTTTATTGTATATAATCATATGAAAAGGATAGGTAGCAAAAAGTAAAGAAGTAATGAATGAGCAGAGAGATATGGGAAAACACTAGCTTTGTGTAATATGTGAATTTGTTTTTACATGTATGATTTGTTGAAGGCATATTAAGGTATAAAAGTTGGTTCTACATATGATTTCAGTGTATTTGTGCAAGCTATGTGTTAATTAAAGGTGTATGATAGTTGTAGTAATTCATACCAGATATGCATCCTAGTATTGCGTATTTGTAATATGGTGATACAGTTTGGATGATGACGGAAGACATGGAGGGATATCCTGAATAAGGTAGTTATACCTATTCACTCATATTAATAGAAAGGGATGATAATCAGATTGTCTGGACAAGTAACCCTAATGAGGTGTAGCTTGTTATACCTAGCTATAATATAACTGAGTGATGGTAATTGAGTATGATTAATGCTTGAATGACTGATACAATTGTGGATTTATTTATTACTGTGGTTGAAACCCTAAAATGATATAATACGATGGTTACACTTTGAATTGTGTGTGGGCCCATAACCCACAGGTCCTAGGATCGAAACAGGATAGTATGGAATGAGGTGGTAATGCTTCACCTCATGCATCCATGACCCAATGGGGATGCCAAGAGTAGTATTGTGCAATTGATTGTTGAATCAAGCCTTTTAATTCAAGACTGTTTTGCTATTTGAATAGCACTTTATTAAAGTTTAAAACAGCATGGTGAACTCGCTTTTGTCACTTAAAGGTGATACAGAACAATAGAACTTTCTGAGCCGCATAAGTTGAGATAGTTGTATCAGAGTATCAGAGTTGCACAATGAAAGTGTGGTGGTTTGTCTTTGCATTCTATGTTTGACTGCGGCATAAAGAATTTGCTTGATATCATTGAGAACTATTTGAAATATATTGTGATGTAGTAAAGAATTAAAAGATCTAATGTTGAAAACTACATTCAGGTATGAAATACAAGAATATAATGACATGGAAGGCTTTAGAAGCTTATAATAACCTTGAATGTATCTTTCTTGTAGGTTTATGTTTCGAGGACGAAACATTCTAAGGGGGGGAGAGTTGTTACGACCCCATCTGAGCTTAATTGGTAAACTAGGGTTACCAAGATGATTACATGATTAATTGGACTGATCACTCTTGAAATCTAATTAATGACGATAACACAATTAGGATGTTTTAACTATGATAAGAAGTCTAAATATTCTTTTGTCTTGAGAATTAGGGTTTGAGAAGCATAGACCCTAATCGGCCCAAAATAGGGTTTTAATGACATATGAATACAGAATTTGATAAGTAGAATGTCTCACTAAATGATTTTTAGTATTTTATGTGTAACTCTGATTTACTTCAAATTTGGATATGATTTGTATATATAAAATTTGAACAACATTGGAAAATATCAGAATTTTTGAAGAATGTTATGACCTGTTTATCGGTCGAGTTTCAAATTCGACCGATCATATTTCCAGATTTATACATCAGTGTGGTAATTGAATTTTATCTTTTTATTGGTATATCCAATTGATCTAAAATTTTAACTGTGCTTGAAAAACACAGTTTTAGACACTCTGTTAAATTGGCATAATTTTTTGATGACTTTTGATCTCTACAGTGAGGGTGTCGGTCGAGTTCTGTGCAGGGCAAACTCGACCGAATCTGCTGCAGACTGCAATATAGCAGTGCACTGTTCTATTTTTAATTATTTATTGGTAACTCCAAATGATCTCAAATTTTAACTGAAGCTTTATAGATCAATTATAAACAACTTGGTAAATTCCCATAATTGTTGGAGAAGGTTTGATCTCTGAAAGAAACGAATTACAGTAACTTTGTATAACTGAATATTCAGCCAATATAATTAAAGTTGAGTGTTGGGTCAATATGCAATTGACCCAATCAGCTCAAATTGACTTATATGATCGACCACACACACACACAGCTCTCATTCTTCGTCATCCATCCCAGAGAAATGAAAATCTAGAGAGAGAGGGAGAGTTAGGGCTTGAGTGGAGAAAGAGGAGGAATTGCTGACCTAGGGTTTTGCGGTCCGAGGAATGGTGAAATCAAGTAAGTTTGGATCCTTTACATAGACTTTTATGGTGAATCTTCTCTCTCATGTCAAGATTCCATCCATGCTCTGATTTGATCCAAGATGATGTCGAAATTCCCATTTTTCTCACCCTTTCTTCATAATCCCTCATTTTCAAGGTTTCCTAGTTGAATGGAAGAAGAATTGGGAGATTTGCTAGGGATTTGATATGAATTCGAGATTCCCTGAGTTGAGCTGCAGTTTTGAGGTGTTTTCACACCTTAGGGTGAGTGGGTTCTTCCTTTAAACAGTATAATGCACGAAATTTGATTATAGCATCCAAATCCCTAATTGCTTGGTATGTGATTCTAAACCCTGAAATGTCCGTTTAATTTAAGTTGTTGCAATTTGATATGATATGGATTCCTTCTCTGTTTGAATGACTCTTTGATGGTAGATCCACATCAAAAATGTATACAACACATCCTAGAAAGAATGCTTTTCAGATTTATACCATATGATGTAATTAGGGTTTAACCTAATTGAGATATCTCTAGAGTTTCAACCTTATTGAAAAGGACTAGTAATCTTATAAGTGGTTAGGATGTACCTCATGGATTACCTTATTTGAATTTTATCCTTGGTGCATGATATCTCATTGAATAGCATGGAAACCTAAATTTAGTTCAATTTCCATGGTTTCATACGTATATCGATTGTATATGATTTGTTGAAAACAATCTTTATTTAGTGAATGCTTATATCCTATGAAATCCTTATGAGAGCCATGTGACAAGTGAATGAGGTAAATGAAAAGGTGAATGAGGCAAATGAAACCCTAAAAGTAGGGTGTTGGCATGTGATGAATGAATAAGGCAAATGAAACCCTAAGGATAGGGTGTTCAATGAATCATGTTATGGTGACATGAAAGATCTCGATATGAGATGTGTTGATACTTAACTGTTGAATTGTATGTTTCTAGTGCATTTAACTTTATATGCTTGTTCTCTCTGAGTTGATATCTACATACTGTAGGGCTTCTTATATTTCAATACATATCTCGTAAATTGCAGGTGATGAGAAATGACATGCCCTAGAAAGGGATGTTACTGAAACATGGTATATGTTGAATACATGAGCTATGATGTTTTATATGATATGATATGGCAGGCCGTGTGAGCCTTTGAGAAATGTAAAATGAGTTATGATTTCTGTTTTACATGTATCTATAATATTAATGTTAGACTTAGGTGCCCTGAACACCGTAGAACCCCTTTGAGAGGTCTGCACCTTAGGGGTGAAACTCGTGTCCAACATCAACCAGTTGAGTAATTCTGGTGGCACGAGGACAAAAGGGTTATCCAACACCAACCGATTGAGTAATTCTGGTGGTAACCCAGTGTTGACTCCCTGCGCCTGTGTACTCAAGTTAGATGAGGAGTCTAGAGTACACTCTTTTGAGAGTGCAGTGAGGCCCTTGTGAGCCTGAGGCCCTTGAGCGCCTAAGAGTCCTGTGCAGACCAGGATGAGAAGTCAGACTTAGCATTTCTCGGGTGTGTCGCTAAGTCTTGTACGGTGTGGTCGTAGTGCACTGCGAGTCTCTTATGCAGAGTACACTGCATAAGATCAGGGCATAAGTTAAAATATGATCATATAGGTTCACAGAGTTCCTTATGAATGAATGAGCTAAGGAAGACTAGAGCATAGTCTTCTAGTAGTTATTCTTTGGATGCAATATTTACATTCCTTGTTATTTCAATTATATTGTTTTAGAACTGCTCAGTGTAGTATTTATTGTTGTTAAATTTCATATTGTTTACTCAAAGTTATACCTGTAATCACATTAGTGCCTTAGACTGTTTCTTTGAATTACTCATTCACTGAGCGAGTAGGCTCACCCCTCTACTCAAACATTTTAGGGTTAACTGCGTGGACTTGAAGATGGTCAGAGCATCAGTGTAGATCTGCTACAAGAGTTAAGTACAAGATTAGTTGAGTCAGTCGGTCCTTGTCACTCTAGGTCCTCAGTAAGAGATAGGAGAGAGAGTTGTAATTACGATGTGTAATATTGTTCCTCTTTTGATATGTATGCTAATTAGCAAGTTTTATGTCCATAAGGTGTGAGAGACATCATGAATGTTTATACATGTACCTTTACTATTGAAGTCTGATTAGTAAAAGAAATGTTCAAATTCCTTTGTTAAGATGTTATGTGGTTCAATGCGGGAAAACAAGAGTTTTAAAGAAAAGAAAAAGGTTAAGGGTGTTCTTTGTGTTACATATAAGTCCTATCTTATGCCCTAATCTCATGATTTGAGGAAATTGTGAGATCGGGGTGTAACAACAAGCTCATGGAATTAAACCATTTGATCATGTGCAACAAGCATAAAATATTGAATCATAACTCACACATAAAACTATAGGGTTCAAGGCAAACAAAACCATTGGATCATGTGCCTTTATCACCACCATTAGATCATGAGAAGCCATAGGATTACACAGTTAGAAGGGCCATCATTTTTTGAATTCAAAAGCACCATCAGTTGAGGACATCATCAAATCCATCAGATGTAATACAAGTAAAGCCTTGAACCATATGCTTAAGAAAATCATCGAGTTATGACTTAGAAGGGTCATAAAACATGACCTACTCAAGCCATCGGTTGTGGAAAATAGGTCCACCATCGGATGTGGCATCTAGTGCCACCATCAGTTGTGTTATTTTAACGTCCATGCCCACATCCCTAGGCTCTAGTAGAGTTTTCGGAATGATGACTGGCTCCACAGACCACCACTAGCCTTAACTGCACACTTTTTCCTCACTCACACGGAAGTCGTGGTCAACTTCCCGACTGGTCACCCATCCTAGTACTAATCCAAGTTGAGTGCGCTTAACTATGGAGTTCTTTAGTGATGGGCTCCTAAAAAAGGAGGTGCACGTTGGTGATATGGGTAGTCTATTCATTCCTTTTAGATCATTTTATCTGAGGCCTCAAATCATGGGACTTTACAATATCCCCAACTTGGACTCTTGACGTCCTCATCAAGGCTCAACTATATGGCCTCATAATCTCTTCCCCACTTTAGTGTAAACCCAGAATGGTCCATGGATACCCAACTCCCATCCATGGCTACCAGCACAAGGGTGGCTCCATCTCGCCTCAGAGGATAGCCCTTTCCAACTTGCCTAGACCGCACAACTTAAGACTAGAATGCCACATGTGCATGTGGGCCTCACCTATTGGATTGTAATTGGTTCTGATACCATTTTTACTACACGGGCCCACTGTCCTAGGCTCTAGTAGAGTTTTAGGAATGAAGACTGATCCCACATACCATCACTAGCCTTAACTGTGCACTTTTTCCTCACTTACGCGCAAGCCGGGGTCAACTTCCCAATTGGTCACCCATCTTAGTACTACTCCAAGCTGATCATGTTTAACTATAGAGTTCTTTAGTGATGGGCTCCTAGAAAAGGAGATGCACCTTGGTGATATGGATAGTCCAATCATTCCTTTTAAGATCATTTTATCTGAGGCCTTAAATCTTGGGACGTTACAGTTATCCAGAGCCACCATAGGTTGAAACTATCGACCTTAGGAACTAGTGAACCCATCGAGTTGAGGACCATTGATTAGATAAACCATCAAGTGTAGACCAGAGGAGCCATCGATTGTTTACCGACTGGAACCATTAAATGTGGACCATCGAGTCATGAACCAGGGAAGCCATTGGTTGTGAACTTCCGAAGGGCCATCGAGTTCGGAACCTAGTGGGACCATCAAGTGTGGTCAACGTGTGGAGAAACAAGCCTCAAATACCAAGTAAAACCATCAGATTTGGAAGGGGAGGAAACCATCAAGTGCACCACATGAAGGAGTACCACAACCATTATTTCTTGAGCATATGCACATCCAAAACAAAAGATTAGTCAAACCATCAATTTTCAACACAAAAGAGAGTCCCGACAGCAACTAAGTGCTTACCATCAGTTGGCACAAGGAACCAAGACATCGAGTTGCATCACAAGAGAGAAAATCAACCCAAACCCCCTAAAAATGAACCATTATTTCATGGTAACTCGAGACCATCGGTTGGTGAAAAAGCATAACCATCATTTCTTGAGGTAAGATGGTCCAAAATAGAAACTAAGTCAATCCATTACATGGCACAAAAAGGTCAGACAAAACAACACCAAGAACAAAACCATCAAGTTGCAACATGGGAAGGGAAATTGACTCAAAACCCTAAGTAAGAACAATCATTTGAGAGAAAGAAAGCCATCATTTCCCACATGCAAGTTAGGTTCAGGTCTTTCACTACCAAAGGAAGGTCCTGCATAGGGTGTAGGGTTCATCCAAGAAGATAATCTACTCAAGAACCATCACTTAAGCTTGAACCCTAGGTAAAGCTAGGATTTTTCTACTTAGAACTATGTTTTTAAGCAAGATCTAGTACATGCATGCCAGGAGTAAGCAATAAACATGGAGAAAGTTATATAACTCGCCTCTAGGATGAAGATGAATATCCAAATAGCAAGTTATTTTGAGGAAAGAAGGTAGAAACCCTAGCTTGAGCACTCTACTCAGTCAAGCTAGATCCTTTTCCAAAAAGGAAGCAAACCATAGGTCAAGGAAGCAAGAAAGAGGTGTTCTTCAAGCTCTACCACAAGCTCCACCATGGAACACCATGGGTCTGACCAAGAAGAACATAGAGGAAGGTAGGATAGAAAAGAAAATAAATAAAAGGAGGGAGATCTTACTTTCTTAGGTCAAGAACAAGCTAAGGAAACTCCATAAGCTCAAAGAGAGGGTAGATTAGAACCCTGGTGCACATGCAAGCAGATTGGTCAAGATTCTTCTACCTTGGGATCCTTCTTCACCATGGAATAAGAGGGAAGAGCCCCAAGCAGAAAGGAAGATGAACATGATGGTATAGGTGTGTAAAGAACTCATTTTCATGTAAGGAGGAAGGTATATAAAGCTATGGGTGAGAGAGAAGAGAAGGTTAAGGTGTTAGTTATGTTTGCCATGTGTCCATGGTCAATAGCATCACATCCATGCAAACCAACAAGTCATTCAGTTGTGGGAGTTAGGAGGGCCATTGAATATTGTCTCCCAAGTCAGCCATTGACCTCCACCAGTAGGGTTACCATCATATCATGACCCCTAGGTCACAAGGGTGAAAACCCTAGCTCAACCATCGATTTGCACCACTACTTGGTGAACCATCAAACCAAGGAGATAAAAGAGGTAAAATCATAAAACCTCACACCACTAGGGACCACCATCATATCCCAACTCACCAAGAAAGCCATCAGATCTCAACTCACAAGAAGAACCATCAAGTTCTAGCACTCAAGGTAGGCCATCTATGAGAGGAACCCTAAGATCAACCCTAGGTAGATGCCACCACAAATCCAAGGTGTAAAAAGGCACCCCAAGGTACAAATAAATTAAGCATGATATAAAACATGTGAGGCACAAAAATCAGGTAAAAAATTGCAAGGAAATTCCTAGATATGGGTAAATTGCATAAAAGTCCAAAACAAGTATATAAATGCATATCCTGCTCAAACAGTGTCCAAACTAGATCAAACTTGAAACTTAGGCCTGTCACATGATATAAAGGCACATATTAGGGTTATATTAAGGCTTAAAGCATCCAATTAATATAAGAGTGCATGTTCAACCATAAAGCAAGGTTAGGGTTCTTACAATAGGGACTTGCTTGTTCGCCACTTGCATGTTACTTTTTTTATTTTCATCCCCACATATCATAGAATTTTTTGTGTGGAAACATCTTGTTGATATGGGAAGACATTTCAACACCATGGGCTTAATCTTGGGGATTTCAACACCACTTTGGAACCCAGTGAGGAAAGTAAAAGCATTTACTATGGTCATAATGAAGTTGGGATTTTCTACAACTCTTTGATAGAAGTAGGCTTGTTGAACTTAGGTTTCTCAGGCATGAAATTTACTTATAACATGGTATGCTTTAGGTATGATTAGACAAGGAGGTATCCAACAATGAGTTTGTACACAACTATCCATATTCTATTATATTATATAACATCTATCATGTATCTACCCTGATCACTGCCCATTGATGGCCAGGTTGTATTTGCAACGTGGAACTTAAAGCAAATTTGTAACAAAATATTCTTTGAATGAGAGTAGAAGATTTGTTCAAACTCTGAGTACTACTTGAAATTAAAACATGAACTTTGTAGATGCAACAAATATATCTAAAGGCAAGTTGACTTTTTAGACAAGAAGAAGAGGAAATTGTGACATTGTCTAAGGATAAGTTATTGAGATATATAAGCATTCTACAAATGAATATGGTCAAACAATATATGTCATTATTGATGAACTATGCTTCAACATGAAATCAAATCTTAGTTGTATTCTCAAGGAGGAAGAAGACTGGAAACAAATATCTACATAGGGTGGCTTAAGAACGTGGAATTTTTTTTAGAATTCGATCATACATATGTCAATCAGAGAAAGAGAAACAATGTTGTAATCATGCATAAGAATAGATAAGGAGCAATGGATATCAGAGGAAACTGAACAATGAAATCTCATTATATAACACTTCTCAAGTGCCTTCTTACTACTCTGAGTCATGTCAATGTTGATATCAAAGATATATCCTATCTAGGAAGCTTTAAAGCTTATCAGATGCTAAGCTCGTTATGGTTTCTTCTGAACCAACTTTAGTAGAGGTTTGGAATATCCTGAAGGGAACTTAACAAGGAGGTTGGTCCTGATGGTGTTAAGGATTTTATCATATAAAGAATTCGAAGGTTGTGAGCAAGTCTTTCCTAAAATATATTCAACATTTTTGATAAGCCTTCCACTCACTAAAGATATGTGTAATGTGTCAATAGTTTTGATACCTAAGGTACCAAGGCCGAAAAAATGTGAATAGCTCAGACCAGTCTCACTAAGCCAAATTAGTCTGAAACTAGATTCCATGGTGGTGGTTGAAAGTCTCAAAGAACACTTGTCTATGTTAACATAATAGCTTTATACCAAGTAGAAGAATCGCTCAAAATATTGTTTTGGTCCAAGAACTAATCCCTAACATGAAGAGAAAGAATGGGAGAAGACGATTGTGACTAAATTTAATTTATTCAAAGCCTATGATTTCATGGACTAGAAATTCATTATTGATAGAGTTGAAAAGTTGAAATTTACATCAAAACATAAATAATTGTATCAAGAACTCAATCATAAGAGGAACTACTTCTATTATTTTTAATGGAGATATTTCCATCCCTTTCCAATCTGGTTGGGGTATCAGACAAGGGGACCCATTGTTACCTTGTCTTTTCTTTATCTACATATAAAGACTTAGCCATATAATCAATGATAGAGTTTATAAAGTCAAATGGAAGCCAATGAAAATGAATGATTCTAGTCTAAGCATCTCGTGTATGTTCTTTGATGATGACCTCATTTTGCTTTCCGATTTCAATAAAAGATATATGAATCGTATTATCAAGTTCTTCAGTGGATTTGAAGAAGTGTCAGGACAATCTATTTCAACAAATAAAACTAGAATCTTCTTCTCCAGTACCATTCCTAGAAGGGTGAAAAGAAATGTTTGCAGAGTTTATGGATTTCAAGTGACTAAAAACCTCAAAAAGTACATAGGAGTACCTATAATCCACAACATGATTGATAGGAACACATATACAAATGTCTTGACCAAGGTGAACTCTAGAAATAACACATGGGCAGGTAGAGGTTTGTTACTGGATGGGAGAGTTTGTTTGGTCAATACCACTTCAAACACTATATCCTATGATGTGATGTAGACTATTATCTTACCTCTCAATAATAAGATTTGTGGGGAGGATATCATAATCCATATATGTTGTCCCTTACTACATGGGGTAAGATAACCAACAACAAGGAGCTTAGAGGGCTATTCTGAAGTCATTGATGTAATGGAATCAAAATTTGGTGTTTAAGAACACATTTGATCTAAGAACTCAAAGAAATATCAATTGTTGCAATGGGATGTCACAAAGGTTCTAGGAATATGATCTTGTGAGGAGTATTCAGGGGTGACACTTGGGTAAAGCATTCATTGAGGAAAAGATTTTTATCAAGGATAACAACCCTATGTCTAATTTGAAAGATCATGGAAGTAAGGGTTCTTTTTGTAAGACCTAGTTATTAGGACGATGCCTGCAAATATATTGAACTTTAAGGTTAGTTGCTTGATCAACTTCTATGGAGGGTGGGACACAAACTTTCTCAAAACCTAGCTACCTACTAATATTGTTAAAGTGACCAAAGAAGTTAAGGTTCCCATTACAAATGACATGGTGGATATGAGATCTTAGGATCATTCAACCACTAGGGTATGTAGTACCAAAGAGGCCTACAACTTCCTTAGGGCAAGCAAGGAGATTGCACTAGTAGAGAGTGGAATTTGTATGGAAATCAAAGGTAACCTTTAGAGTAAAGATGTTTAGGTAGACTATATGTCATGGAACCTTCCTTATAATCATAAAAGAGTTTTGAGAAAGTTAATAAGTGATGAGAGGTGTAGTATATGCTATCTATAATAGGAAACTCTTTTACACTCATCGAGTAATTGTAATCATCATTTAAAGTATTAAATGAAAGCTTGTAGGAATTGGGGCTGAATGTTTTTTCTAGATACAATGATGCCAATGAATTTATCAAGGCCAGCATTCATAAAAAAGGTATAAATGGTGTTAGTCTCATGATATCATGTCAGTATAGTTGAAGATGGAGAAACTTACGTATTTTCAAAAAATGAAGTCATGTATATAGCTCATCAAGTCTTGTATATCAATAAGGAAGTTTCAAATACCCAGAAGGCTAGGAGGAGAAGCAAGCCACCAAAGGAAGATAAAAGCAACCAATCGACAAAGTATACTATTGGAGCTATTCAACTAAATTTTGATGTGGCTGTCGATAAGAATGACACTCCACAATTTTGGTTGCAACAGGAGAAGAAAGAATTTGGTTGAGAGGGATTAGATATATGATGAAAACAAAGGATGTCCTTCAAGTTGAGATGATCGTATTCATGTTGCATTAAAGTGTGAAATTTTGAAAATTTTCAATAGGACACTATTGAAACAGATAACATGGTAGTTGTCAAGATGATCACAGATGATTTTCAAAAATCATCCTGCTTGTGATTATTGGTTTATTAGTATTCAAAAATTTCTAAATACAAATATACATATATCATATCTATCTACAAATTGAAATATTGTTTCTAATAGGCTTGTTAAATATCACCATAGTTGAGTGATTGTGCCTCAGTGAATCCCTATCCACTCATACGAGCTTAATCACTTGCATACATATATTTGAGTGAATATAATATTTGTAAGAGATCTACCCTAAATCATATATCTTGTCAAGATATCACTTGTCTACCTCCCAATCTCTCTCACACTAATAGATTGGTTTCTAAGATAAGAAGAAGTTCAAGAAACCCTTGGAAAAGGAAGACACTGCTTGGAGAAGAAACACTCTCTTGAAAAATAACATGTTGGAAGAAAGGAGACCTAAAATAAGGGAAGTAATCCTTTGGTGATTGAATCTTCTCCTTGGAAAGGTTGGAAAGGAAGACCCTTGGATAAGGGTAGGTAGGTCCTTTATATGGGTTGTTGACCCGCTTTCCTAAAAAATAGAAGCTAGTTACTCTTGATCATAAAAGAGGGATTTCTTGGTGTGACTCTTATAAATGAATATAAGGAGTAACTCAATATTTGCAAATCCTAGATGTTGGCCTCTATAGGTAGTGGAGGGATGTCTAAATATTTCTTTCTCTTTTTATTATTTCAAATTTTCTCCCTTGATTTTAATATTTGCACTATTGATATTGTGATCTATATTGAAAGTCTAAAGGATTTGGTTTAAGGTTTTTATCTCAATTCACCTTCTCACCCGTGAGTCCATATATGCAAATGTATATAGAAAACACTAAAGATAATTCATGACACATGAGTTTGGACCAATCTAACAAGGAGAGCATAGGGATGTGTGTTCTCCATAACATCTACTACTTCTTGTTAACACATGTCCATTTTGTTTTCCATACATAAGTACTAACACTAACATCGAGGGAAGAATATGGAACTATTTGATGTCCATTTCACACATGATACAACCATAATCCTCCTATTAATGCCTTTTGTTTTGATCCACTGCTTGAGCGATTCAATATTATCCTTATAGGAACTTAATATATAAATCTTGAATGTAAAGGTGTCCATCAATAACAACATAATATACACTATGTTTGTGGTCATAGGGGAAATGTGATGATGATATTGCATCCTTATCTATTATCATTATTAATTTTACAAAGAAACATAAATTCCCTTACTACCCCCCCAAAAAATCATCACTAAGCTTAGCATATTCACAATATTATTACTAGAATTATGTTCTACACTTTGTTCCTATAATCTTGCTAACTTGTAATTCATGACATGTACAAATTTTCTAGGGATAAAGTCATATATATGAGAATCAAATTTCTCCCATGTCATCAATTCACGTCATATCTTGTTATCAACACATTTAACCTAAATTTTGTGTTCTTTACCCAATCATGTTAGCATGTTTCCATCTATAAATAAGTTTTTATATTTAGTGCCACCCCTTCTAATTTTTGTAAATGTGGATATAGATAGATCCTTATTTTTAGGATAGGATGCATCATCCTTGTATCATTAAATAATCAACAAAACTCATCAAAAACTATTTCCCTTAAAGACTTTACTTTGACTTTGGTGTCACGTCTTTGTTTTTAATTGTACTTGATACTCCTTTCTTTGTTGATAGTTGTCATGACTCACAATGAGATGAAATGAAAGTATTGGGTGCTTTACCATAGGTATACTGGATAAAGTGCATGTAGCCATTCTTATTCCATCCTAGATTCATCTGAAGCATGCAACTTAGCCTTAGAGGTGTACATGGAGTATATTGTTGGGTCATTGCATTTCCATGTACTTTCCCTACTACCGAAAACAAAGATATGTCCTAATATCCCATTATTGCTCAAGTTCTTAGGTGTCATGCTTGCATCAGTATACCTTTCAAAATTGAAGAACTTTCTAATTATGAGACCCAATGAAGGATGTTCACTTTACAAGTGGTTTTACTCTATATAAATATCCCCACTAGGTTTTAAATATATAATGTGAGTATCTACATAACTTGGACAAAACAAACATAATGAAAAAAAGTTGCACATGTCGTAGTATACATTATGTTTGTAATAATCTGAGATTACCTTCATGGAGAGACATGAATACCATTTTCATTCTCAAACAATATTTTCTAAGGATTATGAGGGTTTTATTATGCTTGCATGATGTATAGTCAACTTGTTCAGAACTTCATCAATGGTGTGAGATTTAAAATGTGTTATCCATATGCATGTATATGACCTCTAATCCCTATATTCGTTACAAAATCTAAAACTTACAATGCAAGAAGTTTTTATTTCATTAATAACTCTCACATTGAAATGGTATATCACCTACATAACATCAATACAGTGAAAAATTCACTTGAACAACTTCCCTTAGACACACTTAACAACAAATTTTACTGAAATAAAAACATTATACATCATTATCAGACTTTTTTAATTTTTTTGGGGGGTTTATTTTCAACTATAAAATGATTTAACTAACATGATAATTTCACATGCATCTTATAGATAGTGAGGTTATATATGAAACATGTTGTTATTAGCATCTGAGTTGCAGTCATATGATAAATAAGAGATTGTGTATCAAAATGATATGTTCTATCCATTTATGTGTATCCCTTGGAAAATTTTGTCCTTATATAGTGTATAAGTCTATATCCATTCACTTTGATTTTGAAGTACAATTTATAGTCAAAAATAGTGGAACTAGGAAATAAACACACGTATTCTCAAGTTCCATTTGCAATCGTTCATTTTATTTGATCATGAATGATTTCCTTATATGATTTGCCTTTGAAATAAATTGGAACTTGCAATTAGAATATGGGATCATACATAACAGAGTTAGTGGTAAAATTAATTATAAACTCCTTCATAGTCCTTGTCACATTTAGTACTCCTTGGTTCAATTCTTTCTTCATGGTCATTTTATATTGAAACAACACAAATCATTCAATTTGCACATTAAAATCCTTTCCACTTGTTTAGGAATGGAATCTTATATGGTTAGGATCTCCTAAATAATTAACTTTGGGTACATCAATTTTCATGAGGAAATACCTAAATGATGCATATTCTTTTGACCTTTTATTGACATATATGCCACACATGAGATATGATGACAACAAAATTTATGTATACCTTATCTCTATATGAATCAAAAATATGATGCAACAATTTAGGTTTATTATCATTTTGATCTAGTATTTTAGAGTGTGATATTATACATTACTTCTAGAACCTTGAGATATTTGAGACTCATCTATCCATTTGTCTAGAGTCCAAAGAGACAACCTTCTTTGTTCTTATAAGTAAGATTGTTTAACATTTAGAAAGCAATATTGAAATATTCCTCCCACATTTTGGTAGGTGACTGATTATTTTATAGTAGAGTATTGGTCATATCGATTAGAGTTCGCTAAATCTTTTTCAGATGTACATTACTATCATTTTGGAAGTATACTTAAAAGGAGGTTTGAGGCATACCATTATTAGGCCTAAATCTCTCAAAAAACTTATCAAATTGCTTTTTGGGTTCATCATGACAAAAAAAAAATTGACGCAATACTTTGTCATTACTCATATATAACTAAACGTCATTATCTATTAGAACCATCACCAAAGGTTATGAAGTATATTTTACTATCTGTAGTGGTTACATCATATAATTTACAAATATCAATACTGAAACTTAGTACACAAATATATTTAATTGTATATTTATTACAAGGAGTATTCCCTTTAACATAGGGTAGGAGACCTTCTTTACAATATGACATGAGAGGGGATAAAGAAGTCTAAGAGGCATGGGAAATATTATAAATAGAATAAATGTGAGATTAAAATTAACACTCAATTAATATAAATACAAACAATGTTGACATTACTTAAAAATCGATTAATAGATAAATTCTGAAAAAGTTACCTCATATGATCTTCTGCTCTCATGGCGATGATGGTGTTTAGGGAGTTGTGAAACCCTTGTCGGCCTAGCTACCTGAACGTTTAGTACTGGCCAGTCCAATTGGTGGTAGAGCAGTAGTGTTGCGGAGGACATTAGTGATAAATCAGTTTGAGGTCGCTCTCATGGCGAAGGAAATTGCAAGGCAATTTGAAGAATTGAGAGTCAAGGAAAGCGAAGAAGAGGTGGTAATACTGTCTGAATAAGATTGCAATAATTAACAAGATGACATTAGCCTTGTTCTTGTGGCTTGCATACTCTCAGACATGCCTTACATCTTCAATTCACTACTAAGAATGATGACACAAATGTGGAGCGTAAAAAGGAAGCTAGAGATCAAGAAGATCAAATAAGGGATCCCAATAATACAATTGTGTAATTGAAAAGACAAAGAGAGGGTCTAGAGTGGAATGTTGTACCGATATAGTCCCGGATGTGATGAAAACTTATTGTGGAAGCATTACTGACAAGCATATAAACCCAAATAAGAAACATCAGATTTAATGTGGAAAACTCTCCCCAAGACAAGGAGAGAAAAACCATGGCACAATACTAACCAACAAGCACTATGTAATTAAGATTACAACTCACCCTACCTAGATTTAATTACCCCTAAATCCAGATAGTCATCTCCACACGAGAACAAAGATGAGGAAGAAGAGAATCACACTTAACATGTACAAAACCTCCCTCTTTACTTGATCTCTTCACAAGACCATTGTCGTTGCTGGGGACGGCTTGATGTCATTGTGACTGCTGACTGTGTCAGACCATTGCCGCTATGACAACACTACATCTGTAACCACCAACCACTACTTTACTTCAAAGTAAAGTCATTGGCCCTCTCTTATCAACCGAGAGAGATGCTTTGTTAGTGCACCCAATGTGTCACTGACTGTCAGTCGTTACTTTGTTTCAAGGCAAAGTCACAAACCTTCTCTTATTCAACCAAGGGAGATCCTTTAGTTGTTTTTTTTCTCCAGCTCTTCTACCACAAAAGAAACCAACAAGCAACTGGAGGGATGATCTCAATGCCCCCCATGGCCTCTATTTATAGGGCTTCATGGCATGTGGATGCAACTAGGAATCCTTATCCAACTCTGAGTCCAACTCCATATTGCATATAGGAAACCATCTTCTTTCCCTTTAAGATTTGACTCCTATTAGGATTGGTAGCACAAACCAACTCCTACTCAAGTCCAAATCCAATTAGGCATGGGTCGGATCCTTTTCCTATTCCCAACAATCTCCCCCTTTGGCCCATGAGAGAGACGTGGTCAGAGAAACATCACTGGGAATGTATGTCGTAAAGCTCTTTGTAGAGATCCGGCTTGTCTTGTATCACCACCTTGGTCATCATATCAGAAGCATTCTTCTCAGTATGGATCTTCTTTAGAGTCAGTAACCTCTTTTCAATCACATCATGAAACTAGTGATATTTCACACCAATGTGCTTTGTCCGTGCATGATGCATTGTGCTCTTGCTGAAGTCAATAGCACTCTGACTATCACAAAAGATAGTCGGGTCAACCTGATTCATGCCCAACTCTCCCAGAAATCTCACAATCCAGAGTATTTCTTTTCCTAGTTCCGCTGGAGCAATGTACTCTGCCTCTATCATAGAAAGTTCAACACACTTTTGCAACCTAGACTACCAAGATATGGCTCCCCCTACAAAAGTGAAAATGTACCCAAAGGTAGACTTCCTATGATCAATATCACCTGCCATGTCAGCATTAATGAAGCCCTTCAGTACTGGTTTAGAATCATCAAACATCAAACAAGTACTAGTCATGCGTCGTAAGTATCTAAAGATCCACTTGACCTCCTCTCAATGATATTTCCCAGGGTTTGAGAGAAACCTGCTCACAACACCAACCACATGAGCAATGTCAAGATGAGTGCACACCATTGTGTACATCAAGATCCCTACAATAGAAGAATAGGGAATCATGGCCATCTCCTCCTTCTCTGCATCAGTAGATGGGCATGACTTCTTATTTAGCTTGAAATGACCTGAAAGTGGAGTACTCACGGTTTTGGACTTGCTCATGTTGAACCGCTCTAGAATCCGTTCAACATAGCTCCCTTGTGACAACTACAACCTGTGTTGCTCCCTATCACGTGTGATCTACATCCCTAGAATATGTCGTGCTGGTCCCAAATTCTTCATCTCAAACGCTTTGGAAAGCTTTGTCTTCAGTTTCTTGGTGAAACTGACATCTTGTCCAACTATCAACATGTCATCCACATAGAGTAGCATTCCATTGGGAAACCTCCTGATGTAAACACATGGATCTGCACTTGTCGTCTGGTAATTGTGGCTCTACATGAAAGAATCAAACTTCTTGTACCACTACCTAGGAGCTTGTTTCAAACCATACAAACTCTTCTTTAATATGCAGACTAAGTGCTCATTCCCCCTTGACTTGAAATCCTTCTGGCTGCTCCATGTAGATCTCCTCATCTACGTCACCGTGAAGAAATGTTGTCTTCACATCCATGTACTTAAGTTCTTGATCTAGGCTAGAAACTAAGTCTAGAACCAATCTTATAGAAGTCAACTTCACAACCGGAGAAAATATCTCACCAAAATCCACCCCTGGTCTTTGACCAAAGCCCTTGACAACTAGTCTGGCTTTGTATCTGATATCCTTACGACTGTCATCTCTCTTCATCCTATAGACTCACTTGTTATTTAGTGGTTTTCGGCCCTTGGGAAGCACTACAAGCTCATAGGTATCACTCTTCTGTAAAGAAGACATCTCCTCCTGCATTTCTTGATGCCACTGTGCTTTATATCTATGAGAGTGTGCCTCATGATAAGTCTCAAGCTCCCACTAATCAGTAAGGAGAATATATTGAGATATTGAATATCTATATGAAGGATGAGGAACTCTATCAGACCTCCTCATCTACTACTATGAGGACTCTGCCTAGTGATGATCTTGCTCCCCATGCCCAGAAGTCTCTGAGTGTGAGTCCTCTGAAGCACTCATATGTGCATCTGGAAGCAGAACACTCGATGTACTATCACTTTGTTGCTTAGGGTGATCCTGTTGCTCTTCTTTGTCATCTAAAGACTACACCTCTGAAGAAGATGAAACATCTTCATACTCATCATCATAAGAACTATCACCTAATCATGTAGCCTCTGCATCATCACTCTCAGGATTTGTAATTTTCTGACTCTCATTGAAAGTCACATCTTTGTGTCTTCTCATGGTCCTTTTTATAGGATCCCATAACATGTATCCAAACTACTAATCTCCATAGCCAAGAAATATACATTGCACCGCTTTGTCATCCAGTTTTTACGTCTTTTCCTTTAGAACATGTGCATAAGCCTTGCACCCAAATACTCACAAATGAGCATATGATGCATCCTTTCCTGTCCATATCTTCTCAGGTATATTAAAACCCAAAGGAACTGATGGAGATCAATTAATCAGATAGTAGGCAGTACTCACTGCCTTTCCCCATAATGTCTTTGGCAACTTTGTACTCTTCAACATGCATCTAACTTTCTCCACTATGGTACACTTCATCCTCTCAGTTGTACCATTGTTTTGTGGTGTGTTGGGATCTGTTCTTTTATTTCATATTTTGTGTTGCGCATAGTAATCTTGGAACTCCCTAGAGGTGTACTCTCCTTCATTATTCATGTAGAGACACTTTGGCTTTTTCTCTATCTCCCACTCCATAATGGCATGAAATTTCTAAAAACACCGAAAGACCTAATCCTTGGTCTTCAGTAAGTAGGCTCACACCTTCCTATATGCATCATCAATGACTGTGACAAAATACCTATTGCCACCTAATGAATCTACCTCAAACAGACTATAGACATCCAAATGAACTAGATGTAGAAGCTATGACTTCACCTTTGATCTTATCTTGAAAGAATCACGTCGATACTTTCCTGTATGACATGCCTCACATGAACTAAGACCAGTGTCCATGCCACAAGGAATCAATATCTACTTTAATAAAAGCTTCAAGTCTTCCTCACTCATGTGTCCTAGTCGCATGTGCCATAGATCTGTTTGGTGTTCCTCAATTGCATATATATGGCCACCTTTGAGAACCTTATGTTAGGTCTTGTACAATGTGAGACACAATTTTCCCTGTATAATAACCAAAGCCCCTTTGGTGATCTTGCATTTGTCACCACCAAAATCCATATGACAACCTTCTCTATCAAACAATGAACCAGTTATCAAACTCAGCCATAAATCTCAAACATGACGAACATCCTTTAGTGTGAGTGTGCAACCAACACTAGTTTGAACACAAATGTCTTCAATCCCGATAATTCTGGAAAAGATGGAATTTCCCATGTTCACCCTCCCTAAGTCTCCCCTCCTATATGAAGTGAATATTTCCTTACTTGGTATATATGGCCGCCTATGAGCACCTTACGTTAGGTCTTGTACAATGTGAGACACAATTTTCCATGTACAATAACCAAAGCCCCTTTGGTGGTCTTGCATTTCTCACCACCAAAATCCATATGACAACCTTCTCTATCAAAGAATGAACCAATTATCAAACTCAACCATAAATCTGGAATGTGACGAACATCCTTTAGTGTGAGTGTGCAACCAACACTGGTTTGAACACAAATGTCTTCAATCCTGATAATTTTGGAGAAGATGGAATTTCCCATGTTTCCTTACTTGGTGAAGCATGATAAGAAGTTGCAATATCCACCACCCACTTAGAATCATCATCCTCAACATGCAAACACTCTAGGACTGTTAAGACCACATCGTCTTCGTCATCCCTGTCATATGAGATTGTTGTTACAGTATTCTTGTCATCATCTTGCTTGTCTTTAGCTTCACACCCATGTTTCTTTTTCCAACCTTGCAATCCATTTTGAAATGATATGGCTTGTCGCAATGGAAGTGTCCTCTACTACTATTTGACTTGGATCTACCACGATACTTCTTGTGGTTTTGGGACTCAGTGTGGCTCTTGGATCTACCACGGTGTCTCTCTCTATCAACGCATCTACTCTTTGTGAAGTGCACCTCTGATCCTTGTCACTTGAGGCTCATCGTGGAGTCTCTTCATTCAGTAGACTGCTCTTCACCTGGTCAAATGTCAACTTGCCTTCCTGTGCAGAACTGTTGACTATCACTACGAGTGTCTCTTAACTGTTAGGTAATGATCCCAGAAGAAGTAGATCCTGGAGTTCAACATCAAGAACCATCTTCATGTATCCCAATTGATTTACAAGGCCTTGGAATTCATTCATATGTTCAACGATGCTTTTACTATCTCGGTACTTGAGGTTCACCAATTTTCTAATCAAGAAAACTTTATTTGTGATAGTCTTCCACTCATATAACTTCTTGAGATTCTCCCACAGATCTTTGGCATTGATCTCTTTTGAGACGTGATGGAACACAGAAATTTTGAGCCACTTTTGAACTGTTCCAATGGTCTTCCTGTTTAATTTCTTTCAGTCCACATCAGATGTACTCTCTGGCTTTTTTCCCTCTATCGGATCGTACAGGTCTTTGCAATAGACAATATCCTCCATCTTGGGTTTCCAAATCTGCTAATTTGTGGTTGTCAACTTTATCATCGTCGTATCTTCATCTTTTCCCATTTGGACCAGATTCTGCAGCCTACACTCTGATACCACTTGTCGGGAATGTTGTACCGATATAGTCCTGGATGTGACAAAAACTTATTGTGGAAGCGTTACCAACAAGCTTATAAACCCAAAGAAGAAACACCAAATTTAACATGGAAAACTCTCCCTAAGACAAGGAGAGATGTAAGGAGTGGGACACGATAGTGGGACCACTCAATGATATAAACAGGAGCCATGAAATATTTAAGAAGCAAAAAAGAAATCTATTTACAAGGCCAAAAGAAATGTTTCCATGTACATAACTTTCTCACCCTATGGGTGGTACATAAAATGAAAAGGTTACATCTACATATACATAAGCCCATCTGTAGAGGGTAACAATGTTATCTCAAGATGTCCTTAAGTTCACCAATGAGCTCACAATCATCCTGATTCTCTACCCTATAAAGCACCTACACCTGGGTGGAGGGAACACCCAAAAAAATAGGGAACAAAAGAGCAAGTGTCAGCAAAAGCTGAGTATGTACATTTAACAATATTTTGGGCATTTAAATAGGTAGAAAGAGCAAAAGAGATGTTTCCATAAAAAGGAGGGTCGTCAAAGATAAGTAAGTTCCAAAAAGAGATATATCAAGAAAATGAATTCCAAAAGAATGAAGCATATAAATAAACAAGCAAATGAGATCGCACATCTTGTCATTAACCATTCACAATATCACAACAATCATAATCATTTGCATGCAAATATATTGGACTAAAGTAACTATAGTAGGGCCAAGACACCACTGAGTCACTGGCATGTATATATATTTTGGGTAGAAATAGCACATCCACAAGCAAAATTAGCACGCCTCTTTATATATAAGGGTAGAAGTAGCACACCCCAGGTAGAACTAACACACCCTAATGGTTACACATAAGTGTCTGCAATAGTTATCTAGTCAAATTATCTAACATGAATAAATAGAGTGGCAAGATAAATGGTATTCACCATTCACATTTCCAAGTACAACAAAAAGCATGGGGGTCATAGACCCGAGGCAACAAAGTATTTATCAAGCAAAGTGGAATTAGATGATTCAATATCATGAAACAAAGAATTTGCAACACAGATGAATAAAGGGGACAATATTCAAAGGATGCCTCATTGTAAGAAGATTTAAGTCAAATTATTCCCAAAATAAAATGGAGAGGAGTACATACCTAATCCTCATGTCTAAAGGTGAATTCAATAAGTATACTTGGTCCCCTTAGTTGAGTAGTCATCCTAGGATCATATTATGTATGTTAGCCAAACCAAAGCGAACATATATATTCCTATTATAATTTTATATTGTTCTTACTCTATTCTCGATCATCTAATGTCATATTAGGGTTTATGAGTTTAATCTTATTAAGTGGACATGTGATTCATCTTTAATTATTCAAGGCACAATCATACTACTAATTATAACAAATAGGACATATGTTATTTATTAAAAAAATCATGTCACATGCATATATATGTATATACTCATATGGTTAAGGAATCAAGCTACTTTACTATGATTTTTCAAAATCTATTGAATAATATCTAAAATTCCTATAGTCACATGTATATTAATAGTTCATGCAATTACAACTTCTTCTATGTGGTTATTCATACATCTTTATATGTACATCCATACAGATATATACCAAGGAGTTTAAATGGTTTAAAAACCTTAATATATACTAGGTTATAATTAATCTTTTTATTGATGTTAATAGAATGAACTTAGAATATGACATTTACCTATTGGACTTTAATCATCGTGTTGAGTAGATTCATATGTACTATGAATGGGTGGACAAACTGAAAAAGTAGGCTAAAGGTACTTACCCAGGTAACATGTGTTTGTATTTACCAATTTCTTGTATATATACCTTGGTATATGCATATACACTTAAACTATAGAGTTATATGGTTAAGGGGTCTCAATAGTTATCATCTAACTTATTAACCGGGTTCATACTTCATATTCTACTATCTTAATTACTAATATCAAACCAAGAAGTTCAAGGCTAGACTATAGAATGTCGATCTTCATAATGGTACCTCCAAGTCTTATATTAGTAAGATCCATGAAGGGCAATGCTGCCTCGTAGTCATAGTGGTGGAGCATATGTGTGGCATACAACTCATAAAAATTGGATTAACTAATGAGGAAGCGTATTATTAGTAGCGGGATTACTGAAAATCACTAAAAATTAAAACCATTTATCAAGAGATCCATTCATAAGAAAACTTCTTCATTCAGAACCAAAGTATTTCAAATACATACTAGTTCACCATTACATCTCTCGTACTATTTCCTCTCGAGAGTTACAACATTAACTGCCCTATTAAATTGTACATCAATAGTATAAAAATCTCAAGGCATCAAGCCAAAATCTCATATCAAAATGTCAAAGCACTAACTCCTAGGACCCGATAGTATAGAGACGACTCATAGGAATAACTATACAAAACTAGACAACCAATGTCTCCACCTGATGGATCACTACTGTCCCTGAGGCTGCTGCTGCTCTTCTACTGCAGAAGAGTTTCTACCTTGACGTCTACGTCTACCTAAAAACGTTGAATTCCATAGGGGTGAGACAATTATAAAATTGCCCCAACGGGAGATATAACTCTCTGCCAAAACATTATCATTGCAGTTTAATAGAAATAAACTGAGCAGTGAGATAATATAATTCAGAAGCAGATGAATCAACATCTATGCAGATTAGAGCAACATTCTTATGCAAGTATTTCATTTATAAACTGATAATGTAGCATGTCTCATATTCAATATGAATTAAAGGAACATAAGTAACATTTATGTATCAAGGACATGCTAAGTAGTATAACATCATCCAATGGTTCTCGCATTTCAACCTTATGCAATTACGCTACACGACTGATTATATTTTACAAATAGATTTAAGCTTTGAGGAGATGAGGTATACCGCTCATACTCCAACCAACCATTTCTAGAATAGAAATCGGTACCATAATTAGGTCAATGGAAGAGTCGGATTCCCATGACCTCCCACATCCCGGCCAGTACGGGACCACAAGAAGGACTATGTCGACTGCTCAAAATATCTTTCCAGGGTATACTGGAACTTCACTATAGAGTTACAACGTCAACTGCACTCTCATCAGCAATCGAGAGTTTTAATGCTTATCTCCATCAACCCTACATAAAATATCATTGGGAGATTAATGATACATCCATCCCAACCATCAGGAGATTTATGTTGCATATATCCCAACACATGAAGGATTGAGAGGTTTGATGTTTACCCTTCCTCAATCTCTTCACAAGGACGTAAGGATATTTTCACCCATTTACCCCCACATATTCAGAATATTTGAATCCCAAGAATTCTATAGGAAAACCTATTTCACCATCACCAATTTCTGATGATGATGGATCTATGGTCAGAGCACTACATGAATAGATTTCACTTGATTAATTTACAGTTTCATATTCTTTTAGCACCAGGCAAGTTCTTAAACAAAACTTATTATGACAATGCTATAAAGAAACATGTACTATTTTCATCAAATACTCAATTGTCTTTAAAAGATATTGGGAACTCAGTCCCTTATTTCAAAACTGGGAATTCTCATCCCTTCACAATTTCATCACCATAATCATATGGCCTTGGGTAATTAAACCCTTGATTCATCATTAAGCATTGTTACCACTTTTCCAGGTAACTATCACCTTCAAGTCAATTGACCAAGGCAAACATGACACTTGCTATTACAAGCATCACACATGGTACTTGAGGCCCATTAACTCTCTTGTTACCTCTTACCAGGAAGCAAGGTATATTATGGCACTCAAGGCACAATCACAATAGTGAATTAAACATCATAGCTCATACCTGGCCATGATCATTATTTCAACATACCTGCATGGTTAGCACAGATGATAAGAGTGATATCAATTGCTTATCAGAACCATGTACAACAAATATGAATTCACTATTCATGGGTAACACCACTACTCCCTTACCAGGGTAAGGGTTTCCCATTTCATGTCATATGAGGATAATCATCCCATTATCTTATCAAAGATATGGTTTATCACTATATTGCCCAAGATTAGGGTTTGTTAAGAATTACATAGAATTACCCTAGATTTGAGCCTCACAGCACATTAAACATCAGGATTTCTCATGAAACCATCCTTAGTTAGGGTTTCACATCAAATTCACCCTATGATAGGAACTATATTCAATAATCCACAACTAGGGTTTACTATTCATCCCAATTAGGGTTTCGTGTCCCATTACCCATAATTAGGGTTTACTATTCATCCCAATTAGTGTTTTGCATTACATTACCCTAAATTAGATCCACATATATCATCACCCTGGATTAGGGATACAACCATACCGTGGATTAGGGTTTCAATTATAATTGCCCTGAATTAGGGTTAAGGTTCAACATTCTTGTCAGTTAGGGTTATGTTCATGATTAGGGTTTTCATGATCTCTTTACTTAAGGATCATACCCTTAATCACCACATGAATCATACTCATGTATCAATTGCATATTGTCACCCTCTCAACTTGATTAGGTTATATCAACCCTTTAGTCAAGTTCATACAACTATGATTGACATAGTGTACCAAGTCATTGATCTTATAAGCAATTAGGGTTCATTCCTTAATTGGCACTAATCACTTAGATACTATTAAGGTTTCATCCTTTGTACCTTCATTGATTACTATTACTAACAATCATTGGATCATTGGAACAATCATTACCTTCAATATCCAAGTGATTGAACCACATTAAACTCCATTCGGTTTTGCAGGTTTCACCACCAAACAGTTTTGAAACCGTTTTCCACCAAACGATTTTGAAACCGTTTGACCCCAAATAGTTTTGAAACCGTTTGCCCCCAAATGGTTTCAAGACCGTTTGGGCCAAATCAGTCCCAAAACCGCAAGGGCTCACTAGGTCATTCATCAATCCAATCAATTTCCTATTGCACCATTGAATTGACTATTGGTTATTCAATTGAAGGATTCATCAATAAAAACCATTAGATCATCATACATGGGTCAAGAATCAACCACTAACCCACCAAACGGTTTTGAAACCGTTTGGTCCCAAATGGTTTCAAGACCATTTGGGCTCAAACGGTCTCAAAACCGTTTGACCCAAGTTGTCTTGAAATCGTTAGGACCAATCAAGGATTCTTCAATTAACTTGATTAGGGTTTCCAATTGAAGGATTGTACACACATTGAATCGATCAATAGGGTTCATTGGATCATCATCCAACATGCAATTAAGTTCAGACCTCAAATGGTCAACTAAACCATATAGTCAACCCCTTCATTCGGTTTTGAGTCCAAAACACCAAACAGTTTGCAAACTGTTTGGTCTCAAACGGTTTGGTGAAACCGTTTGGACCAAAGGTCCAAGACCGTTTGCTCATGTTCTTGGTTAAGGGTGTGCTTATGAACATGTTATTATCTTCAACCTTTAGACTCACGAAAGCTACTGCCATTTCCATGGCAACTCCATTAATCAAGCAAGACTATTGCAATAATAACAATTAAATCAATTGTATGGAGAAATCGAATTCAATGATAAAGATTAAGGTTTGAAGTTATATAACCCACCTTCAAATCTGATCCCAAGCTCCAAGATTCACGGATCCAATGGCGGTTGAAGCTCTAGCAACCTCCCAAGGTCGTTTCTCAAGCCTTTGGAGTGAAAGGATCGGCTAGGGTTGAAGATGGAGTGAAGAAATGAAGGAATCATACATTGTTTTATGATTTTCACCATGAAATCAAGAAGAACGAAGGTCAAAGACTTACCAACAGGTTGGGGGCGTCCTTCCTGCTGTTATTAGCTCTCTTGGTCAATTTTGCAAGCAAGTAGAAGAAAGGAATCTGAAAAGATCCTTAGGTGGGTTGGAAAAGGCCCTTTTATAAGAAAAATCAATGAGAGAGAAATTGTTTTATAAAAATCATTTAATTCCAAAATTGTTGCCACCTCTTCCTCCTTGTTTTCTTATATGAAAAGTCAAATCAATCCCACCGAGTTCCCTTCCATTATCCATGGATAAAGGGAAAAGAAAATAAGCACCTTAATCCCTTATAATATTAATATCTATTTTTGAGTGGGAATTCTTTTCCTTATAATAAGGTGAGTGGAATTTCACCTCCTTGGGATATTTTCGGTCCTTTCAAAGCTCAAGGACGTCCACACACACATATGAATTCCACCATTTTAATTTTGGTTGAAGGCCCTTCAATTATTTTATTTATTTTCGCATTAATGTTTCCATTATGCTTAAATCTTGATTATTTTAATATCAAGATTCTCTCTCCTCCAAATTAATTCAAATGAGGCGCCCCTCTCATTTTCCTTGCTCCACATGATGCCAATAAACATTAGGGACCTTATTGAAGTGGTAATTTACATATTGCACCCTAGGTTTTGGGTAAATTGCACATTACACCCAAAACTAGGTTTTCATGCACAACCATTGCTTTATCAGCTCTTTCTTGGAATTCAGGCTATCACAAGACATACCTATACATCATATTCACTCTCATGATGATTTAACATATGAGGAACATATTATCATGCACAATTTGCAAATAGACCCCTCAACTTGGGTAATTTTCACTTTAGTCCAAAACAGGCAAAATATTGATTTCAATAATATTCAAAAAGGACTAAAATTGTAATATAAGTTCTTCTTGAGCCTTAATTACTTTTCAAAAGATAAGAGCATGCATATAATCACTTTTATTAAGCAAAGAACTAAGGGTTAATTCATAACCCAGGTCAGGGATTTTACAATACGCGTTAGGGTTGAAAGAAAGAAGAGTAGGAGATAGAAGAGGAGAGGCGGTAGCCAGCATTTGATCTAGCCATAGCAACTACTATTGAGTGATATTCCAGGATCCAGTGTCACTGGGCATACAGGTCTAAAGGGGCAATGGCATCAAAGTGGTGGCGGTGTTGATGCCTGACAGTGACACCTCCTGTGGCATCAATGGTGTTTGCATAGATCCTGTCAAGAAGGGTGCCACCTATGGAAGGAGTGTTGGGCGGTGGTGTTGAAATGGAGGAAAGCAAAGGTTGCTGGTGAGATTGGCACTTAATGTTAAGGGGTTTTGGCATCGAGGGTGCTCGAGCGAGATGTGTTAGTTGTGCTGTAGGCATCGTGGTGGTGCTAAACCATGGTCTATGATCTTAGCGACACCAAGGAGATGTAAGTCACCATTGAGGGGATGGAAGGGTGTTGGGTCATTGGAGAATGAAAGAAGTAGGGGGGCATAGGAAGCAGCACAGAGGTTGTTGGCGAGGTCAAATAAGGAGGGGATAGGAAGGGGGATATTGGTGGACAGTGGTGCTACCTGAAGGTGCTCAACACTACTCGGTGACCCTGGATGCTACTTGGTGATGCTGGCGATGTGGTTCCAATGGTAGCTCATTGTGGGTAGGGAGGGATGATAAGGTTGCAATCGTGGAGAAGGAAGGAAACATTCACGATGGTCATGGTGATGGAGCGAGGGTCTGATCTTACTTGTTTTCAAAGCCTTTATCAGATGAATCAATGGAGGGAGATTGTGATGCTCCGATCCCTGTGCCATCTCTAATGACCCCGAAGACCGGAGAGTCAACCTTGGTAAACTGCCCTTAACTTTTTCTTTTCTTAATCACTTAAAATTAACTTAAAGGAAAATCTTATAACTTGGATTAAAATTAACTTAAAGGAAAATCTTATAACTTGGAATAAACAAAAATCTTACTAAATTGTGGAAGCAACTACTATTTACTTTACTAGGTAGGTAAAGCTGATTTACACAACATATTACATTTTTCATGTGAAATATAAAGCACAACAGATAACTTAAAATTAAACTACATATTACATTACATTCTCTCTCTACCACACCACATGCCCAAGGACTAAGGGGAAAGGACTAACAGACCTCTATTCTAACTATGAACTGCCTTCTAAGAACCTGGGTGTTAAGATCCTTCAGCCTCCTCGTGTTGACGTTGACCTAAAAAAAATTCAGTAGGTTGGTGAGCTATTGGCTTAGTGAATAGAATTTCACCCAACCATCGCAGATAACTCATTTTATGTTTATTAAACAGAAATAAAATACAAGAATTACTACACTGAGCAGATCTAAAACAATACAGTTAAATAATATAGAATGCCAAAATTACATTTAAAGAACAACTACTGTGAAACTATACTCGAATATTTCTTAGCCTTTCTTACTTATAAGAAACTATGTAAAACTTATATTATCATATTTTAGCTTATGCCTTGATCAGTGTACTCTACATATGAAAAATCGTAACGAAATACGATCTCACCGTACAAGACTTAGATGACGCACCCAGAATGCTAAGCCTGACAACGTCGCTGGTCTGCAATAGGAAAATGGCTCTTTGGTCTCGGCACACCTGTGGGCCATAAAAAAATGGACTACTCCTCTAACCTTAGCACACAGGCGGAGTGTCAAGCCACCTATTGGATTTTCTGTACTCTAGTGCCACCAGGATCTCTGGTTGATTTTGGACACTACATACTACACTTTAAGGAGACTTCCACTAGGGCTTTGTCCCTCGTACCACCTGTTAGTACGTTCTAACCCCCGTATACTGGACACTACCAGGGTTAGGTTGTTTCATCCCTACGGTGCAGACCTCTCATAGGGAATATACGGTGTTCAGGGCCCCTGAGTCTATTATTTTATTATTCTTGGAAAGATCTTACTATATTGTATCTTTTCCTTACTTATACTTTACTCTGGTATCTCTATGGTACCACATCTATTTATTTGAAATTTATAATACAACATGTATATCATTCTAAACTTGGCAGAGCAGTATATTCAAAACACTATGATATTCTGAGTAATCATCATACTATACATACAGTCAGACTAAAATTCTTAAATAAATAGAATACATGTCAACTTGGCACTTTATGCACTAGAATCATGCAATTGAACTTCTTAATACACTAATAAGAGTTAATTAATTGACATATGAATAATCATCATTTGTACCTGTAAATTATTGTACTTTCTTAGAAAACGTGCACATCAACCCTAATCCTGAGTTGTGCATCACATAACTTAATTAAGAGTAAATTACTTATCATGGCAAGAATTATTTATAATAATTGAGAATTTCTAATGATATTTTGAGAAACGTGCCATTTCATTTTAATACTAAACCACACACATTAACTAAAATAGGGAGCGTGAAAATAGGTTTCCATTGAAACATTACAGGTCATCATCTTTTTCTTTAAGAACGTGCGATTAGTTAATTACAAAAATTGTACAGCCTGGATTTATACCCAAACGTACAACTATTGCAAATATGGGTCATGTGCTACTATCTTCATCCTCTCTACTGAGCTATTTAGGATTTATTCAACCATATAATTCCAATAATCCAAATCTTACAGATCAGTTAAAATAACTAGGGTCATGCAAATGTGAAGAATAAAAACATGCAATGAGAAGTCGGGCGATGCCAAGATTGCCCAGCACTTGGATAATCGTTGTTACCTGTGAAAAACATAGATCTAACTGAAATCATCTGTTTCATGGAGTTTGTACTGCTTAGTGAGTGAGATTCTACTCACACAGGATCGAGATGGCTGAATTCGACTGGAAACGTGCCCAAAGCTTGCTTCCAGGCATCCGTAGGGTCGTCTTCAACCTTGGGCACCCTAGATTTGAACCTGCTACAAGCAAGCAGCCTCTACGCACACATAGGTTGAGGAAGAGAGAGCTAGCTGAGTGCTAAATCGTGGCTGGAGTTGCAGATTTGGGTCCTAGCTTCACAGCTAAAGTCAAAGCTATTGTTTCGAGGTGCTTGCTCACACCCAACTGCTCCTGGCTACTGTTGCAGCTGTTGTGCGGCCACTGCTGCTGGGGGCACTACCCTAGCAGGTGAAGGCACGAGTAGAGGTGAGAAAGAGGAAGGAGAAAGGATGAAGAGGGTGGAAGCGATGCCTTGCTGGCTCGAGGCTAAGGGGCTCGAAAATCGCCCCTCCCTTTCCCCTGTTGCTGGCCGATCGGGCTAGTTGTACACCGCTGCTTCATGCGGTGCTTGATCGGGTGAAAGGGACAAGGGAAAAGGGGAATTAATAGATCTATTAATGGGTAAATTGCAGTATTGGTTCAAGAAACTTGAAAATGTCATATCTTTTACCTCGGAGGTCCGATTCAAGAAATTCCTTTTGCAAACTTTCAAGCACGAGATCCACTACAACCTCAAAATAAGAAAACATACTAACTAGCTTGTTTCAACTTAATAAAAGAACTAATCACATCTTGAACACTTATCTTAGCTTAATCAACATGGTGATGCACTAATCATTGTACTTACTAGTAAAACTCATAGTGGGTCATAACAATCTCCATCCCTTATAAGAATTTTGTCCCAAAATTCCTAAAAGAGAAAAGGAAACTTGTTACACAACTCTGACTCAAGCTCCCATGTGGCTTCCTCTAGGTTGTGGTTCCTCCATAGAACTTTCACTAATGGTATCTCTTGATTCTTGAGCTTCTTAATCCTTCGATCAACTATTTGTCCTAGTCCTTCAACATAGGACACATCTTCTCTGAGCTATGCAGGTTCTGGGTCTACTATCTTCTCTATACCAGGGTAACACTTCTTCAACATCGATACATGAAACACATCATGTAAATTAGCTAACTCATATGGAAAATCAAACATGTAGGCTACAGGTCCAATCCTCTCAATGACAGGATATGGGCCCATAAACCTAGGAGTCAGTTTTCCTCTCTTGCCAAACGTCAACACTGCTTTCCATGGTGAAACTTTCAGATACACTTCATCACCAACCTCAAACTCAAGAGGTCTACGTCTCTTCTCAGCATAACTCTTTTGCCTGTCCTGTGCAACTTTCAACTGTTCTCTGATCACTGTAATCTTTTCTATAGTCAAATCCACTATTTCTGGTCCAAGAATCTCTTTTTCACCCACCGCGTACCAACATACGGGTGATCTACAATTTCTGCCATACAGAGCTTCATACGGAGCCATACCAAGACTGGAATGGTGACTATTGTTATATGCAAACTCTATAAGGCTCAAGTGTTCTTCCCAACTTCCTTTGAAATGTAGGACACATGTTCTTAGAATGTCCTCAACAGTCTGAATGGTCCTCTCTGACTGACCATCCATCTGTGGGTGAAAAGTTGTACTGAATCTCAACTTTGTACCTAAAGCATGATGCAACTGATTCCAAAACCCAGATGTGAACTTAGGATCTCTATCTGATATTATTGAAACTGGGATACCATGCAACCTGACTATCTCATCCACATATATCTTAGCCAACTTCGGGACAACAAAGGTTGACTTAATAGGAAGAAAGTGAGCAGAGTTAGCTATTCTATCCACAATCACCCATATCGAGTCACAACCTCTAGATGTACTGGGAAACCCTACCACAAAATCCAGTGTGATATGTTCCCACTTCCACTCTGGTATAGGAAGAGATTGCAAGGTACCTGTAGGTTTTTGATGCTTAGCCTTTACCTGTTGGCACACACTACACCTATCCGCATACTCAGCTACATCCTTCTTCATACCTAACCACCAATACAACTCCTTAAGATTCATGTACATCTTAGTGTTATTTGGATGCATAGAGTACATTGATGCATGTGCTTCCTCAAGAGTCTGTTCTTTCAAATCACTATCTCCAGGTACACACAACCTGTGATGCTGATACAACAAACCATCATCTGAAAACTTGAACTCTGGTCTTTTTCCCTTTGTTATGTCTTGCATGATCTGCTATAACTCACTGTCACTCTGTTGTAGTTCTTTGATCTGATCATAAAAGGTAGGCTTGATTTGCATCTGTGCAATCAAACCACTTTGTTCTATCACTCCTAAAGTCTAAGTTCAACTTCTGCATCTCTACTAGCAGGTCTCTCCTGAAACATTCCATAGAGAATACATCAACTGTTGAACTTGACTTCCTACTCAGGGCATCTGCTACCACATTTGCTTTTCCAGGATGATAATCTATCGTCACTTCATAATCCTTGATCAATTCTAACCATCTCCGTTGTCTTAGATTGAGATCCTTCTGGGTGAAGATATATTTCAAGCTCTTATGATCCGTAAACACCTGGCATGCCTCACCATAAAGATAGTGGCGCCATGTCTTAAGAGCATGAACTACTGCAGCTAACTCCAGATCATGTGTCGGGTAATTCTCCTCATTCTTCTTAAGCTGTCTAGATGCATAAGCTACTACTTTGCCTTCCTGCATCAACACACACCCTAAACCTCTCCTTGAAGCATCACAAAACACTGTGTAGCCTTTATCTGCCTTGGGCAGGATCAACACTGGTGTTTTAGTCAACCTCTTCTTCAAATATGAAAACTCTTCTCACAGTTGTCTGATTAGACAAACAGTGCATTCTTTCTCGTTAAGTATGTCATAGGTGACGCTACCACACTGAAGTTCTGGATGAACCTCCCATAGTAACCTACCAATCCTAAGAAGCTTCTGATCTCAGTAGGAGTCTTAGGCTGCTCCCACTGTAGAACATATTTGACTTTCTTAGGGTCAACACTTACTCCATCTCCTGAGATGATATGTCTAAGAAAAGACACCTCAGCTAACCAAAACTCACACTTATTGAACTTAGCATATAACTGGTGATGTCTCAACAACTGTAATGCTATCCTCAGATGCTTCTCATGCTGCTCATCATCTCTGGAATAAATCAGAATGTCATCTATGAAAACTACTATGAATTGATCCAAGAACAACTTGAAAATCAAGTTCATCATATCCATGAAAGCTGCTGGGGCATTAGTCAGTCCAAACGACATGACCAGAAACTCATAATGCACATATCTTATTCTGAAAGCCAACTTAGGAATATCTGAAGCCTTTATCCTCAAGTGATGATATCCAGATCTCAAATCTATCTTAGAAAAAATAATTGCTCCATGAAATTGATCAAACAAATCATCTATCCTTGGCAACGGGTACTTATTCTTGATGGTGATCTTATTCAACTGTCTGTAGTCTATATATAACCTCATAGTACCATATTTCTTTTTCACAAACAAGATTGGAGCTCCCCATGGCGAAGAACTAGGTCGAATGAAACCCTTATCCAGTAACTCTTGTAACTGGATCTTCAATACTTCAACTCTATAGGTGCCATTCTATAGGTTGGAAGCGCTACAGGGTGACTACCTGGCAACACATGGATCTCAAAGTCTATCTCTATTTTAGGAGGTAGACCTGGCAACTCATCTGGGAACTCACAGACCATTGGCACATCCCATAGACTAATTGTGCTCTTCTCTGCTCTGGTATCTACTACATGTGACAAGAATGCCTCACAACCTTTCTGCAACATCTTATCAGCTACAACGGCTGATATGATACACGTAGGCAAAACCTTCTTGTCTCCAAAAAAGACACAAGAAAATCCACCCTATTGAAAGATAGCCTCCTTCTTCCAACAGTCGAGCTAAACTCGATACGTCTCTAGGCAATCCATACCCAAGATAACTTGAAAAGGGTTAACATCTAGGGGTATAAGATTAGCCGCAATGATGTAACCACCAAAAGTCAACAAACATCCGAGACAAAACTCTGTCAACACTATCAATTCACCTAACGAAACCCTCAACAACAACTCAAATGGTAACTCCTGGGTTAACAGGTTAAGCTCACAAGCTAAAGAACTATGTATAAATGAGTGAGTAGAACCTAGATCTATCAAAATTGTATCTAAAATACTATTAAAGAAAAGCATTTCTCCTATAATTACTCAGGAAGAAACAATACCTTCTTGTTGTATTAGAGAGAAGAAGCATCTTGAAGCTCTTCCTCTCCCACGATGTCCTCATAGTCCTTCCCTTCCACTGGGCGATTCTCCTCCTCATGAACCTGAAGCCACTGAAGAACCCACTCCTCTAGTTGGAGCCTATCTCGGAACATTCTGGTATTGTGACTGGGAATCCTATGTTGCCACATGCTGAAGATGGGGACATTGCCTTCTGAAGTGTCCCACTTGTCTGCAGATGTGACAACCCTAAAAATTTGCACCCCAACACTGTCTGGAGTGTGGCTTTCCACAGATATCACACATCAGTATCTCTTTCTTTAGCAGACTTGTCACTGACACTGAAGATCCTGAAGACCTAGTTGGAAGTGTCCATGTAGACTTTGTATTCCATCTTCCAGAATTGGGCCTTCCTCCACTTGATGAAAAACTAGACCCTTGTCTCCCAAAATAGCCAAGTCCTTGTCCTATCTTTGAAAAGAAACCACCACCTCCTCTGTATCCACTACTGCCATGTCCCCCTCTATTAAAGTCTCCAGATCTTTTCTTGCTCTCAGACTGCTTATCAACATTAACTGATTCTTCTACACGTCTCGCTGCTTCCACAAATTCCCCAAAGTTTTCTCTATCTCTTCAACTAATGGCTGACACGGTGTGTCTAATCTCTGATCTTAATCCTTGTTGAAATTTTCTGTACTTTTCTACATCATCATGTACAAGTTGTGGACAAAAATTTTCCAACCTTGTGAAATGTGCCTCGTATTCACCAATTGTCATATTTCCTTGTCTGATATTTTCCAACTGTTTAATCTTATCACCTAGGAAGGTAGAAGGAAAATAGTTAAGGTGAAACTCATCCACAAAGTCCTTCCAGGTCATCTCCACATTTCTCCTTTTATCTTCCACTCCTCGCCACCACAGCTCAGCATCTCCCTTAAGTAAATAGACTGCATGATTGATTTGCTTATCTCCTGATAACTCCATTAGGAGAAAGACCTTTTCCATTTTTCGAAGCCACACCTCCTCCATAGCTGGATCTGTTATTCCAGAAAATTCAGTTCTACTAAGCTTTTTCACCAACTCATAGGATCTCATCAGATCCTTACTACTTGAGATAGAAGCTCACTTCTCCATCTTATACTTTTCCCTAGTCTCAAGAAACATCTTGTACATTCTTGATGCCTCATGCACAACATCTCCACCACCTAGACCCATCACTTAAGGATCATGTCTAATGTGGCTCTCAGCTTGGTCCTCATGATCACGTCCTCTTCCTACCATCTATAATAGTATAACAGAACACTTCCTGTTAGGAACTTGTAGTTAGAAGGAAAACACCTAAGTCCTAATCCTATTGGTCTCTTATCGTCCCCTGACCTTGACTTACAGTAACTATGTACTCAACCTAGGCTCTCATGACCTTGCACTGATACCAAACGCTGTGACGCCCTGATCCCCGTGCCATCTCTAATGACCCCAAAGACCAGAGAGTCAACCTTGGTAAACCACCGCTAACCTTTTCTTTTCTTAATCACTTAAAATTAACTTAAAGGGAAATCTTATAAATTGGAATAAACCGAAATCTTACTAAACTGTAGAAACAACTACTATTTACTTTATTAGGTAGGTAAAATAGATTTACACAACATATTACATTTTTCATGCGGAATATAAAGCATAATAGATAACTTAAAACTAAACTACATATTACATTACATTCTCTCTATACCACACCACATGCCCAAGGACAGAGGGGAAAGGACTAAGAGACCTCTATTCTAACTATGAACTACCTTCTAAGGGCCTGGGTGATAAGATCCTTCAGCCTCCTCGTGCTGACGTTGACCTGAAAAAAAAATCAGTAGGTTGGTGAGCTACTGGTTCAGTGAATAGAATTTCACCCAACCATCGTAGATAACTCATTTTATGTTTATTAAACTGAAATAAAATACAAGAATTACTACACTGAGCAGATCTAAAACAATACAGTTAAATAGCATAGAATGCCAAAATTACATTTAAAGAACAACTATTGTGAAACTGTACTCAAATCTTTCTTAGCCTTTCTTACTTATAAGAAACTCTTTAAAACTTATATTATCATATTTTAGCTTATGCCCTGATCATATGCACTGTACTCTACATATGAAAAATTGTAACAAAATATGATCTCAATGTACAAGACTTAGCTGACACACCCTTGATGTTAAGCCTGACAACGTCACTGGTCTGCAATAGGAAAATGGCTCTCTGTCCTCGGCACACCTGTGGGATGTAAAAAAAAATTGGACTACTCCTCTAACCTAAGCACACAGGCGGAGTGTCAAGCCACCTATTGGCTTTTCTATACTCTAGTGCCAACAGGATCTCCGGTTGATGTTGGACACTACATACTGTATTTTTAAGGAGACTTCCACTAGGGCTTCGTCCCCCGAACCACCTGTTAGTACATTCTGACCCCCATATACTGGACACCTCTAGGGTTAGGTCATTTCATCCCTACGACACAGACCTCTCATAGGGAATCTACAGTGTTTAGGGCTCCTAAGTCTATTATTTTATTATTCTTGGAAAGATTTTACTATATTGTATCTTTTTTTTTGGAAATAGGTAAATATATTGCCAAAGGAGCATGTACAAAGCAAGACCAAACCTACAAAAACATATACAAGGGGTTGTTAGCTACAAAAGCCCCAGTATCTATTGGCTTGCTCAGACAAGCCTGACGCCAAGCCCTTCTTACATTTAATAGAAAATAACAAGATGTTAGCTATCTTCCCAATGATCTCATCCTCACTGCATTTCCTTCTACTGTGGTTTCTGTTGTTTCTTTCCTCCCAGATGTAGTAGCAAACACCTGTGAGGCAGATCCCACCAATTGCCATCTTGTGCTTATCGTTGAGCAAGGGAATAATCTTGGTAATCAACCCATTAATGTTATCATCAAACAGTTAACCCCAACCACACCTAAGGCTGACAACAGCCCAGGTCCTTCTAAAGAAGGTACAAGTACCAAAAATGTGATTAAGACTTTCATCTTCTCTATTGCATAACACACACCTCATCTCCACCTGCAGCCCCCAGCGCGCCAGCCTATCCCAGGTTGGAAGCCTATTAAAGATGGCTGTATAGGTGGTCGTGCTCCACTTCGGTATATGGAAGTGGTTCCACAGAAGCTTGTACCAGCCAACATCATCGTCAACGTAGCTTTTGATCCATGGTGTCGCCCTCAGAATGGCAAAAGACGCGATACCATTACCATCAACACAGTACAAGTTTTGGATTTCCACCCAGCTTCTGCACATATTCCTCCAGATTCTAGAGGACTTGTTATCGAACCCCTGCTGAAAATCACCATATCTTTTCGTCATCCAATGAGTCAATATGTTATCCCTTTCTCTGAAACATCTGTCAGTTCTTTTCCCATAGCTTTCTTTGACTAACATCATTGGGGAGGTTACGTTCAAACCACCTTTACGGTAAGGTTTAGCAATGTCATCCCAAGCCACACCACGACTACCACCGCGCCATATGAAATTCGCCATCAGCTTCCTCATATTATCGGCAGTGGGCAGGGGAATGTCGCACACCTCACACCAAAACCTCACCATTGACTGGAGCACAGATCTTTTCCTTACTTATACTTGACTCTGGTATCTCTATGGTACCACGTCTATTTGTTTGAAATTTATAATACAACATGTATATCATTCTAAACTTGGTAGAGCAGTATATTCAAAACACTGTGATTTTCTAAGTAATCATCATACTATACATACATGCAGACTAAAATTCTTAAATAAACAGAATATGTGTCAACTTGGATTTTTATGCACTAGAATCATGCAATTGAACTTCTTAATACACTGATAAGAGTTAATTACTTGACATAAGAATAATCGTCATTTGTACCTGTAAATTATTGTACTTTCTTGGAAAATGTGAACATCAACCCTAATCCTAAGTTGTGCATCACATAACTTAATTAAGAGTAAATTACTTATCATGGCAAGAATTATTTATAATAACTGAGAATTTCTAATGATATCTTTGAGAAACGTGTCATTTCATATTAATACTAAACCACGCATATTAACTAAAATAGGGAGTGTGCAAACAGGTTTCCATTGAAACATTGGAGGTCATCATCTTTTTCTTTAAAAATGTGCGATTACTTAATTACTAAAATCGTACAACCTGGGTTTATACCCAAACTTACAACTATTGCAAATCTGGGTCGTGTGCTACTATCTTCATCCTCTTTACTGAGCTATTTAGGATTTATTCAACCATATAATTCCAATAATCCAAATCATACAGATCAGTTAAAACAACTAGGGTCATGCAAACGTGAAGAAGAAAAATGTGCAACTAGAAGTCGGGTGATGCCAAGACTACTGGGCACTTGGACAATCGTTGTAACTCGTGAAAAACACAGATCTAACTAAAATCATCCGTTTCATGGAGTTATTACCATACTTAGTGAGTGAGATTCTACTCATAGATGATCGAGATGGCCGAATTCGACTAGAAATGCACCCAAAGCCTGCTTCCAGGCATTTACGGGGTCGTCTTCAACCTTGGGCACCCTGGATTTGAACCTGCTACAAAAAAGCAGCCTCTATGCATGCACAGGTTGAGGAAGAGAGAGCTAGCTGAGTGCTAAATCGTGGCTGGAGCTATGGATTTGGGTCCTCGCTTCACGGCCAAAGTCAAAGTTGTCGTTCCAATGCTTGTTCGCACCCAACTTCTCCTGACCGCTGTTGTAGCTGTTGTGCGGCCACTGCTACTGGGAGTGCCGCCCTAGCATGTGGAGGCACGAGTAGAGTCAAGAAAGAGGAAGGAGAAAGGAAGAAGAGGGTGGAAGCGATGCCTTGCTGGGTCGAGGCTAATGGGCTCGAAAATCATCCCTCCCTTCCCTTGCTGTCGGCTGATCGGGCTAGCTGTGCATCGTTGCTTCAAGCGGTGCTCGATCGGGTGAAAGGGAAAAAGGAAAAGGGGAATTAATAGATCTATTAATGAGTAAATTGCAATATTGGTTCAAGAAACTTGAAAATGGCATATCTTTTGCCTCAGAGGTCTGATTCAAGCTATTATTTTTGCAAACATTCAAGCACGAGATCCACTACAACCTCAAAACAAGAAAACATACTAACTAGCTTGTTTCAACTTAATCAAAGCACTAATCACATCTTGAACACTTATCTTAGCTTAATCAACATGGTGATGCACTAATCACTGTACTTACTAGTTAAACTCAGAGTGGGTCATAACAGAGATAGTCCTCTTATCAATGACTATATCATGCAACAGAGGTGAAGGAAGGCAATTAGGGTTTTTGAGAATGGAAGGGAGAGGGAAATAAATAGAGAAGATGGAAATGGGGAGTATGTGATGGAGAGGAGAGAGGGGGAAGATATAGGAGAGGAGGCAGTGAGATAGGTAGGGGAGTGATGGAGCTAGAACTTACATCAAAAGATTACTCTTCCAATGGAAGTCCTAATATGCACCAAAAACCCTAGGGAGTTGATGTCCTCTCTAGGTTTACCTACAACTGTTTCTAGATAAATGCTCCAACCCCACAAGAATGTGGAAGCCTTATCATAGTACATATTTAGGATCAAACCCAAAGGACAATGTTAAGAATCTGAGTGTCTTATTCTTGTTTTGTATCAATCTAAGTTAATCATCTAAGACCAGAAGTTTGATTTGAGTTATTAAACCTAAAACATGCAAAAGTAAAGGTAGGAATAAAAACTAATATGAGAGTTAAAATCTGAGATTTAGCAAATGATGATGGATCACTGGGGTGATGCGGGTATTCACCACCACTACACATGTATTGTACATGTACCAATCATAGTAAAACTTGTAAGCAAAATACATGGATGTTATACAAAACCGATGTCTTATAGGACAAGAGTAATGCACACATCCTTCACGGGTTGAGTAACCCTCATCCGGCACATATCTATGTGTCAATGAATATATGTAGTCTTTGAAGAGAGAAACTTACTCAACCTCGTGAAACGTGTATTAGAAAACTAACAAGTGAGCGATAATTACCAAATCGATTAGTATCCTTATAGACTATCCCTCTTTCGAGGATATAGCTATGAGAAACATGGGAGTGTTGCAACGTCAGCCATTCCCGAACGAATGGTCAAGTACTTTGCACCACTCTCTCCTCAGAGTGTGTTCCTCGACCTATCAAGGTTGCACTTTTGTACATCAACTGATTCCATTTCATAGTACAAAAGTACAACGATGGAGGTGAGTTTACTCCACTCCTTAGAAAGTGTTCCTAGATACCGAAACGGATGCACGGTGGATACACACACCAGAAACCAACACTAAATCAGTATTCGAGTCTCAAGAGCGGTCATAGACAAACCACAATGAAAGACAATAGATGCATACAAGAACACGGCCAACATTCAAGCATGTATGAAATGATTTAGAATTGAATCGGAATGATAACATCTTTTTAGTACAGATTACAAAACACGGGCAGTGGGGCTAGTCCCCGCACCCCATTGGATGAAACTACTCACTCCCCATGCGAGAAACAAGAAGAAAGAGAAAGAGGGAGAAATCCGCCATGGACTCGGTGCAGAAGGCAGTCGCTGCTCAGTGAAGATGAAGCAGTCTTCTACGTCGTGTCGGAGTAGATCTGGACACGGAACGGGAGACGCCAAGACAGTTCAGACAGTCTCTCTCGCTCCATCTTCCTTCTCTTCTCAGTCTCCTTGCTTGCAATATGAGCAGTCGGTGGAATGGAATTGGCGTAGACAGGATTGGATTTTGATTGGAACTGTGTACAGCTAGGTAATAATTGTGACTGTAATGATGAATCTGGAGGATTCATCAGGGAGGTGGTGATTGCGTCTGTTCTGATCGTGGCACCAGGGGAAAGCGAAACGCGGGTGCAAGTCGCATGGTAGGTGGTGTTATGGGAAGAAAAAGAAGTAAAGAAAGGAAAGGGTGATAGCAATTTATGTAATAATTGCATGTATAAATGCATATTGAAGCTAAGATCTTTAATTAATTAAGTGGATGGTAAAAAGAGTATGATAGACTTGAAAATTGGGGTTTTGACTGATTAAGGTGTGACCCACTGAATTTTAATATTGAATTTATTTCTTGGAAATGTTTTGTATTTTATTTTATTATTTGTAAGTTAAGTCCTTAATTAGTGTATTTAAGGTCTTTCTGAATCAATTAGATATATTAATTCATTTTTATTGATTGTCTTTCAACAATTCAACTTAGGGTGATTTCTAGATTGTCACATTAGATTCAAAACTAATTAATTAATACTTTAGAACAATTTATCCTACAAATGAACTTATTTTATTATTTTGTTCTAGAATTTTCAAATATATACATTATTATAATATTTATGATATTATCTAGTTCTTAGTTTAATCTGCATGAAGGCAAAATAATTTAATACTAATATGATTAAGAATAAACCCAAGGGAAGGTATATTTAGCTACATTCTCGGATTTGAGTATGTTACAACATTCCACCCCTTAAAGAGGATTTCTTCCTTGAAATCCATCTAGTCATAGCCTAGAGAAATTATGCCTTACATTAACCAATTGGGCTCTCTCAACCTAGAAACTTAGCTAACATATGAGTACAACTATTGTATTGATTTATTTTAGATTATCCAATTAATGTTCAATGTATCCATCTTAGATAGGTTTTATTACCCTAATTAGGGGGGTAATCATATGTTAAGGCTTTTAGTGAAGGAAATTACCCAAGCATTACATGTTATATACGATATAAGTTCATAGTCCTTAAGTTGCATTCCTGATGAATAATTGTACATGAATCTGCACCTTAAAAGGATTAGTCTACAATCTAACTAACCGTGAGATATAATAGGGGTAGGTTGATTAGGTCAATCATATCCAACTTATTCTTTATACTTACTATTTCCCACTTAGCTCTAGGTTAAATGTTAAACCTAACCAGTCATAGGGTCTTTGCTATATATCTTCTACACTAATGAGCCTATCTATTGCTACAACTTTTTGGTGATGGTGACTTGGTTCCAAAACCGTCAATGAAATCTAAAAAAGTTTTATATAAATGTAAGTTAATAATGAACATAAGTTTGACAATGAAAACCTTGCAATGAGAATCCAAAATGGCAGAAAAAACAATTTGAGAACCAAGTTGACCACTTTCTTCCACATACGACATATACTATCACTCTAACCTCACTTCATCTTCGCAAAAGAGGCTTCTCTTACACTCATAATCAACAAATACCATCAGCATATCAATTCTAGATTTGAAGGTGATACATGTTTCTTCTCATATGCAATTAACTTCTAGTAGGTCCTACTAGTCACGACCTTCATTATTTCACTATTCTCTTAATAATGACTCAGGCCACAACATACCAAAACATATTTTGTTTATAAGATCATGTTACCATAATAATAAAAGACTAGGGTCTCTACTTCCTTAGTTGGTTAACATCCATGATGTCATTATAAGCCCATGTGAACTATCTAGTCAAACTATTCTTCAACTCACACATCAGATAAACTAATTACAAGGTGGAAATGAGAGAGTGGTCAACTCTTTAAGGATCAACACTAGATTTACCTACTTCACATAACTTCAATGTCGGTGTACATCCAAAGTTACAAGAAAATGAGTATCCACCATAGCTTCCAAACAGGATTGTGCTTCCATATGTCCTCGGGGAAAAATAATATGGCACAAAGTTTTATTGTGTGATCCAACTATGTGATCATTCCTTTATAGGACAAGGGAGTTAAGCATCATTCCTACCTTATGGATATGTGAGGGATAGAATCCCAAGGATCATTACTTGAAACTGATATCTTTCTTCAACAAACCCTTATTTATGAGATATCACAAGTTCAACTAAGATAGTATCCTACCCTTGGATGGCAATTCTCAAGCAAAACTATGTTGACATAACACCATGTTACAGGAAAGACAAGACTAACCTTAAAGGATCTAGTACATATCCTTACATTCTATCACATAAAATCTCAAATTCTAAAATATGTCAGTATTCTAAGTTTGTATCCATGCATGCTCAATCCACATAATGTGTGTATCATAGGCATGCTAGAAAACAACAAAAACAAAAGGTTTACTGACTTGTACTAGGGTTACCACAATTATGTGTGTTCAAGTCAACCTACTATCTATAGTAGATGAATTGTACCCTCCTAAGGTGGGAGGTAGAGGCTAATTCCTTGGAGGGTTGACTTTTATGTATAACAAGCTATACCTATAAAGAGAGGGTAGGATTGATAAGATTTTACCCAACACTAGATCATCCACATACATAGTTTGGGATATATATATACCACCAAAATGGATAGAGGGTGAAACCCTAATTGATAAACATGATTTAGGTTTACTTATGACAATAACCTCTAAAGGGCTCCTACCTACTAAGGAACAATACAGGATAATTTGAAATATTCTAGTTACTAACTGCTTAGGCTCCGATGCCATTTTGTAAGGAGTGGGAACCAATAGGAGGCCCACTCAATGCTACAAACATGAGCCATGAAATATTTAAGTAGCAGAAAACAAAACTATTTACAAGGTTAAAAAATTGTTTCCATGTATAGAACTTTCCCACCCTATGGGTGGTGCATAAAATGAAAAGGTTACATCTATACATACATAAGCCCATCTACATAGGGTAACAAGGCTATCTCAAGATGTCCTTAAGTTCACCAATGAGCTCATGATCATCATGAGTCTCTGCCCTATAAAGAACCTAAACCTGGGTCGAGGGAACACCCAAAAAAATAGGGAACAAAAGAGTATGCGTCAGCAAAAATTGAGTATGTACATTTAACAATATTTTAGGCATTTAAATGGGTAAATAGAGAAAAAGAGATGTTCCCATAAAAAGCAGAGTTTTTAAAGATAAGTAATTTACAAAAAGAGATATATCAATAAAATGAATTCCAAAATAATGAGGCAAAGAAGTAAACAAACAACTGAGATAATGCATCTTGCCATTAACCATTCACAATATCACAACAATCATAATCATTCGCATCCAGATATATTGGACTAAAGTAACGATAGTAGGGCCAAGACACCACTGAGTCATTGTTTTGTATATATATATATATATATATATATATATATATATATATATATATATATATATATATATATATATAGGGTAGAAATAGCACACCCACATGCATAATTAGCACGCCTCTATATATATAAGGGTAGAAGTAGCACACCCCAGGTAGAATTAGCACACCCTAATGGTTATGCATAAGCATCTATGATAGTTATCTAGTCAAATTATCTAAGATGCATAAATAGAGTGGTAAGATAATTAGTATTCACCATTCACATTTCCAAGTACAAAAAAAGCATGGGGGTCATAGACTCGAGGCAACAAAGTATTCATAAAGCAAAGTGGAATTAGATTATTCAATATCATGAAACAAAGAATTTGCAACATAGATGAATAAAGGGGACAATATTCAAAGTATGCCTCATTGTACGAAGATTTAAGTCAAAATATGCCCAAATTTAAGTAGATAGGAGTACATACATGATACTGAATATGATATGTATGTTAGCCATACCAAAGTGAACATATATTTCTATTATAATTTTATATTCTTCTTACCCTATTCTTGATCATCTAATGTCATATTAGGTTATATGAGTTTAATCTTATTAAGTGGACATATTGTTCATTGTTAATTATTCAAGGCACAATCATACTACTATTTGTGAAAAATAGGACATATGTTCTTTATTACAAAGTTCATGTCCCATTCATATATATGCATATACTCACATGGTTAAGGAATCGAGCTTCTTTACTATGATTTTTCATAACCTATTGAATAATATCTAAAATTCCTATTGTCACAATTATAGTAATAGTTCATGCAAATTAAACTTCTTATTTGAGGTTATTCATACATCTTTATATGTACATCCATACAAATGAATACCAAGGAGTTTAAATGGTTTAAAAACCTCAATAGATACTAGGTTATAGTTTATCTTTTTATTGATGTTAATAGAGTGAACTTAAAGTATGAAATTTACCTATTGGACTTAAATCATCGTGTTAAGAAGATTCATACATACTTCGAAAGGGTGGATTATCAAATTGAAAAACTAGACTAAAGGTACTTACCCATGTAACATGTGTTCATATTTACCAATTTCTTGTATATATACCTTGGTCTATGCATATACACATAAACTGTAGGGTTATATTGTTAAGGGGTCTCACTATTTATCATCTACCTTATTAACCAGGTTCATACTTCATATTCTTCTATCTTAATTACAAATATGAAACCAAGAAGATAAAGAATAGACTGTAGAATGTCAATCTTCAGAATGCTACCTCAGAGTCTACAGTCTGTAAGATCCATGGAGGGAAATGTTGCCTCACAGTCACAATGATCGAGCATATGGGGCGGGGGTGAAAGAAAGAAGAGTAGGAAATGGAAGAGGAGAGGCAGTAGCCAGCATTCAATCTAGCCATAACATTTGATGCCAAGTAACATTCCAGGCGCCGGTATCATTGGGCATACAGGTCTGAATGGGGGATGGCATCGCAATGGTGGCGGTATTGATACCTGACGGTGACACCTCCAGTGGCATCGATGGTGTTTGCATAGAGAAGGTCAAGGAGGGTGTCACCTATGGAAGGAGTGTTGGGTGGTGGTGTCGAACTGATGGCAGGCACATGTTGCTGGTGAGAGTGTCACTTGCTGTCAAGGGGTGTTGGCACCGAGGGTGCTCTGGCGGGATGTGTTAGTTGTGTTGCAGGCTTCGTGGTGGCGCTGCACCATGATCTGTGATATTAGTAATGCCAAGAAGATACAAGTCACCATTGAGGGTCTGGAATGGCGTTGAGTCGTTGAGGAAAGAAGGAAGTATGGGGGTGCAGGAAGCGACATAAAGGTTGTTGGTGAGGTCAAACAAGGAGGGGAGAGTAAGGGGGAGATTGGTGGGTAGTGGCACTATCTGGAGTGCTCAATACTGCTCAGTGACCCTGTACCTTGTTGTCAATGTGGTTCCAGTGGTAGGTCATCGTGGGCAGGGAGGGATGATAAGGTTTCAAATGTGGAGAAGGAAAGCCACATTGACAATGGTCATGGTGATGGAGTGAGGGTCTGATCTCGCTCATTGTCAGAGCCTTTTTCAAATGGATCAATGGAGGGAGACACTCCTCTTAACAATGACAGTATAATGCATCAGAGGTGAAGGAAGACAACTAGGGTTTTTGAGAATGGAAGGGAGAGGGAAATAAATAAAGTAGAAGGAAATGGGGAGTATGTGATGGAGAGGAGAGAGGGGAGATATAGGAGAGGAGGCAGTGAGAGAGGTAGGGGAGGTGGTGATTGTGGCCATTTTGGTCATTGCACTAGGCACAAGGGAAACACAGGTGCGGTCACAGGGATGGAGGCATTACAGGAAAAAAAGAAGTAAAGAAAGGAACGATTCATAGCAATTTATGTAATAATTGCATGTATAATGCATATTGAAGTTAAGATCTTTAATCAATTAAGTGGATGGTCAAAAAGGGTATGATAGACCTGAAAATTGGGGTTTTGACTAATTAAGATGTGACCCACTCAACTTTAATGTCAAATTTATTTCTTGGAGATATTTCTATTTTATTTAATTATTTGTAAGTTAAGTCCTTAATTAGTGTATTTATGGTCTTTTTGAATCAATTAGATATATTAATTCATTTTTATTGAATGTCTTTCCACAAATCAAACTTAGGGTGATTTCTAGATTGTCACATTAGATTAAAAACTAATTAATTGGTACTTCAGCACAATTTATCCTACAAATGAACTTATTTTGTAATTTTTTTCTAGAATTGTCAAATATATACATTATTTTTATGTTTATGATATTATCTTATTCTTAGTTTAATCTGCATGAAGGCAAAATAATTTAATACTAATATGATTAAGAATAAACCTAAGAAAATGGATATTTAGCTACATACTCATATTTGAGTATGTTACAAGAGAAAAACCACGGGACAATACTGACCAACAAGTACTATATAATTAAAATTACAACTCACACTGTCTGGATTTAATTACCCCTAAATCCTGGTAGCCCTCTTCACATGAGAAAAAAGATGAGAAAGAAGAGAATCACACCTAGTGTGTAGAAAACTCCCTCTTTACTTGATCTTTTCATGAGGATATTGTCATTGCTAGGGACTGCTTGATGTCATTGTGACTATTGACTGGGTCAGACCATTGCTTCTATGGAAACACTACGTCTATAACCGCCAATTATTGCTTTGCTTCAAAGCAAAGTCACTGGCCCTCTCTTATCAACCAAGAGAGTTGCTCTGTTACTGCACCCAATGTGTAACTAACTGCCAGCCACTACTTCATTTCAAGGCAAAGTCGCTGACCCTCTCTTATTCAACCAAGAGATCTCCTCCAATTGTTCTTGTTCTCCAGCACTTCTACCACAGAAGGCACCAACAAGCAATTGGAGGGATGATCTCAATGCCCCCCAGGGCCTCTATTTATAGATCTCTATGGTATGTAGATGCAATAAGGAATCCTTGTCCAACTCCATATTGCACATAGGAAACCATCTTCTTTCCCTTTTAGATTTGACTTCTATTAGAATTGGTAGCACAAGTCAACTCATACTCAAGTCCAAATCTAATTAGGCATGGACCGGATCTTTTTCCTATTCCCAACACTGAGCACCTTGGACTTTTGACAACTACATCCAACTACTAAAGGAGATACAAGCTAATGACCAACCATCACAGCTGATCATCAACGAATGACCTTTTTGGTTTAGATTTTACAACTTGCCCTTGGGTTTCTATAACACTGGGGCCCACTGCCCAAGGCTAATAGTGTTTTAGGAATGACAACTGGCCCCACAGACCACCACTACCCTTAACTGTGCACTTTGACCTCACTCCGCGCAAGCTGGGGTCAACTTCCCGACTTTTCACCCATCCTAGTACTACTCCAAGATGAGCGTGCTTTGTCGAGTTTTATGGCCTCAGAGTAGGCAGCGTAAACAAAAATTTACTACCCATTATTAACCCATAACAGAAGATCGTATCAATGACTATGTAATGGGAAGGATGGTTTTAGTGAGATATACCTGGTCCTGGGTCTTACCTAGTGAAAATACCTCGCAGCCATGTGCAGTCTTCAATGCCATGTCTTGGACAGTGTCTGTGTAGCTCTTGGTCTTCACCATGGACTCTGGCCTCCACCACAGACAATGGCTGATGTGTCCTCCTCCTGAGCGGCAGACATCTCTCGCCTCTGTAGATAGTCCACACAGACCACCTAGAACTCCTGCCATTCTAGAAGAATTGATAGGAAGGAGACGACCCTCCTGTAGGTGTACTAGCACCAACCTGCTCTCCCGAACTCAGACTGCTTTTCTATAGTTGTCTTTCCCTCATTGTGTCTCCCTAGTCAGGTAGCACTTTCTTGGGCTCTCTCATTTACCAGAATCAGAGAGGACAACAACTTTTCAGAGTAACTTATGTTTTGAGTTGTGTATTATGAGAAGCCTCCAGTACCCCTCTATTTATACTAGAGGGTAGGGTCAGGGTTCCCAATCTGTTCAGGAGTAGAAGGATCTGGAAATTCCACAAATTGATTACACTGTAGTAGGCGAACCGATCAATTCACAACTGAACCGATCGTTTGGGCAGGTGAGTCGAGCGGTTCATAACCGAACCGTTCATTTGGGTAGGTGAGTCGATCGGTTCACCCAGTGAAGTGGTTGTTTCACTTTCCATACTTTCCCATAATTGACTTTCCTCAATCATTTCCAATTAATTCAAAGTTTAATCCTTATTCCAATCGAATTGAACAAGTAAAATGTGAAAGTTTTCCTCCAACTAGGAAAATCCCAATTTCCTCAATTGACAGGACTGTGAGCCACCCATTTCACCAAGTCAGCCAGTCGGTTGGCTCACACCAGTCGATCGACTCACAAGGGTGAACCGGTCGGTTGGTAGTCTTGACATTGCTTAATGTAGTCTCCAATCAAACTGACACCATAACTAGCTAGTTCAACACTTGAACTTGATAGTTCTGAGTCCAGTCAGTCAATTTTATGTTTAATTGAGTACCTAAACACCTTTAGTCTCAATCTAAACATCATTCATGGACAATCTCCTCTTCCAGGGGTATCCTATGTGTGTAACCATGCAGGTTCCAATTTATGTTGGCAGTGAATGTTCATAACAACTTATGACATCACAAGCAATGAGAGAAATCTAGTAACTCATCATTGCTACCCAAGTAACTCAGAAAGTTGGAGAACAACTTCAACCTACAATATGTGATTAGTGTTACTATGATTGTATAGTTCCTCTATAATTGGAATATGGATTGAACTCAAGGCATGGAATGGCATCCCCTCTTCAACAATCAATCCATGTTCCTTAACCTAGAGCAAACTATTTGAGATGCATGTGAGTTCATATATCATATATTGAATCACATTAGTATTGCCATACAATTCTCAGTCTTACTTATAAAGGGGCCCTAGATATCATACTCCTTGTAGGAGGGACAAATCCCATCTCTATCACTCACAGTCTATCCCCATGTGTCAAAGTCACCCAACCAACACCTTTATAACACCCATGTTTCAGGATTGCATTTGATGATGTCAAAGTGTACCCAACGACATGTGATGAGTGCAGTGATTTTAGGTCTAAGAACCACAATCACCACCATCACTATGAGAGATGATTGTGACTACCATTCCATGGTATCCATGTATCACTCTCACGGTGGGTCTGTCCGATATACTATTCTCTAACATATATCTGTGTGCTTGATTTGATATCATATATCATGACTAATGAGACTCTATCATCAGTCAACACACACTCTAGTCTTATGTATTACTGTTGTCTATTTTTCTTCCACAATAATATCTGACTAGGGGCATAACAAGAATGTGTGTACTCTTATCATACATATGGTCTCATTGTTCAGGTCCTCAACCTGAAGACGTATGTCATCGAGTCACATCATTCTTTAGACATCTATCATGTATGTGTCATCATCTCATGATTAAGACAAACATAATAGATAGAATTACCTTTATCATTATCAAATCAAGTATCATATGCCTCATTGCAATCATCATATGATTGGCTCTTTGGACATACTATACCAACAGACTCCCACTTACACTTAGAGCCAATCACCCACGAATCATATTCCAAGTGATCTTAACATGTCCATCATGTTTCTACTGCACAAGTGCTTTTATAGCAGGTAAGCAACATTTGCTTCAAGTCGGTATATTGCATGTTTCACATCCCCTCACCTTACAACAACTCATATGAGATGGAAGTATCATAGTATGCTATATGAAATTCCTTTGCCTAACCAGTAGCTCCATTGTTTTCACAATATTACTACTGAGTCACCAATGGTCAGAACCTCCCATAAGTTCATCCATATGAACTTCTAGATGCATACAGTATCCTTTATAGTGTTCGTAACACTAAGGTACTCAACTTCTTATTGTAGAATTAATCCATTGCTTTATGTTGGAACATTTCCAACTAACAATTCTTATTCCAAGGTCAAACACAATTTTGTCATTTCAGAAGCTTGTATCAGTGTAATTCTTTACACCCAACTCTTCCTTAAAACCATAACTAAAGAACTAATCCTTTTAGTACTTCACAAGTACACAAAGATGTCCTTTGTGGTATTCCAGTAACTCTTACTGGAGTTCGATAGATATCCATTTGTCATGTCCAATACTAATGAGATGACTGGATATTTATATCATCTAGTCATACAAGATAATGATTTCATATCTTCTTGTCATGTCCAATACATACAAGATGATGAGTTTGTATATTCTTGTCTTTTCCAATACATACAAGATAATTAGTTCATATTTTCTTATTATGTCCTACAAGGTAACGAGATGAGTTCATACGTGATAGATCCAATTGCGAATGTATATGACATCTATCCATGTGTTTCTTATTCTTCATAAGAATTGGGACACTTGGCTCTTGAGAGACTAACTCCATGGAACATGGACAGGTTTTCTCTCATCATGCTGAACCCTTTTAGTATCTTTCCAATGTATGTTCTCTTTCTTAGGACTAGCAGCCCTCTTGACCTATCTCTATAGATATTAATTACTATCACATGGGATGCTTCTCTAAAAACCTTTTAGAATGCACTTCATTGCCAGATTATGTAGTATAAGGATGGTACTCCCCATCAATATGTGGAATATATATATATTCTCCCACTAAATTCTTGTAATCCCACATTACATCTTCATTCTGACTCAAGTAAAACTCTTTGACTATCTTGTCAAATAGAAGATCCCAATTCTGAGGTGCCCACTTCAATCCAAAGATTGATCTATGCATCTTTATAGACTTTATTTGTATTATTGGATTTATAAAACCTTTAGGTTGTGTTACATACACATCCTACACAATATTCTATTTAAGGAATGTGGTTTTAATATCCATATGCCAAATCTCATATTCATATTAAGCTACAATGGCAAGCATTATCCAGATGGATTTATCCATGGTAACTGCTTAAAGGATTTCATCATGTTCAACACCTTGAACTTGTTAGAAACACTTTTCAACCAACTTACCCTCCATGTCGGTCTTCTTCTGGAAGAACCAAAACTACCCTATGGGTTTTACCCCTTCAGGTGAATCAACCAAGGCCATACTTTGTTGATGTACATGGAGTCCATCTTGGATTTCATGTCTTCAAGCCATATCTCAGTTTCTGGCTCTCATTAGCTTCTAGTTAGACTATTGACTCATCATATGATCAACTCACTGCCTTCTTGTCCATAAGATATCATATATCATTCAAGCTCTAGGTGTGTTCTACCAGAACCATGAGTTTTGTGTGTTACTTAAGGAACTTTGAGATTCCACAACATTTTTTGATTCTCTTTATTCCTAGTGTAAAGCATGTGCCTAAAAAGAAATTCGAAGTTTTACCTAGTAATCACACTCTGACTTATCAAGGTGTGATTCCTTCTTTCTGATACACTTCTCATGATACACTATCATTGTGTTTCAGATGAAGTCCATCATGATACATTATCATGATCTTCTAGAAGGTTCTCAAACTCTTGGTTCATAGTAATTCCATATCGATCATGTCAAAATTTAACTTATACCAAGTTTGTTATGTACTTCATTATGATCTCCTTGAACACTTCAGGAGATTCATGTTTGTATTTTAATAAATACAAACTACCAACTGAGGTCAACAGTAAATATATTGAAGTACTTTTGATTACCTTTAGCATCTATTCTAAAAGGTCTATATACAACAATATGTATAATCCTTAATAGAATAATCATTCTCCCATTACATCTAGTTAAGAACCTTTGTCATATTGCATAATGAATGAGATTAGCATGTCTCTATTAGTTCAATAACTAAAATGAGTCTAGATAACCCTCATATGGATTTCTAGAAATGCAATTCTCATTTATGCACTACAAATGACTATGCTATAGGCATTCAAGTTTGAGTTATCATGTCATTCATTACATGTTTCACACACATTTGTCTCTTTAAATATCAAGTATAGTTAATGAGACATATACATTGCCATCAAAGATCATATCTTTAAAATGAAGCATTAGTCCATAACACTCTTGCCCATACAATATGTATGATGTTTTCATTGATGGCAGGTATATAATTGCAATTCACTAATTCTATTACATGCCCATGAATGTCATATTGTAACTGTGATGGTAGCAACTCTTGCTCCACATAGTTTCTAGCTTGCTTCTTCTTAGGTCCTAAAGTAGAGATCTCTATCTCTTTCATCTTCTCGAGATCCTCTATAAAGAGGTTATTTCCCTTTCCAATGTCAAACAAGTGACAATCATGGCACTTTCTTTCCTTATCTTTATAAGGTAAAAAGGACATATTCCCTTTTACACTTATCCCTTCTCCATATCTTGAGTGATGAAGATTTGGACATTAGCTTGGCTTCAGAACACTTCTTGACCTTACTTTAGTCAATGGACTTTACTTTGTTGATCATTATCATAGGTTTTGTCCTTTCTTCATTCATGCTTTAGCATCAACATGCCAAGAACTTCAGACAGTGGTTTGGCCAAGTTTTTCAACATTTGATAAACTAGCTATATGATTCACACAACAATTTGTAGAATCATATATGTTTGGTCAACTCTAGACCTATAAAAAATCACAGTTAATCTATATGCACAATCATATTGAGAATATGAGATTATACTTGATTTCCATCTGTCTGATTATACTCAAACATCACTTTGAAGATATTATACCTTTCATGCTTTACATGATTCTTAAGATGTATAACCATCTCAAGAATGCCCGTGCTTCAAGCTATTTATGCAACTCATAGTTCTTATAGCTCAACATAAGGTTCTTGATGTCTTAGGCATCATTGGCATACTTCAAGTAAGCATCCAATTTTAGCCTTAGGCGCATTTGGAGTGGTTCAATTGGCTCTGATCTTTCAAGGACTTTAGAGTTTACACTCACCATTGAGAACACTTCTCAAAAGTCTCAAACCAGATTTGAAGTTTATCTGTTTATGAATTGATCGCAATGATAATGTATTTGTGTTTGTCATTTGGATTCTACAAAAGAATTTTGCAACTTTTCAAAACATTTTTTATTTGTTTGATTTGATAAATTTGACGATATTAATTAGGCCTTTAATAATTATCGCTCCCTCTATTTTGTTCAAATTGATAACCCTCGTGTATCAATTTGGAAGATTGCAGCATACAATCTTCTAGTGGCCAAGATCCATATTTCATCAAATTACGAGTCAACTTTGGCTGATCACCCACAACTTGACTTTTTAGGTAGGCCATCATGCCAATTGAATCGTATGCAACTCTTGGATAGATGATATGTGTAACTCTTTGCCATAATCATCTTCATGCCTCTAGGCTTGGGCTCTCCAAGTCACCAGTTAAGTCTGACCCAAAATCCAACACGATAGATATGCACCATGCTTTATGAAAATCTACATATCTACCATCACACTTCCATGAGATGGATGGCGTACCATGCTTTGAGCAAATCTACTCTTAGTCGATCAATCTTTTCATGTGTGCCACTTATGGAAGGCATCTAAGACTTCAATATTGTATTTGAGGGATTTTATATAAGTACATATACATATCCAATCACCACATTATTATAGTACGTATCATATACATGCTATGACCACAATGAGAAACATGTAATATCGATGAAAGCGATGATTATGGCCATCCTATTGTAATTCCTTGGAGCCACAAGGAATCATGGTCATATAAGGAAAATGTCATATGCAATCTACTATTGATGAAGATCTTTGTGCTTGAACCATTCTGAGTTGATTGGCTCATCCTATGACACGATCGACTCGCCTCTTGGTCGGTTGGTTGGTTGGTATGGCCTCCGATATATGGAAACCTCCAACAAGCAGTTGGGCCATCAGCTAGTCGATTCGGCTCCACCTTCACAATCCTCCTCGGTCCTCCAGGAGATCGACTCATCTGGTGTTGAGCGTCTTCTTCTTCGATGTAATAGAAAATAAACTATCCTACTTTTACATAATCTTTTGGAAACCTCAAGTTACATTCGAGGGGAGCAAAGGTAGAAGAGAAAGGATCTCGAGTTATCTCGAGTTACATGTGTAATAGAAGGTAGAGGCTCTGTATGGAAAGCGAGATGCAAACAACCATAACCAACCAAGAACACATAGGGTTTATAGGCCATAACCATGCTACACATCCACCATCAAAACTATTTTAGGGCTACGCGTATCAATTGCATATATACCATATCATATGTGTATATTATTTTGTGGTCGCATGTGGTATTTAGTCGAATATGCATATTAGTCATTTTAAATATTCGCATCGTATGCAATAAATAAATGATGATAAAACCAAAATCCGATCATATTGATTTATTCCAAAACACAGTACGTTGATGTGGCTCTGATACCACTGTCATGTTTTATGGCCTTAGAGTAGGCAATGGAAATTAAAATTTACTAACCATTAATCCATAACAGGAGATCGCATTAATGACTATGTAAAGGGAAGGATGTTTTTAATGAGATATACCTAGTCATGGGTCTTTCCCAGCGACAATACCTTGCAGCCATGTGCGGTCTTCAATGCCATGTCTTGGATAGTGTCTGTGTAGCTCCTAGTCTTCGCCATGGACTCTAGCCTCCACCCCAAAATGCGGTTGATGTGTCCTCCTGAGCGGCAGATATATTCTGCCTCTGCAAATAGTCCACATGGACCACCTGGAACTCCTATCGTTCTAGAAGAACTGGTAGGAAGGAGATGACCCTCATGCTGGTGTACTAGCACTAACCTTCTCTCCTGAACTGAGATTGCTTTTTTGTAATTGTCATTCCCTCATTGTGCCTCCCCAGTCAGGTAGCACTTTCTCGGGCTCTCTCAATTACCAGAACCAAAGAGGACAACAACTTTTCATAGAAAATGATGTTCTGAGTTGTGTATTATGAGAAGCCCCCAGTACCCCTCTATTTACAGTAGAGGGTAGGGTCAGGGTTCCTAGTTTGTTTGGGAGTAGAAGGATCCAGAAATTCCACAAACTAGTTGCACTACGGCAGCCAAACCGATCTATTCACAAATGAATCAATCGTTTGGGTAGGTGAGTCGATCGGTTCATTATTTAACCGACTATTTGCGTAGGTGATCCAATCTAAAACCCCAGTGAACTGGTCCTTTCACTTCCCAGACTTGCCCACAATTGACTTTCCTCAATCATTTCCAATTAAATCAAAGATTAATCCTTATTCCAATCAAATTGAACAAGTGAAACGTGAAAGTTTTCCTCCAAGAGGGCAAATCCCAATTTCCTCAGCTGGTAGGACTGTGAGCCACCCATTTCACCAAGTGAACTGGTCAGTTGGCTCACACCAGCCAATCGTCTCATAAGGGAGAACCGGTCAGTTGGCAGTCCTGACATTGCTAATGTAGTCTCCAATTGACCTGACACTCTAACCAGCTAGTTCAACACTTGAATTTGATAGTTCTGAGTCCAGTCAGTCAATTGTATGTTTAATTGAGTACTAAACACCTTTAGTCTCAATCTAAACATAATTCATGGACAATCCCCTCTTCTAGGGGTATCCTATGTGCGTGATCCTATAGGTTCCAATTTACGTCGGTAGTGAATGTTCATAATAACTTATGACATCACAAGCAATGAGCGGAATCTAGTAACTCATCATTTCTACCAAAGTAACTCAGAAAGTTGGAAAACAACTTCAACCTACAATCTATGATTAGTGTCATAGTGATCGTATAGTTCCTTTGTCGCTGACATCCAGATTGAACTCGAGGCATGGAACGCAATCCTCTTCAACATTCAATCCATGTTCCTTGACCTAGAGTAGATTGTCTGAGATGCATGTGAGTTCACATATCATATATTGAATCACATGAGTATGGCCATACAATTTTCTGTCTCGCTTATCAAGGGACCCTAGATATTATACTCCTTATAGGAGGGACAAATCCCATCTCTATCACTCACAGTCTATCCCCATGTGTCAAAGTCACCCAACCATCACCTTTATAACACCCATATTTCAAGAATGTATTTGATGATGTCAAAGTGTACCCAACGACATGTGACAAGTACAGTGATTTTAGGTCTAAGAACTACAATCACCACCATCACTATGAGAGATGATTATGACTACCATTCCATGGTATCCATGTATCACTCTCAAGGTGGGTCTGTCTGATATATTGTTCTCTAACATATATTTGTGTGCTTGACTTGATATCATATATCATGACTAATGAGACTCTATCATCAGTCAACACACACTCTAGTCTTATGTATTACTATTGTCTATTTTACTTCCACAGTAATATCCGACTAGGGGCATAACAAGAATGTGTGTACTCTTATCATACATATGGTCTCATTGTTCAGGTTCTCAACCTGAAGATATATGTCATCGAGTCACATCATTCTTTAGAGATCTATCATGTATGTGTCATCATCTCATGACTGAGACAAACATAATAGATTGAATTACCTTTATCATTATCAAATCAAGTATCATATGCCTCATTGCAATCATCATATGATTGGCTCTCTGGGTATACTATACCAACACACTTAACTATGGAGTTCCTTTGTGATAAGCTCCCAGAAAAAGAGGCACACCTTGGTGATATAGGTAGTCCAATCATTCCTTTTAAGAATATGTTATCCAAGGCCTCAAATCCTAAGACGTTACAATCTCCCCCACTTAGACTCTTAACGTCCTCATCAAGGCTCAACTATATGACCTCATAATATTTTCCCCATTTCAGTGCGGACCTAGAATGGCCCATGGACACCTAACTTCCATTCACGGCTACCAACGCAAGGGTGACTCCATCTCATCTCACCAGATAGCCCTTTCCATCTTGCCTGGACCGCATGACTCAAGACTAGCATGCCACATGCCCATATGGGCCCCACCTACTAGAGGGGTTATGGCTATGATACCAAATGTAACGACCCCATTTCCTGAAAACCCCCAATTAAGGAAGGCCAAAAAACTAGAGTCGTTATCCCAAAAAAGGATCAAATGGTTTTGCACATAATTAGAAATAAATAATAAATTTTATTGAACTAACTAAACTTGTTGCAGGATAAAAAAATTTCTTTTCCAAAGTTTACAAAAAATGGGTTCTAGGATTTACTGAGTAATAGACTATCTAATTTTATACTCCTTGCCTTACTTCATTTAATTTGCTTCAATGCCTTCTTCTTTGAATATCCAATTTCCAACAAGAATATTCTAAAACGCCAACAATCGAAACGTCGGTCAATATGACAAGTCATACCGATATGTGGGGGAAAACAAAATTTCACAGATAATGCTAACAACATTATTCAACAATTAATGTCTTAAAAAACCAAATTAACAATTCCTACCATGACAACGCAATCTAGGTATATTTTATGTCTTAACTAAAACACAAGTTATTTACTTCCTTCTTGCCTTTTCCCTTATTAAGGATTTTTCTTTTGTTCTTTATCCATCCCTTGACTTATCAAAATAGGAAAAAGCACAAAATTCATAATTCAAGTCAACTTTGCAAAGAAATCCAAGTTGTATAACAATGCACTCAAATTGTCAAGAAAACCCCTTTTTATTTAATAATTGCATAATAATACAACTAGAATTGGGGTTATAATATCCTTCCCCACTTATAAAAATTTTGTCCTCAAAATTTAGAAAATCATACAAACAATTCAGGATATGCTTTTTCCATTTTCATCTTCAACTCCCATGTGGCTTCATCCTCACCATGGTGCTTCCAGAGAATCGTTACCATCTCTATCTTTTTGTTTCTGAGTTCTTTCACCTTAGTATCTAGTACTCGCATAGGTGACTCGGGATATGTCAGGCTCCCCTAGAGATCAATAGGTTCAATGCTCAGCACATGGCTTGGATCCTTCACATAATTCTTGAGATTGGACACATGGAACACATCATGCATCATGCTATACTATGGGGGTAGGGCTATACGGTATGCCACTTCACCAATCCGTTCTAGAACTTTAAATGGACCCACATATCAGGGACTCCTTTTGATACCAATTGTAATGACCCCACCCCTCCGTAACCCTCAATTAAGGGAGACCAAGAGACTAGAGTCGTTATCCGAAAATAGGATCATATGGTTTTGTAGATAATAAAAAATAATTAATAAATTCTACCACAACTAAGCTTAAAATAGGATACATTTTTTTCCTTTTCATATACCTTGCAAAATATAAGATTTAAGGGACTTTACCCAGATAATAAACTATATATCTACAATCCTCCAATTATTTATTGCGATTTATTCATTCAATGCCACTTTAAAGGAATATCCACTTTTTGATAAACCTAAAACACCAACAAACAAAACGGCAGTCAGTATAATGAATTATACTGGTATGTGGGGGAACCAAATCTTGCATCTATTTGTAAGAACATAATGCAACCAAATTATTGTTTAACAGATGAAATTTTACATATTAAACATAACTACTCAATCCCTAGATAACCTTGCCTCTATGTTGTCCCTACAATGGACATGGATACTACCTCTCTCATATGGTAGATCTCAAATAGCCCCTATGATCCTACCTTATAGGTAAACCACTACCTAGGGTTGTGTAGTCGTATGGTCCTACCCAAGGGTAGACCAACACATCGACTCATGATAACCCGATGATCCTACCCCAAGGGTAGACCATGTACTAGGTCATCCATATCATCATCATCAAAGCTATAGAGGGGACTAGGATCTGAGCTAGTCATGCACATATCTTGATGGTGACAGTCATAGTCACTTTACAGCTGCATGAAAAAAAGTCAACCAAGCAGTTATTTCTAAGCAACTGATAAAACCTTGTAAATCGCCGTGAAACTAGAGTGATTAGTCAAAAGAATAACCACATACCTGACTTAAAGTCTCAAATATAAGCAAGATATCCAATCCAATCAAGATGTCCAGCCAAGCAAGACAAGCAACCAATCAAGTAATCTTGATCCTGAAAATATGTGTAACACCTAATTATTATCATCACATCCCAAACAACTCCTTATTTACTTGGGAAACCTTATAGGGTTTCTAGGTTGAATTAGGGTTTCCTTAGGGTTTCTTAGATTTATTTCTCAATCTTCACCTTTTTAGGTCAACAAACCCTAAAAAAACTTTTCTATACATATTTTCAAGATCAAGTCTTTTCATTACCAATTTGGCTTAGATCATCATAACTTTGTCCTATACATGGATTTTTGAAATAAAACCATTACAAGTCATATTCACCTAAATTAGGGTTCTAGCCCCATTAATGTACTTTCATATGCATGGGATCCTAAGTTAAGCCAATTGTGCACAAAGATCATTCTTTTATATCTAATTCTTCCTTTTATTAACAACAGACTAATATTCAACTCAAAATATTTAGGGAACATCATTAGATCTAATTATTATAAAAACTTAGGGTTTTTCATGAATAAAACCATTAAAGATGACAACTTTATATTCTTTTCGAATTGTAACCATAATTAGGCTTCAATTCTATTTTTAATGGATCCCTTATGTTTTTCTGATCAATTTTCATTTATAGTTTATCTTGATTCGAGTTACCAATAATTAATTATGATTTTTGAAAACTAAATTAGCTTTGGGCCAATAGCAGAGCACTACGTTATTATTGGTCACCTTTTTCTTTTCCATGTGGTCTGCCTCCACCATTCATCGCTCACCATGTGTCCTATAGCATTCTGCGAGTTGTGCGCTTGGCATCAGGTGGAAGGACTACCCTGCCCCTCCGCGCCTATTCTGGAGTCGGGGGTAGCAGGGTCTTTTCTTCCCTTTTATTCTCTTCTCAATCTACAACTCTTCCACAGTAGTGTTGTGAGTTTCACCTTGCCAGAGCTCATGTAATACCATGAGTGAGATCACAATCAATAATGAGAAGGTGTCGCCTGAGTTCATGATGCTCGACTCAAGTCGAGGGGTAGCATATATATAGGCATGGGGGTCTAGGGTTGGCTCCCCAATCTCATCATCAAATCCCTATCCAAGTGGGATTGGGCGTTTCCACTGGTGTCCTCAAAACCTTCTAAAACTTAGGTCTGTTCTGCTCAAAACCTTCTCTCGAACTCACCCATGATATTTCCTCATTTACACATGCACTAGGTTTCACACAATCTGAGATCCAAGGTCATTCTTCGACTACCTTTTTTATTCTTACTGGATCTAGACGAATCTACAGGCACCGTTGGATGCTAGATCCAATGGCTCACAGCGCGTGCCCAAATCCTATGTAAATTTGGAAAATGAAATTCATATGCGACATTTAATGATATTACATCACTTTAGGGATTTTTACAAAAATTGTATCTCCCAAACCACATGACCAATTAATCCCAAATTTTAAGGGAAAGTCCATTATGACTTAAACTACACGTGTGCAAACTTTGAGATTCAAATTTGAGATTATAAGAGAGTTTTCTTCATATGCAAGTTAAGAAGGCATATTTTATTCATATTTTCTCTCTCTATCTCTTCTATTTCCTTTATTTGGATTCCTTTTACCTTTAGAAACCAGGTGAATTCGAAATAACATTCATGATAATCAATATCACACATTATCCACATATTTCCTATATTTTCCATCATTATCTCGATTTTCCTTCTTAATAATGCATTATTTGATTTCTTTCAAATTTCTTTCTCTTTTTATCATATTGGATTCACTAACTCAACAGGGTCCACAAAATCATATATTTAAAGGAAATATTATCAAAGAAATCCACTCATTACACATAAATTATATGATTTCATAATCATACATTTTATTGGAGAAATTTCATTTCAAACCATATAAACCCAAAAATTGGGGTTGTAACATCCTTCCCCTCTTTTAGGAATTTGGCCCTCAAAATTCCACCAAACATACAAACAAATTAGGATAAGACTTTTCCATGTCCATCATTAGCTCTCATGTGGCTTCATCCTCTCCATGGTATTTCCAAAGAACCTTTACCAACTCTATCCTTTACTCTTGAACTCTCTCACCTTGGTATCTATTACCCTTACAGGTGACTCAGGGTAAGTCTGCATCCCTTAGAGTGCAATAGGTTCAATGTTCAGCACATGGATCAGGTACATAACATAGTACTCTAGATTGAACACATGGAACACATCATACATCATATTATCCTGAGGGGTAAGGCTAAACATAACTAACTCCACCATTCCATCTCAAATGGACGCATGTATCTGAGACTCATCTTTCTTATCTATAGCTCGGAGGGGTCGGGTTTTGATAACACATGTTCACCCATAGTGAACTACATTTCAGTTTGTTTCGCATCAACACGTGACTCATGTCGATCCTGGGCTTTCTCAGCCATTTCTCAATCAAAGTGACTTCATCTACATGAATTCTGGTTTCTCTAACCTTCACACGTTCCTCTCATCGACATCATCCTAGTGAAGCAGTGACCGACATGGTCTCCCATGTAGAGCTTCATACGTTATGATACTATCTAAGGTGGCTATCATGTCAAGTAAACTCTAGGGGCAGGAATTGCTCCCATGAATCACCCCGAACAAGCACACATGCTCTCATCAGACCCTCTAAAGTCTAGATCATACTCTCTTGACTGTCCATCAGTCAGGGGGTGATATGTTGTGCTAAACATCAATCTAGTATCAAGTTCCTCATGTGCCTACTTCTACAACATGGAAGTGAACTTGAGGCCATACTCAAGACATTCAAACTTGTATCACTACGTGGTTGAACTATCTCTCTCTCATATATATATGGTTCAACCATATATGTCACACTGGAAGTACTCTCTTAGGAAAGAGGATGTGTCGACTTGGTAAGGCGATCTGCCATAACCCATATTGCATCATGACCTCTCTTAGTCCAGGGAAGACCCACCACAATGTCCATGGGTATCTGCTCCCATTCCCTCTCGTGGACTCCTCATTATCTGTAGCAACTCACTGGGTTACTGGTGTTCGGCCTTCACCCTCTAGCATGTATGGCAACTGGCCACATGAAACTCTATATCCTTCTTCATCCCAGGTCTTCAAGGTACCACTGCAAACCTTAACCATCTTGGTAGTACCATGGTGTACGGTGTACTAAAAATCATGAGCTCCTTGTATGACATGATTCCTCAAGGGTGACTCCTCAGAAACCCTAAAACACTCTGGTAGTGGGTTTCACTACCTTCTTTTCTTGATAGGTGTATTTGAGGTTCTTATAACAATCCTTTTACCTCATTAAGCTTTGGGTTGGCTAACTAGGCAACCACGAACTTGACCATTGGGTCTGGTTGTATTTGGGTGTTAGCCACATAGGTCTAGTCCTCTAACGGACACAGGGTCCACCTAACAACCTCTTTTAGCTCTCTCCACTGGTTTGGGCAAGATAGTTGTACACCTGAGTTGTTTTCAATTGAGAACATCTCCTTACCACTTAAATGTTCTTATGTGCTAGATGATGGTGAAAACATAAACCTTCATATACTCCACTCATCATTCTTGTCTCAGGTTTAGGTCTATCTGAATCAAGAGAACTTCGAGTTGTTACTCCCATCATCTCGGTTATCAAACCCAAACTAGTAACTCAACGATTCCAAACTACTCTGGATAGGTAAGTTCTCATATTACCCTTGTTCTTCTTATGCTCTCAAATCACCTATCCAATATATTCTCCAAAGGTTATGGTACTTCCTTCAATCCTCAAACATCATAGAAGGGTTTCAACTCATATCACCTCTATCTTTAGTATAAAACATGCATTTTGTCCTATCTCTCACACCCATAACAAGATGAAATAAGCATTTTGTTGTAGTCCAAATCCATAGTTCATCCCGTTCTAAGAGTAGAGATGGTGCATCACACATCTCCATCACTCTTTCCAATCTAAGTTGAAACATACTTCACATGACTCCTCACCATGAACATCTCCATTATGGGTCTACACTCATGGAAAGGCTTTTCCCAACACCTCAGGATCTTAACATCCCTCTTATGTACAATCCTTAGTCGTTACATCAAGGTCTCTAGGGTGCCAGTACTTTTGGGGTGATTTGACCCTTATGCATCTAGGGAGTGCCTCTCACATTTACCCCTTAGGCCCCATGAACTCATGAAGGTGGCCAACCTCATAACCCATGGGCCTCGGGTAGAGGTAGTTGTTACCTCCCAACCCTATGGTCTTATGCATTCAGGGAACAAACAACTCCTACTCCCATCGGTCTTATCCCTACTTGACCTTAGTGTTGACTTAGGATTCTACTGTAGCTCGTGGTTCCTGTGTTGATACTTATGCACATCTCATCCTTGAATCCTCACCCGAATAGCCATCCTCTCTCTGGGCATTCATGGTTAACTTTGCATCCCTTATAGGAATCATGGTGACCTATCTAACTCGGTCTGGCCCCATACAAGCTACCTCCATGGCAACATGTCCTCGTGCCCCCTGAGAGGTGGTCACACATGGGTCTATAGATTCATGATCATACTACGTGCTCTTACACTTATCTCATCAATCTCTTATAAGTGACCTCTTCGGGTTGCTTCAAACCTAATCAAAAGTTGGTGCTCACCCTAACATAAAGTCTCCCTCCCCAGGACAGGAGAAAACTATCACTTGATAGTAACATAGGTCACAAAATATTCTTACCTCCAAGGTTTACATCATCATGTATATGCTTAGCTCCTAACATGATAATTATGCATGTATCTAGCAAGAAGAAAACCTACTAAACTATGCTAAGTTCCTTGGTATGTCATATATATTCATCATTCCTCAAGGTTGGACCAATATCATATATACATATGTCACCAACTTGAGGGAGTGGTTCATTTATCTCATTTCAAGTGGGGTTTCCTTTTTCTCTAATACATGGGAAGGGGTGTCATGCTTAAATCCTATGAACTCAATCAGCCTCATGAGCATCATGTGCACTAGGTATACTGCTACTTTCCCTGTTTGGTCTAGGAACTCCAGGTTCACATCTTATGCATCAGCTGTCTAACAGCATGTTCATCTATTCAACCATGAATTGAACCTATACCAGATAGGGAATATACATCCTAACACTCTTCCACATGAACAACCTTTAGAGTCCTACACCAAGAAAACCAATTGGGTGCGAGGCCCCATAACTTGTTACTATACCCCTTCAGGTTCTATGGAACTCTCCTTCCAACACCTAAAAGGTAGGCACTTATATCATATGTACGTTTGTTCACAAAGCCTCTTTATCTCTTCTAGGGTTTGATTGTTAAAACCCCAATTTTGGGTTCATCGGATGAGAAATGTAATCTCTCATATTGGACAAATAATTATGTAATTTCGTTTACAATAGCCTTGATGATTGTGTTGTGGGCTTTATTGGCTATTGGGCCCAATAACAAGGAAATTCAATTAATTAATGAATAATTGAGAATAAAGGAAAGAAAAATGTCGAAACCTCTAGAAAGCAAATCCAAAGAGGGATTTCGTGCCTCTTAGGTTCCTTGGGTTCCAAGGAGTCCAAAGTTGCATAGAGAGTGCAATAAGAAAAGAAAAGAACAATTAAGAATTTCTTTATTACGAAATAAATTGAAAACAATGATACAATGTGGAAAATAAGTAGAAAGAGGTGTAATTGAGTTATCCTTAGTGGAATTTCGTATCACAAGGATTCCGAATGATAAAAGGAATACTAATGAGGAAAATAAAAGAGAAATCCTCAAAAAGAACTATTTTAATAAGAAATAAACAAGATAATGAGAAATAATGAAGAATAATACATTTAGATGCATCTAGAAGGATAATGAGTATCCAATAAAAAGGATTTTGAAATAATAGAGTTTCTTGGGATCCAAGGAGTCCCAATGAAGAAAGAGGAAAGATAAAATACCTATAAAATAAAATAGGAATATAATGTGAATACATTATTAATGGATTATGTGGTATTGTTAAAAAGGAAATACTTTCTACTAAAGGAAAATAGAAATTCGTTCCAATGGTTTAAAAAGAAAGAATAAAGAGAATAAATGAGAAGAATTTCGAATTCCTAACTATATGAGAAATAAGAATATCAAAAAGATGTTTAGGAGAGAGAGAATCTTGCTTCTCAATATAGGAATTGGATTCCTATTGGGAAAGAACCATGTTGCTTCGTGGGCAAGCATCTTAGGGCATCAATACCCTCCCCTATATAAGGGGTAGGGCTTTTGGCTCGAGCTTGAGAGATCCCACACATTTTACTCTCTTCTCCTCCTTCTTCTTCAAACCCTAGACCTTGTTAGCTGATCTTCTCTCTTTGTCTCGCATTTAAGAAGTATACAGGAAGGCATGAGGGTCTTCGAGTAGGAGAAACGAACACAGAACCCCTACTGGGGTGGCAAACCATGCGGGTACCAGAGGTATCTCTGAGGATGCCGACAACACGCATCTTCATCTTCACGGTGAAGTGAGTTTTCACAAAGGAGTATCGTCGTCCCAGAGCTCGGGAAGGATGTGGAAAGATTCCTAGAGGTCTCCCTTACCTAACCAGAGTGTGAAGGCGCTTGGACAAGGGTCTGTAGTGGACCTATAGGTGCGCCTTCCTCTGTCATAGCTTGCGGGCATGGAAGGTGAATCTGGGTCGCCGCTGACCACCAGTCGCAAGGCGGTAGTTCTGTTCAACTCCGGCGAGGAGGAGGGGTCTTCTTGGCCATGCGAAGGACCCTGGAGGGCGAGGGCCAATGGGGCGGGGAGCAATCTTGCGCCCATCAGCATAACAGACCGACGGAAGCCCTACATCGCAGGGAAGAAGAAGATAGGATGAAAAGATGAGGAAGCCCCTAGAGCGTGTGCATTAAGGGAGGGGTAGGGAAGTCTTTCACTCCTTTAAAGTGCTGACCCAACTTGGTGAATTAAGAAACTAGGTTTTGCTGACGTGTCGAGCCTTCATTGGTCGAAAGGTACTTTTCTTTGCAAAATTCATAGAATCTGCTAGGAAACTCGGATGAGAAAAGTTTATACATGAAAGTTTCTTAGAAAAATATGAGGAACACAATAAAATTGGTTTGAGAACCTGATTTCATTTATGTTTTCAAAAGTATGCAAAGTTAATGAAAAGTGCTTCGAAATTATGTTAGAAACCCTAATTGAAATTAATGGCTAGGTTCATGATGCTTAATTGGCAAAATTAAGTAATAGTAACCTGATGAAACATTAATGATGAACTTGAACCTGATCTCGATGATTTATTACATGATTTAGGGTTTTACACCAATTATGAATGATTAAGCACTTAGAAACCCTAATTTAGGGTAAAAGAGGATAATATCATATTTAATTCAAAAAATATGATAATTCTAAGATATTTGGAATATAAAAAGTTCCTAATCATGGATAGACACCCTTCACATGATAATTAGGGTTTCCTAGTAGATGAAAGGTAGAATTAATGATAAATAACGTTCATATGTGAATTAGACCATAATGAATTATGAGTTGTTAATCCGAAAGAAACTAAAGGTGATATTTGAGCCTAATGACCTTGAAATAACTTAAAAGGATAAAAATGGTAGTTTTGGTATAAAATGTTGGATAAATTGGACATTATAATAAATCCCTTTGTTTCGATGATGACAAACATTTCATTCTTGTTGATCTAACGTGCTACTTGAGTGTGCAGGATTAAGGTGGATGACAAAGTAACTAGGGAAATTCCAAAGAGCTTACATATTTATATTTCCATGCAATGTAATCACTGTTGTAAAAACTTGTACAAATATATAATGTACAAGTACTTAGATTGCATGTAAATCAAGCGTTGGATCTTCCTAGCTAATCACCACACTTAGATAGGTCATCCCCTTCAAATAGGATCACATATGCACACTCATACACATGCTTAGTGGTTAATTAAAAGATTGAAAACAGAGTCAATCTCGGTCGACCAAACTCCTCGACCGAGACACTCTCGGTCGACAAACTTCTCGACCGAGATTGACCCAAGTAGCCGTTAGACACAGCTGACAAGGTTGTTGGCAGTTGCAAATGAACGTTGATCTAGAGAGCCCGTCGGTCGACAAAACTTCGACCGAGTAGGTATCTCGGTCGACAAATTGTCGACCGAGATGGTCTCTGACAGCAACTGCAGAATAAAGTAACTAGCCGTTACTAATGCACCTAACTTATATCTAACGGCTAGTTAAGCACTTAGAAGCCCCTAGAAGTTATCTAGAACGTCCTTAAGTATCCATAGGCCACTCCTATAAATAGGACATACCTTAGGACACCAAAAACACCTAAGATATACTTGTGCTATACTTGAGCTTGAATACTCACTTGCAATCTGTTTTAGAGCAATAGAGCAATTCCTACACTTGCCATTCATTCCTATTGCTCCCATTTCATGTCCTATAGGCTAGTATCTCCTATCCACTACAATCACATTGTCATACACATTGGTTAGGAGATCTATACGCTTGATATAGGCAAATCAAGCCTTGTGCTTACAACGGTATTGTAATTTCTATTTTCCTTCTTGTTCCTTTTTATCCTTTGTACTCTCCTTGCTACTCCTAGGGTTGGAGGCTGCGGATTGGAGAGGGTTGACTTCTCAGGTGGAGAAGGGGATTTCAAGCTACTTCAAGAAGGCTATCGCACGGGAAGCTACTTCAGAAGGCTGGTGCAACGGGAGTTGGTGCACCTACTTCAAGGGAAGGCTGCTTCAAGGTTGGGCGATTACTTCTGGGTGAAGGCTGCTTCAAGGGTTTGGGAAAAGAAATTGTATTTTGTGTAAAGTCCTTGCGAGGTAATAAAATAAATTTCTTTTCAAATCCCGGTTGGGTAAGCAACCGGGTAGTGGACTGATGGCTATAGTATTTTCTATAGTTGGAACCACTCTAAACCCTGTGTCTCCTTGTCCAATATTTTCATTGTGGTTGTTTGAGTTAATTAATTATTAAAATCTCTATAAAACTCTATTCACCCCCCCTCTAGTAGTTTTCAATTGGTATCAGAGCAGGCTTCAAGGAGCCCTAACCAGGTCTTGAAGAGATAAAGGGAGGAGGTGACTACAACCACAAGAAAAGGAGCATGGACCAATGTGCGACAAGTTGCAATTGGTGCTTAGGAACAAAGCACTCTACGTCTAGATGTCCATGGAGGTCAAAGAAAGAAGATACACATAAAGAATGTTTCGTTGCTACAATAAGTGAGGAAGAAGAAGAAGAGGTAAGCTTGCTTGATTTACCTAAAGAAGAGTTAGTTACTATTATTGAAGAAACACATAATAAATATGTTGAATGCAAAAAGAAATTAAAGAAATCAAATAAAGAAAATGATGATCTAAATGCTAGATTTCTTGAGCTTACATCCGAAAATGACGATTTATATGCTAAATTGAATACTCTTGGTTTTGAAAAAGATAGCATTATGTCTGACAATCGTACTTTGAAATCATCTCTAAGTAATAGTGAAGTGAAAATTTTCACTCTAGAGACTAACTATGATCTTCTATGTCAAGAAAAGACTGAATTGCTTGCAAAGATAAATGATATTCAAAAACAACCTATATTGTGCACCCATGTAGATTATGACAATATAGTGAAAGAAAGAAATATGTTATCATTCAATCTAGACCAAGCAAAATTAGATATCAAGAAAAGAATGGATGAGATCGTTAAGTTGCAACAAGAAGTTAGTAAGTTAAGCAACAATGGAATCCTTGATAGAATATTAGAAAATTCCTATCATCAAATAGGGAGAAGAGGACTAGGTTATAAGCCTAAGGATAAATCCTATCAACAACCTAGTTGGAGAAGGACACAAGCAAGTCAATCCATGAATGTACATAGAGGCAAATATACTTTTGTACCAAAGAACAACCTAGACCAAAATCATAGAAAGAGATATGAGGTTGATTCTATATGTTGCCACTATTGTTCACGTCTTGGACATTACTCCTTCTCATGCCCATACAGGAAAAAGAATGTTGAGATGGTATGGGTTCCAAAATCCCCAAATTGATTCGATTAGACTAAGTTGAGATATGACCAAAGACTTTAATTTGCATATCTTTATGTCTATCTCAACTTAACATATAAGGATAACAAATTTATATCAATTAAGGTTAATCAAAACTTAAAAGATTTGAATATGATTAGTTGAGATATAATCTAAATGTTACTTTGATATTCATATGTTTATCTCAAACTGATCTTTGAAATAATTGAATTAGATACAGTTTATATTGTACTTGAAATAAAATTCTGAACACTTTCCAGAAATTCGGTCGGTCGAGCATTTGTCGACCGAGTGAACCTCGGTCGAGAAGCTGTCGACCGAGCATGTCACTGCTTTTCAGAATGCTATAAAATTGCTGAATTCTATTGAAATTGATCAAAACTGTTGTCTATTTGTGGCTAATGACTGTACAAATAAAGCATAAATTATGGAGATCATTCTTGAAAGATTATGTGAAATTAATTTGGTTGAAAACCAAAATTATGCTTAGTTTAAAGAAAATTTCTGTTTTATCATTACATGCTTTTAATTGTTCTATCATTACATAAGCAAGCAAAAGGACTTATTGGTGATTTATATCTTAGAAATGCTTGCAAAAAGAACAATGTTTTCAATTGATATCCTTAAAAGATTTGAAATATTCATTATGCTTTCATGTTTAGTATCACTTAAACATGCATCAAAATTGATATGAATGCTTAATTGGAAATCTGCAATTTTTGCCTCTTGGTTAAAACAAAACTTAGCCAAGGGGCGCTATGGTCGTAGTCAAGGGCGACCTAAAATAAGCTTTGAAAAAATGCTTATTTGGACATCAATTTATTGAACTTAATCTTAGTATACTTTTGATAAAGGTCAAAATCAAAAATTTACCATTTGTGACCTTAAAAGCCTTAAATTGCTTAAATTGTAAGATTAAGGGGGAGCTTATAAAAACAAATTTGATTATTTGATTATGAAGCTTACAAAAACATTGTTAACATCATTTAGAGTTTGTTATGACCTTCGGATTCTTAAACGTAATTTGTATGAAAAAGAATTTCATCAAAATGATATATCTTGCTCTTAAAGGAACTCTCTAAACAAATCAGGGCTTAACATCCCTTGTTTTGGTTGGAGACATTTTTTATGTACTCTAAGATTAAAATGACTCTCATTTAATTTAGGGCTTAACTTGATAGATGAGAAATAAATATACATTCATCATAAGCTTAAGGGAATCTCATTTCAAGGCTTAACATCCTTTGCAAATGATTGAGAAACAAATTGTGGATAAATTAGACATAAATCCATGTTCCTAATAGGATATCTATTTAAGGGGGAGCTTAATATAAAATTAAGGGGGAGAAGAAATAAAAATGTTTAACTTGGATATCTTTTTGAAATGACAAAGGGGAGAAAGAATATAAAATCAAAAATATAAATATAAATGAGTTTCATCTTGATGGCCAGCACTCACTTGTAAAACAAGAATGGCTACAAAAGGTAATCTTCAGGTATGAAACTCACATGCTTTATATTTCCTTATTTCATATTTTAGGAAATGTTTGTCATCTTCAAAAAGGGGGAGATTGTTGTATAAATTGGACATTATAATAAATCCCTTTGTTTCGATGATGACAAACATTTCATTCTTGTTGATCTAACGTGCTACTTGAGTGTGCAGGATTAAGGTGGATGACAAAGTAACTAGGGAAAATCCAAAGAGCTTACATATTTATATTTCCATGCAATGTAATCACTGTTGTAAAAACTTGTACAAATATATAATGTACAAGTACTTAGATTGCATGTAAATCAAGCGTTGGATCTTCCTAGCTAATCACCACACTTAGATAGGTCATCCCCTTCAAATAGGATCACATATGCACACTCATACACATGCTTAGTGGTTAATTAAAAGATTGAAAACAGAGTCAATCTCGGTCGACCACACTCCTCGACCGAGACACTCTCGGTCGACAAACTTCTCGACCGAGATTGACCCAAGTAGCCGTTAGACACAGCTGACAAGGTTGTTGGCAGTTGCAAATGAACGTTGATCCAGAGAGCCATTCGGTCGACAAAACTTCGACCGAGTAGGTATCTCGGTCGACAAATTGTCGACCGAGATGGTCTCTGACAGCAACTGCAGAATAAAGTAACTAGCCGTTACTAATGCACCTAACTTATATCTAACGGCTAGTTAAGCACTTAGAAGCCCCTAGAAGTTGTTTAGAACGTCCTTAAGTATCCATAGGCCACTCCTATAAATAGGACATACCTTAGGACACCAAAAACACCTAAGATATACTTGTGCTATACTTGAGCTTGAATACTCACTTGCAATCTATTTTAGAGCAATAGAGCAATTCCTACACTTGCCATTCATTCCTATTGCTCCCATTTCGTGTCCTATAGGCTAGTATCTCCTATCCACTACAATCACATTGTCATACACATTGGTTAGGAGATCTATACGCTTGATATAGGCAAATCAAGCCTTGTGCTTACAACGATATTGTAATTTCTATTTTCCTTCTTGTTCCTTTTTATCCTTTGTACTCTCCTTGCTACTCCTAGGGTTGGAGGCTGCGGATTGGAGAGGGTTGACTTCTCAGGTGGAGAAGGGGACTTCAAGCTACTTCAAGAAGGCTATCGCACGGGAAGCTACTTCAGAAGGCTGGTGCAACGGGAGTTGGTGCACCTACTTCAAGGGAAGGCTGCTTCAAGGTTGGGCGATTACTTCTGGGTGAAGGCTGCTTGAAGGGTTTGGGAAAAGAAATTGTATTTTGTGTAAAGTCCTTGCGAGGTAATAAAATAAATTTCTTTTCAAATCCCGGTTGGGTAAGCAACCGGGTAGTGGACTGACGGCTATAGTATTTGCTATAGTTGGAACCACTCTAAACCCTGTGTCTCCTTGTCCAATATTTTCATTGTGGTTGTTTGAGTTAATTAATTATTAAAATCTCTATAAAACTCTATTCACCCCCCCTCTAGTAGTTTTCATAAAAGAGAAATAATCGACTTTAATTGGGCTTATGATGTTGAAATTACGGTTTATGAACTAAGAGAGCATTAAATATGATAAAAGCATTATGGAGGCAAAAACCCTAATAAAACCCTAAAGTGATCTAGAAAGCCTAAGGTGGAATCCAAGTCTAGCTTTAGAATGTTCTGGATAAACTATAACACTTGGATCACATGCATTAATTTCAGGATATTGTTGATTGCTTGTTGCTTGTTCTTTATCCTTATTGCTTGGACAATCAAGTTGCTCTGGATCATGTATGTGGTTAATTATGAATAACCGCCTTAGTTTCCCGAGGATTTTCTGGATGGTTAATCACATTGAATGCAAATTATCAGTTTGGATGTTCATACTTGCAAATCATAAAGTCACTATGATTATCACATTAATAATAGAAGTATGTATTCTCGCACCTACATACCACCCTGATGGATGATGCCAAAGGTCAGGCCCATATGGGTAGACCAATGGACACCATGAGTGGTGACCCCAGGCACCAAGCTCGGGAATGAGAAGGTGGCCTATGATATCGAATGACTAACGGGCACTATGAAGGGTGACCCCAGGCACCAAGATTGGGATTAAGAAGGTGGCCTTAAGTCATTGGCAAAAGAAACCCTAAGGTGGGTATGCTAGGGTTAGGGCAAAAGCGGTGGAGAATGTCATACTGAAAAGTGTAAATTGGCTTGTTAATTAACTTGCTTGTGATAATTATATTGTTATCCATATGTGCAAACTTTTGGTTGCCTCCACATACCGGAATATTTCAATATGCTGACCGACGTTTTGTTTGTCGGCGTTTTAGGTGTAACCCTGAAAAGCACAAACAGTAAAGTGACACAATGTGAAACTGAGAAATAATGTGCAAGGAGGATTAGATAGAGTAATTCAAGTTGTGGATAGATAGTTTTCCAAATTTTATAAAGGTAAGCAAAGTTTTAATTTTGTACCAATTTTTAGTTTAGTTAGTAAAATTTGTTAAATGTTATTGATTATTTGTCAAACCTTTGATCCAGGTTATTGGTTAACGGCTCTGACCTTTCAGTCTCCCTTAATTGGGGGTTACTGGGAGGCGGGGTCGTTACAGTTGCTATCAGAGCATAGGTTCCTCACTTAATCTTTAATAATTATTAAATTTTACAAACTCCAAAGAACCCAAGGGAATTATTAGAGGATTATCTGAAAGACGGAGGTGTCTAGAAAGGGATCGCGACTGAGGGCTGGCAATATTGTCCTCCACACCGCTAATCAGAATACGAGGACTCCCAGATCTGTGTGACTGCCTGGCCAAAGTCTTAGGGTATGATTCGAAATAAGATACCTTTAGGACTCTCTCATCTTATTCATCCCTTCTCAACTCAAATTCTATTGAGGACCTTAAGGATTAGGGTTTCCTCTCTTTTCCTCACCCTCTTGAGGTATGGGTAAGGTTGATAAGGATTAAGGAATCCTCCACCAAATTAATAAAAACCATGTAAATAAGATGTCATGGACATAAGCTTAATAGAGTAAGCGTAAAGGAATAGATACATGCTTAGGTCGTATGACACGAGTTGTCATTGCCCTCAGGAGAGACATGAGGATAAACCTCCTTGTCAGGAGGATGAGTAGAGAGAGTTAGTCTTAAAAGTAGAGACCTAGCCCATCCTTTGAGGATGATGTTAACCCTAACCCTAAGTGAAGGTTAGAGAGAGATGACATGATGAGTTAGATGTCATGCTTGACTAAGTGTTTGGTTGGACATGCCTTTGGGATTCTATAAGAGGTTAGATGACCTAGTACTTTTGGCGACCCAACCCTAGAGAGGGTCGTGCATGTTAGAACGAAGGATAGCTCTTTCATGGATGAGGTTAGAGGAGAACCTATGGAAACCCCATGAGCTTATATGAGCATGGCATAGTATGCACCCAGAGCACGTCATGTAGTACAAGTAGTAGGTCGAAACCCTGGCCAAGGGAGCATGTTGGGTAGCTGATGAGATAAGCATAAGGAATAATGGATAACATTGAGTAAACATAAGCGTGAACATAGGCTTCACCAGGTAGGGATATGCTTGTGAGCTTGATCCAACTTCATGGAGAGAGGACCTCTAGTTGTAAGGCTGGATGTGGAGCTAGCTCTGGAGAGAGAAAGCAAGACCCAAGCAAAAAGGTTGGAAACTTAGATTCCAAGACATGAGGAACAATGGAGAGTTGAGGATGATGCGACCTAAGTGGATGATAGTGGTTGGCTCACGCTTGACCCCTGGAGGCTGATGATATCTTGGTTGCCTTTAGAGGAACCAAACCCTAGAGAGAGGATGATGCTTCTGGTACCTATGTGCCTATGGTATAAGTGGTTACCTATTGAGATGAGACAAAGAGTGCCTTAGATCCTACAGAGGGGTAAGTAACCAGTTGAGAGGCTCTATACCTAGTTGGTTGTCCTTGAGGAGGAATAAACTCTAAGGTGTTGCTCATATAAAAGGATCATGGGAGTACATGACATACCTTGGACATGTTTGATTCATCGTTAAGAGATTGAGCATGCGTTTGGACACCTAAAGGTGAACCTAGGGTTCCTAGACCTAAGAGGGGAAGTATTGTACCTAGTATTCATGATGAGATTTGGGAATCGGGCATGGAACCCTTCATGATTAGAGGAAACAGAAACCCCTTAAGTTAAGGGTATGTTTGATGAACCCCTCACAACTAAGTTGGTCTAATGTTGAGTATGAGAACAAGTACGACCTAGTATGGTTTAGTAGGTGGTCTGCATGTTCCTTAGTGGCGGCTGGGTTAAGCATGCTCATGTAAATGTAAACCCTAAGGACGATTGTGACCTTGTTGTCAAGAGGTGTAGTTTCCTCCCATCCTGGGAGAGAGACCCTTTTGTAGGGGGTATACCGGTTTTGTTGGTTTTGAGGTAACCTAAAGAGGTCTCATAGGATCTTGAGAAACTAAGTGAAGAGTACTTGGCATGAGAATGAACCTATAGACCCATAGATATCCATCTCTAAGTGCATGTGGATGTGTTACCATGTAGGTAACCGGTATGGGGGCCTGACCAAGGAAGGCAGGTCACCATGACCCCTATGAAGGGATGAAAGTCGGCCCATGAATGCAGAGAGTGATGATGAAGGCTTGGGTAAGGTTCTAAGTTGGACATGTGCTATAACAAAATCCTAAGTCTATCCTAGGGTCAGGTAGGGATAAGACCGATGGAAATAGGAGTTTCCCAATTCCCTAGTTGCACATGACCATAGGGTCAGGAGGTAACAACTATCATTGTCTGAGGGCCATGGGTTAGGAGATTGATCACCTTCATGATCTCATGGGACCCAAAGGGCATATGAGTAGGGCACTCTTTGGATGCATAAGGGAAGAGGGATGACCCAAAAAGTGTTGGCACCCTATAGACCTAGAGGAGATGACCAAGGATTGTGTGTAAACCCCAGTAGGCTCGAGACCAGTTCTCCATGGAAGTAACCTTGATATCGAGATGATTGTGATGTAGAGACATGGGTGGCACGTTTCAACCTAGATTTGAAGGTGTACTGGCAAGGTGGGATGTGCCATCTCTACTCTTGGAACAGGAAGAACTTTGTGTTTGGACGGCCGCCAAATGCTTATTTCCTCTTGTTATGGGAGTGAAAGATAGGATAGTACGCATGTCATACACTAAGGATAAAAGATGATGTGAGTTGGAATGTTGCTACGAGGTATGAGGATAGAGATGATAACATACCTTGGTGGAGTGAATGATACATGGATGGTTTACAAACACTAAGGCCTAGTTTGGCCGCCGCTTTCTTCAATTCCGGTATTCTGACAGATTGTCTTAATAGTTTTGAAGTCGCACGAGGGGCTGAGCAGTACGCAGCTGTATATATTTTGTGGTCTATCTGTGAAAGAAACATGAAACGAGAGCAGGAAATTGGGAGGGAGCCGGTATTCTCAGTACCGCCAAGAACGGCGTGACTGGAAAAGCTCTCCGATGCTGTTACCGCGATTAAGGGACAACATTTATGAGTCCCGATTATAACGTGACACGCTATTGGTTATTGTACTAATTACTGGGATTCAAGAACTCTCCGGCCAAACTAGGCCTAAGAGGAATAGTGTAGTCATCTTATGAAGATGTTTTACCATGAGCTATGTGGAATTTGCAAGTGATACAAGGTTGAGTTTGATCACCATTAGGATGAGCTCAGAGCTTCTTGATGAAGACCAACTTAGAGTTTGAGATGAGATGATAAGTATAATACATGGAGGTGTATGTCTTCAACTTTACCTAACACCTAAGGATGAGAAGTGGTAATGAATGCTCTGGTTGAGATATATCCGACTAGTTTGGCAAGAGGCTAGAAGAGGTTGTTAGGTTAACACTCTTTTGGAAAAAGAGATATGTTTGGGCTAACACTCAGATGTAACGAGATATGTTGAACAATTTAGTAGTTGTTTGGTTAGCCAGCCTAGTCCTTGATATAACAAAGGGATGGTGATAGAACCTCAGATACACTTCTTTGGATAGGAAGGTAATAAAACCCCGATGAGAGTGGTTTAGGGTTTCTGAGGAATCGATCTTGAGGAATCATGAAATACATGGAATCATGATTTTAAGATCACCATACACCATGGTACTACTGAGATAATGAGTGGTAGCAGTACTATGGAAGCTGGAGATGATGTTGCATGTGGTATGTTGCAAGCCAAGAGGTAAAGGATGAACATCAGTAACCCAGTGTATAGATATAGAGGATAAAAGAGTCTATGAGTAGGGAAGGGAGAGCATCATTATGGATGTTGTAAGTCTCCCCTAGACCAAGGAAGGTCGAGATGCAATATGGGTTATGGTAGATCGCCTTACCTATATGACATGAGAAAGAGAGAGTATTGTCAAGGGACAGATCGGGTTGAACTACACATGAGAGAGATGGTTCAACTACACCGGGATGCGAGTTCAAAAGTTCTTGAGTATGACCTAAAGGTTCACTTCCATGAGGTGGAAGTAGATACATGAAGAACTCGATGATAGTATAATTTATCACCCCTAACTAATGGTTAGTATGATCCAAACTAGAGGGTCTGATGAGAGAAAGTGTGCTTGTTCAGGGTGATACAAAGAGACAGATCTTAAGATGTGATGTTAACCACCATAGTCTTTATCGGGATGCAAGAAGTTCTATAGGGAGGTTGTGTCAGTCACCACTTCATTAAGATGATGTTGGTGAAGGAGGCCTCGTGAAGGTCAGAAAAGAACCACAGGGTGTACAGATGAAGTCACTTGATCGTGCAATGGCTGAGAGAGAGCCCAAGGGTGACATGAGTCACGAGCTGGTGCAAAGCAGACTGACATGCAGTTCATTGTGGGAGAATATAATGTGAAAATCCGACCCCTCTGAGTTACAGCTGAGAAAGCTGAGTCCCCGATATATGGGTCCATTTGAGATGGATTGGTGGAGAAGGTTGTGTTTAGCCTTACCCCTCAGGATAACATGATGTATAATGTGTTCCATGAGTCTAATCTAGAGCACCATGAGAGGTACCCAAGCCATATGTTGAGCCTTGAACCTATTCAGCTTTTGAGAGGCTGAAATGTCTTGAGTCACCTATGAGGGTACGATATACCAAGGTAAAAAAGAACTCAGATGGAAGAATATGAGATGATTAAGGTTCTTGGGAAGCACCATGGAAAGGGTAAAATCACATGGGAGCCCTGATGGACATAAGAAAGGCTTATCCTGTTGTTTGTTTGCTTGAGGGAATTTTGAGGGCAAAATTCCTATAAGAGGGGAAGGATGTTACAACCCCAATTTTGGGTTCATCGGATGAGAAATTTAATCTCTCATATTGGACAAATAATTATGTAATTTTGTTTACAATAGCCTTGATTATTGTGTTGTGGGCTTTATTGGCTATTGGGCCCAATAACAAGGAAATTCAATAAATTAATGAATAATTGAGAATAGAGGAAAGAAAAGTGTGGAAACCTCTAGAAGGCAAATCCAAAGAGGGATTTCGTGCCTTTTAGGTTCCTTGGGTTCCAAGGAGTCCAAAGTTGCATAGATAGTGCAATAAAAAAAGTAAAGAACAGTTAACTATTTTTTTATTAAGAAAGAAATTGAAAACAATGATACAATCAGGAAAATAAGTGGAAAGAGGTGTAATTGAGTTATCCTTAGTGGAATTTCGTATCCCATGGATTCCGAATGATAAAAGGAATACCAATGAGGAAAATAAAAGAGAAATCCTAAAAAAGAACTATTTTAATAAGAAATAAACAAGATAATGAGAAATAATGAAGAATAATGCATTTAGATGCATCTAGAAGGATAATGAGTATCCAATAAAAGGATTTCAAAATAATAGAGTTTCTTGGGATCCAAGGAGTCCCAATGAAGAAAGAGGAAAGATAAAATACCTATAAAAGAAAATAGGAATATAATGTGAATACATTATTAATGGATTATGGGTATTATTAAAAAGGAAATAGTTTCTACTAAAGGAAAATAGAAATTCGTTCCAATGGTTTAAAAAGCAAGAATAAAGAGAATAAATGAGAAGAATTTCGAATTCCTAACTATCTGAGAAATTAGAATATCAAAAAGATGTTTAGGAGAGAGAGAATCTTGCTTCTCAATATAGGAATTGGATTCCTATTGGGAAAGAACCATGTTGCTTCGTGGGAAAGCATCTTAGGGAATCAATACCCTCCCCTATATAAGGGGTAGGGCTTTTGGCTCGAGCTTGAGAGATCCCACACATCTCTTCTCCTCCTTCTTCTTCAAACCCTAGACCTTGTTAGCCAATCTTCTCTCTTTCTCTCGCATTCAAGAAGTATACAGGAAGGCATGAGGGTCTTCGAGTAGGAGAAACGAACACAGAACCCCTACTGGGGTGGCAAACCGTGCGGGAACCAGAGGTATCCCTGAGGACGCCGACAACATGCATCTTCATCTTCACGGTGAAGTGAGTTCACACAAAGGAGTCTCGTCGGGCCAGAGCCTGGGAAGGATGTGGAAAGATTCCTACAGGACTCCCTTACCTAACCAGAGCGTGAAGGCACTTGGAGAAGGGTCTGTAGTGGACCTATAGGCGTGCCTTCCTCTGTCACAGCCTACGGGCATGGAAGGTGAATCTGGGTCGCCGCTGATCACCAGTCACAAGGCGGTAGTTCTGTTCAACTCCGGCGAGGAGGAGGGGCCTTCTTGGCCATGCGAAGGACCCAGGAGGGCGAGGGCCAGTGGGGTGGGGAGCAATCCTGCGCCCATCAGCGTAACAGACCGACGGAAGCCCTGCATCGTAGGGAAGAAGAAGATAGGATGAAAAGATGAGAAATCCCCTAGAGCGTGTGCATTAAGGGAGGGACAGGGAAGTCTTTCACTCCTTTAAAGTGTCGACCCAACTTGGTGAATTAAGAAACTAGGTTTTGCTGACGTGTCGAGCCTTCATTGGTCGAAAGGTACTTTTATTTGCAAAATTCATAGAATCTGCTAGGAAACTCAGATGAGAAAAGTTTATACATGAAAGTTTCTTAGAAAAATACGAGGAACACACTAAAATTGGTTTGAGAACCTGATTTCATTTATATTTGCAAAAGTACACTAAGTTAATGAAAAGTGCTTTGAAATTATGTTAGAAACCCTAATTGAAATTAATGGCTAGGTTCATGATGCTCAATTGGCAAAATTAAGTAATAGTAACCTGATGAAACATTAATGATGAACTTGAACCTAATAGAGATGATTTATTACATGATTTAGGATTTTACACCAATTATGAATGATTAAGCACTTAGAAACCCTAATTCAGGGTAAAAGAGGATAAGATCATATTTAATTCGAAAAATATGATAATTCTAAGATATTTGGAATATAAAAAAGTTCCTAATCAAGGATAGACACCCTTCACATGATAATTAGGGTTTCCTAGTAGATGAAAGGTATAATTAATGATAAATAACGTTCATATGTGAATTAGACCATAATGAATTATGAGTTGTTAATCCGAAAGAAACTAAAGGTGATATTTGAGTCTAATGACCTTGAAATAACTTAAACGGATAAAAATGGTAGTTTTGGTATAAAAGATAAATAATAGACTTTAATTGAGCTTATGATGTTGAAATTAGGGTTTATGAACTAAGAGAGCATTAAATATGATAAAAGCATTATGGAGGCAAAAACCCTAATAAAACCCTAAAGTGATCTAGAAAGCCTAAGGTGGAATCCAAGTCTAGCTTTAGAATGTTCTGGATAAACTATAACACTTGGATCCCATGCATTAATTTCAGGATATTGTTGATTGCTTGTTGCTTGTTCTTTATCCTTATTGCTTGGACAATCAAGTTGCTCTGGATCAGGTATGTGGTTAATTATGAATAACCGCCTTAGTTTCTGGGGATTTTCTGGATGGTTAATCACATTGAATGCAAATTATCAGTTTGGATGTTCATACTTGCAAATCATAAAGTCACTATGATTATCACATTAATAATAGAAGTATGTATTCTCGCACCTACATGCCACCCTGATGGACGATGCCAAAGGTCAGGCCCATATGGGTAGCCAATGGGCACCATGAGTGGTGACCCCAGGCACCAAGCTCATGAATGAGAAGGTGGCCTATGATATTGAATGACTAACGGGCACTATGAACGGTGACCCTAGGCACCAAGCTTGGGATTGAGAAGGTGGCTTTAAGTCATTGGAAAAAGAAACCCTAAGGTGGGTATGCCAGGGTTAGGGCAAAAGCGGTGGAGAATGTCATACTGAAAAGTGTAAATTGGCTTGTTAATTAACTTGCTTGTGATAATTATATTGTTATCCATATGTGCAAACTTTTGGTTGCCTCCACATATCGGCATATTTTGATATGATGACCGATGTTTTGTTTGTCGGCATTTTAGGTGTAACCTAAAAAGCACAAACAATAAAGTGACACAATGTGAAACTGAGAAATAAAGTGCAAGGAGGATTAGATAGAGTAATTCAAGCTGTGGATAGATAGTTTTCCAAAGTTTTATAAAGGTAAGCAAAGTTTTAATTTTGTACCAGTTTTTAGTTTAGTTAGTAAAATTTGTTAATTGTTATTGATTATTTGTCGAACCTTTGATCTGGGTTATTGGTTAACAGCTCTGACCTTTCGGTCTCCCTTAATCGGGGACTACCGGGAGGCGGGGTCATTTCATTGGTCCTCTAGAGGCATCCAAGGTATAGTAAGTCTCCAAAGATTGTGCATGAGGTAACCACATATATCTACTTAGGGTCGACCATTCCAAGTCATATTATACTTGACTTCTGATGATTCCTCATGTCTCAGAGTTAAGGTCTCCAACCTTCTTCATCAAGTCTCTCTCTCTCTCTCTCTCTCTAAAGCTAACCCTACAACTAGTCCTACCACTGGAGGTTCTCTCTCAGAAGACAAGGTCAAGCTCTTAAGGATACACATCTATCCCCACCTGGGTGAAACGTACTATCAAAATTTATGTTTGGCCAAGATCATCCAAAGATCTATATGTCTATCTCATAAAATATCAGTTATAACTTATCTGGCTTAGGTCTAAAACCTTCCGCCAGCCTTGATACCATTCACTTCTATGCATGCCTTTTTTCTACTCCTAGATACATGTTAGGGTTCCTATACGGTCACCATGAACCTTCTCAATGAGGGAACTATCCCTCACCCTTAACAGGCACGACCCACCCAATGTCGGGTCACCACAATGCACCAGGGGTCAAACAACCACTCATAGTCTAGGGTTCTCATGCATACTCAACCGTCTATGTAAAGAATGCATGTCAAACCCATGCACATACATGCATGGTCAACTATGATATCCAACTCATCATGTCTTCTCTTTCTCTATTCACTGCCTTAAGGTTTTGGGTTGTGCATCATCCTTAGAGGATGCATCAGGTCTCTTCCTGGAGGCTTCTTCCTCCAAGACTATCACTCTCTTCCTCATCCTATGGATGGTCTAACCTCAGCGTTCTCCTGAGGGGTAACTAAGGGCACAACAACACAGGTTGTGATGACCCGACATCCAATCAAGCCATCACCAGTAATAATTGTGGAATAACCATAAGCAGCGGATTAAAAAAAATCACTAAAAATTAAAATCATTTTTGCAAAGATATCCATTATAAGGAAACTCTTACGGAAATATCCAAAACTTTATACATATCATGGTTCACATTGTACATACATTGTACCATCTCATCTCGAGGATAACATATAACAGCTGCTTTGCTAAAACCTATACATAAGCAATGTAAACCCTTGAGGCATACAAGCCAAAATCTCAGATTATTCATAAAACCATTACGTACTGACTCCAAGGACCTGAGATTATAGAGACAACACATAGGACTTCTATCTACAAGACACGACAGAGAATACACTCAACCTGAGTTGTTACTACTGCCCCAGCTATTATTGTTCTCTCTCTACAGTACGGTCTCTACCCCCTTGTGCACATCCACCTAAAAAAATTGTAGATCCCACGGGGTGAGACAATTATCCCAGCGAGAGATATAACTCTCCGCCAATAATAGTTTTATCATAGGTAAGCAGTATAAAACTGAGCAGAGGTTCTTTTATATTAACAAGCATGATTAATCACTGTTATAAGCAAAACAGAGTAATCTCTTCTCTTAAAATAATGCATCTATCTATGGTAGAGAAATAAATCATCTATTCATTTTGCAAGGAATATAAAGAAACATGTATAACATCTATCCAATTAAGATGTATAAAAGAAGTGTACATCAAACAATGTCTTCTGTATTCGATCCTTAAGCAAATGTGCTACACGGCTAATTAGATATTTACAATCACACTTATGCCCTGAGGAGATGAAATATACCGTTCATACTTCAACCGACCACTACTAAGTCAAAATCGGTACCATACAAGGTCAATGAAAGAGTCAACTTCCAAGACCTCATTCGTCTTGGTTTGTACGTAACAACTAGCAGGACATCTTGTGTCATATGTTGTCATGACATCTTATGTCAATTGCAATTAGCTTACCAGAGTATACTGGTATCTTCTCTTTAGAGTTACAGTCGCATCATGTACTCTCTTTGGGAGAAGACCACAAAGATTTCCTGGATTATAAGGATAAGGAAGATTATACATCAATTCCTCACTTGGTCAGGAGATTATCATCAATCCCAACAATACATAATAATAATGAAGAAGAATTTACACATCAATTTCTCATTTGGTCAAGAGATTCACATCATCTTGGGATAAATAAGGAAGGTTCTACATTCATTCTTCATTAGGACATATAGATATACTTCATCCTTCACCCCCGTATATTCAAAAATATGCTCTCCGAGTTAAACCCATTTCACCATCAGCAATTTCTGACATTGAATGGATCTATGGTAAGGGCAACTACATGATGAGATTCCACTTGATTAATTAGGTGCATTACAGTATCTTTTAGAATCAACCAAGTTTCAAACATGAATTATAATAGATGCTATAAATAATGGTGTAGTACTTTTATAATTGTTGGATTACTTCAAAGGTATAACACTCAGGATCTCAGTACCTTATCACATTACTGGGAATCCTTCTCCCTAAACATCATCATCATCATGATTACTAGATCTGGGTTATTGGGAATTCTTATACCTTAACATTATTATCATCATGATTACTAGATATGGGTATTCAAACCCTTAGTTCATCACTGATCATTGTTACCTCTATAACATATAACTACTACCTCTAGGTCCTCAGACTAAGGTATTCATCACACTTATTGTACAAGTATTTCACATAGCTCACATGACCCCTTAAACGTCTTATCACCTCTCACTAGGCAACAACTGTCTTTTAAGATATCAGACTATATAAACATTATACTTGTTGTACAAGTATTTCTCATGACTTAAAAGGCTCATTAAATATCTTGTCACCTCTCACTAGGAAACAACTATCTCTTTAGGTCTTCAAACCTTTATACTTGTTTGTACAAATATTTAACATGGATCACAAGGCCCATTTAAATCAGTATCATATAAAACATCATAGATCATACCTGGCTATGCTCATCATCTCATTATTCCTGCATGGTTAGCACTTCAAGATAAAAATAGTAGTTGTATATGACATCACCATGCAATGCAAGAGAAATACATTCTTCCCATTATTAGGGTTAGGATTTCCCATTTTGACTGAATAGGGTTTCAGATTCACATCATCACTATGTGATACAAGGGAAATACATCCTTCCCATGATTAGGGTTAGGGTTTCTCAATCTAACCGATTAGGGTTTTATTAAGGTTAGGGTTTTTCCCTTATTAAAAATTAAGGATTCAAGTTCATATTATCAAGAATCAAACCCTAATTCATACTCCACTCATTTTAGGAGTATCAATGCATGCTTATTAACATGATTATCACACATGTAAAAGTTTCTCTCTTATCCTTATTAGGATGTTGATTGCATCATACTTTGGCTCAATCCTTCTCTCAAGGTACATTGGCCTGCACTTAACACACTGCATTAAACTCTTTATGTCTTAATGTATTACTTTACATAACACAATTCATGTGTTACTCCATCAATTATATTGAATTGAGATGCTTCCATCATATTGGGTATAAAGGTGTGTACTTGACACCATATCATACTTTCATATTGGGCTTGAGGTGTAACCTCATCACTATACTGTGCATCTATATCAGGCATGTGGTGTTTCCTCATCACCATATCGTGTTTACAGTATATCCCCTATTACCATAATGTATACCCATATCGAGTTGGCTATCATCTAGATTTTATCATTCTTAAGTTAGAGATATTTAGCTTCATATCGAGTATGAGCTAAATGCTTGACCTCATATCGGGTATAAGAGGTATACTTGATACCATATCATGTTATAAGATGTGCACTTCATCCCCATGTCGTGCATAGAATATGTGCTTTATCATGGTATCATTTTAGTAGGACATTCACATCACCATATCGGGTTACCATGTCAGATTACTATATCGGATTAGCATATCGGGTTAGACCCTTATGCTCATATCTTTTCATACCTTCAAAGGAATCAGTTGTATCATATAATTTAATAACAAACTGGATATCTAGTTGAGCTCTTTCACAAATAACCCTTTACACAAAATGATAGGGTTGTGTTGGGTTTCATTCCATCATTTAGGGTTTCAACACTATATCGGTTAGAGTATACAATTGACACCATATCAGTTTAGAGTGTACAATTGACACCATATCGTGCATGAGGTATGGACTTGACCTTATATCGTGTACAAGGTGTATATAGGTATTGATCATATCATTCATAAGATAACACTTATCACTATATCGAGTTACCTATCATCTTGGGTTTGTCATATCGGGTTAGAGTGTATACTTGACTCCATGTCATGCATAAGGTGTATACTTGACCTCATATCGTGCACATTGTGTATGTTTGACAACATATTGTCCACAAGATGTATTCTACATCATCATATCATGTTTAAGGTGTATGCATCCTCATTGTATCATGCTAGGGGTATGTTCACCTCCCCCATATCAGGTTAGAGCTGCTTCAACCCAATATCGAGTTGGACCATGATGATGTCATCATCATCAACCTCTAGATTCTTGTTCTAACTGATCTAGTTCATGGACAACAGTACTATGTCACTAATAAAACTCATGGATTCATTAGTTATGCAAGAGAATTCGTAATTGACAGTAGATCAACAAGTATAACAAAATTGAAGGTGAATAATAACATAGTTGGTTTCAAGTTATATAACCCACCTCAAGAATAACTTCAAAGCTCCAAGCTCCAAAGCTTCATGTTCCTAAGGTTGAAGATAACTTTATCAAGAGTCCAAGGCTCGCTCACAACTCCTCCATATACAAGTAATCACCATAGTTAAGAGCTTAGTGAGGAATAAAAGAAAGGAATAATTGTAACCCGAGAATCATACTTCAACCAATATTGAAGATGACCATGACCTTACCTTAAGCTTGGTACTCGAGCTCCCCTTGCTCCTTAAGCTAATATGCACAATATCTAAGAGGGTATGCATGATATCTCAGAGAAAGAGATTTGTGGGGTTCATAAACTTTCATTAGTAGGTGAAAGGAGAGGTATATATACTTGGGGTTCATGAGAGAGAGTGCATAAGAGGTGTCATCACCACATACTACTAGGTGACACACGGCCATGCATGGTTGACATCTGTACATGCATGCACACATGTATATATTGACATGAAAAAGTCTTGAGGATAATCTAGAGATGATATTTTGGCCATTAGTTATCTTGTTGGATAAGATATCTCATCTTTATCTCACAAAATATACAAACCAATACAACTTTTTGTAAGGACCATCTAACTCATCATGGATCACCTCCTTGAGGTGCTTAGGCCGTCATGGCCTTTGTCAAAAGTTGACAAACCGATATGGGATCCCCTCTATGGCTCCTTGGCTGATAGACACTTCCCATATCCAGTCTACAACTCGATACAACTCAAGTAAGGGCTTCAACTATACATCATCTCTTGGGCTTTTCATCACCAAGAGTACCATCACTCAAATATGATTTAATCATGGTGTCTCCTTCTTTCTCTCTCTTCTAGAGGATACATAGAGGGAGTAAGGACACTCTAGAGGTGATATTTTGCATATCAACTCTACATTTTGGGTAAATTACAATTTGTACCAAAATTGGTACACAAGGCACTTAACATTATTCAAACAAGCTCAAACTTGGAATTTAGGCTTTCCACAAGCCACCACATGGCATCATTCTCTCTCTTGTGATTCCAAAACACTTAAGGCACATTCAAAATGTGACATATTGCAATATAACCCCTCGTCTTGGGTAAATTGTATTTTAGTCCAAAATAAGAGAACATTGCTCAAACATTATTCAAAAAGGACCAAACTTGAAACATACATTTGTCACCTGATAACAAAACACTTTATAGGATTATATTAAGGTCCTAAGAAACTTATTTAATCCAAACAAATAGGGTTAGCCCTAAACCCAAGTCAGGGATGTTACAAGTTATAAACCCCCAATAAAAATTTCATCCTCAAAATCCCATATGAAGGAAGACAATTGTTATTCATGCATCATATCATCAAGTATCCACATAACATCTTGATGTCCTACAGATGCCATAGAACTTTGACCAGTACAAAGTCATTTCATGTAGGGTCATCATAGAATTTGTCATACAGGACACACATTCAACTGTCCTTCTCATTAATTATTGTAGTGTCAATTATGTGTCAAGTAACACTTTCTAAGTCAAAGAAGTACTATTCATTCTTCGAATAATTAAGGTGTCAAACCTTATTGATTTATCATCTCCTCAACTTATATATTTTATGTATTAAGATTCTTGACCTTGGGAGTCTTCCATACTCCTCACTTAGTTTAGCATTTCTCCTCCAAGGAATGACTAGAGTTACATTCTGTCACTTCTTTGGGACTACAAGTTTTATCATGCATCTGTTGTGCCACTCTAATCTGCTGACACAACACTAAACTTACTTATGACTTGTGCCAACTATCCCATTATCTATCTATTTTCTTGCCATAAGGAGAGGCTACTTATCAAAGAAGGACTTATCTAAGAGGTATCTCTAGATGTTATGTATAAGCTGCTTCAAAATATTTAGATAAGGATATTCTAAGGAATTATTTTTAACTTGATAAGCTTTTTCTCAAATGATTCAACAATTATTTCTTCAATTGATACATCTTTATCAATGTTATGTTTATGCAGATCATAAACCCCTAACATATGATATCCATACTATAGTTATCTCAAAGTTTTCCCTTCTAGGTAACCAAATATTATTCATTTTATCTGGAGTCATGTTCTCATTTTCTCATACCATTGAAAGTTCTTGGATACTAGGATTCTTTACCTTGGTATCAGTTATATGCACCAAAAACACATCACATCCTCATCATTTCCATCTCTCTATTGTTATTACCAAGGCCAAACCTATAATAATACATTTCTTTCATCTTGGGACATTACTTGTCACATATAACTTTGTCTTGGAACCAAAATTCAAGACTAGTTGATACTTTTAAAAGTACCCATCTATAGATTACTTCTAATCCATGCACATTAGGTGTCATAAGACTTAATTAAATGTCATGTCCCTACAAGGAAAGAACATAAGGAAACATATTCCTTTATATTGCCCCATCATTATCTAAGGTTGTTTATCAAAGAAAGAAGATTATCATCTTCTTAATTATTGAATGAACTTTCAACTATTCATGTGTCATTCAATCTTGTTTCATCTTAGGTTCCTTGCCATCCGCATAGGAATTATAAAGATTATTACATGTCATCATTCCTTTTTTTGTTATTGTCTAGTATGTTCATGAACATTTTCTGACTTTATTTATTTTCACATCATAGAAAAGATCTTGCTTTTTCACACATTCTTTATCAAATAGGGATCATCTCCCTTGTTCCCTTTGTCTTATTATGAGGATTGTACTTTTTACTTATTCATACACACAGACTGGTTTGAGATAAACTCAGTTTCTATTTCATTGTAGTTAGGATGGGATAGAAATATTCATGCCATATTTTCAGTGTCATTATGCTCTTTAGATTATCTCAAAAGGATTACTAGATCAGAGTAATCAGAAAGATAATGATCTAAGAGTCCCATACTTACCTTGCCTTCAATAGTTGAATATCTGGCCAGGGTATACAAGTACTGAGATTAGGTAGTATGCACCATATTTGTATCATATACCTTACTTTTCATATCATCCAAATCATAGGACTTAGTATCCCTGGATTTTCTCCAGGAATCTCTTTTACACCTCATCCTCTTTTATATAGATAAAAGAAATTATAAAACATTTTAAAGATTATTGAACATAATGTAAGTTCTCATCTTCCTTATGTCCTCATGGGACTAATCAAAGGAAGCTCAACTACAACTACTTTCTTATAACTAACAGATAAAATCAAGAAATGGCATATCATAATGACACAATTTCATCTGACCTGTCTCAACTTGTGGATCGATTACTGTCTCAGGCTGATTCATTGCATAGAATCTTGTCATTTCCTATCCACGTCCTTGTGTGCCACTACTAAACCATTGCCTTTGAGAGTCTTCTTGACCTTGCCTTAGTGGTTGGGTCATTCCCTTCTTTCTTTTTGGATAAAAGGATCTAATATGCCCAACATGTCCACATTTATGACATATCTTATATGCACTCCCTGGTTTTGTCGGCCTTATTACCAATGTAGAAGCTAAATCAAGAGTTCTAACTGGTGGAACATTAGGTCCTTTGCCCTCTCTTGGTAGCCACTTCCCTTGTGCATTAGATGTTGGTTGCATTGGTGGCACCAAAAACTTCCCCTTTTTAGAGTTACTAGGCATCTATTCCCGTGTTTGGACAGATCTTTTCTTAATTTCTACCTCATTATCCTTTTTTGGAAAATCTGTTATAAAATGTCATGTTTTCCTACACCTGTAGCAAACTATGATTCCGTGTCGTAACCTAATTATTTCGACATTTTCCACTGCTCCAACATAACTATGTTGATCAGAAATCCTACTAGAGCCCAAAATTTCATCATTAAGGACTGGTGATCTAGGTTGTATTGCTTGTATCTGATCCTCAATATGCCTCAATGCTATCATAACTAGTCCAATGAGAGCATTAAAAGTAGGGTTTTCTATCATGGCTGGATCAAATTGGGGATTCTCAGGAAGTCTCCCTTCACTCGCCTGATCCCTTGCATCTTCTCTTGGTGCAACAGCATTGCTTTCAGCAATGTGTTCCTCGTGTTCTCCAGACATTTTTAAGCTTTACCCTTTCTTCTACATAAGCAGAATTTACTATAAGACATACTGGAGGATACTAGAACAGACTCAACACCTTAGTCCTATGTCTCTATAGATTCAGCGAACCTTAGGCTCTAATACCAAAACTTTGTGACGACCCGACATCCAATCAAGCCATCACCGGTAATAATTGCAGAATAACCATAAGTAGTGGATTAACAAAATCACTAAAAAATAAAATAATTTTTGCAAAGAGATCCATTACCAGGAAACTCTTACTAAAAGATCCAAAACTTTATACATATCTTTGTTCACATTATACATTGTACCATCTCATCTCGAGGATAACGTATAATAGTTGCTTTTCCAAAACCTATACATAAGCAATGTAAAACCTCGAGGCATACAAGCCAAAATCTCAGATCATTCATAAAACCATTATGTACTGACTCCAAGGACCTGAGAGTACAAAGACGACACATAGGACTTCTATCTACAAGACACGACAAATAGTACACTCAACCTGAGTTGTTACTGCTTCCCCATTTGTTGTTGTTCTCCCTCTGTAGTACGGTCTCTACCCCCTTGTACATGTCCACCAAAAAAAATTTGGATCCCACGGGGTAAGACAATTGTCCCAATGAGATATATAACTCTCCGCCAACAATATTATTATCACAGGTAAGCAGTATAAAACTGAGCAAAGGTTCTTTTATATTAACAAGTAGGATTAATCATTGTTATAAGAAGAACAGAGTAATCTCTTATCTTAAAATAATGCATCTATCTATGGTAGAGCAATAATTCATCTATTCATTTTACAAGGAATATAAAGAAACATATATAACATCTATCCATTTAAGATGTATAAAAGAAGTGTACATCAACCAATGTCTTACGTATTCGATCCTTAAGCAAATACGCTACACGATTGATTACATATTTACAATCACACTTATGCCCTGAGGAGATGAAGTATATCGTTCATACTCCAACCGACCACTACTAAGTTGAAATCGGTACCATACAGTGTCAATGAAAGAGCTAGCTTCAAAGACCTCACCTGTCTCGGTCAGTACGAGACAACTAGAAGGACATCTTATGTCATCTACTGGCAGGACATCTTGTGTCAACTTTAATTAGCTTACTAGGGTATACTAGTATCTTCGCTTTAGAGTTACATCCACAACATGTACTCTCTTCGGGAGAAGACCATTGAGCTTTCTCGGATTATAAGGATAAGGAAGATTATACATCAATTCCTCACCTCATCAGGAGATTATCATCAATCCCAACAACACATAATAATAATGATGAAGAATTTACACATCATTTCCTCATTTGGTCTAGAGATTCACATCATCCCGGGATAAATAAGGAAGGATCTACATCCATTCTTCATTAGGACGTATGGATATACTTCATCCTTCAACCCTGCATATTCAAAAATATTCTCTCTGAGTTAAACTCGTTTCACCATCAGTAATTTCTGACACTAAATGGATCTATGGTCAGGGAAACTACATGATGAGATTCCACTTGATTAATTAGGTGCATTACAGTATCTTTTAGCATCAACCAAGTTTCAAACATGAATTATAATAGATGCTATAAATAATGGTGTAGTACTTTTATAATCTTTGGAACAATTCAAAGGTATAACACTCGGGATCTCAATCCCTTATCACATTACTGGGAATTCTTATCCTTTAACATCATCATCATCATGATTACTAGATTTGGGTTACTGGGAATTCTTATCCCTTAACATCGTCATCATCATGATTACTAGATCTGGGTATTCAAACCCTTAGTTTATCACTGATCATTGTTACCTCTGTAACAGGTAACTGTTACCTCTAGGTCCTAAGACCAAGGTATTCATCACACTTGTTGTGCAAGTATTTCACATAGCTAACATGGTCCCTTAAACATCTTGTCACCTCTCACTAGGCAACAACTATCTTTTAAGATATCAAACTATATAAACATTATACTTGTATACAAGTATTTCTCATGACTAATAAGGCTCATTAAATATCTTGTCACCTCTCACTAGGAAACAACTATCTCTTTAGGTCTTCAGACCTTTATACTTGTTTGTACAAATATTTAACATGGCTCACAAGGCCCATTTAAATTGGTTTCATATAAAACATCATAGCTCATACCTGGCTATGCTCATCGTCTCATGATTCTTGCATGGTTAGCACTTCATGATAAAACCACTAGCAGTATATGACATCACCATGCAATGCAAGAGAAATACATCCTTCCCATTATTTGGATTAGGATTTCCCATTTTGACTGAATAGGGTTTCAGATTCACATCATCACTATGTGATACAAGGGAAATACATGCTTCCCATGATTAGGGTTAGGGTTTCTCAAACTAACTGATAGGGTTTTATTGAGGTTAGGGTTTTCCCCTTATTAACAATAAAGGATTCAAGATCATATTATCAAGAATCAAATCGTAATTCATACTCCACTCATTTTAGGAGAATCAATGCATGCTTATTAACATGATTATCACACATGTAAAAGTTTCTCTCTTATACTTTATGGTATGTTTATTGCATCATTCTTTGGCCCAATCCTTCTCTCAAGGTACATTGGTCTGCACTTAACACACTTTATTAAACTCTTTATGTCTTAATGTATTACTTTACATAACACAATTCATGTGTTACTCCATCAATTACATAGAATTGAGATGCTTCCATCATATTGGGTATAAAGGTGTGTACTTGACACCATATCATACTTTCATATCGAGCTTGAGGTGTAACCTCATCACTATACCGTGCATCTATATCGGGCATGTGGTGTTGCCTCATCACCATATTGTGTTTAGGGTGTTTCCCCTATTACCATAATGTATACCCATATCGGGTTGGCTATGATTTAGATTTTATCATTCTTAAGTTAGAGATACTTAGCTTCATATCAGGTATGAGCTAAATGATTGACCTCATATCGGGTATAATAGGTATACTTGATACCATATCGTGTTACAAGGTGTGCACTTCATCCCCATGTCATGAATAGGATATGTGCTTTATCATGGTATCATTTTAGTAGGACATTTACCTTACCATATCAGGTTACCATGTCGGATTATTATATCGGATTAGCATATCGGGTTAGACCCTTATGCTAATATCATTTCATACCTTCAAAGGAATCAGTTGTATCATATAATTGAATAACAAACTAGATATCGAGTTGAGCTCTTTCACAAACAACCCTTTACACAAAATGATTGGGGTGTGTCAGGTTTCATTCCATCATTTAGGGTTTCAACACTATATCAGTTAGAGTATACAATTGGCACCATATCGGTTTAGAGTGTACAATTGACACCATATCGTGCATGAGGTATGGACTTGACCTTATATCATGTACAAGGTGTATATAGGTATCAATCATATCGTTCATAAGATAAAACTTATCACTATATCGAGTTACCTTTCGTCTTGGGTTTGTCATATCAGATTAGAGTGTATACTTTACTCCATGTTGTGCATAAGGTGTATACTTGACTTCATATCGTGCACATGGTGTATGCTTGACAACATATCATACACAAGGTGTATTATCCATCATCATATCATGTTTAAGGTGTATGCATCCTCATTGTATCGTGCTATATCGGGTAAGACGTGCTTCAATCCAATATCGGGTTGGACCATGATGATGTCATCATCATCAACCTCTAGATTCTTATTCTTACTGATGTAGTTCATGGAAAATAGTCATATGTCACTAATAACACTCATGGATGCATCAATCATGCAAGAGAATTCGTAATTGACAGTAGATCAACAAGTATAACAAAATTGAAGGTGAATAATAATGTAGTTGGGTTCAAGTTATATAACCTGCCTCAAGAATAACTTCAAAGATCCAAGCTCCAAAACTTCACATTCCTAGTGTTGAAGATGACTTTATCAAGAGTCCAAGGCACATTCACAACTCCTCCATATACAAGGAATCACCATAGTTAAGAACTTGGTGAGGAAGAAAAGAAAGGAATAACTATAACCCGAGAATCATACTTCAACCAATATTGAAGATGACCATGACCTTACCTTAAACTTGGTGCTCGAGCTCCCCTTGTTCCTTAACCTACTATGCACGATATCTAAGAGGGTATGCATGATACTCGGAGAAAGAGAGTTGTGAGGTTCATAAACTTTCATTAGTAGGTGAAAGGAGAGGTATATATACTTGGGGTTCAGGAGAGAGAGTGTATAAGAGGTGTCATCACCATATACTACTAGGGAACACGTGGCCATGCATGGTTTACATGTGTCCATTCATGCACACATGTATATCTGGACATGCAAAAGTCTTGAGGATAATCTAGAGGTGATATTTCGACCATTAGTAATCTTGTTGGATAAGATATCTCATCTTTATCTCACAAAATATACAAATCAATATAACTTTTTGCAAGGACCATCCAACTCATCATGGATCACCTCCTTGAGGTGCTTAGGCCGTCATGAACTTTTTCAAGAGTTCACAAACCGATATGGGATCCCCTCTATGGCTCCTTGTCCGAATGTCACTTCCCATATCAAGTCTACAACTCGATACAACTCAAGTAAGGGCTTAAACTATACATCATCTCTTGGGCTTTTCATCACCAAGAGTACCATCACTCAAATATGATTTAATCATGGTGTCTCCTTATTTATCTCTCTTCTAAAGGATATATATAGGGAGTAGGGACACATTAGAGGTGATAATTTGCATATCAACCCAATATTTTGGGTAAATTACAATTTGTACCGAAATTGGTACACAAGGCACTTAACATTATTCAAACAATCTCAAACTTGGAATTTAAGCTTTCCATAAGACACCACCTAGCATCATTCTCTCTCTTATGGTGCTAAAACACTTAAGGCACATTCAACATGTGACATATTGCAATATAACCCCTCATCTTAGGTAAATTGCATTTTAGTACAAAATAAGATAACATTGCTCAAACATTATTCAAACATGACCAAACTTGAAACATAAGTTTTTCACAGGATTACAAAACACTTTTGAGGTTTATATTAAGGTCCTAAGTAACTTATTTAAGCCAAACAAATAGGTTAGCCCTAAAACCAGGTCAGGGATGTTACACAGGCCATGCAACCTAAGCATGTAACTAAACTCAGACTGAGCTTCTAATTATCAAAACTTATGTCCATGACATCTTTCTTACATGCTTTTTATTATTTGGTGGAGGATTCCTTAATCCTTATTATTCTTACCATAAACTTGGGAGGGTGGTGGAGAGAGAAACCCCAATCTCTTAAAGGTATTCAATGAACATGGTAGAGGAGGGACTAAGACAGATGAGAGAAGACCTAGAGGTATCTTATTTTGAGTCAAATCCTTCGATTTTTTCCAGGCAGTCACACAGAATCCGAGAGTCCTCATAGACCAACTAGTGGGGTGGAGGAAATTCTTGTTATCCCCTGGATTGTGATCCTTTTCTAGACACCTCCATCATTGGAAAATCCTCTCATAAATCCCTTGGGTTCTAAAGAGTTTGTAAAATTTAATAATTATTAGAGATAAAATGGAAAACCAGGCTCTGATACCAATTGTAATGACCCCACCCCTCAGTAACCCCTGACACTACCAAGATGTTTAAGGACTTGCAGTGATATTTCCGTGGGCCAAGCTATGACAACTGTCTAATGCCCCAAGTATTTTTATGAACCTCATGAACACTGTGTTCCAACCATTCCTTGACTCTTTTGTCATAGTGTTCATAACTGACATCTTAGTATACTCAGACGACCTAGACCAGCACCGAGACCACCTGGTTGGAGTCTTTGAAATCTTGAGGAAGTAGAAGTTTTGCGGGAATTTCTCAAAATGTGAGTTTTGGATTGATCATGTCATGTTTCTTAGATACACCATCTCTAGAGGGACGATCTTAGTAGATCCAACCAAGGTGTCTGTTGTACGCGATTGGTCGATACTAAAGAATCCTTCAGAAATTCACAGCTTCCTAGGATTGGCAGGGTATTACTGGTGGTTCATCAAATATTTCTCAAAGAAAGCCCTGCCCCTAACCAAGCTCACTCGAAAGGATGAGAAGTTCATATGGTCTGAGTTGTGCAAAGCCCGTTTCCAAGAGTTAAGGGAGAAATTGACCACATCACCTGTGTTGACTCTTCCCTCTAGCAACAAAGGTTCCATGATCTTCACTGATGCGTCCAAGATGGGACTGGGATGTGCATTATAGAAGAATAAGCATGTGGTCACTTATGCATCCTGGCAACTCAAGCTGAATGAAGTAAACTATTCGACAAGTAGTGTCAGTGAGAATTCCAAAGGTAGCACCATACAAGTAGTGTCACCAGATCTTTAGGGCATGTATGATCGTAGCCAGCTCTAGGTCATGTGTATGATAGTTTACTTCATTCAGCTTGAGCTGTCGGGATTCATAAGTGACCACATGCTTATTCTGCTCTAACACACATCCCAATCCCATCTTAGATGCATCGGTGAAGATCATGAAACCTTCATTGACAAAGGGCAGAGTCAACACAGGTGAGTGGTCAATTTCTCCTTTAACTCTTAGAAACAGTCTTCTCTCAACAAAGACCATATGAACTTCTCATCCTTTCGAGTGAGCTTGGTAAGGGCCAGGGTGGTCTTTGAGAAATCTTGGATGAACTATCGGTAATACCCTACCAATCCCAAGAAGATATGAATTTCTGAAAGATTCTTTGACGTCGGCCAATTGCGTACAGCGGACACCTTGGCAGGATCTACTGAGATCGTCCCTCTAGAGATGATGTGACTGAGAAACATGATGCGATCAATCAAAAACTCACATTTTGAGGACTTCCCGTAAAACTTCTTCTTCCTCAGGATTTCAAGGACTCTAACCATGTGGTCTTGGTGTTGGTCTAGGTCATCCAAGTATACTAAGATGTCATCTATGAACACTATGACAAAAGAGTCAAGGAATGGTTGGAACATAGTATTCATGAGGTTCATAAAAACACTTGAGTCTAGTTGTCATAGCTTGTAGCTCCTTTGTTGATACTCAAGCACATCTAAACCTATCCATTATTTGGTATCAGAGCTTGGTTTTCTGCATAATCCTTAATAATTATTAAATTTTGCAAAGTCCTTAGAGCCCAAAGGGAGTTATTAGATGATTTTCTAAAGATGGAGGTGTCTAGAAAAGGATCACGATCTGGGGGCTGGAAATATTTTCCCTCCGCCCCTCTAGTCGATTTATGAGGACTCCTGAATCTGTGCGACTACCTAGCTGAAATCTGAGAATTTGACTCAAAATAAGATACCTCTAGGATCCATCATCTACTTTCATCACTTCTTTTCCCCTTTCTGGTAACAAACTCTAAGTGCCTAGGTTTTCTCTCTCTCTCCACCTCCTCTTAAGTAATGGGGTTATGAACGATAAGGATTAGGGTATCCTCCACCAAACAATAAAATGCATGTAAATAAGATGTCACAGATGTAAGCTATCATAAGTTATGAAACTATAGTAATGGAGTTATCTATGTTACAACATGTCCCATATCAAAACAGTTTATGTCCCAAGAAATACCACCAATGAGTACCCCGGGTCGAGGCATGTGCACAAGAAGAGGCCCTCCTTCAGAAAAAGAAGGCACCCGGAAGGCAAATCCTCCAAGAAGAGGAAGAGATAAGATGAAGCTTCTGGAGAGAAAGGCCCTGAGCCTAAACCCATCCCCTTCCACATCGATCACCCTGAAGAGAGCCCTAAACCCGAGGAAGAACCCATGTATGAGGATGAGGTAAAGGATGTTGGTGATTTCAGACTGGTAGATGGACCAATTGTGACACCGGCTACTGAGATGCTCTGGTTAGAGTAGTAGAAGAAGTTGACTGAAGCGATCAGTGTCCTCTCCCTCATAGATGTTCTTTATAGTGAGAATGACAAACATGTGCCCATCCATCCTTGTCTCGATGCCACCATCTTGGATTTTGTGAAGCTGAATATTGAGAAATTTTGGGGGGAAGACAAGACAGAAGTGGTAGACAAGGTTGATGCCTGGCTTTTGGTTGTGGAAAATGGGTTCCGCATTTTAGAGGTCTAGCCAAGAAAGAAGGTCCTCTTCGCCTCTCATCTTCTGGAGGGAGCAACAAAGATATGGTGGGAGAACCATATCATGGGTCGAGACCTAAGCAAAGAACCCATGGCCTGGCTAGATTTCCATGCCCTTTTCACCACAAGATTCATACCTCCAGTAGCCAAGAAGGAAAAGGAAAAGCAATTCACCTTCCTGGTTCAAGGGAACTTGGTTGTGGCCGGCTACGCTTGCCAATTTTGCCTCTTGGAGTGTTTTAACTACATGATGATAGAAGTTAGGAGGGTGGAACATTTTGTGGACATACTTCACCCTACCATTAAGCCCCATGTCATGGCAAGTAAGCCCAAAACTCTCTCTAAAGCTCTCGACTTCACCCTGGACATGGAGAAGACAATCATGCCCTAGCAGAACCAACCTAAGGGATATCTCGGCTTCAGTGAGGAAAGTTTTGGCCCCAAGAATGACAATCAGAAGAACCAGGATCGTCACCACGTCAAGGGAGGAAAAGGGAAGCCCCGCAACAAGTAACAACAACAAGGGGCATCATCCAGATGCCGCAAATGTGGGAGATACCACCCTGGGAAGTTCCACTTCTAAAGGAGGGTGTGTTTCTGATGCCAGCAAGAAGGACACTTCCACACTAATTTCCCCCTTCCTGATCCCAGAGGACAAGCCCTGGTGGCAGCTCAGCCAGTGGCAAAAGCATCGCCAGTGGCCCAGCCAGTAGTAGTAGCCTGACGCAGGTTTACCGTGCGTAGAAACACAAGTGAACGCATCGAAGTAATACATGCCTTTATGAGGCCCGAGTCGAACTCAGGGATACGTGAAATCATCGAAGACTCCTAACTACTTGCGATCAGCTAAGCCGATTAAATAGTTGAGAGTTGTTGTTAAAATTAAAAGAAAATAAAAATAAAATGAAACAAGCAATCGATTAAATGTTGGTTTAATCAATTCAAAGTGAGATCTTTAGGATTGCGATTTCACCGCGGGTTTTCATTGTATTAAAGTCTATATAGTTACTCAATTTTATCTCTCTATCCGGGTAGTGGCCTGAAATTAGAATTGCCCACTGTCGTGGTACAATTCACTACCTATGTCTAGGTCGGTTCCACCGTCGTAGTAACCTATACCCTAAACTAGGTGCATTAAAAACGACCTCTGGGTATCCACCATTAATCTTACACCACCTTGTTCAAGGGATTTGTCAATTAATATAAATTCCGTCTCTTTTCAACCGTTAATTCTTCTTTCAAAGCAATTAAGGGTATTAAATTATTATTATGGTGATCAAGCATAACAATATATTTGAGAAAATGAAATTATACCACGGATTTAAGAGATAAGATATGAATTACTATGATAAAATTGTCATACAATGAATTCTCGGGCTACTCCCAGTCCTAAAGACAAAGGGGATTAGCCCCGCGTGTTCATCTCAGAGTACAATGTGGAGAAGAAAAAGGGAAACATGAAGGAAAATGTGATTGAGTGGTAAAACCCCTGAACGGAGAAGATCCAAGCGATCCTTGGCGTGGAATATGCGTTCTCCCGCCTTTCGGTGGTGGAAATCGTCTTCTTCAGCGTCCGGATCGGCTGGGGCGTGCTCTCGTGCTCCGTTCTTCTCTCCTTGCTCTCCGGGATGTGTGCAGTGGCTAATCATGTCCTCCTCCCTTCTTGGGCGCCGTCATTAGGTATATTTCCCGAATTAGGTCACAAATTAACCACAGCCGTCTAATTAAGATCATTCTGAATCAAACACATATCTGACGGTGTCGATACCATCGACTCGGGTCGATGGTATCGACCTATCGTGATGGCAGCAATCCTTCTTTTCTTTCGTCTGTGCGCCTGATGTCATCTCGATACCATCGACGCGAGTCGATGGTATCGACGAACCTGTAGCGACGGTTTTGTCATTTTTTGTCGATGTAGCTCCACCAGTTGATAGTATCGACATTTTGGTCGATAGTATCGACACACTTCTCATCAGCAACCTGACGGCATCTCGATACCATTGACATCCCTGTCGATAGTATCGACTTTCTTCTGGTCCTTGTGGCTGGCAACCTGTGGTCCGGTCGATGGTATCGACCACCGTCGATGGTATCGACTGCAGCAGATACTTGTTTTTCTTGAAATTTACACATGAAACCACATAAGTTCACACAAAATATATTATTTTGATAATTAATACTCAAAATGCTTAATTAAAGGGAATTTGACATAAAGAAGTAACATAGACCAAAATGAATGAATTATGCAACATTAACCATGAAAATGACTAATAAATGCATAAAACACATATCAAACAAGTCTATAAATGTGACTCAAAATCATCGCATCAAACTCCCCTAAGCTTGAACATTGCTCGCCCTCGAGCAACTAAACCTTAGAATAGAATTGCCAGAGTCAACTAAAGAACACAACATCACAACAAACATCCCATATGACTCCTACTGGACATTCACATACCGGCCCTCGCTAACCACAGAATGATAATTACCCTAAAGGAGACAATAATCATCCATAAAAGATATTGACCTCAAAACTGATGAACACCGTCACATAAGGCAGTTAACATAATAAAATTCGCCGGTACAGGCTTAGTGCATCTTGTGATCTCCTATACTACGTTGCTCGCCCTAACTACCATCTACATGGAAGTAGTTCTCCTGATATTCATTAGTGAGGAGAAATTCATGGTGGCCTACCAATCTGAGCAACGGGTGGATGAAATGGGTGGCTCATGGAAGAAGTGGAAGCACTGTACGATCTCAACATGCATAAAACAAAAATGCCCTACTTGATGCAAATGCACATGAAAAATGCTCTAATGCCTAAGATCGGGTGGAATGATGCATGCACTAACAATCCATCTCAAAATGAGATGGATATCTAATTAAGCTACACCATGTACTCACTCATCTTAAAATGTAGGTGAGATTATGTTCCTTTCTCCTTCTTATTCTAGTTGCTCCAAAATTACTTTTCTCTTTTTTTTCAATTTCAAAATTTTTTTCTTCAGATTTTTCATTTTTTTCTTTCTTTTTAGACCCTTATATCCATAATTGTCAATGAATACTTATTGGGCTTACTTTTTCTGCATAACTCGAATATTTACACTATTTGGAAGGTATGGAACAATTTAATTCACCGTTAAAGAATAAATGAGGTACATGATATACTTTATGCATAAAAGTTATGAATGCTGCTAAATGACATGCACCTAAAGGTAATGTGCATGTAAACCTATTCTATATTTTTTTTCATTTTTCATGCAAAACAAATGAAGGTGATTGCAATGCAAGTCCTATCTAAATGCCATGAAATCAAAAAGAGTTAAAACCGTACTTTGCTTCCAAATCTTGGTGGATTGTGCAAAACAATGAGGTGGAAAGATCACAAGATTAGTTGACGGAACCTTTGAAAAATATCATGTGTCCCTCTCTACTGACATGTGTAGCAGTTAAAAGGTTTCTCTCTCTTACTTCAAATTAAAGTCTCATTATCATTTGTTCAGTTTAGGCTCAAACAACCAATTCCGTCCACTTTCATGAATCATTAGGAATGTACCGTTGTGATTTTCTGTTTTAAAGTTGACAAAACCAATCATTTTCTAAGTTAAGTGATCAAAGTTGAACAACACTCAAGCTTGCGAACACTCAAAATTTTTTAGTTTTCCTCAATTCCCCATGCACATGCAACTGAGATGACTCAAGATTAATGACATCCACGATTACACTAGATAGAGTGTGGATCCTACAACAAACTAAAATTGCAAGAAACAAATGACAAGGAACAAAAGCAAGAAAACTAAAAACAGAGAAAATAAAAGATAGATTTGTTCCAACTACCCCCCTAGCTTGAATTCGACTATGGCCTCATAGTAAAAAACAATCTTAAAGGTTGGAACAGAGATACCACTTTACTCTTCAGGTGGAGGCTGGTACGGCGGAGCCGTAGGGTCCCAAGAAGGATACTCCCCCTGGAAGCTTAGATCAAACTGGGCCCTAGGTGGAGGCTGCAGATAGCCTAGGAACACGCTCGGCACAAGTGAAGGAGAACGGCACTGGAGTTGTGACGTCATCTGATGCAAATCCTCCTCATATATAGATGCGGCTGGCGCTGCTACATGCCCGTCGATACCATCGACGCGGGTCAATGGTATCGACTCGTCCCCCGGATCGACTTTCTTGTTGCTGCGATCACCGTTGATCTTTCCTCACAGATCGTTGACGTGGCGCGTCGATACTATCGACGCTAGTCGATAGTATCGACTCTTCTGATTAGGGAAAACCCTCACGAGGCCCGGCCGCCGCCTGCTGTGTGTGAATGTGTCGATACCATCGACATGCCCGTTGATGGTATCGACTTTACTGAGACGATTCGTTCTAAAAATCTCCAGAGATCTCGATGGTATCGACACCCATGTCGATACCATCGAACTCTGCTTGTGATCTGCATGTTGGTGTGTCGATACCATCGACGAGGCCGTCGATGGTATCGATGCAGTGCGATTCCTGCAGTCGCCAACCTGTACCATGGTCGATACCATCGATACAAGGGTCGATGGTATCGACTCTGCCTCATCCCTGCACATGCAGCAAACGATCACGGTATCTTTTTTACACTACAAACTAAGTTAAAACAAATCAAACTACGAATGTAAAGGAACTAAACTAAAGTACCAATGGTTGGGTTGCCTCCCAACAAGCGCCCTTATTTAACGTCTTAGGCTAGACGACTTGAAGCTTTTATCAACTGGGTACTTTGGAGAAAGTGCTCAAAGGATCGTGCGACAGCTTGAACTCCACTCGATCTTGGCCAATTCCCAATGTCAGTGTACCTCTCCCAATTGCACTGACTACATCGGGCGTTGCTTGAGAAGGCCTACCCAATAGCATCTCACAACTTTGAAGTTGTGGCATATCCATGATGACGAAATCTACCGGAAAGATGAACTTGTCCACCTTGACGAGTACAACTTCGCAAACTCCATATGGCTCTATAATGGACCCATCCACCAACTCAATAGTTGCCGCTGATTTCTTCATTTCCTTCAACCCAAGCTTTTTAAATGTGGCTAGTGGCATAATATTAATGCTCGCGCCCGACATGGTGTGGGCACCTCCTCAACATAATCTGAAAACGTTCCCACGTTTCCGAGTAGGTCTCACCTACCTTCTGAGTGAAATTGTGAATCTTTTTGATCAAATCGTTGGTCTTCTCGAGCGGGAAGAACATTTCAAAGAAAACCTCGACCATATGGTTCCATGATTCCACATATTCGTCATCGAGATTGTGCAACCACTTTCGTGCAGCTCCCGCCAGAGAACTTAGGAACAACTTTAGGTAGAGTACGTCCTGCGGAAATCGGTCAATCTTGACCATGTCGCAAGTTTCCACAAATTGGCTGATGTGCGTAACTGGATCTTCATTCTTAAGCCCATGGAATGCGTTCGACTTCACCAACGTTCGACTTCACCAAGTTGATTAAAGCCGGATCAATCTTGTATGTCAGAATATTAACCGCCTGCTTCTTTATTGGCCCTTTCAACGTGGACGAGGAAGAAGCCTTGATCTTCTCCCATATTGTCTGTTCCTCCTCCATCTCTTCTTGTTCAGATTCAGAATCTGTTTCTTCTAAATGGTCTTGATTTTGGCCTTGCTCGTCATCAGGTCCCGTCAGTGGAACCTCTGGTGCTTGCCTCGTGTAGTCTGTACTACGCGTCTGCACCATGCACAGTACCTGCAAATAGAAAAATTTAATTTAGTACAGTGCTTGACGATTGCAAATATTTAGAAAATGGATTATGAATTTTTTTTCTGAAATAAAAAAAAATGTGGCCTAGAGTGGCTGCTTGTAGCACTCGTAGTGCCAACAATTCGCCGTATCCCCGGCAATGGCGCCAAAAACTTGACGCAGATTTATCGTGCGCAGAAACGCAAGTGAACGCGTCGAAGTAATACAGGCCTTTATGAGGCCCGAGTCGAACTCAGAGATACATGAAATCGTCGGAGACTCCTACTAACTACTCGTGATCATCTAAGCCGATTAAATAGTTGAGAGTTGTTGTTAAAATTAAAAGAAAATAAAAATAAAATGAAACAAGCAATCGATTAAATATTGGTTTAATCAATTCAAAGTGAGATCTTTAGGATTGTAGTTTCACCGCGGGTTTTCATTGTATTAAAGTCTATATAGTTACTCGATTTTATCTCTCTATCTGGGTAGTGGCCTGAAATCAGAATTGCCCACTGTCGTGGTACAATTCACTACCTATGTCTAGGTCGGTTCCACCGTCGTAGTAACCTATACCCTAAACTAGGTGCATTAAAAACGACCTCTCGGTATCCACCATTAATCTTACACCACCTTGTTCAAGGGATTTGTCAATTAATATAAATTCTGTCTCTTTTCAACTGTTAATTCTTCTTTCAAAGCAATTAAGGGTATTAAATTATTATTATGGTGATCAAGCATAACAATATATTTGAGAAAACGAAATTATACCATGGATTTAAGAGATAAGATATGAATTACTATGATAAAATTGGCATACAATGAGTTCCCGGGCTACTCCCGGTCCTAAAGACAAAGGAGATTAACCCCGCATGTTCATCTCAGAGTACAACGTGGAGAAGAAAAAGGGAAACATGAAGAAAAATGTGATTGAGTGGTAAAACCCCTGAACGGAGAAGATCCAAGCGATCCTTAGCATGGAATACGCGTTCTCCCGCCTTTCGGTGGTGGAAATCATCTTCTTCAGCGTCCGGATTGGCTGGGGCGTGCTCTCGTGCTCCGTTCTTCTCTCCTTGCTCTCCGGGATGTGTGCAGTGGCTAATCACATCCTCCTCCCTTCTTGGGCACTGTCATTAGGTATATTTCCCGAATTAGGTCGCAAATTAACCACATCCGTATGATTAAGATCATTCTGAATCAAACACATATCTGACGGTGTCAATACCATTGACTCGGGTCGATGGTATCGACCTATCGTGATGGCAGCAATTCTTCTTTTCTTTCGTCTGTGCGCCTGATGTCATCTCGATACCATCGAAGCGAGTCGATGGTATCGACGAACCTGTAGCGACGGTTTTGTTGTTTTGTGTCACTGTAGCTCCACCAGTCGATAGTATCGACATTTTGGTCGCCAACAACCTGAAGGCATCTCGATACCATCGACATCCCTGTCGATAGTATCGACTTTCTTCTGGTCCTTGCGGTTGGCAACCTGTGGTCCGGTCGATGGTATCGACCACCGTCGATGGTATTGACTGCAGCAGATACTTGTTTTTCCTGAAATTTACACACGAAACCACATAAGTTCACACAAAATATATTCTTTTGATAATTAATACTCAAAATGCTTAATTAAAGGGAATTTGACATAAAGAAGTAGCATAGACCAAAATGAATGAATTATGCAACATTAACCATGAAAATGACTAATAAATGCATAAAATACATATCAAACAAGTCTATAAATGTGACTCAAAATCATCGCATCATAGCCCCACCAGTCCCACCTACAGGAGATCGTCAATAGGCTCGAGTGTTCACCATCGACATTGAGGAATCCCAGGCTAATGTCCATTGTCTGATAGAGGGTAATAACCCTTAGAGTAGTTTTTCCATCTTTTATTATGCAATGTAATAGAAATTTGATATCATGAAAACTATGTAGGCACACTTGATATTATGGGACAAAGTGTGAAAGCTCTTTATGATTGTGGATCAGCGAATACTTTTATTTAGAGAAATCTTGCAACTATGTTTTGTTTGGATTTCAAGGATTTAGGATATGTATTGGATGTCATTACCCAGTGTGGTTGAATCCTTACATCTCTTATGAAAATCCTTGTCTTACCTATTAAATATCTAAGTCATGATTTCCCTATCAATTTTATTTTGTTGGACATGAATGACTTTGATGTGATAATCGACATGGATTGGCTTTATACCTATAGAACCACATTGACTGTAGAGAGAAAAAGATTTTGATAAGGAGACTTGGACACCCGCCCTTAACCATTAGAGGAAGGAAGGATGTGACCACCAGTCTATATGTGTCAGCCTTAAAAGTGGAGAAAATGATAGCCCAAGGTTATCAGGCTTTCCTTACAGTTGTCACAGAACCTGAACCTAAGGTTATACCCTTAGGAGAGATAGAGGTAGTTTGGGACTATGCGGACGTGTTTTGAGATGATTTACCCAGTCTTCCTTCAAAGAGAGGTGGATTTTACCACAGAGTTAGCTCCCAGAACAAACCTTATCTCCAGGGCACCTTCTAGGATGGCCCTTACTGAGCTGTTAGAGCTAAAGAAGCAACTATAAGAATTGCTAGACAAGGGCTTCATTAGGCCTAGTACCTCACCCTGGGGAGCTCCAGTCCTCTTTGTAAAGAAGAAGGATGGATCACTCTGCATGTGCATTGACTACCGCATGATAAACCAAGCTACCATAAAAAATAAATACCATCTACCTATAATCGAGGACCTATCTGACCAACTTAAGTCGGCCCGAGTCTTTTCTAAAATTGAACTAAGGTCCGGGTACCATCAGTTACGAGTTAAGAATGAAGATATATCAAAAATTGCTTTCCGCACCCGTTATGGCCATTATGAGTTCTTAGTCAAGCCGTTTGGACTGTCTAATGCCCCAAGTGTTTATATGAACCTCATGAACATTGTGTTCCAACCATTCCTTGACTCTTCTGTCATCGTGTTCATAGATGACATCTTAGTATACTTGGACAACCTAGACCAACATCGAGACCACCTGGTTAGAGTCCTTGAAATCCCGAGGAAGCAGAAGTTTTACAGAAGTTCTCAAAATGAGTTTTGGATTGATCAAGGCATGTTTCTTAGACACATAATCTCTGGAGGGACAATCTCAGTAGTTCCTGCCAAGGTGTCCATTGTACGCAATTGGCCGACGCTAAAGAATCCTTCAGAAATTCGCAGCTTCCTGGGATTGGAAGGGTATTACCGGAGGTTCATCAAATATTTCTCAAAGACCGCCCTACCCCTTACCAACCTCACTCAAAAGGACGAGAAGTTTATATGGTTTGAGTTGTGCAAAGCCCGTTTCTAAGAGATAGAGGAGAAATTGACCACAACACCTATGTTGACTCTACCCTCTTGCAACAAAGGTTTCATGATTTCTCCGATGCATCCAAGATGGGACTAGGATGTGTATTAGAGAAGAATATGGGATGTGTTTTAGAGTAGAATAAGCATGTGGTCTCTTATGCATCCCAGCAGATTAAGCTGAATGAAGTAAACGATCCTACACATGACCTAGAGTTGGCTATGGTCATACATGCCCTGAAGACCTGGCGACACTATTTGTATGGTGCTACCTTTGAAATTCTCACCAATCACAAGAGTCTGAAGTATCCCCTGACTCAAAAGGATCCCAACCTAAGACAAAGACACTGGATGGAATATATGAAAGACTGACTTCACCATCACGTATCACTCGGGAAAGGCCAATGTGGTAGCAGATGCTCTTATTCAGAAACAACTTAGATGTGCAGCTGCCTTGTCCACTCAGTAGAGGGAGATGGAGGAGTATGCCAGATGGGCCCCACAACCATTAGAAGACTAGATTCATTTGGATAACATTCAAATAAAACCTAACTTGCTGACCAAGTTTGTAGCTATCCAGCTGGAAAGTCCAGAGCTTGAAAAGATGAGAGGTTTGTTGGGGAAACCTCAGACGCACCTATCCTTAGGTGTGGACATAGGATCCAATATAAGAATCTTATTCGGGTTCCTAAAGAGTCACCTTTGAAGACTTATATCCTACAAGAATCTCATGGTTCTAAGTATACTGTACACCCTGACACTACCAAGATGTTTAAGGACTTGCAGCGGTATTTCTGGTGGCCTGGAATGAAGAAGGGCATAGCGGCATATGTAGCCAATTGTCTCACTTGTCAAATGGTGAACGTTGAACACCAGTAACCTAGAGGATTACTAGAATCCATTGAGATTCCTGAGTGGAAATAGGACCAGATCACCATGGACTTTGTGGTGGGTCTTCCAAAGACTAAGAAAGGTCATGATGCTATATGGGTTGTGGTAGATCACTTAACCAAGTCGGCACACTTCCTTGCCTTGAATATTACCGTCAAAGTGTTGGACTTAGCTGAGCCGTATATTTGAGAGATAGTCTGCCTGCATGGTATTCCGAACTCGATTATATCTGATCATAGCCCCAAGTTCACCTCAAAGTTATGGAAGCAGGCGCATGAAGAACTTTGAATAAGGTTGAAATTTAGTACCGCCTACCACCCGTAGACTGATGGATAGTTAGAGAGAACGATCTAAACTTTAGAAGACTTGTTGAGAGCTTGTGTTCTTGAATGGGGTGGATCATGGGAGAAGTACTTGCCATTAGCTGAGTTTGCCTATAATAATAGCTACCAAGCCAGTATCAGGATGCCTCCGTACAAACTGCTATATGGGAGGTTGTGTCAGTCGCCACTTCACTAGGATGAGGTTGGTGAGAGGACCTTATTGAGGTTAGAGGAACTTCAGATTTATGATGACAAGGTCACTTTGATCAAGTAGAGGCTGAAGAAAGCCCAGGATCGACAGAAGTCGTATGCAGATGCAAAGCGGAATGATTTACATTTCACTGTGGGTGAAGTGTTTCTGAAGATCCGGCCCCTCCGAGCTATATCCAATAATAGAGGAAAATTGAGTCCTTGATACGTGGGTCCATTTGAAGTTCTAGAACGGATTGGTGAAGCAGCATACTATGTAGCCCTACCCCCATAGTATAGCATGATGCATGATGTGTTCCATGTGTCCAATCTGAAGTGTTATGTGAAGGATCCAAGCCATGTGCTGATCATTGAACCTATTGAGCTCTAGGGGATCCTGACATATCCCGAGTCACCTGTGAGAGTACTAGATACTAAGGTGAAGGAACTCAGAAACAAAAAGATAGAGATGGTAAAGGTTCTCTGGAAGCACCATGGAGAGGATGAAGCCACATAGGAGCTGAAGATGTACATGGAAAAATCATATCCTGGATTATTTGTATGATTTGCTAAATATTGAGGACAAAATTCTTATAAGTAGGGAAGGATGTTATAACCCCAATTCTGGTTGTATTATTATGCAATTATTAAATAAAAAAGGGGGTTGCTTAACAATTTGAGTGTATTGTTTTACAACTTGGGTTTCTTTACAAAGTTGCTTTGAATTATGAATTTTGTGCTTTTTCCTATTTTAATAAGTCAAGGGATGGATAAAGAACAAAAGAAAAATCCTTAATAAGGGAAAAGGCAAGAAGGAAGTAAATAACTTGTGTTTTATTTAAGAAAATAAGGAATTCTCTAGAAGGTGGCATAAGTGGCCACAATAGGATGGTTTTAGTACCACTTGCCTTCTAATATCTAGAAAATTCGAAATTAAGAGAAGAGCAAAGGAAGCAAGAGGAAATATGAGTTTTAATGCAATAGATATGCCTTTTTGGTGCATGACTTGCATATGAAGAAAAAGAGGTATTCTTTTCGATTTTTAATCTCAAATTGTGCCCAACGATAGATTATGTCATCAAGAACTTTCCCTAAAAATATGGGATCAAAAAGCTTAATGGATTAGGAGATATGGATTTTACAAATATACGTAAAGTTTGGAAATAATGCGAGAAAGTATTAAATGTCACATTTAAATTAGATTTATAAAAGGATTTATCTTGGCACGTTTGATATCAGCCATTGGATCTAAGATCCAATGACACATGTGCATTGCCCAATTCTAACAGGAGAAGGGCTAGCACAGTGTAAACGAGATCTTCGATCTTGATTTTCTCGCAGCCTAATGCGTGAGCAAATGAGGCAACTATTCAGTTGGATTCAGGAGAAGATTATAAACCATCCTAACCTAGGTCTCTCTATAGTAAATGCCCAATCTTTCCCAAAAACCCAGCGACAACGAGGGTTGGAAACCCTAAATCTAGCCCCAAAGCCTATATATAAGAGCACCCCTGACCTCGCCCTAGCCCCACAAATTCGAACTACTGGATATTATCTAGGTTCTCACTCTCTAGCACATGCTTGCCCTCCCTCTGAAGAGCTCGATGTCTCGGCACCACCGTGAGTTTGGTTGCAGAAGCAAGAGGAGGAGAAAGAACGGGCGTCGTTGGATCAGAGTCAACCGCTGACTCACGAAGAGAACAACTGCCTAGGATCCCCCCCCATGTTCCAGTAGTTGAGTGGGCGCTAGAGATGTGAGCCGCCCAATCCTCGCCCGGTAAAAGGAGACACGGATCTGACGGTTGATAGTTTTCCAAAAAAGAGAGGTAAATCTTCTCTCTGTCAGAAAAATCAAAGAAATAGTTATATCTTGTAAAATTGATTAAAAATTTGTTCTTTGGCCAAAAACCATGAGTAATATATGCATTTTGATCAGAAAAATGCAAGCTACATGATAAAAATATAATCTTGATTAGTATCTGCTTCCAATTTGAGATATGTGCAAAGTTTATTTTTTTACACTTTAATGGATCCAAACCCTAATTGTTAATATTAATGAGTTTAATAGACTTAGTCAGTGTTGTTAATCAAAGTTTGATCTTTTACGAATGGAAGAAAAACCTTGGACTCATATGGATATTAAAATCAAAGTTTTGTATAGTTAGGGTTTCTTTATGCATAAAGGTGTATTAAATGATGGAATTAGGGTTTGTCAACCCAATAAACAAAAAAGTGTCAAGTATTCATCTTTTCACCTCTCTAACCCTTATTTGACTTAAAAAGGATAAAATTGGGACTTTTGCATAAATGATACCTTTTTGTAGCACAATTGTGTATATGGAGCCTAAAGTAGAGTTTGTGAATTTAGGAAGTGAAAAAAGGCAATAATTGGAGAAAAAGAGTAATATGGATAAAGACATAAGGAAAGTACACATAAAAACCTAACTTGAGAATCAAGTCAGTCCTTAGATAGGATTTAGAGTCATGTAGTGACATATGGGTGTATGCATTGAATTTCAGTTTGACTTGCTTGATTGTGTGATTAAGTCTACTATTCCTATTTGGACTGTAAATTCTCCTGAGACAGGTATGTGGTTACACGCCTAAGATTACTCGATGTAGTTTCACATAGTTTCTCGAAGGTTTTCCTCACATGGTTGAAATTATATGCTTGAATGATTATTTCATTCCATGCCAACTTTAAAGTGACTATGATTATCACATTATATATGAACATGACTAGTCCAAGTCTAGGCCACCTCTGGATCTATGAAAAGGCCATCCGTCTGGATAAGGGAAGACATGTTTTGGTACCAGCCTGGATAGGGGGTACATGAGAAGTCACCCGCTTGGATAGGGGGAGATATGAGAAGTCACCCGCCTAGATAGGGGGAGACATGATGAAGTCATCCGCCTGGATAGGGGAGGACAATGAATACTGCAGTATAAATCCCTGAGGGCATACGACAGAGGTGGTGAAACCTAGATTGGGTAGTCATGGTAGAAATTGTTAATTTGATTTGTTCAGACATTAATTGTTGAATTATGTTGTTAGCATTATCTGTGAAATTTTGTTTTCCCCCACATACCGGTATGACTTGTCATACTGACCGACATTTTGATTGTCGGTATTTTAGGATATTCTTGCTGGAAATTGGATATTCAAAGAAGACATTGAAGCAAAATAAATGAAGTAAGGCATGGAGGATATAATTAGATAGTCTATTACTCGGTAAATCCTAGAACTCGTTTTTTTGTGAACTTAGACAAATAATTTTTTATCCTGCAACAAGTTTAGTTAGTTTAATAAAATTTATTAATTATTTCTGATTATGCGCAAACTCATTTGATCTTATTTTTGGGATAACGGCTCTAGTTTTCTGATCTTCCTTAATTGGGAGTTGTTGGGGAATGGGGTCGTTACAGTTTCAAATCGGATATAGCAATGACAACCATAGCCAACAAAGTGGGGAGACTGATTGAGCTGAAAAAAGTCCGCTCGATAAACCCTTGAAGAATGGTGAAGATTCTGGTCAAAGTTGATAAACCCTTGAAGAATAAATATATGGTCCAAGATCCCAAAGGCAATAAATTCCTAATCGGTTTCGGCTGCCCATCTTCTGTTATGGATGTGGGCAACTGGGTCATGTACACAAAAAATGCCCGACTACAGTGGATACAGAGCACGAAGGATCGGGGTTATGGCTGCGAGCTTCCCCAAAGAAAATGCAAAAATTGCGGGAGAGTCCATCCTACAAGAGCAGCAAAAGAAGGAAGCTGTTCCCATGTGCGAGTAGAAAAGGAATCTGCTGACAAAAAGGGTGCAAACGGATTCACCGAGAAGAATACAGAACAGTGCAATAAAGAAAGAGCTTAGGGACACGATGTGGGAGATGGGGAGAACTCGATTCCTCCGGGGGAGGCTGGACAATTTTCACTCACGGATGGGCAAATGGCAGAAAACTTAAAGCAACTTGAAGAGGGACCAACCACTAAGGACACAGGCAGCACCAGCCCTACCGAAACAAATGAAACATAGCAGGCAGTTGGAACACGTGAAGCTATTCTTAATGAAGTTGGGAGGGAAGGGAGAAAACGAAAGGGGGAGGATAGAGTACACTACGAAAAGATAAATATTAGGGATACGGGTAGCTACGACAAACATCAAAGACAAAGCAAGAAAGCAGAGGCGATCAAAAACAATAGCAAGAAAACTACCAGGAAGTTCATTAGTACTGGATCAAGAGCTTCTACTAGAAGACGAACTGAACAGAAGGATAACTTTGAAAATAGATGTTAAAAAAAGAGGTAAAACAAAGATGGGAAACAACCCTAATGAAGAGAAAATAAGAAAGAGAGCAAGCAAACCGAATAGGGGAGGAAAATGCAAAATGGTGTGGGGTTTATCCTAACTAAGTAACGGGAAATCACTCAGATCACGCCCATGAAGATCAATGAAAATGCTAATCTGGAATTGTCAATGCATGGGCAACCCTGATTCCTTGAGGACCCTTAGACAGATGTGTTGGAGGGAGCGTCTTGATTTTGTGTTTCTAATGGAAACCAAAATACAAGCTACTGATCTGGAGGTGGTTAGACGGAGATGCGGTTATGATAATGGAGTGTGTATTAGTAGCATGGGGAGGGCAGGTGGGATGGGGTTCTGGTGGAACGATGAGGAGGTATTGTCATTAATTATTCTAGACATCAATTTACTGTCCTAGTTAAAGGAAAAAGGGGAGAAGGAGACTAGGGGTGTGTGGGTGTCCATGGGTGGTCCGAGAAAAACTAAAAGTACAAAACTTGGGATATGTTGAAGGGCATAGGGGATTTCAATGAAATCACGAGTTACAAAGAGAAAAAAGGAGAAGGAACTAGATATGAGAGGTACATTGATAATTTCAACAACTGCATTAACATTTGTAATCTCGATGAGATTCCCTTCAGTGGGAACCCTTTTATCTAGGTTAAAGGTCTTACACCTAAAACCACCATTATAGAAAGGTTGAATCGGGTGCTCACTACTCCTGAATGGTATAGAGCTCACCCTTAGGCCAAAATAGTACATCTTCTTAGGGTGAACTCTGACGCACACCCTTACTTCTTAAAAGTGGATCAGGTAGAGTGGAAGACAGAAAGCAACATTATTTCAATATGGAGCACTTATGGTTATCTGGTACTAGGTGCAAGGTGATTATTGCAACCAGCTGGAACAATAGTAATGACTATAATATTACTGATCGAAAAATTCTGAAATATTGACAAGAAGCTCAAGAAAGCAAAGAAGAAATTGGGTCGCAGACAAAATAAAGACATGACGGATGATAATATACATATGTGTGAGGACTTATGTGATGAGATCAACAGTCTACAACAACAAAAAGAAACCTACTAGTTTACTAGAGCCAAAGCTAAAGGATTACAGAACAGAGACAAAGATACAGCTTACTTTCACAACAAATCTACCTAGAGGCGATGAAGAGAAACAACATTCAAAGCCTCATGGATAGTGAAGGAGTTCAAAAAAATAAAAAGGACGAGATCAAAAAAACTGTTCAGGATTACTATAGTGATTTGTTCACTTCAAAGGGGATGGTTGAATTGAAAAAATCTATTGAAGGCATTCAAAAAGTAGCGAATGAAGATATGAACTAGTTTCTTGGGGCAGTTCCAAATGATGAAGAAATTAAAGATGTCACCTTCAACATGCACCCAAACAAGGCCTTGGGCCCTGACAACCATCATGCTAGTTTCTTCCAGAGCCAATGGCACAATGTGGGATGCGATATAGCTTCCTACATTAAGGGCTGGTGGAAAGGAGAGAAAAGCATTAACATGATCAACAACATTAATATTGTACTTATACCAAAAGTCAAAGATGCTATGAACATGAATGATTTTCATCCCATCACCTTTGCAATACAATATGCAAGATCATATCAAAGACTATAGTGAATAGAGTCAAGTCATATCCTGATGACATTGTCTCCCACCACCAAAGTACATTCATCCATGGTAGACTTATCACATATAACACGCTAGACGTATTTGAAATGTTCCATGTGAGAAGAGAAAAACCAAGTGAAAGAAAGGATGAATGGAAATCAAAATAGATATGAGAAAAACTTACAACAGAGTGGAGTGGGCAGAGTGGAGTGGGATTTCCTTTGATGGTGATGAAGAAGATGGGTTTTGATAATGTTTGGTGTAATCAAATCAAAAATTGTATTAAGACTGTCTTGTTTTCCTTTATTATCAAAGGTTGTAAAAGAGGATTTGTGGTCCCACAAAGGGGTCTCCGTCAATGGAATCCTATTTCCCCTTATCTCTTGTTGTTCTGTGTAAAGGATTCTCTTCCCTACCTACTAAAGCGATAGTTGATTGTGCCATTACCGGTGTAGAAGTCTTGCAGAGAGGGACCACAAACAACACACCCATTTTTCATTGACGATAGCATCCTATTCACAAAAGCTATTCTCTAATAAGACAAGAATGTAGCTATGACTGTCAGCTATTATGAGAAGGCTTCAGGTCAGAAAGTCAACCTCAACAAGAGGGAGATTACCTTCATCTAAAATGTTAAAGGGGAGTGTAAAGAATAGATCATCCAAAAACTAAATGTAAGACAAGTGGAGGCTCACAATAAATACTTAGGACTCTCAACCATCACATGATGCTCTAAAAGACAAATGCTTGGTGAACTCAAAGATAGGATTGGCAAAAGGTTGATTGGATCGAAGGAAAAACTTTGCATTCAAGAGGGAAAGGAGGTGCTATTACAACAATTATAAAATCAATCCCTACATACATGATGAGTATTTTTCACATTCCAAATAATATCATCGAGACATTACTAGAATGATCAAAAAAATTGTTGGGTGATAAAGAAGGTCAAAGGAAGATGTATTGGGCCAGTTAGGACAAGTTGTACCAACCCAAGGGGAATGGGGGCCTAGATTTAAGAGATCTTGCTACATTTAACCAGGCTCTACTTGTTAAACAACTATATAGATTACATAACAAAACTCATTATATGGTGGTAAAGGTTCTAGAAGCTTGACATTACAAAAGAAAAAACATCCTGGGGGCTAGAAGAGGTCATGATCCTAGTTACACGTGAAGATCCATGTGGGGGGCAAAATCTCTTCTTGTGGAGGGAATTAAATTTCAAATAAATATCAACTCCTCAGTTAACATTTGGACTAGTCATTGGGAGCTAAATAAGAGAGGCATTGGGGATTCAAGGGATCAATATTTGAGTAATTCCCCTGTGTATGTAAAGGAGATGATCAATAGTAACATCGATTCTTGGATAAAGGGCAAGGTTGAAAAAAAATTCTCTGATGCTAATAGATAATACATAATGAATATTCCTAAATAGAGGGTGAGAAGGAAGTTTGGTACTAATATCCAACACTTCATGGCACCTTCACTTTTTGCTCGGCCTACTGATTGGGTCTAAATGGTCACAAGGAGGATTGGGTGGTGGATACTAACTGTCTCTAGATGAAGATGTGGAATTTGAAACTTCCACCAAAACTCAAATATTTCCCATGGCATTGCAGTAGGAACTTCTTGCCAACTAACATGAACTTTTAATATAGACATGTATAAGAAATTATCATTGCAAGCTCTATAATGATGAAGTTGAAACTTCTTTTATGTGTTGATCCACTACCCGAATGTGATGGTTTTGTAGAACTGATCCAGTAAAAGAAAACTAATGTCAGCTGTCCCAAAAATGATATTCTCCTTTTTCTCAAGTAACTTCTTACCAAGTACACTGATAATGACATCATAGTGATCTCTAATTCCTTCCTTTTTGCATGGCATAATAGAAACCAATTCCTTTTCAACACTGAACACACCCCTCTATTGATCATAACCATGGGCTTTGGAAGTGAGCTCATGATTTTCAGCATTTCCCTAGAATGGGTAATGCAGGGACATCCATATTATACCCAACTGTTGTAGTAAAAACATCCTCCCTAAGGTTTCTTTATAGCTAGTATAGATGCTAGTCTTTCTACTGAGGGGAAAACCAATATGGGAGTTGTGTTCAGAGATGCGAGTGGGAGTATTGTGGCAATGGTAGCAAAATCCTTCACTGGAGATTGGGATGCTTTCACAGCAGAAGCATTGTGGTTCGTATTTGTCTTCAACCTACTATTGACATAAATCTGAGAAATATCATCATCAACATGGATGCAAAAGGGGTGTGTGATCGAATTATCTCTAGTGTCTAAGGAAATAGCCCACTAGTGAAAGTTTCCATGGAGATTGATCATCTTACTAATAGGTTTTCCTCCTGTTCTTTTTCCTTTATTGGTAGGATACAAAATACCACGCCTCATAGCTTAGCAGAGTCAGGAATGGGTGGATCCCATGGTATGGTTTGGCTATGTAAATTTACTATTGAACCAGATGGTGTAACACATCTCATTATCTAATAGATGGATTACATTTTGAATAAACAAATCAATAGGTAAATTGATTATCAATTAATATTTAAATTCTACAAAATGAAAACTAACATGCCCTCGCAAACTCAAGATGGGTCAAACACCTTGAGTTTGGAAATGAGAATGCTATGTCTAGGTGATGGAAGTGATTTTGTAAATACATCAACAATTTGATATGTTGAGGACATATGAGGTAAAGAGATCACATTAACCTGCAACTTTTCTTGTATGAAGTGACAATTCACTCTAATGAGATTTGTTGTATCATGAAATATTATATTTGTTGTAATGTAAATTGCACTTTTATGATCACAAAAGAGTGGAATCCTATCATTCATGACAAAAACCATGTCAAAAAGAAGCCATCTCAATTGGATGATCTCGACTATTTTTTTCTAAAATTTCTCTATATTCTACCTTACAACTAGATCATTCAGTGACGTCTTGCTTCCTACTACACCAAGAAATTAGTGATGGCCCTAAAAATAAATAAAATCCTAGGGTGTTTGGTGATTGGGCATCCAATCTAATCTACATCTAAATATGCTTTAAGAGTGGGATATGAAGTTTTGTGCATCATAAGTGATCTTTGTATTATCCCTTTGTCATAATGAAGAATTTGTAAAACAACAAAATAATAAGATTAACAAGGAGCACTCATGAACTGACTAATAATGTGAACTGCATAAGAAATATCATCACTAGTGATTGTCAGGTAAGGAGTTGACCAACCAATCAATTATATCAAGTACCATCCATTAGTTGTGTCCCGTCATTAGGAGTGAGCTTTCCAGGTAGCTCCAATGGTGTTTCAATTTCCCTATCATCTAAAATGGTTGCCTTGGAAATAGTTTTATATGGACACTTTTATTGAGATTTAAAACACCACAACCATTTTCTTGAATTCAAGACCCAAGAAATAGTGAAGACCACCTAGATGTTACATTTGAAAATGGCTTTCTAAGAACTTTTGTTGCTTAGTGATACCAATAATGTCATCTCTACATGTCATAACATAGAGAACAAGAATGGCTTGTCCTCATGTCAATGTCTTAACAAACATTGATTGTGCATGATTACTCTGTATATAACATGCTTGTTTCATATATTAATGAAAGCACTAAAATTGTACTCTAGAATCTTGCTTAAGCCTATAGATGTCTCTCAAAGACAAAAGACATGTCTTGGAGGGACTGCTAAACCTTGTGAGGTTGTATGTATATTGTATCTACAATTTCATCATGTAGAAAAGCATTATTTACATCAGTCTAAAAAAGATACCACATGCAAGAAGTTGCAATAGATAAAGGAAAACAAATTGAAGACATATGAGCAATAAGGGTAAAAGATTCTTCATAATCTATGTCGTGCTCTTGTGAAAATCCTCGAGAAACAAGACGAGCCTTGTATTTGTCAACTTCTCCATCTAGATGTTGCTTGATTTTATATGCATGTACAACTAGTTGATTTTATTAAGGAGGGAAAAGGAACAACCTTCCATGTATATGCCTATAAAAAGTATGAAACTTATCAACATGGCATGTTGTCATTTTGGCTAACTTGATGTTTGTTGATAGGTATAAAATTCACTGTTTTCATATAAAGTAGTCATACAAGCTGCAGACACAACATTAATATGATCATAAGTCTCATTTTTGTCATAATATCCATACCTTTGTGTGGCTTGTTTAATGTGTGTAGCATGTCTAGGATCCAAAGTATACATGGGATTGGGAGAAGAGAGAGATATGTGCAACTAGTATCAAAAGCATGATTATCAATATGAAAAGGTGTCTTAGAATAGTGGATGTCAATAGGTGGGAACACCTAGTAAGGTCCCAGTATAGGATTCAGAGTCGTTGTTGTGAGCCTTTCATGTGTTCCGTGCATTGATACACATTCATGTAGCAACTCATCTAAAATAATTAACAAGGGAATGCCATTTGAAGGTGTTTGAAGAAGACCATCCATTGATATAAATTGTAAATCATGAAACTCATGAGAATAATAAGGAGTTTCTTCAATGAAAGAGGCATGTCAGGATTCAAACATACATGTAATAGGAAGGTGAAAATAAAAATATCCCTTGTGCTTTGGAGTATAGCCAACCAAAACACAAGTTGATTTGGGAGATAGTTTGTATCTCTTGTGTCTAGGAAGAAGGATGAAAATTGTGGAACAAAAAACTCTCAGAATGGAGTGATCTGGAGTTAGACCATAAAAATCTCAAAGGAAGAAATACCACTCAAAATAGGAGTAGACATCCATTTGATGACATGGACATCTACAACAACAACCTTTCCCCAATCTGATCAAGGAGTGGAATCCTAAAAAAGAGAGGATGTAACTATCTCAAAAGTGTGACAATGTTTCCTATCTTCCACACCATTATTCTAATGGGTGTATGGGAAATATGCCTCCCACTGGTGCCATGGTTCGGTAACATGGAGCGCATACCTTAATAAGAATATTCACATGTATTATCAGATCTAAAAATCTTGATACACATATGATATTGCATAAAAACCCAATTGTTAAAAGTGGAGTATGTTGAAGGCAACTTTGAGAAATTCTCTATTATGTATATAATGATATACCTTGAATTTTCATCAATAAAAATTATTTAGTACCAAAAACCACTTAGAGAACTGGTTGGTGATGGACCCCAAATATCTAAGAACAAGATCAATTGTAGAATATGATTTACTTATGATTTTAAAAAGGTAGCTGTAATTGTTTTCCAAGTTTGCAATTAATACAAGGGCTTATTTCAAAATTTGAAAATTTTCCTAAGACTCCTGACTCAAGAAGAACTCTAATATGTGACTCTGACATGTGGCCTAGACATCGGTTCCAAAGGGAAATTGGAGATAAAGTGAAAGTAGTGGCTAAAATAGTTGAACGAGATACTGGAATGGACAATTGATCAACTTGAATAAATCTCCCCTCTAATGTTCTTGACCAATGACCTGCTTAGTACTTAGATCATGCACCATATTTAAAGAGGAATTAAACTCCACTTTGTAACTGAGATCAGATATTGATGACACAAAAAACTTTCTCGTGGGATGTAGTATGGTAGAACAAAGGTACAATGGTTTATTTTTCTTTATTATTAAGTGTACCAATTTGCTTAATGGGCAAAGATGATCAATTACCAGCGTCACAAGGGGCCATACATTACTCAATCATATTTCAGGAATCCTAAAGTCCATATACCAAACATCAGAATCTTTATGATTTCCATTTAGAAGAGTCAATAGATTGACTGAAAGATTGCATAGTTGGAGCAGACACAATACTTGTTGAAAGTCAGGTGAATATGAGGTCGATGTGGAGGTTGTATTAGCCTTTTGAGTATTACACTTATTTAGATATTCTATCCTTCTCTCAGGATATAGACTACAACAAGTTGTTTTATCATGACCTATTTTCTTACAATATACACAAGTTTACAAATTAGCCCCTTTTGAATAAGATATTGGACCAGAAATTGTCGAGATATCCTCCTCAGTTGTAGGGATAGGAGCAACATAAATTTGTGGGAGTTCTCCACCAAAATAGGATAACATCTTCAAAAGTGTCTCAGTAGATATGATATCCATCAATGCATCCTTGACAAATGGAACTGGATCACATGAAATGAGTTGGTGTGCTAAAGTTTACAATTCTAAGAAAAAACCAACGGTAAATTCATGTAAATGCATGTGATTATACAAATCACATTGTTTGACTTTGCACATAGAAAAAACAGAAGGATGAATGAACTCTACAGGTCTCCAAATCTCTATCATTTTTGTGTGAAACTGAGTATTGTTTGCTCTCCTTGGGATGCAACCACAGCAGAGTTGATATTCATAGGAAGAATTTTTTCAAGAAAAATGTAAGATATTTTGCTCCTTGTTCAAGCAATAGAAGTCTATCTATCCCAGTAATTATGTCAGAGGGCATGGTGAATTGAGTTGACAATATAGGATCTCAAACATCAATCATGAAGTTACCATTTTATATACACTAGATTGGCTTTATCCATTTGGCATGTCGATGTCACCTTCTTTGATGTGCATCAGCAACAACTAATAAATTTTCCACAATTGTGGCATTGGGAGGCTCCAAAAGGATGGTCCTCTAAGTTGAGGCCAAAGAGAGAGGTCTTGATTTCCAAAGACCACACAGTTCATCAGAAAGAATATGCAAGTAATATGTCGCATGGACAAATATTCAATCTTCGTTGTCATAAGAATGAGTTTTGAAGAGGAGAATAATAAAGAGGAAAAAAAGTTGGGTGTACAAAAAAATAATAGTTGTACTCATTTTTAAAGCTCTAGTACCATGAAACTTAGAATACAAGTATATTTCATTTTATATTTGTTGAAAGGAATATTCCCCTTGATATAGGATGCCCTCTTTAGAATATAATATGATAAGGAATGAAGAAGTATTAGAGACATGAGAGAAATAATAAACACAATTGAATTGTGATAGAACCCAGAGGTCTATTACTATAAATACAACTAATGTTAACATTAATTGTCAATCAATTCTGAGATCAATTGATAATCAATTAGTATTGATGTATACAAAAATAGAAACGAATAAATTCATACCAAATTGAAATATTTTATATTTTTGATGAATTGTGAAAAATGCTTCCTAGGTAGTTTAGACTTCACAAAATAAACATATTTTATTTTTCTATAATATTAGAAATAATATTCATATTTATTGTTATTTTTATAAAATCATGATCAATATTATTCCAAATATTGATGACTCAATATTAAAGATACAAAACTTTCATTCTTCTTCACCAATATGAAAAGAAAATGTTCAACAAGAAATTTAAAGTGATGCTCCAAATCACACAAGAACCTTTGCGCTAAAACAAACCATTATAGACACATGCCATCATGACTTTGTTACAACTGGTATATCTTGTAAGGAAATATGGGCACAGTGTAGGTAGTGGAAATAAAATTTTATCTATTCATATTCCCCAAAACAGTAAGATCACATCAACTACTATGTAATGAGAAGGATGGTTTAACAAGTTCATACCTAGTCTGGGAGCAAGTCCAACGACAATAACTAGTTGTAGTAGTGCAACACTCCTAGTTGCACCCAGACGGTGTTTGTGCAGCTCCTGATCTTCACCATGAACTGGTGACTCAGATGACGTCTATAGCATCTCCACCAAGGACTGCAGGCTAGTGTCGTCCACCTAGAGGCAGACAACAACCTCTACGCCTCTAGAGAAGTCCACATAGACCACCTAGAACTCTTTTCATTCTAGTAGAATGGACAGGATGGAGTTGTCCCTCCTGTTGGTGTACTAGTCACCAACTTGCTCTCTCATAATTGTTTCTCCCTTGTTATGCCTCCCTTTAGTTGGTAGGAATTTCTTGGGCATTCAATTGGTTACCAAAACCACAATTTTCAGAGGTAATTGAGTTGTGTTCTGAGAAACCCCCAGTACCCCTCTATTTATAGGAGGGGTAGGGTATGGTTTCTCAATCTGTGTGGGAGTGGAAGGGACCAAACTTTCCATTAATTCATTACCATGTAACATGTGAACCAGTTGGCTGGCACAGTGAGCCGATCAGTTCACTCGGTGAGCTGATAATTTCACATATTTCCCAACCGCAATTTGAATATGCAATACGTTCCAAATTAATGTCCAACATTAATTCCTTGTACCAATAAAATTGAACAAGTGAAACAATCAACTATTCTCATGAGTCGGGAAAGTCACCAGAAGATTTGGTTGGTATGAATGAGATGATTTGTTCACTAGTTGAACCGGTCATCTCACTAAGATTGAGCTGATCGGCTCACCTAGTGAGCCAATCGGTTGGTGTCCTGACTTATGCATAATTCAGCCAATCCAATTTCCAATCAACCTGACGCCCTAACCTGACAGTCTAACACTTGAACTTGATGGTTCTGATCCAGTCAGTTAATTGTTGTTTAATTAAATGCCTAAAAATCTTTAGTAATCAACTTAAACATCATTCATGGATAAATACCTCTCTAGATAAATTTCTCTGTGTGTAGCCCTATAGGACCCATATCAAATTGGCAGTAAATGTCCATAACTAGTTTATGACATCATAAGCAAAGAGTGATGCCTAGTCACACATCAGTGCTACCCAAGTGAATGGAAAGTTGGAGAACAACTTCAACCTACAATTTGTATAAGGTGTTATAGTGTTTGTCTAATTCCTTCTCTATGATATCAAGAATGAACTTGAAGCATGGAATTGTCTTCCCCTCAGTGTTCAACATGTTACTTGAAACAAGAGTAGACTGTCTGAGATATATGTGACCTCAATATCATATATTGATTCACATGTGCATGCACATGCTTTTCTCAGTCTCTCTTATCAAGTGGCTTGGAGTTCATACTCCAATAGGTGGGACAAATCCCATCTACATCACTCACTATCAATTCCCATGTATCACAGCTACCCGATCATCACTGTTATGTCAATCCTTATTCAGGATTATGTTGGATGATGTCAAGGTATATCGAACGACATGTGATGAGTGTAGTGACTTCAGGTCTAAGAACCACAATCACAACCTTCACTATGAGAGATGACTATGAACATGAATGATGGTTTACATGTGTCTAGTGGGTCTGTCCGATACACTATTTCCTAACAAGTATCTATGTGCTTCGTTTGATATCATGGATCATGACTGATGAGATTATGGCATCAACCAACACACACTCTAGTCTTATGTGTTACTTTTGTCTATCTACCTTCCACAGTAACATCTGACTAGGGACACAAAAGGAATGTACATACTCTTAGCATCTGTATGATATCATTGTTCAAGTCACATACTTGAAGACATGTCATTGAGTAATTGTCATTCTCTAGACATTCATTGTGTTTTGTCATTATCTCATAACTGAGTGAAATAGAATAAATTAAAAGCTTGCCTTTATTATTATTAGTCAAATCCTTTATATGATATGCTATCACAATCATCATATGATTGTCTCTCTCAGCATACATACCAACAGACTCCCACTTGCACTTAGATTCAATCACCACCGAATCATATTCTTAGTGATCTTAAGATGTCCCTCATGTTTCTTCTGAGCAACTGCTAATCCAAAGGGTTAGCAACATTTTTCTAAATTCGGTGTATTGCATGTTCCTTATCTCTTTGTTGTACAACATTTTATATGAGATGGGACTGCCATAATATGGTATCTGATATTCCTTGCCTAACCAGTTGCCCCATTGTTGTCATAGTATTTCTACTTGTCATCAATGGTTGGAAAATCTTTAAGTTCATCCATGTGAACTTCTAGATCCATATAGTATCCACTCTAGTGTTCACAACACTAGGATCTGGGCCTTCTGTTGTAGAATTTAAATTAATGGTCTTATAGTTCAGAACCCTTCCAACTTATAACTCTTCACAATATTAAACACACAACTTTTAATATTGCAATCATTCTATGTCATTTCGGAAGCTTGCATCACTGTAACTCTTTACACTCAGCTCTTCCTTGTTGCTATAATTTAGCAACTAATCCTTTAGTGCTTCTCAAGTACTAATGGATATCTTTTAATGACATTCCAATGACCCTTATTGGAAACTAATACCATCTTGTCATGTCCAATACATACAAGACTATGGGATGAGTACATTATATAGCAAATATGATAGACCCAATTGATGGTGCATATGGCATCTTCCTCATGTCTTTTCATTCTTCATAATAATTGAAATATAAGGTTCTCGAGAGACTAATCCCATATAAAATGGTTAGGTTGTCTCTCAAGAATCCTTTATGTTGAACTTTATTAATATCTTACTATTGTATGTTCTCATTTTAGGTCGTTAAACTTTCAAGAACTATCTCTATAGATCTTGATACTTATTACATAGGATATTTCACCTAATCCTTCATTGCTAGAGGTGTTTTCCATGCCAAGTCTCAATACTAAAAGTGTTGAGATGTTATTCCCCTTCAATATCTAGAATATTCATATACACTCCCACTAAATCTTTTGTAATCACATAATTCATCTTTTATCTTGATTCAAGTCAAACTCTTTCACTATTTTGTCAAAACAAAGATTTCAACTCTGAGATGCTTGTTTCAAACTCTAGATTGAACATTGTAGCTTATAGACTTTATTTGCATCAATGGAGTTGTAAAACCTTTATGTTATGTCACGTACACATCCTCTTATATATTCCTTTTAAGAAATGTAGTCTTAAGCTCCATATGCCAAATCTCATCATCTATACAAGTCGCAACAACAAACATGACAATTGGTAAAGGGATTTCTTCATGTTCAACAATTTGAATTGATTTGAAAACCTTTGTAACCAATTTATCCTTTAGGTTATCCATGTTGGTCTTCCAAATGAAAACCCAATTGCACCATTTTGGTTTTACCCCTTTAGGTGGTACTAGCAAGGTCATACCTTGTTAGTGAACATGGACTCCCTAATGGCTTTAAGCCATTTCTCATATTCTAGTTCTCAATAACTTCTAGTTGATTTGTTGGATCATCATCTTTTGAGTTGTTGGATTCACAATCTTTCAATCTCATATGTTTTCTAGTAGAACTTATGAAGTCTTATGTTACATGAGGAACTTGAGATTCCACAACAAATTGTGACTCCCAAATGTTCTCATTGTACCTTCTTGTTGTTCTCGAACCTTTCAAGTTCTACTTTTACTCCCACTAATTCTTTTGGAACTTAGTTATCCTATCAGCAAACACTTTGTTCTTGGATTGGGATTAAATGTTGTATTAAACAATTATGGTTTGTGGACAAACTTTTCAAGCAACATCTTTCTTTATATAGGTTTATGTATGTAAGACATATCAGAACATTCCCATATCATATCACATATGATGTCTTTTAAACTATTTTAGATGGTACTTAGTTTTAGTTTAAGGTATATAATCTATGAGAAGATTAGAATAAATGATAATAAACTCATACCCATTGGGATGTCATTCCTTCTTTCTGACACATCATCATGTTCAGATGGATTTGACTTGTGATACACTATCATAGTTTTTCCAGAAGGTCCTCAAACTTATGATGTAGAGTATTTCAACATTTGATCATGTCAAAGTTTCTTAGTACTTTTATCAAAGTTATACTTCATTTATAATCTCCTTGAGCACTTCAAGAGATTCATGTTTGTATTTCATCAAATACAAACCCTATATAAACTGATCTCATCAGTAAATATAATGAAGTACAAACAACTACCTCTAGCATTTATTCTATAAGATTTTCATACATCAACATGTATAAGTTCTAATAGAGTGCTTATCCTCCCAGTACATCTAGTGAAGGATATTTTGTCATATTGCTCATAATTAATATTTTCATGTCTCTTATTGGTTCAATAATCAAAAGAGTCTAGATAAACATCAGTATGGATTCTAGATATGCATTCCTTATATATGTGCTCAAGGTGACAATGCTAAAGACTGTTTGAGTTATCAGATATAATCCTTTTGGTATTTACATTATTAACATTCATATTTAGATCCTTTTGTACAAAGATCAATAGATGTTTGGGGCATTTCCATACAAGATCACATCTTTGAAATAGAAGCATTAACAACTCTTTATTTATAATCATCCTTGTCTTTAAATATGCATACATTGAAATGTTTCTTTTATTGTCATAATGAAATAGCAGTTCAACTAACTCTATTACATGCCCAAAGGGCTAAGATAAATTCCAAATGTAGATTGTAGCTTTAGCAACTCTTGCTTCTATAGTCTATCCTTGTCCTTTCATAAAGGCTTTACTTCTTGTCAGATGATGCACATCAAGCATGTCAGATCTCTATCTGCTATCACATACCAAGATGAAGGAGTAATCAAATTTACCTTATAATGCTTATACTTGATGTAGAGGCATATGCCCCTTCCTTCTTCTTCTTTACTTCCTCTAGAAAGAGAGGGCAATTCCTTTTCCAATGTCCAGATTGGTGACAATGGTGACAATCGCCTCTTTTCTTTATTCCTCCCTTTGTCTTGAGATCTGAAGACATGAGCTTTTATCTAGATTTAGAACTCTTCTTAGTTTTGCCTTTGCCATTAGACTTTCCCTTTGTCTTATTGACCATCATCATAGACTTAGGCTTGTCTTTCTTGATTTGTGTCAGTTATTCTCAACATGCCTAATAACTTTGTCAATGGCTCATCGAAGTCATTCATGTTGTAGTTCACAACAAACTGATTGTATGATTCCGGAAGAGACAACAGAATCACATCAGCGGCCAACTCTTGACCCAAGGGGAATCCCGGTCTAGCAAGGTTCTGCACATATTCAATGAGCTTGAACACATGAGGACCACTGGATCTCTTTCTGCCATGTTACATTTAAATAGTGCCTTACAGACATCAAATCTCTCATGAATTTCTGAATCTTAGAATATGTTCTTAAGATGTGTAACCATATGAATAACATCCATGTTCTCATGTTGCCTTTGCAACTCATAGTTCATGGAGCATAGCATCAGACACTTGACATCAACAACATCTTCAGTATGCTTCTTGTAAGCATCTCCATCTACCTTAGGTGGAGTAGGAAGAGGTTCATCTGGATCTAGTTCTCTAGGACATAGAGCTTACGCTCTTATGTGAGAACAATTCTCAACATCCTAAACTATTTGTGGAAATTATACTCATTTAACTTGTCCTTCTCAAGGATTGATCACAGAGAAAAGTATTTGTTTTTTGTTGCCATTTGATTCTATAAAAGAATTTGCAATTGTGTCTAAAACTCATTTTGATTTGATTTTATTAAAATTTGACGATATCAATTAGGTCTTTAATTAACTATTTCTCAATCTATTTTACTCAAATTGATAGCCCTCACATATCAATTCCAAAAATTGCAACATACAACATCCTAATGAGCTAAGATCCAAAATAGTTCAGCTATTACCCAGCCAATGTAGCTTCCATAGTCAATCATTACGGTCAGAAATATTTTTTAATTGCATCTTATGAAATTCTTAGATAGATGATATGCACAACTCTTTGTCATAGTCATTTGTATGCCTCTGGTTCTTAATCTCATTAAGGTCACACAACTAAATCCAACCCAAAATCTGACACAATAATAATGCACCCTGCTTGGCAGGCCTACACTATTACCATCACACTCCCACGACATAGACAACACACCACCCTTGGGGTGCCCACACTAAGTCGATCAAGTTTTTCATGAGTGCCGCTAATGGAAAGCACCTAAGACTTAATATTTAATTTGAGGGAGTTATATATATATATATATATATATATATATATATATATATGAGTCAGGCTAGAATACACTCGAGTGTACAGATCGCACAAATACACTCAAGTGTGTTTGCATATCAAGACTATTTTTTGCAAAATGTAAACCATTTATCTTCACCGTCATACTATAACTAGGCTACATACAAATTTTGAACCCATTTGGATGAGTGTAAGTCACTCATCCAAGGGCAACAAAATCAACGTGCGAAACTAATTTGAAATGCATAATTTTTGCGGTCTTCATAACATGAGCTATACATATCCAAATGTGCTCAAATTTTGCGTATGAGTTGTTCACGAGATGTTTAAGAAGATCAACAGATTAGATTTTCAAAAAAAATATTACATCATGAAAAACTACTTGAGTGTATTCCGCTCCGGATACACTCGAGTGTATTCTATCCTGACTCTCTCTCTCTCTATATATATATATATATATACTTTATCCAATCACCACATATATAGTATGTATCATATACATGCTATATTCCAAAACGTAAACATGCAATATAAACAAAAAAGATGATTATTTCCATACTACTTTAATTCTTTGGAGCCACAAAGAATTACTACCACCTAGGTCTACATCACATGTAAAAACTTGTTGTTGATGAGATGTGCACTTGCCAATCCACGTTGATCAGTTCAACTCTTGAACCAGTCATCTCACCTCTTTGTCGATCGGTTGGTCACCTAAAACAATCATTTGGCCTCTTTTCCAACCAATATCTGGACACCTCCAGACAGTCAGTTGGACCCACCAACTGGTCGGTTCCCTCCTCATGTGATCTTCCCTCCTTGGTCCTCTAGTCGGTTGGCTCTTCAGACGTTGATCGTCATCTTTGTCTTTGTAAGAAAGAAAAGTATACTATTTCTTTTTTATTTATTACATTGTAAAGAAAACCCTCAACTTACATTCGAGATGAATAAAGGTAGGAAAGAATAATACTTTTACATTGGGAAGAAGAAGGTAGAGGATATATATGCAAACTGAGATATAACATGAAATAAACACACAACCACCATAGATATTAGGGTTATTGGCCATAACCATGCTACACATCCACCATCAAAATTGATTTTAGGGAGACATGTGTAAATTGTATATATATATATATATATATATAGATACACACACATATATATGTGTGTGTGTCTATATATATATATATATATATATATATGAAATTATATATTTATATATAAGTTTGGGATTATATGTGATTTTTGATTGGATTTGCACATTGATGAGTTTAAGTATTTGTATTTTATGAAATAAATAAATGATGTAAACCAAAAATTTGATCATATCAATTATCCCAAAACATAGTAAATTGACGTGGCACTGATACCAGTATAGGTAAATATGGGAATAGAGTAGGTAGTAGAAGCAAAATTTATCTATCCATATTTCCTAGAACATCAAGATCGTGCCCACAACTATGCCATGAGAAGGCTTGTTTAACGAGTTCATACATGGTCCTAGAGAAAATCCAATGACTATAACTCATTACAGTAGTGTGGCACTCCTAGTTGCACTTGGACCGTGTCTGTGTAGATCCTGATCTTCACCACGAACTGTTGACTCAAGACAACATCTATAGCAGCTCCACCATGTACTGTAGGCTGATGTTGTCCTCCTAGAAGTAGACAACAACCTCCATGCCTCTAGCGAAGTCTACATGGACCACCTAAAACTCAAGTCGTTCTACTAGAACAGACATGAAGGAGTTGTCCCTCCCGTCAGTACACTAGTCACCAACTTACTCTCCCACAATTTTTTCTCCCTTGATATCCCTCCTTTTAGTGGGTAGGACTTGCTCGGGCTCTCTATTGGTACTACAACCAAAGAGGACAACAATTGTCAAAAGCAATTGAGTTGTGTTTTGAGAAGCCCCCAGTACCCCTCTATTTATAAGAAGGGTTAGGGTTTGGGTTCCCAGACTGTGTGGGAGTGGAAGGGATGGGAATTTTCATGAATTCATTGCCCTATGACATGTGAACTGGTCGGTTCACTGGTGAACTGATCGGATGGCATAGTGAGCCGATCAGTTCACTCAGTGAGCTGATCATTTCACATGTTTCCCAATCATAATTTGAATTCACAATTTGCTTCCAATTAATATCCAACACTAATTCCTCGTACCAATCAAATTGAATAGGTGAAATGATCAACTATTCTCATGAATTGGGAAAATCACCAGAAGCTTCGGTTGGTATGAATGAGCTGATAAGTTCACTAGGTGAACTGGTCGGCTCACCAACCCTGAGCCAATTAGTTCACCCAATGAGCCAATCGGTTGGTATCCTTTCTCATGTAGAATTCAGCCAATTTAATTTCCAATCAGCCTAACACCCTAACCAGTCAGTCCAACACTTGAACATGATGGTTCTAAGTCCAGTTAGTTAATTGGTTATTTAATCGAATACCTAAACATATTTAGTAATCAACTTAAACATCATTCATGGATAGACTCCTCTTCTAGGTAAATTCCTATGTGTGTGACTCTATAGGTTCCATATCGTGCTGGCAGTGAATGTCCATAACTGGTTTATGACATCACAAGCAAAGAGTGGTGCCTAGTCACACATTAGTGTTACCCAAGTGAATGGAAAGTTAGAGAACAACTTCAACCTACAACATGTATAAGGAGTTATAAGGCTTGTCTAATTTCTTTGTCTCTAATATCCGAAATGAACTTGAGGCATGGAATCATCATCCTCTCAATGTTCAATCCATGATCCTTATACCAAGAGCATACTGTCTGAGATATATGTGACCTCAATTTCATATATTGATTCACATGTGCATGTGCATGCTTTTCTCAGTGTCACTTATCAAGTGGCCTAGATATCATACCCAGTAGGAGGGCAGATCCCATCTACAACACTCATAGTCAATTCCCATGTGTGATAGCTACCCAATCATCACTTTTATGGCAATCCTTATTCAAGATTGTGTTGGATGATGTCAAATTATACCGAACTATATGTTATGAGTGTAGTGACTTCAGGTGTAAGAACCACAATCACCACCTTCACTATGAGAGATGACTATGACCACCAATTATGGTTTCCTTGTGTCACTCTCAAGGTGGGTTTTTCCAATACGTTATTCCCTACCAAGTATATGTGTGCTTGGTTTGATATCACATATCATGATTGATGAGATTTTGTCATCAACCAACACACAGTCTAGTATTATGTGTTAGTGTTGTCTATCTGCCTTCCACGATAATATCTGACTAGGGATATATAAGAATGTACATACTCTTAACATCCATATGATCAAAATGTTCAAGTTACATACTTGAAGACATATGTCATTGAGTGATTTTCATTCTCTAGACATGCATTGTGTTTCCTCATTATCTCATAACTGAGTGAAATAGAATAAATTAGAAGCATGCCTTTATTATTATTAATCAAATCCTTTATATGATATGCTATAAAAATCATCATATGATTGTCTCTCTGGGTATACATACCAATATATCTCCCAAATAATTCCTAGGTAATAGAGTACTATCTAAGGATATTACATTTGATTAGATATGAAGTAAGAAACATAGTCAGTTGTAAGAGAACAAGATGTAATGGACAACCCCACCTTGAGAATGACATATCAAAGCCATGTTATTGCAATCAATATCATATATCAATGTGATAGTGGTTACCAAGATCCTCATACCTAAAGTCACTACAATGGTCACATGTTGTTACATGTACTTAACAACTACCCAATGTTAATGTTGAATAAGGGTTAGCATACATGTAGTGCTTGGGTTTACAATGAGACATGTACATTATTATGAGTGATAGATATGGAATTTGTCCCTCCTATTAGAGTGATATCATGGCCACTTGATAAGAATAAATGAAATGCATGGTGATGCTAAGGTTAGTCAATATATGATATTGAGCTCACACAATCTTGATAATCTACTGTTGTTGAAAAAACATAGATTGAACATAAGAGGATAAATACCTAGTCCCTCATGTCAATATGAATATATGTGATAGATATTATACGATCATGGAAACATATCAAGTAGATGTTGAACTTGTCCTCCAACTAATTACAATCACTTGGGAAACAATGATTTCCTTTCAAGACAATGCTCATTTTTTTTAGAGATTTGACATCACTACCAACATAATGTGAAACCTACAAGGTCACAGATGAAAGGATTCATAAGGGAAAAAAATTTTGCAGTCACACACATAATTAGAATGGTTATGAATTATATATGGAGTTATTTTGAATCCATATTATCAACCAAATTGGTCAACCAATCGATTGAATGGTCAAATCAGTTGATCAATTGAGTGTTACTCGATCCATTAATCACCATTAAGCTATGTGACTATCCAATTGACTAACCCAATCAACATATTGATTAGATTATTAGATTGGGAAAGAGAGAAAAATGAAATTACGTCGATTAGAAATCAAAGTGGCTTAGTGAATTGGTGTAGGACTTTCCAAACAATCCATTTGGTCGACTTGAAGTACCACTCAATCGACTAGAAGGCTGTCCAAGTTTTCCTATTTGAGTCTAATGGTGTATTGTGAATAGAAAAGGGATTGTGTTTTCATGAAATCCTACCCTTTAACTCCACTATATAAATGGATGGATGTCTATGGGTTATAAGACATAAGTTGTCAATGATTTTATCCATTTTAGACTGAGAAATTGATCCAAGGGAAACACCCAAAATAAAGAGGAGAGGAGCAAGAGATTCTAGCACTTTGATGCCTTCGGTTCATCTTCTTCTTAAAGGCTAAGGTGATGCACCATGAGTTCCCTATGCATGTGGATGATGTAGAGGCCACTAAACTTGTAGGAAGGCTTAATGATAAATCTCATCTCCAAGGATGATGAGCTCTACACGGTGCTTTTATGAGTAGAATGACCAACTTTCTTCACTACTATGACTATAGATTCAGATCTAGAAGGACACAAATAAAATAGCCATAATGTGTGTACTTTATTGATAACTGGTGTGTGCTACAGTATATTCAATATTCCTTATATCTTTTTAAAATATTGATATTTTATGCCTATGAAGGATCTGTTGGATTAAGGGTTTTATCGGAAAATTGTTTGTGATAATTTTGTGTCTCCTCCTACAAAATCTTTAAATGGTATCATATCAACTTCATATACCTTTCATGTTAGTTTGGATTTTGAACCAAAATCATTGGCATAGAATGAATTTGTGAGAATGTGTTTGCTTGAGCACAAATGATGATATACAATATGATATATGTATTAAACATAGACCGATGCAATGTATTTTAAAATTAGTTTTGCTTTGTGGAGGTGGATATGGAATCTAAGTTATGTGATGATTGCTTGGGTGTCTAAAATATGTCATTGTGGTTTTTTATGTATCATCATAATTTGTAGTATGTATATGTCTTGCATGCCCTACATTTTCTATATAATTCTATGTAAACTTAATTCTTTCAAATTAGATGAGGATGATGGAATGATATCACTAGTAGACATTGGTGGATTTTCAGGTTACAACAAATGTGAAATGTTTGGTTTTGTTCACAACACTTACGGTTTAAGTTTCTTCTACTAGTTTCCATATTCAATTCAATCGCATGTAGTGATTCTTATCATAGATGATACCTATAATAATGCATATGTAATGGTAATTGGTTAAATATTAATATTATATCAAATTCCACAAATATAATTTGAAATAAAATACACATTCCATAATGCAAGAAACATGAAAATCTCAATCAGATACATATGGCCATGTTAAAGCATGGTGCAAAATCTATCTTGGCGAAGTGTGATAAAATGTATATGAGTCTACTGAAGTAGGGTGCATACTTATTGTGTTGCCCTTTTGTTGAATTTAACCAGGGTATCTAAATAGTTCTAAGCACCTAGATTAATAATGATGGCATATACTCCATAAGATTAATTATGAAAATGAGTTTTTCAACCATCTGTCCAAGAGTTGCTGTGGTCGCAACTGGTAAAAGTTACATAACTAAATGGTTATGTCATGACGTGTCAACCAAAGTTGACTCATGACTTAGTGAAATATGGATCTTGGTCCAACAAGAAGATTGCTCACTATAATCTTCTAAATTGACAGTGAGGAATTTGGATTAATATTGGAAATGATATTAACTAGAGGACAAACTAGTATCTTCAAAATTAATTTTCAAATCAGATGTTAACTCGTGCAATTTTTCTTTGTAGATATAATAGTAAACACAGATAATCACTTCTTGTTACAAACAATCCTTGAGAAAGAGAAATTGTTTGGAAACAACTTCCTTGACTGGTAAAGGACATTGAGGTTGTTCTCACTCATGGCCATAATATTTATTTCATGGCAACATCGTTACTAGACGAACTCTTTCAAAACATACCAGGGGTAAAAAGTAAAGCTTAATGTAAGCATGTTGATGTCTCCATAGGTATCAAGTGCCTCATATGATGATCCATTAATTATGAGCATTAGAAGCATCATGAGAGAATGAATTTAGTAGAGATGTCTACCCATAAGGATTATGTTCCATGATAAATTAAGACAATAGTTCTATAATGCCTCAAAGGTCTTCTTTAGATGAAACATGATTGAACATGATATAATTAGATCAAACGTACTCAAGTTGATTGTTTATGTGAAAAACCTTGAAATACTAGAATTTCCTTTAGGCCAAGATTTTACTTATTTTTAATTTTCTCGATCTTTCACCAACATGTCAAAATATTTGTGTTATTTTCCTTGATATTGTAAGTAACTCTATCTTCATGCTTAGAATATGAAGCCTCATGAATAAGTACAGTGAACAAGGGATGAAACCCAAGTAATTAAGTGGATATAGTCACATGTGTCTTTTCAGCTGGTTTGGTTTAAGTTCTTTGTATAGCTTCAAAATTAGGTGCACCTAACATAATATTAAAATTGTTCCTAAAATATTACGACTGGTTTATCATGAACTACATCATGAACAACTTTGTTTGATTTCTATCAAAGTTACTTGGCATGCTGAGAATACATGAAAATTAAATAAATAAAGACAATGATGTTTTCGACTAAGATATATGAACGCTTCATGAATAACATAAAATTGAAGATGGTTGAATATATACCAAAATAATATAATGGGTTAAATTATTTTGTTAATAAGTCTATATATTTTATACCTATGTGTATCATCATGGCAAGGTCAAAGATACATTCTCTAAGTTAAAATAAGTGAATATATAATATCATTATATGAATTATATTGTATAAGGAAATTACGTTGGTATTTAATTTGATATATTTTATCATTGACTTCCAAGTTCCACAGCAACTAACAAACTCCATTTATCTTGTCAATTATTACCATATGTGGTATTAAAATAATGAATACATATTTTAGAACATATCATCCATAATAAACACTTTGTTATAGTTGGTCTTTAAATATTATAAATCAATTATAATAATCATATATCTTTTCTTCTATAGATAGTCTCTTTTACAAAAAAATATAAGAGAGACTTGAATTAAGATCACTAGAAAAAAGTAAAAACTAGACACAAAAGACTTATTATTTGAAAAACAAACTACAAAGAACTAAACAAATTAAAATTATAAAGATTATGTAAACCTCTATTATGTTAAAATCTTAGAGTTATTTACTTCTAATAACAAACAATATTACATCTCAATATGGCAGTAAAAAACAAGTCTGAATCACATTAACATTACTATTTTTATGAAATAAGTAGAAATTAAGATTTTTTTCTTTAAAATGATTTTAAATCTACAAGCAAAAAGGACAAATATAGTAACAATGGGTTTTGAGCTCACACTATCAAGATAAACACCCTTGACTGCACAAGAGTCACCGCTACGCCAATATTTTATTTTAATATAAATGTGGATCACGTAAATATTGTAGTGGTCATAAAATAAGTAGAAATCATCACTCACACTTTACGTAGATAGAGTGCACTGTAGGGATTCTGTGCCAAGTTTACATTTTTGAAAAGTTATCATCTTAGGTGATATTTTTTATCAGTCTAAAAAAATGTGTGTAATATATGTCATATATAATCTATATTTCTGGGGGTGATCCCAGTATCCCATTGACTCCTCCACTGCTTACATTCCCCTATTATAGAACCACACACTCTTGTTAAAAGTAACTATAACTAAAGGAGTAAAAAATTAGATAGAATGCATTATGTAACGGAATGATTCCTCTTTGATGTCCTTATAGATGAGATATGAATGCCATATTTGGACTAGTAACCTTTGAAATGATGGTACAATGGTATGTTGATGTGGTTGAGGATGTGATATATAACACGTCATATTTTTTCATAATCATCCATTGAAATATATTTTTTATTATGAATTCACTTTTTTAAATTATTATAAATTCACTTTATTATTACTCTATGAAGGCATAAAATCTTGAAATTCTATATTTGCATATATTTTACTGAAATGCAATGTCTATAATAAAAAACCATCATAGGGATCTCCTTTCCCTTGTAGGTTGATCTCCATGTCAGTTATTCATAGTTGATTTTCGTTTGGTCTTCTTTGACTTGTCATCAACTTAAATTCATCATTAATATCAATGTTGATTTTCTAAAAAGATAATACATGCTTAGTAAACAAAGACTATACTATATGTTATCAATCATGTAATTTTAATACCTAATCAACACTTTTGTTTGATCTCATATTGTACCAAATAGTGTTTATGAAAATATAATATTTTATAGCTACATTTTCTGAAAGACAATATGCACTTGCATATCTTCTGAATGTAACATATATTAAATTTTAAGAAAAAATGATGATTAGAGTGGTCCATTGATATTGTTGTTTTTATTTTAATTCTAATTATATTGATATTAATAATAAAAGTAAACACATGACACAATACTTACATGTACCATATGATGGTATTGTTCTACCATTAGACTAGGGTTCTCAAAACCTATCTGAACCCATGGATCCAGTTGTGTCCAACCCAAAAAAATAGACTTGGGATTCATATGTAACTTTCCATGTCAGTTCCAGTTGACGATTACATATTAGAAACTAACTGGGTCGGGTCAGGGGTTTACAAACCAGATAGAACCAGGTTCTAAATACTTATATATATACGCATACATATATATGGGACGTAGGTTGTGTTTTTAAGTGACATATGTGTCATTTTAGTATAATATATGAAATGATTTGCAATTATATGGGTAGTTCTATCTGGAAAATAATTTTTTTTCAAACAAATATCTTCAAATTCGGGTTTGAATGTTATTTTGAGTTTAAATTTCTCATCTAATTTGGTTCTGGGTTGAGAGGTCTAAATAAAATTTGGGTTTGGGTTCTTGTTCAGGGTTAACAACCAAACAATCTGCATTGGGTTTTTGACCCAGAACCAATTCGGGACTGATTTCTTGATACACATACATTAAATCGTTGATGCTTCAATGCTTAAGAAAATAAAAAATTACAAATTTAATCATTAATATGTCTTTATTTATAAATACAATGTTTGGTTGTTGAATTTTCTAATTATTATTTTTATCAACTTCCTTTGGTTTGAGGTGTGTGTACTCATTTATTTCAAATCTTATCGCACCCTTTGATCTTTTAATGTGGCTTCACATTATCCTATTATAGAAGCTCAAACTCTCGTACAAAATAATTATCAGTCATGGTTATAAATGAGTTAAAATGTATTGTACAAAATTGCATTGTCTACAGTAGAAAATCCATCCACTGACTTCCCTTGCACTTGCACATCCATCTTCAAATAATTTATTCTTTACTAAATCTATTCTGATCTTCTTTGACATGTTGTTGATTTTAATTTAATTGCAATACTTATAGTACAAAATCTTCTTTGGGTTTTGTCTTAAGATCACTGAGCTTTGCATAGGATTGGCAGCCCAATTTATAGCTCGTGCCTCTGTGAAGGAGTTTCTTTAAATAAATGTTCATTTTTATCAAGTTTGCAAACATAGCTTTCATACTAATGCTTTAGTTACTACTTAAATCCACATAATTATATTTTCTTAATTGAAATAATCATAATATATAACATTTTATAGTCACATTTTCCTTAAGATAATCTGTATATTAGATTTCTCATGTAAGTCATTTTGTTTAATATAAAAATTACATGCATATATGTAGAATTATAATATGCACTGTAGTGAAAATTGCATGATTGGACCATTGATAATCTTGTTCAGATTCAATTAGTTATTTGCTTGCAATTTAAATGATATTAATATCAATATCATAAACAAATGCACTATCTAGGAAATGAACCAAGGCATTCCATATCGTACCATAATACCTATATGTATAGTCACCTAGCTTTATTCTAACATTAGACTACTAATTCCTTTAATATGTACAAAAAATGAAAGCATTGATTTATTAATTTCTCCAAAATTAATTTATATATGTGATGCTTCTTTTCAAACTTCTATTAATTTTGTCTGCTTCCTATGATTTGACATGTGTGTATTCATCCATTCAAAATCTTATCATGCCCTTGGCGTGGGTTTTACATTACCCAACTATAAAGCTCACCACACTATCTAAGAAAAACTATTATTGTCCAAGATAGGTTACCTAGTGGTTAGATCCTTGGTTGGTTACTAGGAGGTCTCATGTTCAAGTCACAACAATGACATGAATAGAATCACCAATTTTATTTATAAAAAATAACTATCACCAAAGGTCAAATATTATATATAATGTATTATGCATATGAATGAGTCCTCTTTAGTCTTCTTATAGTAGGGACTTAAATGTCAAACATGTTGGATTTGTTTTCATTTAAATGATTGTAGAATGGTGTGTTTGTGTGGTCCATGATGTGACATATAACATACTTGATGGTGGGCAATCCACAGAAATGAAGAATACAAAATAACTCTTTTTTCCTACTATGAAATATATAAGTAGATTATATGTGTAGTTTTTCCTACAAACTCACACTTTTCTATAGTAGCATACATATTTATTAAAAATATGAATATAGTTAAATAGTTTCAAAAAATAAGAGAAGTTGTGTGAATTTTAATGGGGTGCACTCTTAGTGGTAAAGGGCTAATGTGGATACATTTTCAATGAAGGGTTTATGAGAAGGATGAAGGGATTCTTTGTGGAGTAATTGGATTTCAAATTGTTAGATTAAGAAAGAGAACAGGAGTCAATCTTGTTGTAAATTGAGGAAATGAGTAACGTAGAAGAGAAAAAAGAAAAGTTTTGGGGCATGATTAATGAGGTGTTAATTAAGTACAACTTTAAAAAAAGATTATTTCTAATTCAAATGATATTCAGATCAATATAAAAAAAAACTCACAAGTCATGAAGTGAACCACAAATCAAACTCAAAATTGTAACACTATACTTATATGTATCTTCACAAGATATTTGCTACATTAGATTATTAATGTTTTGATGTTTAAGTGAACTAAAATATTAGTATATTAAATCTACATGTCTTCATTTATATACTTAAAACATATTTTGTTAAATTCCTATTATTTTTTTTCTTTGTTTTGACATGTGTGTACTCCTTCATTTTATATTTTATGTAATTACTTGGGTTCACATTACCCTATTATAAAAGCTAACACTATCATAAAAAAATAACAATCACCACATGTTAAAGATCCCATTATAGAATTATACAAATGAGTAGTTCTTCATTCATCTCCTTATAGTAGTGACTTGGAAACCAAGCGTGTGTGGATCTATATTCATTGAGATAAGGGTGAGATGGTATGTTTATGTGGTCAAGTAAGTGGTATATTACAATGTGTATTTTCTAAATGAGAAATTGATTATTAATTTTTTGTAAAGTTATACATTCACCATGTTGATTACACTTGTGTACTACATGTTATAAAATTGCAGTCTATATCATAAAACCCATCCAAGGGCTTCCCTTGCCCTTGAACATCGATCCCCAAATAATATATTCATGGTTGAATCTATTTGGGCCTTTTTTGACATTTCATCAATATGGTTTCATCATACAATTCAATGTTTACTTTTAGTTTATATTTTGTTAATAAATAAACAACTATACCAGTAATTAACGATGATGTAAATAATTGTTTGATACTAGTAATCAACTTTTACTTCATCTCGGTTATAGCATATAGTGTTTATGGAGATATTACATTTTATGGATACATTTTCCCCAAGACGATCTACATATTGGAATTTCTCATATAAATTATTTTGTTCCAACAGAAATCGTATCCATATAAGTATAATTATAACATGTATCAAAAAAATTGCATGATTGAGGAACTTGTTTGCAATTCTAATGATATAAAAATAATTATTAATGAAATGCACCACCTGAGAATCAAACCCAAGTCTACATTGTGCCACGAGACATAGATAAATATACCATCCCAAGGTACCATGATACCACTAGATTATTGATGCTTAAATGTTTAAGTGAATTACAAATATTATTTCATTAGAATATCATGTCTTAATTTATTAATCTAACATTTGTTTGTTAAATTTCCACGACTTATGTGTGGTCATTTTGGTTCGACCAATATGTAGTTATTCATTAAAAACTCTGCCACTTCCTTGACGTAGATTCACATGCCCCTATTACAGAATCACACACTCTTGTCAAAAATAACTATTATGAAATGTTTAAGATTAGATAGAATGTATTATGTGATTGAACAGTTACTTGTTGGTCTCTTTATAGATGTGATCTAAATGACATTCATGTTAGGATTAGTATCACTGAAATGATGGTAGAAAAATATGTTTATGTGGTCGAGGCTATAACTTGTCATATTTTTTGATAGTTGATGTATGCATTTCTTATCTATTTTTTACATACTTTTGCACACAAATTCAGTTTATTTTTCTCTCCATTAGGTCTTTAATCATATTTAATTTGTCATCCTTTAAGTTGTTTTATTCTTTGTATGATTTTGATCATAGGTACACAATGAAGATGATGAAATGAGGACAATTCAACCCAAATCCGATCTTAGTTTGATTCTTCAATGATTTGTATTTGATATAGAGTCGATCCTAAAGAAATTGATGAAGACACATCGTGTCTTTATTTGTACACAGTGTGTAACTTTCCAGGAAGGGCAGTCCTTAACGCAAAGTAGAAGACACGATGTGCGTTATTTAACACATGATGTGTAAGTTTCCAAAGGACTTCATCTTCAGCTGTAGAACAAAACACATGGCGTGTCATTCAACCAGACACGACGAGTCTGCACGTTTAAAAGACAAAATTCAAATTTCTGCCAAAATATACGACATGTGTTTATTAACACATGCCGTGTATTGTTCGCCCAGTTTGACTTCAGTTACAACTACACGGCATATCTTTTCAGTGACACGCTGTGTACTCTTCACGAAAAGCTTTCTGTCCAATGGTTACATTGAAAGACACGTTGCACCTTTCAAAATACATGTCGTGTCTTTGTTCATTTCTACATATTTTCTAAAATAACCGCCCCTAGTTTTAAAGATGAGACTAGACATGTGGGGCGGTTATCGCTCATTATTTAGAGCACTTGACGACCAAAGAAAGTTACAGAGTAAGGAGGTGATTTTGGAGAAGGAGAGGTTTCTTGAGAAAGAACATCAATTCTTCATCATTTTCTTCTGCTTTTCTTCTCCAAAGGTGTAGCAGAGCTTCTCTACTTCAGAAAAACTTCTCGGAGAAAAGATAGTCCGAGTTAGAGTAGCAACAAGGCTGGAACTTCATCCTCAAGTTAGAGTTTTACTCTTTCCACTTCACACCTTGGTTTCTTTAGCTTTCTTCTTTCTAATCATGGAAAACTCTGGAATTGATGACATATGCATGTGTTTCTTCATTATGGACGAGTAGAACTCTTTTTCTTGGGCATGAGAGAGTAACTTTCATGCTACTATTCATGTGATCTCATAATTTATATCTAATATTAGTTAGTTTGCTTCTTCAAGAGTTCCTATGGAGTTTTATTGTTTGTATGCTCGACTGGCTATCAAATATGCATGTTTTATACTTCTTTATGCGATTCTGAAGAATGTATGAGGGAGTATGGAGTAGATCTTTTGGCAACAAACTCTTGACCAAGAAAGTGGTTTGGGAATGTTGAGGATCAAGTATTGCGTTCGAATTTGAATATAGACACGGGAGTGCTATGTGAAGATAAGAACTATCTCATACCACTGGGAGGTACATGATGATGACAACCTTCCTTGCAAGTTAATTAGCATGTTCAATTTTGTAGTTGCACATTATGTTATAGTATGGAAGTAAATCTTATGCCTGAGATCTCTTAAATATGATCTAAATCCTTTAATTTAGTTTCCATTCTTGCTTGTTAGCTAATCTTGATCAAAAATCAACTATTGTAATCTGACTTAGATTGTTGGAAGTTAGTAATTTTGTGCCTAACTAGTCTAGCTCATTGTGGTTCGACCTCTACTATAATTGATCATGTATTCTTGCAGGTGATTGACGAGTTGAGACTTTTATTTAAAACTCGCTTGCCTTTGAAAATCAACAATAATTATTCCATGGAAAATATTAGTTGTTTTTACGAATTCACTCTATTGCTATGAAGGCATAAAATTTTAAAATTCTATATTTGTATACTATATTTTCTGAATTGCAATGTTTGTAATAGAAAACTTATCTAAGAGATTCCCTTGCCCTTGCATGTCAATTATTCATAGTTAATTTTCTTGGTCTTCTTTGACTTGTCATCAACTTGAATTTATTATATATGGCAATGCTAATATAATTAAGTACAGTGAACAAGGGATGAAACCCAAGTAATTAAGTGGATATAGTCACATGTGTCTTTTCAGCTGGTTTGGTTTAAGTTCTTTGTATAGCTTCAAAATTAGGTGCACCTAACATAATATTAAAATTGTTCCTAAAATATTACGACTGGTTTATCATGAACTACATCATGAACAACTTTGTTTGATTTCTATCAAAGTTACTTGGCATGCTGAGAATACATGAAAATTAAATAAATAAAGACAATGATGTTTTCGACTAAGATATATGCACGCTTCATGAATAACATAAAATTGAAGATGGTTGAATATATACCAAAATAATATAATGGGTTAAATTATTTTGTTAATAAGTCTATATATTTTATACCTATGTGTATCATCATGGCAAGGTCAAAGATACATTCTCTAAGTTAAAATAAGTGAATATATAATATCATTATATGAATTATATTGTATAAGGAAATTACGTTGGTATTTAATTTGATATATTTTATCATTGACTTCCAAGTTCCACAGCAACTAACAAACTCCATTTATCTTGTCAATTATTACCATATGTGGTATTAAAATAATGAATACATATTTTAGAACATATCATCCATAATAAACACTTTGTTATAGTTGGTCTTTAAATATTATAAATCAATTATAATAATCATATATCTTTTCTTCTATAGATAGTCTCTTTTACAAAAAAATATAAGAGAGACTTGAATTAAGATCACTAGAAAAAAGTAAAAACTAGACACAAAATACTTATTATTTGAAAAACAAACTACAAAGAACTAAACAAATTAAAATTATAAAGATTATGTAAACCTCTATTATGTTAAAATCTTAGAGTTATTTACTTCTAATAACAAACAATATTACATCTCAATATGGCAGTAAAAAACAAGTCTGAATCACATTAACATTACTATTTTTATGAAATAAGTAGAAATTAAGATTTTTTTCTTTAAAATGATTTTAAATCTACAAGCAAAAAGGACAAATATAGTAACAATGGGTTTTGAGCTCACACTATCAAGATAAACACGCTTGACTGCACAAGAGTCACCGCTACGCCAATATTTTATTTTAATATAAATGTGGATCACGTAAATATTGTAGTGGTCATAAAATAAGTAGAAATCATCACTCACACTTTACGTAGATAGAGTGCACTGTAGGGATTCTGTGCCAAGTTTACATTTTTGAAAAGTTATCATCTTAGGTGATATTTTTTATCAGTCTAAAAAAATGTGTGTAATATATGTCATATATAATCTATATTTCTGGGGGTGATCCCAGTATCCCATTGACTCCTCCACTGCTTACATTCCCCTATTATAGAACCACACACTCTTGTTAAAAGTAACTATAACTAAAGGAGTAAAAAATTAGATAGAATGCATTATGTAACGGAATGATTCCTCTTTGATGTCCTTATAGATGAGATATGAATGCCATATTTGGACTAGTAACCTTTGAAATGATGGTACAATGGTATGTTGATGTGGTTGAGGATGTGATATATAACACGTCATATTTTTTCATAATCATCCATTGAAATATATTTTTTATTATGAATTCACTTTTTTAAATTATTATAAATTCACTTTATTATTACTCTATGAAGGCATAAAATCTTGAAATTCTATATTTGCATATATTTTACTGAAATGCAATGTCTATAATAAAAAACCATCATAGGGATCTCCTTTCCCTTGTAGGTTGATCTCCATGTCAGTTATTCATAGTTGATTTTCGTTTGGTCTTCTTTGACTTGTCATCAACTTAAATTCATCATTAATATCAATGTTGATTTTCTAAAAAGATAATACATGCTTAGTAAACAAAGACTATACTATATGTTATCAATCATGTAATTTTAATCCTAATCAACACTTTTGTTTGATCTCATATTGTACCAAATAGTGTTTATGAAAATATAATATTTTATAGCTACATTTTCTGAAAGACAATATGCACTTGCATATCTTCTGAATGTAACATATATTAAATTTTAAGAAAAAATGATGATTAGAGTGGTCCATTGATATTGTTGTTTTTATTTTAATTCTAATTATATTGATATTAATAATAAAAGTAAACACATGACACAATACTTACATGTACCATATGATGGTATTGTTCTACCATTAGACTAGGGTTCTCAAAACCTATCTGAACCCATGGATCCAGTTGTGTCCAACCCAAAAAAATAGACTTGGGATTCATATGTAACTTTCCATGTCAGTTCCAGTTGACGATTACATATTAGAAACTAACTGGGTCGGGTCAGGGGTTTACAAACCAGATAGAACCAGGTTCTAAATACTTATATATATACACATACATATATATGGGACGTAGGTTGTGTTTTTAAGTGACATATGTGTCATTTTAGTATAATATATGAAATGATTTGCAATTATATGGGTAGTTCTATCTGGAAAATAATTTTTTTTCAAACAAATATCTTCAAATTCGGGTTTGAATGTTATTTTGAGTTTAAATTTCTCATCTAATTTGGTTCTGGGTTGAGAGGTCTAAATAAAATTTGGGTTTGGGTTCTTGTTCAGGGTTAACAACCAAACAATCTGCATTGGGTTTTTGACCCAGAACCAATTCGGGACTGATTTCTTGATACACATACATTAAATCGTTGATGCTTCAATGCTTAAGAAAATAAAAAATTACAAATTTAATCATTAATATGTCTTTATTTATAAATACAATGTTTGGTTGTTGAATTTTCTAATTATTATTTTTATCAACTTCCTTTGGTTTGAGGTGTGTGTACTCATTTATTTCAAATCTTATCGCACCCTTTGATCTTTTAATGTGGCTTCACATTATCCTATTATAGAAGCTCAAACTCTCGTACAAAATAATTATCAGTCATGGTTATAAATGAGTTAAAATGTATTGTACAAAATTGCATTGTCTACAGTAGAAAATCCATCCACTGACTTCCCTTGCACTTGCACATCCATCTTCAAATAATTTATTCTTTACTAAATCTATTCTGATCTTCTTTGACATGTTGTTGATTTTAATTTAATTGCAATACTTATAGTACAAAATCTTCTTTGGGTTTTGTCTTAAGATCACTGAGCTTTGCATAGGATTGGCAGCCCAATTTATAGCTCGTGCCTCTGTGAAGGAGTTTCTTTAAATAAATGTTCATTTTTATCAAGTTTGCAAACATAGCTTTCATACTAATGCTTTAGTTACTACTTAAATCCACATAATTATATTTTCTTAATTGAAATAATCATAATATATAACATTTTATAGTCACATTTTCCTTAAGATAATCTGTATATTAGATTTCTCATGTAAGTCATTTTGTTTAATATAAAAATTACATGCATATATGTAGAATTATAATATGCACTGTAGTGAAAATTGCATGATTGGACCATTGATAATCTTGTTCAGATTCAATTAGTTATTTGCTTGCAATTTAAATGATATTAATATCAATATCATAAACAAATGCACTATCTAGGAAATGAACCAAGGCATTCCATATCGTACCATAATACCTATATGTATAGTCACCTAGCTTTATTCTAACATTAGACTACTAATTCCTTTAATATGTACAAAAAATGAAAGCATTGATTTATTAATTTCTCCAAAATTAATTTATATATGTGATGCTTCTTTTCAAACTTCTATTAATTTTGTCTGCTTCCTATGATTTGACATGTGTGTATTCATCCATTCAAAATCTTATCATGCCCTTGGCGTGGGTTTTACATTACCCAACTATAAAGCTCACCACACTATCTAAGAAAAACTATTATTGTCCAAGATAGGTTACCTAGTGGTTAGATCCTTGGTTGGTTACTAGGAGGTCTCATGTTCAAGTCACAACAATGACATGAATAGAATCACCAATTTTATTTATAAAAAATAACTATCACCAAAGGTCAAATATTATATATAATGTATTATGCATATGAATGAGTCCTCTTTAGTCTTCTTATAGTAGGGACTTAAATGTCAAACATGTTGGATTTGTTTTCATTTAAATGATTGTAGAATGGTGTGTTTGTGTGGTCCATGATGTGACATATAACATACTTGATGGTGGGCAATCCACAGAAATGAAGAATACAAAATAACTCTTTTTTCCTACTATGAAATATATAAGTAGATTATGTGTGTAGTTTTTCCTACAAACTCACGCTTTTCTATAGTAGCATACATATTTATTAAAAATATGAATATAGTTAAATAGTTTCAAAAAATAAGAGAAGTTGTGTGAATTTTAATGGGGTGCACTCTTAGTGGTAAAGGGCTAATGTGGATACATTTTCAATGAAGGGTTTATGAGAAGGATGAAGGGATTCTTTGTGGAGTAATTGGATTTCAAATTGTTAGATTAAGAAAGAGAACAGGAGTCAATCTTGTTGTAAATTGAGGAAATGAGTAACGTAGAAGAGAAAAAAGAAAAGTTTTGGGGCATGATTAATGAGGTGTTAATTAAGTACAACTTTAAAAAAAGATTATTTCTAATTCAAATGATATTCAGATCAATATAAAAAAAAACTCACAAGTCATGAAGTGAACCACAAATCAAACTCAAAATTGTAACACTATACTTATATGTATCTTCACAAGATATTTGCTACATTAGATTATTAATGTTTTGATGTTTAAGTGAACTAAAATATTAGTATATTAAATCTACATGTCTTCATTTATATACTTAAAACATATTTTGTTAAATTCCTATTATTTTTTTTCTTTGTTTTGACATGTGTGTACTCCTTCATTTTATATTTTATGTAATTACTTGGGTTCACATTACCCTATTATAAAAGCTAACACTATCATAAAAAAATAACAATCACCACATGTTAAAGATCCCATTATAGAATTATACAAATGAGTAGTTCTTCATTCATCTCCTTATAGTAGTGACTTGGAAACCAAGCGTGTGTGGATCTATATTCATTGAGATAAGGGTGAGATGGTATGTTTATGTGGTCAAGTAAGTGGTATATTACAATGTGTATTTTCTAAATGAGAAATTGATTATTAATTTTTTGTAAAGTTATACATTCACCATGTTGATTACACTTGTGTACTACATGTTATAAAATTGCAGTCTATATCATAAAACCCATCCAAGGGCTTCCCTTGCCCTTGAACATCGATCCCCAAATAATATATTCATGGTTGAATCTATTTGGGCCTTTTTTGACATTTCATCAATATGGTTTCATCATACAATTCAATGTTTACTTTTAGTTTATATTTTGTTAATAAATAAACAACTATACCAGTAATTAACGATGATGTAAATAATTGTTTGATACTAGTAATCAACTTTTACTTCATCTCGGTTATAGCATATAGTGTTTATGGAGATATTACATTTTATGGATACATTTTCCCCAAGACGATCTACATATTGGAATTTCTCATATAAATTATTTTGTTCCAACAGAAATCGTATCCATATAAGTATAATTATAACATGTATCAAAAAAATTGCATGATTGAGGAACTTGTTTGCAATTCTAATGATATAAAAATAATTATTAATGAAATGCACCACCTGAGAATCAAACCCAAGTCTACATTGTGCCACGAGACATAGATAAATATACCATCCCAAGGTACCATGATACCACTAGATTATTGATGCTTAAATGTTTAAGTGAATTACAAATATTATTTCATTAGAATATCATGTCTTAATTTATTAATCTAACATTTGTTTGTTAAATTTCCACGACTTATGTGTGGTCATTTTGGTTCGACCAATATGTAGTTATTCATTAAAAACTCTGCCACTTCCTTGACGTAGATTCACATGCCCCTATTACAGAATCACACACTCTTGTCAAAAATAACTATTATGAAATGTTTAAGATTAGATAGAATGTATTATGTGATTGAACAGTTACTTGTTGGTCTCTTTATAGATGTGATCTAAATGACATTCATGTTAGGATTAGTATCACTGAAATGATGGTAGAAAAATATGTTTATGTGGTCGAGGCTATAACTTGTCATATTTTTTGATAGTTGATGTATGCATTTCTTATCTATTTTTTACATACTTTTGCACACAAATTCAGTTTATTTTTCTCTCCATTAGGTCTTTAATCATATTTAATTTGTCATCCTTTAAGTTGTTTTATTCTTTGTATGATTTTGATCATAGGTACACAATGAAGATGATGAAATGAGGACAATTCAACCCAAATCCGATCTTAGTTTGATTCTTCAATGATTTGTATTTGATATAGAGTCGATCCTAAAGAAATTGATGAAGACACATCGTGTCTTTATTTGTACACAGTGTGTAACTTTCCAGGAAGGGCAGTCCTTAACGCAAAGTAGAAGACACGATGTGCGTTATTTAACACATGATGTGTAAGTTTCCAAAGGACTTCATCTTCAGCTGTAGAACAAAACACATGGCGTGTCATTCAACCAGACACGACGAGTCTGCACGTTTAAAAGACAAAATTCAAATTTCTGCCAAAATATACGACATGTGTTTATTAACACATGTCGTGTATTGTTCGCCCAGTTTGACTTCAGTTACAACTACACGGCATATCTTTTCAGTGACACGCTGTGTACTCTTCACGAAAAGCTTTCTGTCCAATGGTTACATTGAAAGACACGTTGCACCTTTCAAAATACATGTCGTGTCTTTGTTCATTTCTACATATTTTCTAAAATAACCGCCCCTAGTTTTAAAGATGAGACTAGACATGTGGGGCGGTTATCGCTCATTATTTAGAGCACTTGACGACCAAAGAAAGTTACAGAGTAAGGAGGTGATTTTGGAGAAGGAGAGGTTTCTTGAGAAAGAACATCAATTCTTCATCATTTTCTTCTGCTTTTCTTCTCCAAAGGTGTAGCAGAGCTTCTCTACTTCAGAAAAACTTCTCGGAGAAAAGATAGTCCGAGTTAGAGTAGCAACAAGGCTGGAACTTCATCCTCAAGTTAGAGTTTTACTCTTTCCACTTCACACCTTGGTTTCTTTAGCTTTCTTCTTTCTAATCATGGAAAACTCTGGAATTGATGACATATGCATGTGTTTCTTCATTATGGACGAGTAGAACTCTTTTTCTTGGGCATGAGAGAGTAACTTTCATGCTATTATTCATGTGATCTCATAATTTATATCTAATATTAGTTAGTTTGCTTCTTCAAGAGTTCCTATGGAGTTTTATTGTTTGTATGCTCGACTGGCTATCAAATATGCATGTTTTATACTTCTTTATGCGATTCTGAAGAATGTATGAGGGAGTATGGAGTAGATCTTTTGGCAACAAACTCTTGACCAAGAAAGTGGTTTGGGAATGTTGAGGATCAAGTGTTGCGTTCGAATTTGAATATAGACACGGGAGTGCTATGTGAAGATAAGAACTATCTCATACCACTGGGAGGTACATGATGATGACAACCTTCCTTGCAAGTTAATTAGCATGTTCAATTTTGTAGTTGCACATTATGTTATAGTATGGAAGTAAATCTTATGCCTGAGATCTCTTAAATATGATCTAAATCCTTTAATTTAGTTTCCATTCTTGCTTGTTAGCTAATCTTGATCAAAAATCAACTATTGTAATCTGACTTAGATTGTTGGAAGTTAGTAATTTTGTGCCTAACTAGTCTAGCTCATTGTGGTTCGACCTCTACTATAATTGATCATGTATTCTTGCAGGTGATTGACGAGTTGAGACTTTTATTTAAAACTCGCTTGCCTTTGAAAATCAACAATAATTATTCCATGGAAAATATTAGTTGTTTTTACGAATTCACTCTATTGCTATGAAGGCATAAAATTTTAAAATTCTATATTTGTATACTATATTTTCTGAATTGCAATGTTTGTAATAGAAAACTTATCTAAGAGATTCCCTTGCCCTTGCATGTCAATTATTCATAGTTAATTTTCTTGGTCTTCTTTGACTTGTCATCAACTTGAATTTATTATATATGGCAATGCTAATATAATTAAGTACAGTGAACAAGGGATGAAACCCAAGTAATTAAGTGGATATAGTCACATGTGTCTTTTCAGCTGGTTTGGTTTAAGTTCTTTGTATAGCTTCAAAATTAGGTGCACCTAACATAATATTAAAATTGTTCCTAAAATATTACGACTGGTTTATCATGAACTACATCATGAACAACTTTGTTTGATTTCTATCAAAGTTACTTGGCATGCTGAGAATACATGAAAATTAAATAAATAAAGACAATGATGTTTTCGACTAAGATATATGCACGCTTCATGAATAACATAAAATTGAAGATGGTTGAATATATACCAAAATAATATAATGGGTTAAATTATTTTGTTAATAAGTCTATATATTTTATACCTATGTGTATCATCATGGCAAGGTCAAAGATACATTCTCTAAGTTAAAATAAGTGAATATATAATATCATTATATGAATTATATTGTATAAGGAAATTACGTTGGTATTTAATTTGATATATTTTATCATTGACTTCCAAGTTCCACAGCAACTAACAAACTCCATTTATCTTGTCAATTATTACCATATGTGGTATTAAAATAATGAATACATATTTTAGAACATATCATCCATAATAAACACTTTGTTATAGTTGGTCTTTAAATATTATAAATCAATTATAATAATCATATATCTTTTCTTCTATAGATAGTCTCTTTTACAAAAAAATATAAGAGAGACTTGAATTAAGATCACTAGAAAAAAGTAAAAACTAGACACAAAATACTTATTATTTGAAAAACAAACTACAAAGAACTAAACAAATTAAAATTATAAAGATTATGTAAACCTCTATTATGTTAAAATCTTAGAGTTATTTACTTCTAATAACAAACAATATTACATCTCAATATGGCAGTAAAAAACAAGTCTGAATCACATTAACATTACTATTTTTATGAAATAAGTAGAAATTAAGATTTTTTTCTTTAAAATGATTTTAAATCTACAAGCAAAAAGGACAAATATAGTAACAATGGGTTTTGAGCTCACACTATCAAGATAAACACCCTTGACTGCACAAGAGTCACCGCTACGCCAATATTTTATTTTAATATAAATGTGGATCACGTAAATATTGTAGTGGTCATAAAATAAGTAGAAATCATCACTCACACTTTACGTAGATAGAGTGCACTGTAGGGATTCTGTGCCAAGTTTACATTTTTGAAAAGTTATCATCTTAGGTGATATTTTTTATCAGTCTAAAAAAATGTGTGTAATATATGTCATATATAATCTATATTTCTGGGGGTGATCCCAGTATCCCATTGACTCCTCCACTGCTTACATTCCCCTATTATAGAACCACACACTCTTGTTAAAAGTAACTATAACTAAAGGAGTAAAAAATTAGATAGAATGCATTATGTAACGGAATGATTCCTCTTTGATGTCCTTATAGATGAGATATGAATGCCATATTTGGACTAGTAACCTTTGAAATGATGGTACAATGGTATGTTGATGTGGTTGAGGATGTGATATATAACACGTCATATTTTTTCATAATCATCCATTGAAATATATTTTTTATTATGAATTCACTTTTTTAAATTATTATAAATTCACTTTATTATTACTCTATGAAGGCATAAAATCTTGAAATTCTATATTTGCATATATTTTACTGAAATGCAATGTCTATAATAAAAAACCATCATAGGGATCTCCTTTCCCTTGTAGGTTGATCTCCATGTCAGTTATTCATAGTTGATTTTCGTTTGGTCTTCTTTGACTTGTCATCAACTTAAATTCATCATTAATATCAATGTTGATTTTCTAAAAAGATAATACATGCTTAGTAAACAAAGACTATACTATATGTTATCAATCATGTAATTTTAATACCTAATCAACACTTTTGTTTGATCTCATATTGTACCAAATAGTGTTTATGAAAATATAATATTTTATAGCTACATTTTCTGAAAGACAATATGCACTTGCATATCTTCTGAATGTAACATATATTAAATTTTAAGAAAAAATGATGATTAGAGTGGTCCATTGATATTGTTGTTTTTATTTTAATTCTAATTATATTGATATTAATAATAAAAGTAAACACATGACACAATACTTACATGTACCATATGATGGTATTGTTCTACCATTAGACTAGGGTTCTCAAAACCTATCTGAACCCATGGATCCAGTTGTGTCCAACCCAAAAAAATAGACTTGGGATTCATATGTAACTTTCCATGTCAGTTCCAGTTGACGATTACATATTAGAAACTAACTGGGTCGGGTCAGGGGTTTACAAACCAGATAGAACCAGGTTCTAAATACTTATATATATACACATACATATATATGGGACGTAGGTTGTGTTTTTAAGTGACATATGTGTCATTTTAGTATAATATATGAAATGATTTGCAATTATATGGGTAGTTCTATCTGGAAAATAATTTTTTTTCAAACAAATATCTTCAAATTCGGGTTTGAATGTTATTTTGAGTTTAAATTTCTCATCTAATTTGGTTCTGGGTTGAGAGGTCTAAATAAAATTTGGGTTTGGGTTCTTGTTCAGGGTTAACAACCAAACAATCTGCATTGGGTTTTTGACCCAGAACCAATTCGGGACTGATTTCTTGATACACATACATTAAATCGTTGATGCTTCAATGCTTAAGAAAATAAAAAATTACAAATTTAATCATTAATATGTCTTTATTTATAAATACAATGTTTGGTTGTTGAATTTTCTAATTATTATTTTTATCAACTTCCTTTGGTTTGAGGTGTGTGTACTCATTTATTTCAAATCTTATCGCACCCTTTGATCTTTTAATGTGGCTTCACATTATCCTATTATAGAAGCTCAAACTCTCGTACAAAATAATTATCAGTCATGGTTATAAATGAGTTAAAATGTATTGTACAAAATTGCATTGTCTACAGTAGAAAATCCATCCACTGACTTCCCTTGCACTTGCACATCCATCTTCAAATAATTTATTCTTTACTAAATCTATTCTGATCTTCTTTGACATGTTGTTGATTTTAATTTAATTGCAATACTTATAGTACAAAATCTTCTTTGGGTTTTGTCTTAAGATCACTGAGCTTTGCATAGGATTGGCAGCCCAATTTATAGCTCGTGCCTCTGTGAAGGAGTTTCTTTAAATAAATGTTCATTTTTATCAAGTTTGCAAACATAGCTTTCATACTAATGCTTTAGTTACTACTTAAATCCACATAATTATATTTTCTTAATTGAAATAATCATAATATATAACATTTTATAGTCACATTTTCCTTAAGATAATCTGTATATTAGATTTCTCATGTAAGTCATTTTGTTTAATATAAAAATTACATGCATATATGTAGAATTATAATATGCACTGTAGTGAAAATTGCATGATTGGACCATTGATAATCTTGTTCAGATTCAATTAGTTATTTGCTTGCAATTTAAATGATATTAATATCAATATCATAAACAAATGCACTATCTAGGAAATGAACCAAGGCATTCCATATCGTACCATAATACCTATATGTATAGTCACCTAGCTTTATTCTAACATTAGACTACTAATTCCTTTAATATGTACAAAAAATGAAAGCATTGATTTATTAATTTCTCCAAAATTAATTTATATATGTGATGCTTCTTTTCAAACTTCTATTAATTTTGTCTGCTTCCTATGATTTGACATGTGTGTATTCATCCATTCAAAATCTTATCATGCCCTTGGCGTGGGTTTTACATTACCCAACTATAAAGCTCACCACACTATCTAAGAAAAACTATTATTGTCCAAGATAGGTTACCTAGTGGTTAGATCCTTGGTTGGTTACTAGGAGGTCTCATGTTCAAGTCACAACAATGACATGAATAGAATCACCAATTTTATTTATAAAAAATAACTATCACCAAAGGTCAAATATTATATATAATGTATTATGCATATGAATGAGTCCTCTTTAGTCTTCTTATAGTAGGGACTTAAATGTCAAACATGTTGGATTTGTTTTCATTTAAATGATTGTAGAATGGTGTGTTTGTGTGGTCCATGATGTGACATATAACATACTTGATGGTGGGCAATCCACAGAAATGAAGAATACAAAATAACTCTTTTTTCCTACTATCAAATATATAAGTAGATTATGTGTGTAGTTTTTCCTACAAACTCACGCTTTTCTATAGTAGCATACATATTTATTAAAAATATGAATATAGTTAAATAGTTTCAAAAAATAAGAGAAGTTGTGTGAATTTTAATGGGGTGCACTCTTAGTGGTAAAGGGCTAATGTGGATACATTTTCAATGAAGGGTTTATGAGAAGGATGAAGGGATTCTTTGTGGAGTAATTGGATTTCAAATTGTTAGATTAAGAAAGAGAACAGGAGTCAATCTTGTTGTAAATTGAGGAAATGAGTAACGTAGAAGAGAAAAAAGAAAAGTTTTGGGGCATGATTAATGAGGTGTTAATTAAGTACAACTTTAAAAAAAGATTATTTCTAATTCAAATGATATTCAGATCAATATAAAAAAAAACTCACAAGTCATGAAGTGAACCACAAATCAAACTCAAAATTGTAACACTATACTTATATGTATCTTCACAAGATATTTGCTACATTAGATTATTAATGTTTTGATGTTTAAGTGAACTAAAATATTAGTATATTAAATCTACATGTCTTCATTTATATACTTAAAACATATTTTGTTAAATTCCTATTATTTTTTTTCTTTGTTTTGACATGTGTGTACTCCTTCATTTTATATTTTATGTAATTACTTGGGTTCACATTACCCTATTATAAAAGCTAACACTATCATAAAAAAATAACAATCACCACATGTTAAAGATCCCATTATAGAATTATACAAATGAGTAGTTCTTCATTCATCTCCTTATAGTAGTGACTTGGAAACCAAGCGTGTGTGGATCTATATTCATTGAGATAAGGGTGAGATGGTATGTTTATGTGGTCAAGTAAGTGGTATATTACAATGTGTATTTTCTAAATGAGAAATTGATTATTAATTTTTTGTAAAGTTATACATTCACCATGTTGATTACACTTGTGTACTACATGTTATAAAATTGCAGTCTATATCATAAAACCCATCCAAGGGCTTCCCTTGCCCTTGAACATCGATCCCCAAATAATATATTCATGGTTGAATCTATTTGGGCCTTTTTTGACATTTCATCAATATGGTTTCATCATACAATTCAATGTTTACTTTTAGTTTATATTTTGTTAATAAATAAACAACTATACCAGTAATTAACGATGATGTAAATAATTGTTTGATACTAGTAATCAACTTTTACTTCATCTCGGTTATAGCATATAGTGTTTATGGAGATATTACATTTTATGGATACATTTTCCCCAAGACGATCTACATATTGGAATTTCTCATATAAATTATTTTGTTCCAACAGAAATCGTATCCATATAAGTATAATTATAACATGTATCAAAAAAATTGCATGATTGAGGAACTTGTTTGCAATTCTAATGATATAAAAATAATTATTAATGAAATGCACCACCTGAGAATCAAACCCAAGTCTACATTGTGCCACGAGACATAGATAAATATACCATCCCAAGGTACCATGATACCACTAGATTATTGATGCTTAAATGTTTAAGTGAATTACAAATATTATTTCATTAGAATATCATGTCTTAATTTATTAATCTAACATTTGTTTGTTAAATTTCCACGACTTATGTGTGGTCATTTTGGTTCGACCAATATGTAGTTATTCATTAAAAACTCTGCCACTTCCTTGACGTAGATTCACATGCCCCTATTACAGAATCACACACTCTTGTCAAAAATAACTATTATGAAATGTTTAAGATTAGATAGAATGTATTATGTGATTGAACAGTTACTTGTTGGTCTCTTTATAGATGTGATCTAAATGACATTCATGTTAGGATTAGTATCACTGAAATGATGGTAGAAAAATATGTTTATGTGGTCGAGGCTATAACTTGTCATATTTTTTGATAGTTGATGTATGCATTTCTTATCTATTTTTTACATATTTTTGCACACAAATTCAGTTTATTTTTCTCTCCATTAGGTCTTTAATCATATTTAATTTGTCATCCTTTAAGTTGTTTTATTCTTTGTATGATTTTGATCATAGGTACACAATGAAGATGATGAAATGAGGACAATTCAACCCAAATCCGATCTTAGTTTGATTCTTCAATGATTTGTATTTGATATAGAGTCGATCCTAAAGAAATTGATGAAGACACATCGTGTCTTTATTTGTACACAGTGTGTAACTTTCCAGGAAGGGCAGTCCTTAACGCAAAGTAGAAGACACGATGTGCGTTATTTAACACATGATGTGTAAGTTTCCAAAGGACTTCATCTTCAGCTGTAGAACAAAACACATGGCGTGTCATTCAACCAGACACGACGAGTCTGCACGTTTAAAAGACAAAATTCAAATTTCTGCCAAAATATACGACATGTGTTTATTAACACATGCCGTGTATTGTTCGCCCAGTTTGACTTCAGTTACAACTACACGGCATATCTTTTCAGTGACACGCTGTGTACTCTTCACGAAAAGCTTTCTGTCCAATGGTTACATTGAAAGACACGTTGCACCTTTCAAAATACATGTCGTGTCTTTGTTCATTTCTACATATTTTCTAAAATAACCGCCCCTAGTTTTAAAGATGAGACTAGACATGTGGGGCGGTTATCGCTCATTATTTAGAGCACTTGACGACCAAAGAAAGTTACAGAGTAAGGAGGTGATTTTGGAGAAGGAGAGGTTTCTTGAGAAAGAACATCAATTCTTCATCATTTTCTTCTGCTTTTCTTCTCCAAAGGTGTAGCAGAGCTTCTCTACTTCAGAAAAACTTCTCGGAGAAAAGATAGTCCGAGTTAGAGTAGCAACAAGGCTGGAACTTCATCCTCAAGTTAGAGTTTTACTCTTTCCACTTCACACCTTGGTTTCTTTAGCTTTCTTCTTTCTAATCATGGAAAACTCTGGAATTGATGACATATGCATGTGTTTCTTCATTATGGACGAGTAGAACTCTTTTTCTTGGGCATGAGAGAGTAACTTTCATGCTATTATTCATGTGATCTCATAATTTATATCTAATATTAGTTAGTTTGCTTCTTCAAGAGTTCCTATGGAGTTTTATTGTTTGTATGCTCGACTGGCTATCAAATATGCATGTTTTATACTTCTTTATGTGATTCTGAAGAATGTATGAGGGAGTATGGAGTAGATCTTTTGGCAACAAACTCTTGACCAAGAAAGTGGTTTGGGAATGTTGAGGATCAAGTGTTGCGTTCGAATTTGAATATAGACACGGGAGTGCTATGTGAAGATAAGAACTATCTCATACCACTGGGAGGTACATGATGATGACAACCTTCCTTGCAAGTTAATTAGCATGTTCAATTTTGTAGTTGCACATTATGTTATAGTATGGAAGTAAATCTTATGCCTGAGATCTCTTAAATATGATCTAAATCCTTTAATTTAGTTTCCATTCTTGCTTGTTAGCTAATCTTGATCAAAAATCAACTATTGTAATCTGACTTAGATTGTTGGAAGTTAGTAATTTTGTGCCTAACTAGTCTAGCTCATTGTGGTTCGACCTCTACTATAATTGATCATGTATTCTTGCAGGTGATTGACGAGTTGAGACTTTTATTTAAAACTCGCTTGCCTTTGAAAATCAACAATAATTATTCCATGGAAAATATTAGTTGTTTTTACGAATTCACTCTATTGCTATGAAGGCATAAAATTTTAAAATTCTATATTTGTATACTATATTTTCTGAATTGCAATGTTTGTAATAGAAAACTTATCTAAGAGATTCCCTTGCCCTTGCATGTCAATTATTCATAGTTAATTTTCTTGGTCTTCTTTGACTTGTCATCAACTTGAATTTATTATATATGGCAATGCTAATATAATTAAGTACAGTGAACAAGGGATGAAACCCAAGTAATTAAGTGGATATAGTCACATGTGTCTTTTCAGCTGGTTTGGTTTAAGTTCTTTGTATAGCTTCAAAATTAGGTGCACCTAACATAATATTAAAATTGTTCCTAAAATATTACGACTGGTTTATCATGAACTACATCATGAACAACTTTGTTTGATTTCTATCAAAGTTACTTGGCATGCTGAGAATACATGAAAATTAAATAAATAAAGACAATGATGTTTTCGACTAAGATATATGCACGCTTCATGAATAACATAAAATTGAAGATGGTTGAATATATACCAAAATAATATAATGGGTTAAATTATTTTGTTAATAAGTCTATATATTTTATACCTATGTGTATCATCATGGCAAGGTCAAAGATACATTCTCTAAGTTAAAATAAGTGAATATATAATATCATTATATGAATTATATTGTATAAGGAAATTACGTTGGTATTTAATTTGATATATTTTATCATTGACTTCCAAGTTCCACAGCAACTAACAAACTCCATTTATCTTGTCAATTATTACCATATGTGGTATTAAAATAATGAATACATATTTTAGAACATATCATCCATAATAAACACTTTGTTATAGTTGGTCTTTAAATATTATAAATCAATTATAATAATCATATATCTTTTCTTCTATAGATAGTCTCTTTTACAAAAAAATATAAGAGAGACTTGAATTAAGATCACTAGAAAAAAGTAAAAACTAGACACAAAAGACTTATTATTTGAAAAACAAACTACAAAGAACTAAACAAATTAAAATTATAAAGATTATGTAAACCTCTATTATGTTAAAATCTTAGAGTTATTTACTTCTAATAACAAACAATATTACATCTCAATATGGCAGTAAAAAACAAGTCTGAATCACATTAACATTACTATTTTTATGAAATAAGTAGAAATTAAGATTTTTTTCTTTAAAATGATTTTAAATCTACAAGCAAAAAGGACAAATATAGTAACAATGGGTTTTGAGCTCACACTATCAAGATAAACACCCTTGACTGCACAAGAGTCACCGCTACGCCAATATTTTATTTTAATATAAATGTGGATCACGTAAATATTGTAGTGGTCATAAAATAAGTAGAAATCATCACTCACACTTTACGTAGATAGAGTGCACTGTAGGGATTCTGTGCCAAGTTTACATTTTTGAAAAGTTATCATCTTAGGTGATATTTTTTATCAGTCTAAAAAAATGTGTGTAATATATGTCATATATAATCTATATTTCTGGGGGTGATCCCAGTATCCCATTGATTCCTCCACTGCTTACATTCCCCTATTATAGAACCACACACTCTTGTTAAAAGTAACTATAACTAAAGGAGTAAAAAATTAGATAGAATGCATTATGTAACGGAATGATTCCTCTTTGATGTCCTTATAGATGAGATATGAATGCCATATTTGGACTAGTAACCTTTGAAATGATGGTACAATGGTATGTTGATGTGGTTGAGGATGTGATATATAACACGTCATATTTTTTCATAATCATCCATTGAAATATATTTTTTATTATGAATTCACTTTTTTAAATTATTATAAATTCACTTTATTATTACTCTATGAAGGCATAAAATCTTGAAATTCTATATTTGCATATATTTTACTGAAATGCAATGTCTACAATAAAAAACCATCATAGGGATCTCCTTTCCCTTGTAGGTTGATCTCCATGTCAGTTATTCATAGTTGATTTTCGTTTGGTCTTCTTTGACTTGTCATCAACTTAAATTCATCATTAAGATCAATGTTGATTTTCTAAAAAGATAATACATGCTTAGTAAACAAAGACTATACTATATGTTATCAATCATGTAATTTTAATACCTAATCAACACTTTTGTTTGATCTCATATTGTACCAAATAGTGTTTATGAAAATATAATATTTTATAGCTACATTTTCTGAAAGACAATATGCACTTGCATATCTTCTGAATGTAACATATATTAAATTTTAAGAAAAAATGATGATTAGAGTGGTCCATTGATATTGTTGTTTTTATTTTAATTCTAATTATATTGATATTAATAATAAAAGTAAACACATGAAACAATACTTACATGTACCATATGATGGTATTGTTCTACCATTAGACTAGGGTTCTCAAAACCTATCTGAACCCATGGATCCAGTTGTGTCCAACCCAAAAAAATAGATTTGGGATTCATATGTAACTTTCCATGTCAGTTCCAGTTGACGATTACATATTAGAAACTAACTGGGTCGGGTCAGGGGTTTACAAACCAGATAGAACCAGGTTCTAAATACTTATATATATACACATACATATATATGGGACGTAGGTTGTGTTTTTAAGTGACATATGTGTCATTTTAGTATAATATATGAAATGATTTGCAATTATATGGGTAGTTCTATCTGGAAAATAATTTTTTTTCAAACAAATATCTTCAAATTCGGGTTTGAGTGTTATTTTGAGTTTAAATTTCTCATCTAATTTGGTTCTGGGTTGAGAGGTCTAAATAAAATTTGGGTTTGGGTTCTTGTTCAGGGTTAACAACCAAACAATCTGCATTGGGTTTTTGACCCAGAACCAATTCGGGACTGATTTGTTGATACACATACATTAAATCGTTGATGCTTCAATGCTTAAGAAAATAAAAAATTACAAATTTAATCATTAATATGTCTTTATTTATAAATACAATGTTTGGTTGTTGAATTTTCTAATTATTATTTTTATCAACTTCCTTTGGTTTGAGGTGTGTGTACTCATTTATTTCAAATCTTATCGCACCCTTTGATCTTTTAATGTGGCTTCACATTATCCTATTATAGAAGCTCAAACTCTCGTACAAAATAATTATCAGTCATGGTTATAAATGAGTTAAAATGTATTGTACAAAATTGCATTGTCTATAGTAGAAAATCCATCCACTGACTTCCCTTGCACTTGCACATCCATCTTCAAATAATTTATTCTTTACTAAATCTATTCTGATCTTCTTTGACATGTTGTTGATTTTAATTTAATTGCAATACTTATAGTACAAAATCTTCTTTGGGTTTTGTCTTAAGATCACTGAGCTTTGCATAGGATTGGCAGCCCAATTTATAGCTCGTGCCTCTGTGAAGGAGTTTCTTTAAATAAATGTTCATTTTTATCAAGTTTGCAAACATAGATTTCATACTAATGCTTTAGTTACTACTTAAATCCACATAATTATATTTTCTTAATTGAAATAATCATAATATATAACATTTTATAGTCACATTTTCCTTAAGATAATCTGTATATTAGATTTCTCATGTAAGTCATTTTGTTTAATATAAAAATTACATGCATATATGTAGAATTATAATATGCACTGTAGTGAAAATTGCATGATTGGACCATTGATAATCTTGTTCAGATTCAATTAGTTATTTGCTTGCAATTTAAATGATATTAATATCAATATCATAAACAAATGCACTATCTAGGAAATGAACCAAGGCATTCCATACCGTACCATAATACCTATATGTATAGTCACCTAGCTTTATTCTAACATTAGACTACTAATTCCTTTAATATGTACAAAAAATGAAAGCATTGATTTATTAATTTCTCCAAAATTAATTTATATATGTGATGCTTCTTTTCAAACTTCTATTAATTTTGTCTGCTTCCTATGATTTGACATGTGTGTATTCATCCATTCAAAATCTTATCATGCCCTTGGCGTGGGTTTTACATTACCCAACTATAAAGCTCACCACACTATCTAAGAAAAACTATTATTGTCCAAGATAGGTTACCTAGTGGTTAGATCCTTGGTTGGTTACTAGGAGGTCTCATGTTCAAGTCACAACAATGACATGAATAGAATCACCAATTTTATTTATAAAAAATAACTATCACCAAAGGTCAAATATTATATATAATGTATTATGCATATGAATGAGTCCTCTTTAGTCTTCTTATAGTAGGGACTTAAATGTCAAACATGTTGGATTTGTTTTCATTTAAATGATTATAGAATGGTGTGTTTGTGTGGTCCATGATGTGACATATAACATACTTGATGGTGGGCAATCCACAGAAATGAAGAATACAAAATAACTCTTTTTTCCTACTATGAAATATATAAGTAGATTATGTGTGTAGTTTTTCCTACAAACTCACGCTTTTCTATAGTAGCATACATATTTATTAAAAATATGAATATAGTTAAATAGTTTCAAAAAATAAGAGAAGTTGTGTGAATTTTAATGGGGTGCACTCTTAGTGGTAAAGGGCTAATGTGGATACATTTTCAATGAAGGGTTTATGAGAAGGATGAAGGGATTCTTTGTGGAGTAATTGGATTTCAAATTGTTAGATTAAGAAAGAGAACAGGAGTCAATCTTGTTGTAAATTGAGGAAATGAGTAACGTAGAAGAGAAAAAAGAAAAGTTTTGGGGCATGATTAATGAGGTGTTAATTAAGTACAACTTTAAAAAAAGATTATTTCTAATTCAAATGATATTCAGATCAATATAAAAAAAAACTCACAAGTCATGAAGTGAACCACAAATCAAACTCAAAATTGTAACACTATACTTATATGTATCTTCACAAGATATTTGCTACATTAGATTATTAATGTTTTGATGTTTAAGTGAACTAAAATATTAGTATATTAAATCTACATGTCTTCATTTATATACTTAAAACATATTTTGTTAAATTCCTATTATTTTTTTTCTTTGTTTTGACATGTGTGTACTCCTTCATTTTATATTTTATGTAATTACTTGGGTTTACATTACCCTATTATAAAAGCTAACACTATCATAAAAAAATAACAATCACCACATGTTAAAGATCCCATTATAGAATTATACAAATGAGTAGTTCTTCATTCATCTCCTTATAGTAGTGACTTGGAAACCAAGCGTGTGTGGATCTATATTCATTGAGATAAGGGTGAGATGGTATGTTTATGTGGTCAAGTAAGTGGTATATTACAATGTGTATTTTCTAAATGAGAAATTGATTATTAATTTTTTGTAAAGTTATACATTCACCATGTTGATTACACTTGTGTACTACATGTTATAAAATTGCAGTCTATATCATAAAACCCATCCAAGGGCTTCCCTTGCCCTTGAACATCGATCCCCAAATAATATATTCATGGTTGAATCTATTTGGGCCTTTTTTGACATTTCATCAATATGGTTTCATCATACAATTCAATGTTTACTTTTAGTTTATATTTTGTTAATAAATAAACAACTATACCAGTAATTAACGATGATGTAAATAATTGTTTGATACTAGTAATCAACTTTTACTTCATCTCGGTTATAGCATATAGTGTTTATGGAGATATTACATTTTATGGATACATTTTCCCCAAGACGATCTACATATTGGAATTTCTCATATAAATTATTTTGTTCCAACAGAAATCGTATCCATATAAGTATAATTATAACATGTATCAAAAAAATTGCATGATTGAGGAACTTGTTTGCAATTCTAATGATATAAAAATAATTATTAATGAAATGCACCACCTGAGAATCAAACCCAAGTCTACATTGTGCCACGAGACATAGATAAATATACCATCCCAAGGTACCATGATACCACTAGATTATTGATGCTTAAATGTTTAAGTGAATTACAAATATTATTTCATTAGAATATCATGTCTTAATTTATTAATCTAACATTTGTTTGTTAAATTTCCACGACTTATGTGTGGTCATTTTGGTTCGACCAATATGTAGTTATTCATTAAAAACTCTGCCACTTCCTTGACGTAGATTCACATGCCCCTATTACAGAATCACACACTCTTGTCAAAAATAACTATTATGAAATGTTTAAGATTAGATAGAATGTATTATGTGATTGAACAGTTACTTGTTGGTCTCTTTATAGATGTGATCTAAATGACATTCATGTTAGGATTAGTATCACTGAAATGATGGTAGAAAAATATGTTTATGTGGTCGAGGCTATAACTTGTCATATTTTTTGATAGTTGATGTATGCATTTCTTATCTATTTTTTACATATTTTTGCACACAAATTCAGTTTATTTTTCTCTCCATTAGGTCTTTAATCATATTTAATTTGTCATCCTTTAAGTTGTTTTATTCTTTGTATGATTTTGATCATAGGTACACAATGAAGATGATGAAATGAGGACAATTCAACCCAAATCCGATCTTAGTTTGATTCTTCAATGATTTGTATTTGATATAGAGTCGATCCTAAAGAAATTGATGAAGACACATCGTGTCTTTATTTGTACACAGTGTGTAACTTTCCAGGAAGGGCAGTCCTTAACGCAAAGTAGAAGACACGATGTGCGTTATTTAACACATGATGTGTAAGTTTCCAAAGGACTTCATCTTCAGCTGTAGAACAAAACACATGGCGTGTCATTCAACCAGACACGACGAGTCTGCACGTTTAAAAGACAAAATTCAAATTTCTGCCAAAATATACGACATGTGTTTATTAACACATGTCGTGTATTGTTCGCCCAGTTTGACTTCAGTTACAACTACACGGCATATCTTTTCAGTGACACGCTGTGTACTCTTCACGAAAAGCTTTCTGTCCAATGGTTACATTGAAAGACACGTTGCACCTTTCAAAATACATGTCGTGTCTTTGTTCATTTCTACATATTTTCTAAAATAACCGCCCCTAGTTTTAAAGATGAGACTAGACATGTGGGGCGGTTATCGCTCATTATTTAGAGCACTTGACGACCAAAGAAAGTTACAGAGTAAGGAGGTGATTTTGGAGAAGGAGAGGTTTCTTGAGAAAGAACATCAATTCTTCATCATTTTCTTCTGCTTTTCTTCTCCAAAGGTGTAGCAGAGCTTCTCTACTTCAGAAAAACTTCTCGGAGAAAAGATAGTCCGAGTTAGAGTAGCAACAAGGCTGGAACTTCATCCTCAAGTTAGAGTTTTACTCTTTCCACTTCACACCTTGGTTTCTTTAGCTTTCTTCTTTCTAATCATGGAAAACTCTGGAATTGATGACATATGCATGTGTTTCTTCATTATGGACGAGTAGAACTCTTTTTCTTGGGCATGAGAGAGTAACTTTCATGCTATTATTCATGTGATCTCATAATTTATATCTAATATTAGTTAGTTTGCTTCTTCAAGAGTTCCTATGGAGTTTTATTGTTTGTATGCTCGACTGGCTATCAAATATGCATGTTTTATACTTCTTTATGCGATTCTGAAGAATGTATGAGGGAGTATGGAGTAGATCTTTTGGCAACAAACTCTTGACCAAGAAAGTGGTTTGGGAATGTTGAGGATCAAGTGTTGCGTTCGAATTTGAATATAGACACGGGAGTGCTATGTGAAGATAAGAACTATCTCATACCACTGGGAGGTACATGATGATGACAACCTTCCTTGCAAGTTAATTAGCATGTTCAATTTTGTAGTTGCACATTATGTTATAGTATGGAAGTAAATCTTATGCCTGAGATCTCTTAAATATGATCTAAATCCTTTAATTTAGTTTCCATTCTTGCTTGTTAGCTAATCTTGATCAAAAATCAACTATTGTAATCTGACTTAGATTGTTGGAAGTTAGTAATTTTGTGCCTAACTAGTCTAGCTCATTGTGGTTCGACCTCTACTATAATTGATCATGTATTCTTGCAGGTGATTGACGAGTTGAGACTTTTATTTAAAACTCGCTTGCCTTTGAAAATCAACAATAATTATTCCATGGAAAATATTAGTTGTTTTTACGAATTCACTCTATTGCTATGAAGGCATAAAATTTTAAAATTCTATATTTGTATACTATATTTTCTGAATTGCAATGTTTGTAATAGAAAACTTATCTAAGAGATTCCCTTGCCCTTGCATGTCAATTATTCATAGTTAATTTTCTTGGTCTTCTTTGACTTGTCATCAACTTGAATTTATTATATATGGCAATGCTAATATTTTTCAAAATCGGTACATGCATAATTATTAATGGTTATACTAACGTTACCAATTATGTAAAGAATTGTTTTGAACCTAATAAAAAACTTTTCTATCTTTACATATAATAAGAAATATTTTTGATGAAAATATAATATTTTATATATACACATTCTTCAAGACAATCTGCATATGGAGTTTATCATGTAGATAATTTTGTTTCCAATAAAATTTTATGCTTATCTCTAAAATTATAGGTTGCATTGAAATAAAAAAAACTACATGATTGTAGTGATCTGTTGATCTTTTTTTTTGCAATTAGTATTCTACTTGCAACTCGAATGATAATGATATCTATATTAAAGACAAACCACCAGCTAAAATGGCATCTAGCTACACTTTGTCTTTACAAGGTATGGTTCTATCATTATACTATGGATGCTTAAATATTTAAAAAATAAAATTTGTTATTTCATTACATTGTCTTGTCCTAATTTATCTATGTAACATGTATTTGTTAAGTAACCATTAGTTCCTTTTCCTTGGACGTGTGTGTACTCAATATTTAAATATTATATCACCACCTTGATGTGGGTTCACATTATCCTACTTTAGAGGCTTATGTTGTTTTCAAAAATAACTTTAATCAAAGGTTATGGATCATATACAACACATCATGTAAATGAACAACTAGTAGTGGTTTGGATATCATAAGTGTTTGGATTTTTATTCATTAAAATTTTGGTGAAACAATATGTTCATGTGGTAAAAAATGTGACATCTAACATGGCATATTTGTTGATGCACAATCTATGAAAAATATTTGTAAAGTTATGAATTCACTCTTTTCCAACTCTATAGAGGCATAGAATCATAAAATTCTAATTTTTATACTACTTTTTCACTAAATTGCCATGTCTATAGTAAAAACCCAGCCAAGGGCTTCCCTTATCCTTGAATATTGATCCCCAAATCAACTATCACCATACATTAAAGATTAGATATGATATATTTTGTTAACAAATAGTTCCTCTTTGGTCTCCTCATAATAGTGCCTTGGATGACTTGTGTTATTTATTAATGTTAAATGTTGATATGAAATAAATTATTCCTAATTAATTTTCTTTCAGACTTATTTGACTTATTATCAACTTCAATTTCTCATATAAATCAATGTTTATTTATTTTAATGGATTCGTGCTTAATAAATAAATGACTATACTAAACATTAAAATTTTCATAAAGAATTTTTTTGATATGTAACCACCAACTTTTATTTCACTCATATTATACCTCTTAGTGTTTGTGTAGATTGAATATTTTATACATTTCCTAAAGAAAATTTGTGTATTAGATTTCTCATCCAATTAACTTTGTTTCCAGTTAAAATCACTTACATGTATGTAGAATCACAACATACATTGAAGTAGAAAAATCACATAATTTGAGTGGTTTGATGATCTTGTTTTCATTAAAATAGTAATTTACTTGAAATTCAAATGATTTTTGAAATCGACATAAAAAATGAATGTGTCAGTAGCAAATTGAACCCAGGTCCATACTGTACCATGATACTTATATGTTTCATCCAGGATTATGTTCTATGACTGATTCTAGACATCTAACACTACGGTTGGTACATGGTGAATCATGGGGTTGAGAATGATGGGAAAATAAAAAGTTTGTTTGGTAAGCATAATACAATGATGGTGATGCTGAAATTTTTCATGGTGAATCTTTGGGGAATTTTGACCTGTTTTTGTCTTCATGCAAAAGCATGGTGAATCATGATGAAAGAAATTTCTTTTAAGACTCCACTACTTATTTAAACACATATACAATCAAACTTTCAGCAAATAGGATTTTTACTTATGTAGCATAAATAATTCCCCCCTCTTTGTCCCTATACCCATGTAACAATTTACATTTTTTAAGTTTTTCACCATCATTATCTTCTTCACCATGCACATTTTACCAAAGAACGCATTTTAATGATTTCCTCTTTTCCATCACCGTCCCCTTCACCATCACCATATATATTTTCACCATGCACCAAACATATCTTAAAAGAAAGAGAATTGTTATTTTATTGACTTATCTTGTCTTGATTTATTAATGTAACATTTTATTATTATTAATTAGTTTTTCTACTTCCTTTGGTCCTATGTGTAATCATTTGTTTAAAATCTTATCACACCCTTGATGTCAGTTCACGATATCCTATTATAAGCTTACACTTTCTTCCAGAATAAATATCCCTAAAAGTTAAATATTTACTTATGAAAAGAAGTGATTCCTCTTTACGCTATGTTTTCTATGTGGTGAATGAAGAGGAGGGGAGGGGAAGGGAGGAGTGGAGAGGGGACACTTATGTTAATCTATTTGTTTAACATGGGAAGGGGAAGGGAAGGAAAAAATAAAAAATAATGTAAAATAAAAATTGTGTTCTGATGTAGAAAGTTGGTGATATAAAAAATTACATATAATAATTATATTCATGTATTTATTTACATACAACTTTTTACAAAATGCATTCACAAAGGTGTCATAAACAAATAAGTTGTCGGCTCTTTTGGGATGGCAAAGCCTACAAATCTAAAAATTATAAGATGTATACGAAGGTAGTATAAGGTTCATATTGATTATGTGTTAAAGCTGCCACGGAAGAGATCTATTAATAAAAATTAGACCATAAGTATTTTTGTATTCATAGTGGTTATAGAGGTATTTTACTTCATATTTTTTCAGTTGCAATAAACGTCCTTCCACATATCTAAGTACTTGCCACAATCCACTAGATTTCCTCCAACTATCTGTCTTTCATTACTCTTTATGCTTAGATAATAATCACAAAATTTTCAGGTTTCTAATAAAAAATCTAAACCTTTCAAGTTTCTTCTAAATTATGCATAAAATTTATAGTTTTATTTAATTTATTTTTTTTTGTCAAAATTGTCCTCCAAATTTGAATAATGTTATGCTATCCCACATGAGACGACCCCAATTTCTACATACTTTCCTTAGTGACATATACAGATAACCTAAACCCTAATAGGAACCCTAATGTGGAATAATGAGGATCCATAGTAACTTAGGGTTTTGTTTACATTTTAGGGTGATCTACTATCTTTCTCCTAACTTAGGACTTGTGGAATTCAGATCTGAGAATTACAGGTATGTGGATATAATTATATGACTAGTTTTTGCTGGATATTAAGTATATGTAATTGTTTGCATGAAATTGATATACATTGATGGATGTGGATATATGATTAATTGATGATTTACCGCCTTGAACATGAAAGAACATAATTGAATATAAGTGAAATGTAGTTACTAGTGGTGCTCATTAATCTCCCTATTAGAGAGGGAAAGTATTAATGTTGACTAGCACCTCCCTAATGGTAATAGGTACGCAGGGAGATCCCTAATGGTACAAGGTACGCAGGGATAGGGCCCAATATTCCAATCTTTATGTTTGTGCTAAGTCCACCATAGTAATGCATATTCATTCTAAATAAGGATAATAACTTGGGATTTCCTGATTTTCGGCTTCTAAATAATGTTTTCATTCTTTTCTCCAATTTTGAATATTTTATATACCAGCATAGTATAGCTTTAATTCCACGTACCAACTTTGTTGATGTTTTTGTTTCTCATATTTTCTAGGTGCAAGGAACAATTGATGATTAAAGTGCAATGCATATTCAAAGTACCTGAAGGCACAAATAATAAGCATGGAGGATTTATTAGATATACCTAGTCCTCTTATCTCTTTCTTGCTAGATGTTAGTTTATTTCTTTCCCTAGATTATGTTGAGGATGATTGAGATCCAATGTAATAATCATAGACTTATTCTTCTTCTTTCTCCAGTATCAATATGTATGACTTTATCTTATATTGTTGAATGAAATGTTGTGTGGCTATTTGCTATGATGTGAACTTGATCTTGGCTTATCTCTGATTTTAGTTGGCTATCTTGATTTCTATTATTTTCCCTTTTGACATTTATAGATATGAGTGCACGCATATCTGTATATGTCACTAAGGAAAGTATGTAGAAATTGGGGTCGTCACAGTTGGTATCAGAGCCAATGTTCACACATCTTAGTCACATGACTTTCATTCACCCTATTATGAGTCTAGGGTAGTCCTTGAGTTAGGGATGTGAAGGGTTGAGGTGTCTAGGATAGCATCTACCATGGGTCTGACTAAAGTCTCCGAGCCACTTAGCTTGGCAATCACGAGGCTACCTTTATGGCAGTATAAGTCTACCTGGCCGATATCCTAAGTGTCCCCTATTCTTGGGCATACCTTAATTTAGGAATTTTCTCATCTATAGATTTTCCCTCTCACCTCTTATATAGGAAAAATTCCTCCCTCTCATCTATGTTTTGAAATAAATGAAACTTTCCCTCTTACCTCTGTTATAAGGTTAGGAAGGAGTCTCTCTATTTAGAAAGTCCTAAGGATCGACTGATAAGGATTTTAGGATATCCTCCCTAAATCATAACATTCAGAATATTAATCATTAAATAATGAGAATAATAAAACATCATGTGAAAATAATAATGATAATGACGAGAATAATTGTTGAAGTAATAATCTAATACGTTCAAATTAATTTCAGGATGCCTCCTAAGACTCGCAGTTCAGGGGAATCGTCCTCTAAGAAAAGAAAAGAACGTGAACCCTCTGAAGTACCTGATCCCGATGCTGAGGCCAAGGAAAGGTGGGAAGAACAGAAGAAAATCCTTTTAGATTTTATGGAAACCCTCGCCACAAAAGGAACCCCAGAACCTAGTCCATCTAGGAAGAAAGAAGTGACAGTGATAGATTTTTTTAAACTAAACCTTGATTCCTTTTGGGGAGAGGATCAGCCTGAGGTTATGGATAAGGCTGAAGCCTGGATTTTGACCATAGAGAATGATTTTCATACCCTAGAAGTACCCAATGAGAAGAAGGTTAGGTTCGCCACCCATATGCTTAAGGGAGGGGCAAAAATCTGGTGGGAGAACTATGGCGGGAATAGGGGTGAGGAAATAGACAACATGGAGTGGGAAGCCTTTAAAAACCTCTTCACGGATCGTTTTATGCCCATAGCTGAGAGGAAGAGGAAGGAGAAGATGTACATGGAGTTAAGGCAGGGTAGTCTTTCAGTAGCTGATTACACCTGGAAGTTTAGGCTTCTGGAACGTTATGCACCCATCAGGACTGAAGACCGCCTTACTGAACACTATGTTGATTGCCTTTCCGCCCACCTAAAAACTCTAGTCATAGCCTCTTGTCCCAGAAGCATAGATGAAGCCCTACATATGGCCCTCAAGCAAGAGAGAGAGCAGGGCATGCAAAAACCTTCTAGCATGGGATACTTAGGGTTAACCACAACCGAAGAGGATAAGTTTAAGAAGTTCCATCCTGGCCATAACAATAAGGGATCAGGGAAACGAGGAGTTTCAGGAAAAGGAGGACAAAAAAGCTATCAGAACCAGCCGCAGACAAATCATCCCAAGTGCAAGAGTTGTGGACGTTTCCATGGTGGAGTATGCCGCCACACCAAGCCAGTCTGCTCTAACTGCAAAAAGGAGGGTCATTTTGTCGCCAAGTGCCCCACTCCCTCCATCTTTGGCAATCCTACGTGTGGTGCTCTGCAGCCTCAGGGACACCGCAATGGCAGGGTATTTGCAGTAAATGCAGAAGAGGCCAAGGCAAACCCAAACCAGCTCTGTGAAGGTAACCTAATTTCTTTATAATTCAATATCTTTTGTCAAGCCTGCAATTATTCATAATTTGATTACCTTATGTAGGCACTGTATTATTAAATGGTCATCATGTTAAGGATTTATTTGACTCTAGATCTACAAATACCTTTATTTCTCGAACTCTGGCATCCATATTAAATCTTCACATAAGGGATTTGGGATATATTCTGGATGTGTCTACTCCGAGTGGCAAAATACTCACAACTCTACAGAAAACTAATGAACTTTCTCTTAAATATGAAAATCATGATATGCCCTTTGAATTCATTCTCTTAACTATGGAAGACTTTGATGTTATACTTGGTATGGACTGGCTTTACACATACCATGCTCACATTGATTATAGAAACAAGACGGTTGTTCTCTCTCAACCTCATTCTCATCCTATGAAAATCCCTAAGGGAAGCGGATTCTGTAATAATATTATAATCTCCTCTCTTAAAGCTAAAAGGCTCATTTCTAAAGGATGTAAAGTCTTCCTCACATTAGTCTCAGAGACCAGTCCTAGTAGCGGTCCTGTAGAAAGTCTGGAGGTGGTACGTGACTTCCCTGACATTTTCCCAGAGGAGCTTCCTGGGCTGCCTCCAAATAGAGACATTGAGTTCTCCATAGATCTTCTTCCTGGAACCACTCCGATTTCTAGGGCACCGTATAGGATGGCACCTGCTGAGCTTATGGAGTTGAAGAAACAATTGCAAGAACTTCTCGACAAAGGTTTCATTCGTCCTAGTGTTTCCCCCTGGGGAGCTCCTGTTCTCTTTGTTAAAAAGAAAGATGGTTCAATGCGTATGTGTATTGACTACCGCATGTTGAACCAAGCCACTATTAAAAACAAGTATCCCCTTCCTCGTATTGATGACCTTTTTGACCAGCTTTGTACTGCAAAAGTTTTCTCAAAGATTGATCTCCGTTCTGGATACCATCAGCTTAAAATCTAGGATTCTGATATTTCTAAAACTGCTTTTCGAACTCGTTATGGGCATTACAAATTTCTGGTGATGCCATTCGGGTTAACCAATGCACCAGGTGTATTTATGAATCTGATGAACAAAGTCTTCCAACCCTATCTTGATGAGTTCGTGGTCGTCTTCATTGATGATATCTTGATCTATTCTGATTCTATGGAAAAACACCGTGAACACTTGCGATCCGTTCTTGACATTCTTCGAAACTAGAAGTTTTATGGTAAACTTTCAAAATGTGAGTTCTGGATTGATAAGGTTATGTTTCTTGGGCATGTCATTTCTGGAGGTAGTATATCGGTTGATCCCGCCAAAGTCTCTGCTGTACTTGATTGGCAACCTCCTCATAATCCTTCTGAAATTCGGAGTTTCCTGGGTCTGGCCGGATACTATCGTCATTTTATTCCAAACTTCTCCAAAGTTGCACTTCCTCTCACCAAGCTTACTCGGAAGGACGAGCACTTCATCTGGTCAGCCACTTGTGAGTCCAGTTTCCAACAGTTAAAGCAGAAGTTGACGTCGGCTCCTGTTCTTGTTCTACCCTCTGGCAATGAAGGATTTGTCATATTCACTGATGCTTCGAGGAATGGGTTAGGGTGTGTCCTGCAGCAGAATGGTAAGGTAGTGGCCTTTGCATCTAGATAGCTAAAACCCAATGAACTTAATTATCCCACCCATGACTTGGAATTAGCTGTAATTATTCATGCTCTCAAAATCTGGAGGCACTACCTGTACAGGGCAACATTCGACATCTTCACCGATCACAAGAGTCTTAAGTACATCCTGACTCAGAAGGACTTGAATCTGCGTCAACGCCGATGGATCGAATACCTAAAGGACTACGATTTCACTATTGCCTATCATCCGGGTAAGGCAAATGTAGTCGTTGATTCCCTTAGCAGAAAAAGGGCAGTATGTGCATCTCTTTCTGTTCCTGAATGGAGGAACATGGAGGATCTAGTGGGCTGGAAGCCGCAGTTTCTGTCTGATCGTGTGCATGTTAATAACATTTCCATCACGTCCAACCTGCATTTTGAACTTCTTGAGGCACAAAAGGCTAGTCCCGATCTGCAGAGCTCTCTTCTCTCATGTCAAAGCCGCAAACACATCTGTACGTGGGTCTTGATGGAGGTCTCCGTTACAAGAATCGTATATGGGTTCCTGAGTAGTCAGCTATAAAGACATCAATCCTAAATGAGGCACATGGGTCCAAGTACACAGTTCATCCAGGAACAACAAAGATGTACAAAGACCTACAACGTCAGTTTTGGTGGAGGGGTATGAAGCGCGATATTGCCGATTTCGTGTCTAGGTGTCTAACATGTCAAAGGATTAAGGCCGAACATCAGAGACCAGGCGGTCTACTACAACCCCTTGAGATTCTGGAATGGAAATGGGAACACATCACCATGGATTTCGTGGTGGGGTTACCCAGGACCAGGAAGGGATACGACGCTGCATGGGTCATAGTGGATCGTCTCACCAAATCAGCTCATTTTCTTCCTGTGAAGACTACTGCAAAGGTTTCTGAGTTGGCGGACCTCTACATACGGGAGATAGTACGTCTACATGGAGTCACAACATCTATTGTCTTAGATAGGGACCCAAAGTTCACTTCAAAGCTGTGGAAGCAGGTTCAAGAGGAATTGGGCACCAAGTTGAACTTCAGTACAGCCTACCATCCGCAAACAGACGGGCAGTCAGAGCGTACAGTACAGATTCTGGAGGATCTTCTGTGAGCTTGTGTTCTCGATTGGGAAGGCTCGTGGGACTATTACTTGCCTTTAGCGGAGTTCGCCTATAATAACAGCTATCAGGCAAGCATTGGGATGCCTCCCTATGAAGCTCTTTATGGTCGACCATGCAGATCACCTTTACACTGGGACGATGTCGGAGAGCGTACCTTGATGAAATCTAAGGAGATGCAGTTGTATTCTGATAAGGTTGCTCTAATTAGGTAGAGAATGAAGCGAGAACAGGACAGGCAAAAATCGTATGCAGATGCTCACCGGAAGGAATGTCAGTTCAAGGAGGGCGACCATGTCTTTTTGAAGATCCGACCTATTCGAGCTTTGGCCAGGAATAAAGGAAAGCTCAGTCCTCATTATGTTGGACCCTTCGATATCCTAGAAAGGGTTGGTGAATGCGCCTATCGTCTTGCCTTGCCTCCTCAGTATAGTTCCATGCATAATGTGTTCCATGTATCTAATCTGAAGCCCTATGTCAAGGATTCCAGTCATATCTTGAATCATGAGCCTCTTGAATTGAAGGATGATTTGTCATATGTTGAGTCCCCAGTCAGAATTCTCGACTTCAAGTCAAAGGAGCTTCACAGTAATCGTCATATTGAAATGGTGAAAGTTCTCTGGAGCCACCATGATGAAACGGATGCCACCTGGGAGCTAAAGACTGAGGTCGAGAAGAAGTATCCATATCTTTTTCAGGCTGCTTGAATTTTGGGGACAAAATTCTTAAAAGGAGGGGAGAATGTGACAGAGTGAGTTTTTACATATATATTATTTAGTTCCTCTCTCTTACAATTTTTTATTGTTCCAATTATGCCCTCAATCATCTCTCTCTCACTAAATTGATTAAATGAATTATCGATTTCACATAAGATTATCCATAATAGTACATAAAGTCAATAATACAAGTACTTTGACATTTAGTCAATTGACATAGTCAATGATCGAATTTTCACTCCAAATTTGCACATTAGCTTCATCATAACACCTTTAAGATAACCCTAAAATTTTATTTCAATTGGGTCAACCAATTAAGAGATATGACTCATTTAATTTAATGTATATTCCACTCTTGTTAAACCCTAGGATCTAAGTTTGGAAATTATTTGATTCATTGTGTGACATTAATTGTCACAAAGCCTTTGAAGGCTTGGTCATGGGTCAAGTTTTATATCAAGCCCTCCTGGCCGTTGATAATGATCTAGCAGGGGGGACTTCGTCTCCTACCTCCCGCAGAAACCGGGCTTCACCCCCAACAGAACAGCGATCGCCCAGCACCGCTCGCACCCAGTCCTCACTTCTTCACCACGAAGGATTTGGAGGACAGTCCCCTCTCACCCGGACAAGTCCAACTGTCCTTACCACGTCACCCATCTCCCCCGGATCAGGGAGAACCACCTCTCGAGTCCTCGCACCTCTCAGTGGCAGCGGCAGCCAAATTTAGGGATTCCCTATTCGAGCACCCCCCACGCCTATTTAAGGAGCCCAGTAGCTCCGCCACCTCCCATTTAGTCGCACAAACTCCTCAATTGCAACAGAGATCACCCCTTACTCCCCGACCTCAAGCACACCCTGCTCGCCGGACTTCGACTTCTCCCTCACTCCGGTGGCACCCTCCACCCAATTCGGCGCCACTACACCATCAGTGGACCTCGGCGAGAAGGTTCCCACTGCCGGTTGGAGCCGCGAAGGTCCAGAACTCCGGGTCGACTAGCCGCCGCAGCCGAGCTCAAAGCCGCCATTGCCGGTGAGGTCCAGGGCACGTCGAGCATATGGGAGTGGACCTAGAGCTTCACGAACCTCACGCGGAGCTTCGTGACCCCTCAATCCAGCCAGAGGGCAGGTAAAACCTTAGAACTCAGATTTCGCTTACCGAGCCTCCTGTCATCGCCATTGTAGCTGTAGTTAACCCCTGGCAAGCTCCTTAGGTTCTTTGAACTCAGGATGACCCCGCGAACGTGACCCACCTGTTCTCACACTCCCAGACACTTTCTAGCCAGCCTGGGCTACTCCACCTTTCTTCTTCTTTGTTGCCCGATCAAGCTGCTGCCATCGCGAGCAAGAAAGCAATCGAAAGGGCAAGATTACTAACCTGCCCTGACCTGTCGTCATGCTAAGCAAACCCCAAAGGGGCAGTCATGTCTTTTTACCCCAGCCTTACCTCTCTGGACGAGCACTGGCTCGTGGGTCAGTGAGAGGGTCTGGCTGATCGGATCCCTCACATGATCCTCGAGGTAGAACTCGCAAATTCATTTTTTTTATTTTTTCGTTTTATTTCTTTAAAATTCCTTGATTGGTCAGATCTTAGGAAAACTCTAGAAAATGATAGGAATATCAAGAAATATCGAACCAATATACCAATTTCATCAGAAAAATCCAAGCTATCTAAATAAAATATAATTATGACCTGGATCTGAACCCTTTTCGGAAAATATGGCCAACCATCACTAATGACCTTTTAATGCATATTTTGTGTAATAATAGTTCTAAATGATGTTATTTTCTGCCTTGGGAACATATTAAACCCTAATTATGATCTTGGTCATCATGTTACTCGAAATCCTACCTAAGGAAGATAGTTGATTTAATAGTTGAGAAGAACCCTAATTTCTAGTTTTCTCACCTCATCATGAATATTATGTACAATTTATGAAAACCCTAATAACTAAAATGTCCTTTTAATAACCTGGACGACCTAATCTCAGACCCCAACTCAGAATCCTATGTATCCTAAAGTGACATCCCACATAACCTAAACCCTAATAGGAACCCTAATGTGGAATAATGAGGATCCATAGTAACTTAGGGTTTTATTTACATTTCAGGGTGATCTACTATCTTTCTCCTAACTTAGGACTTGTGGAATTTAGATCTGAGAATTATAGGTATGTGGATATAATTATATGACTAGTTTTTGCTAGATGTTAAGTATATGTAATTGTTTGCATGAAATTGATATACATTGATGGATGTGTATATATGATTAATTGATGATTTACCGCCTTGAACATGAAAGAACATAATTGAATATAAGTGAAATGTAGTTACTAGTGGTGCTCATTAATCTCCCTATTAGAGAGGGAAAGTATTAATGTTGACTAGCACCTCCGTAATGGTACAAGGTACGCAGGGAGATCCCTAATGGTACAAGGTACGCAGGGATAGGGCCCAATATTTATGTTTGTGCTAAGTCCACCATAGTAATGCATATTCATTCTAAATAAGGTTAATAACTTGGGATTTCCTGATTTTTGGCTTCTAAATAATGTTTTCATTCTTTTCTCCAATTTTGAATATTTTATATACCAGCATAGTATAGCTTTAATTCCACGTACCAACTTTGTTGATGTTTTTGTTTCTCATATTTTCTAGGTGCAAGGAACAATTGATGATTAAAGTGCAATGCATATTCAAAGTACCTGAAGGCACAAATAATAAGCATGGAGGATTTATTAGATATACCTAGTCCTCTTATCTCTTTCTTGCTAGATGTTAGTTTATTTCTTTCCCTAGATTATGTTGAGGATAATTGAGATCCAATGTAATAATCATAGACTTATTCTTCTTCTTTCTCCAGTATCAATATGTATGACTTTATCTTATATTGTTGAATGAAATGTTGTGTGGCTATTTGCTATGATGTGAACTTGATCTTGGCTTATCTCTGATTTTAGTTGGCTATCTTGATTTCTATTATTTTCCCTTTTGACATTTATAGATATGAGTGCACGCATATCTGTATATGTCACTAAGGAAAGTATGTAGAAATTGGGGTCGTCACACCACATGTCCCTCCAGATGACAATAAATGTGATGTACTGATTCTTCTCTTTTCCCTTCAGTTGTGGGTTATACTGACTTTTTTGGCCATATTATTTATATTCCCCCTCTCAAATTTCATATTTATCTCTAAATTTCTAATATATTTCCCACAAAATCTTTCCACTTCCCCTTTATATGCACTCCAACTCAGTGGGGAGAGAAGTGGATGAAAATACACTTGACTCTTTCCCCTCCATTCCTCTCTGTTCCCTTTCACTTTGTCTAACCAAATAGATCAAGTCTTTTTCCCTCCACTATACTCACCACGTACCAAATAATCCCTTAGTCTCCTTATATAATATTTGGATATTTTTCATTTAATGATGATGAAATAATATATTGATCTGGTCAAGTATGTGGTACATAAAATGACATATTTGCTAGTGAACAATCCATGAAAAATATTTGTAAGTTATGAGTTTACTCTACTACAACTCTATGGAGGCATAATATTTTGAAATTCTATATTTCTATATTAATTTTCAATAAATTATAATATATATTGTAGAGCACCCATCCAAACAGTTGGATCCATGGCTGACGGGTCCATATGGGAGGACGTCCTAACAACAATCTAAACTATAATATAAAATCATTTTACACTTTTTTCCTCCATGGTTTAGATCATGTAGGATAATTTAAGAACTCTAATAGAGCACTTATTTTTTATCCCAACTTGTAAGGAGTGGGACCAGAGAGGGGATCTACTATCCACTTAATCTCACGAATAAATCCATATAATCCAAACATATAACAAGCATGTTGCAATAGGTGTAAATTTTCACTTCTCAAACAATAGTATACAACAATAAGAGAAAATATAGGAGCGGAAAAATAAATCATGATTATATTCAATTTACAAGATTATATAAAAATCTCCCATTAAGGGACTTATATGAAATTAACAACTTTGAGATCTAAGTAGAGAGGTATCTAAACTATCTCAAGTCTATCTCCCAATTGTGAGCTCCATAAGTCAGGTCTAGGTCTACATGTCAAGCCTTTCATCATCTTTCACCTAGGAGTTGAAATAATACCCCACAAGAGAAGACAAAATGGATTTTGTCATCATAAAAATGTCAGTATGAGCATATTAATAAGGATTGAGAAGCATTATGGTAAAAGGACAACAAAAATAACAAGGCTTCCCATCCAAGAGGAAAAGTATCATCCAAGTGGATATCAAAAAAAATATAAATTTCAACAATATGACAAATAATAAGAGATTTATCTCCTTTAAAACAATATTGCATCAATAATGTCACATATCATAAACAACTATGTGGTGAGTAATAAGAAGATTAGCATATACTAAAAAGTAGGGTACGAACTCATATATATTCCATACTAAGGGTAGGATGACTAAAACCTCAGTGCCAAACAAATATAGTATTTTGCAGGAGGATTAAAACTTCAGTTTAGTGGTAGGAGGACTAAAACCCCAGTGCCTAGCATGAGGACTATAACCTCAGTCACTAAATATAACATATTACAGGAGGTCTAAAGCCTTAGTGCAGTGGCATGGGAATAAAACTCATTGTTTGACCGGGGAATAAACCCAATGTCTAAATGGTGTTAGTTCTAGTTATGACTAGTCAATCACACATGCAAATAGGACAGATAAGATTAAGTATAGTCATGCTCAACAAAGGGATGAGCACATAAATTGATATCAAGTGGGTTCAGAGGTCCCATAAACAAATATCCATCTATCTCCACAAGTGATATGCCTCATAAGATCATAAAAGCCCATCCTATGAAATTTAGGGTTTCATTTAGTTCAATATCTCAAATTAGGGTTTCCACATAGAAAAATAAGCACTAGATTCAAACTAGAATCCAAAAAGTGTTGTCCAACAAATTATCATTATCAAAAGAACCATATCAACACAAGATTCCTATAATAATCATAAGAGAGAGAATGTTCATAGGATATTATGTCCCAAAGGACCAAGAGAGAGAGATAAATATTGGTGATTGCTCAATATGATAATAAGGGATCCAACATACATCATGAGAGAGAAATATGAAATTCTCAATATTATAGGTCAGTTGCTCAATGTAGATAGTAGAATGCAACATACATCAAAAGAGAGAGAAATTGGGATCATTACTCAATATAGATGTAAGGGGATGCAACATACCTCACGTCCAATCTACATATGACCAAAGTCAACCCTAGGTCCAAGCCAGGATCTTCAAAACATCTATTAAACATATTATATAGGATTAGGGTTAGGTTCACATTAATTATATAAACCCTAAAATTTGCATTTTATCATTAGTTAGTTAGGTCATCAAAATCATGTGTCTTATAGATTATATTTTACTGAGTTCACAACATATTTAGTTTGACTTATATATTATTAGATATAAATTTTAGAAATTCTAAACCTTTTAGGGAGATCTAGAAAAATCACATATCTATTAGATTGGATTTAGGTAATGGTTACCATACCATTGCATAGAGAAAAATCTCACCGTCTCAAATCATATTTTGGTTCACTTTTTTTAGTTACTAATATTTAGTTATGAATTCTAATAATAATACTGTAAGGACCCTGACCTGCGTTTAGGGTTTACCCTGTTTGTTTTGCTTAATCTTGATGCTTTGGTGCTTGCTAATCACCTTTAGTGGTGATTAGGGTTATGTTGTGCCTTGTTGACAGTTTGAGGGGCTACTTGCAAATAACCCAAGTTTAGGGTTTTGTGTGCAAGTTTGCCATCTTGTGAGGTGTTTTCCACTCTTTGCTTCCTCTAGGGTTGAGAGGAAGGCTTGGGCTTGTTGTTTAAGTTCTTTGGGCCTGAGTTAAGCTTGTTTGGGCCTTGAGGTGCCTTGTTTGGGCTTGGTTGAGCCTTGTGTCGGCCAAGACTTGCCTTGTGTCGTCCAAGGTGAAGTTTGTGTCGACCTAGAGTGGGTTGTGTCGCCCAACATGGTGGTGTGTCGCCCAGGAGCCTTGGTGTGTCGCCCAGCAGAGTTGATGTTTGTGTCGCCCATGTTGCTTGGTCTTGGTTGGTGGACACTTGGTGCATATCTTGGACAAGTGTCTCTTGGTGTGCTAGTGTGTTGGCTTGAACCCTAGGACAAGTGTCCCTTGGGTGGATGACACATAGCATAGATCTACCTTGGTTTCTTCTCCCCTTCTTTCTATATAGGTGGCTCTTTTCCTTGCCTTAGCTTCCTTTGCTCTTTTGGTCTCTCCTCCACCTTGAGTGCACGACACTCCTCTCCTTCTTGCTTGTGTTGGCCGATACACCTTCCTTGGAGTAGCTTTGGTGGCCGATACACCCTCTTGATCAGCTTGGTGGATGATATCCCTTGGACCTTGGAGTGCTTCTTCTTCCTTGGAGCTTGGAGCTTAAGGCGGGTTACATAACTTCTAACCCTAACTCCTTTACTTCTAGCTATAATCTTGTTACATGTTCCTTGCTTTTGTACCTTGCTTGTGTACCCTTGGTGGCCGATCCCCCCCCTTAGGGTTTAGGGTTCCTTGTAACCTAGTGTACCTTATGATCTAGGGTTTGTGCTCCCTTGAGTTGGAGGTTGAAGATGACCTAGGATGGGCGATATCCTCCCTTGTTTGGGTGAGTTGGACGACATGGATGTCTTGTGATGGACGTTATGGTGTGTTCTCTTGAGTTGGACGATACCCCTGCCCTTGTGATGGGCGACAGGGTGAGCTAGTGTGAGTGTTGGCTGATATAACTCTTGTTGGACGATATGGTCTCCTTGTGCTGAATGATATCCTCTTGTGATGAACGATAGACCCTGTATGTTATAGTGGTTTTTTGATGGTGGATGACAGGGCCAAGTATGGCATGTGCTTGGGGTAGGATGATAGGCTGAGTTTAGTGAGTTGGCCGATAGGTGTTGTTGTGTATCGGGCGATACACCTTGTTGTGACGGCCGACAGGGTTGAGTGGTGATGGGCGTCACGTCCCTTTTTCTTTGGAATATGCTGGCCATTAGACCTTGGGCGGTTGTTGCACGTTTTGTGGGAATCCTTCTCTCTTTCCTTCTCTCTCTTCTGGTTGTTGTGGGGTTGTGAGCTGGACGATAGCCCTAGCATATCGGGCTTTATAGTTGAGTGGTGACGGGTGTCACACTTTGAAGTGTGTTGGCTGGAAGGGTGCAACGGGTGATGCCCGATAGTGCTGACGCGCGACACCCCCCCCCCTTGTGACGCTATGTCGCGGGGAAGAGTGCAACGCAGCGTTGCCGCACCCCTTGTGCCTGCCGTTGAGAGCTGAGTTTGAGTGAGGGTTAAGATAGGTTTTAGTAAGGGTTATGATGAGTAGTAGTGAGGGATGGTCCCTTGTACCATGGAAGTGTTGGTTATACACAAATAACGACAATGATGCCTTGCTAGTAGTGATAACAATAACGATGTTAATGTTTGTAATGATGATGCTAAGTAATAGTTACACTAATAGCTTGCTTGATGAATAACAATAATGTTAATAGTGCTAATGATAGCAATGATGCTAATAATAATAAGTGATGGTAATAATGGTAGTAATGCTGTTGATGGTAGTATATAATGATGATGAGGAAGGTAGTGGTAATGAGTTACATGAAGTAATCCATATGCTTATCTATTAATGACAATGTTAATTGGTAGTTACATTAATGGTTGCTTAATGATAAAGATAATAATGATGATAGTGGATGCTGACAGTAATGACATTGGTAATAATAGTGGTTGCTCTGTATTCTCATCATGACATCTTACTTGATGTGAGCATCTAGTTTATTCGTATAACTCTGAGATGAGGATAAGTATTGATATGGTTTGTTAATGATGTGCTTAATACACTTGATCACCAAATAGTGTAAGAATGATAAGGTAGAGTATCTTGAATGTCATTTTATGATAGTAGCATATTCCTTATGTTGAAACTATGATTAATGTGTACCCTAACCATGCAGGTGATGCTTAGCCATGAAAGGGCTATGAGACATATGTGATGAGTAACATCACTTTGGTAATTATTCTATGAGGTTGTATGTATGATGTGTTTGTCCCATGATAATGATGTGAGCCCTGGAAAGGCAGTGACAGTACATGATGAGGGATTGAGATCCCATGGTATGTGATGATCCTTGATACGGATCTAGATGGTTGGCAAGAGGCCAAGTGGTAACATGTGATGTTGGATCCTTGAGATGGATCATATTGATGTGATTTTAATAATAATATAATGTTGTTTACTTTCTGCTATAACTTGCATGCTATACAACTTGGTTGAATCTTGCAATCCATCTAAAAGATACTAATTAAGCACAGTAAAGTATATCATGTAGTTTGCCCTGGCCATAGATCCATCATCGTCAGGATTTGGTGATGGTGAAACGGGTTCTCCTACGGGTTAACCTGGAAGCACATATTGTTGAATATGTGTAGGTTGCTCCTAGCCTGAAAATGAGGAGGTAAGAGTGTAACTTCGGTTGCAGACTCAGATACGTATATAGAGCATGGTGAACAGGCCCATGGCTCAGGATATGTGATGTGAGGAGCATGAATGCGTTCATGGCTCAGAGCACGGTGAACAGGCCCGTGGCTCAGTTTTACTAGCGCCAAGACCTGTACCAAGGTGGGCTAGAGTGAGGGTAGCCTATGGAGCTGACCCTGTGGCTTAGACCACTTCAGCATGAGACTGCGGTCCTGCTTGTGTTGTACTCGTGTACTGACCACGAGGCGGGAGGTCGTGGAGTTCGGCTCTTCCATTGACCTTGTATGGCACCGGTCTTGGGCTTCGCAGCCAGAGGTTGGATTTGAATGGTACGATTCAAATCCTCGGGGCATAATAATAATATGTAATACAGCCGTTTAGTATCTGATGCTTAAGATAAACACAAAACATTAGTTGAGGCCTTGTTTGTGTAATATCTCTATTATATCTGCAGTTACTCTTATAATCATCAGGTATGTGACAATGTGTCTGATCTTGATAATCAGATTATGTGGCAAAATACCTTGTTCTAATAATCCTGTTACATAGTGATATATCTTATCTTGTCAATCATGTTTCATTGAGAGATATCTGGTTATATGCTTTTGTATAGCTGGTAAGCTTGTCGGTAAGAATAGCCTTGCTTTTTATATAGACTGCTCTTGTTATACCTATTTATACCTGTTTCTAGTTACCTGTTGTTATAGTTTATCTTGCTGAGGTTCTGTAGTTTGCGGTGGGGAGTTATGTTTCCCGCTGGGACAATTGTTCAATTGTCTCACCCCGCTGGTTTAACCCCTTTTTAGGTAGTCGAGGTAGACGTGGTCGTGGTCGTGGTGTCGCGGCCGAGCAGCTTGAGGAGCAGTAGAAGGCAAGCGTTGGACAGGTTGCTATTTTGGATGTTTTGTAGTAGAGTCTAGAGTCATCCCTGTACTCTCAGGTCCTTGGCAGTGTTTTGACGATGTTTCACGATGAACGATCGATGATGTTTGTATATCCTGTTGTTGGCCAGATGTGGGCCTTTCTGTATATGAACAGGTGGTGAACTCATGTGATGGATGAACAGCTATTTCTGTATGCTGTAGACACGTATCAGATCTCGTGTATATATATATATATATATATGACAGGTTTCTGTGCAGGATGAGGACTGGAATGCAATAGTCTCACAGTTTATTAGTTTTCCGCAATCGGTTTTAATTAACCCGTATTTTAATAATCTGTGGTTATGGTGATTTCCGCACGTTTTCGTGTAACACCTCGTTATCTATATGATAATGGGATGTGTTGCCACAAGTTTTGGTATCAGAGCTATAGGTTCGCTGAGTCTACAAGGATTTAGGACTAGGTTGAGCCTGTTCTTAAGAGTTTTCCAGATTTTCTTACAATATCTTCTGCCCTCAGCAGAAGAAAAGCCAAGATGTCTGGAAACCATGAAGAGCATGCTCCTGAGCATAGTGATGCTGCATCGGTTGATGGAGCAGGTGGACGGGCACATGAAGATCGGGTGCCTGAGGTTCCCTAATTTAACCCAGCCATACTTGAACATCCTGCTTACCAACAACTTATGGGGCAGTTGATGGCTACGATGAATCTCATGGTTGAGTGATTACCAGTACCTCCTCCACGAGCATAGGTTCCCCATGGAGAAGCATCAGGTATTGGGAAGACCTTCGAGCAGCTTCGCCGAGTTGGAGCTTCAGATTATGTTGGAACGGTTGATCCAGCGGATGCAGATCTGTGGCTGACAAGTCTCGAGAAGGCTTTCCAGATCCTTGACATCCCCGAAGCAGACAAGGTAAAGCATGCTATCTACCTTCTGAAGGGTAGTGCTGGTCACTGGTAGACCATCGAAGAAGAGAAGCGGCCTGGTGAGGTGATCTGTTGGGAAGTGTTTCAACGCGAGTTCGTCACCAGATACTTCCCAAAGACGTACCTGGATGAGAAGGTTAGTCAGTTCGAGAACCTGAGACAAGGAACGACGAACATCACCGAGTATGAAGCCAAGTTTATGGATCTGTTGAGGTTTTGTCCTCACATGGCAGCAACAGACGAGGAACGGATCAGACGTTTCGAGAAGGGTTTGAGTGCTGAGTTGAAAACCCCGGTATCTACGTTGGAGAACCGAGAGCGATTTTCTACATTCATGGAATCAGTTCGACGGGTCGAGAGGACAGTACGGGAGAAAAAAGAGTCTATGTCTCTTAAAAGACCTGCTCAGTTTCAAGGACGAAGGTTTGGTGGCTTTAAGAAGCCTAGGTTTTCAGCACCGTCAGCGATGAGAAGTTCTGGTGTACCATCTCAGTGGTCTCTGAGTAAGGGGAGAGGCTATGTTTCTTCACCGTCTAAGGCACACAGTTCAGCTTCAGTGGCAGTGACAGGGCCAGCTAGGCCATAGTTTAAGGACAAGTTATGTCATCTGTGTGGATAGGTCGGGCATTGGAAGTTCAATTGCCCGAATAGAGATGTTGAAGTGACGCAGAAGCCGAGGCAAAGTTTCTAGAGATCAGAGAGACCACAGGCCAGTAGTAGCAGAGGACAAGGATGCGGTCAAGCATCTCAGGCTGGATCGTCTGCTCAAGGAAGCAGAGGTCGTGGACAGCAAGCAATGGCTCAATTCTATGCTATGAGTCAGCCGGAGGCGATAGTCAACCCGCGAGTGGTGACAGGTCAGATGGAGTTATTTCATTCTGATATGTCTTCTTTTTGCTTTATATCTATTCTGGTTGACCCGGGTGCTACACACTCTTTTATCGCCTATAGTATGCTTGAAAACTATCGTTTACCTGTTAGTTGTAAGAAGGATAGCTTGTTGTTAGAAACCCCTCTTGATGGTTCCTCTTTGCTTCGAGAAGAGTGTCCATCTTGTGTCTTGTCTTTCTAGGGACATCGTATCCAAGTGGATCTTATACCACTTGATATGTATGGTTTCGACGTTATCCTCGGGATGGATACCTTAGAGAAGTATAAGGTTGTCTTGGACTGTGGTTCCAAGCAGGCAGTGTTTGATGTTGCTGGAGAGAAGTGGATCTTCCAGGGAGATAGGAAGATTCTTCTGACGTGTTTGGTATCAGCTATGGTGGCAGATAAGTTGTTATGACAAGGATGTGAGGCGTTCTTAGCTCACGTGGTGGATACCATTGTGGTTACCAAGGCGAAAGGTCCTAGTCTTGAGGAGGTGTCAGTGGTCCGAGAGTTTGCATACGTGTTTCCTGAGGAGTTTCCTGGTGTTCCTCCACCCCGAGAGATTGATTTCGAGATCAATCTGGTCCCAGGAACACAGCCAGTTGTACAGTCAGCATATAGGATGGCTCCAGCAGAGATGGCAGAGTTGAAGAAATAGTTGCAAGAGTTGTTGGAGAAAGGTTTTATCCGACCGAGTATGTCGTCGTGGGGTGCTCCTGTGTTGTTTGTTAAGAAAAAGGATGGTTCGATGTGGTTGTGTATAGACTACCGGCAGTTGAACAAGGTTACAATCAAGAACAAGTACCCGTTGCCAAGGATAGATGATATGTTTCATAAGTTGCGTGGTGCTACAGTGTTTTCGAAGATCGATTACGGTATGGATATCATCAGTTGAGGATAAAGGCAGATGACATACCAAAGTCAGCTTTCAGGACGAGGTATGGTCATTTTGAGTTCGTGGCTATGCCGTTTGGGTTAACTAATGCACCTGCAACTTTCATGGATCTGATGAACAGAGTGTTCCGTCCGTTCTTAGATCAGTTTGTTGTAGTCTTTATAGATGACATTTTGATCTATAGTCGGGACAGGCTAGAGCATGAGCAACATCTTTGGCGAGCGTTGACTCTTCTTCATCAACATCAGTTGTATGCCAAGTTCAGTAACTGTGAGTTCTGGTTGGAAGAAGTGACTTTCTTGGGTCATGTGATATCCGCTGAAGGAGTCAAAGTAGATCCGAAGAAGGTGGAATCCGTTGTGGGTTGGGAACAACCAAAGACGCCGGCAGAAGTTCATAGTTTCCTTGGTTTGGCAAGATACTACCGGAGGTTTATCAAGGACTTCAGTGTGATCGCATTGCCAATGATGAAGTTGACCAGCAAGGATGTACCTTTTGTTTGGGATGATCGATGTCAACAAGCTTTCCAGAGTTTGAAGGAGAAGCTGACCAGTGCTCCAGTGTTGATCTTGCCAGAGCCTGAGAAAGGCTATGTTGTTTTCTGTGATGCTTCCAAGAAAGGTTTAGGTTGTGTGTTGATGCAGGAAGATCATGTGGTTTCTTTTGCTTCGCGACAGCTCAAGAAGCATGAGGAGAACTATCTGACTCATGACTTGGAGTTGGCAGCAGTGGTTCATGCGTTAAAGATTTGGAGACACTATTTGTATGGGGAAGTGTGTCAGATCTTTACAGATCATAAGAATTTGAAGTACATCTTTACGCAGCAAGAGTTGAACATGCAACAGCGACGATGGATGCAGTTGATCAATGATTACGACTGCACTATCAAGTATCACCCTAGTAAGGTGAATGTGGTAGCTGATGCACTTAGCAGAAAGTCTTCTTCTCTTTCTTCTAAGAAGGCACAGTTAAGTTCTCTGGTATGCCATAAGCGAGATATGTTTGTTTCTCTGCGACAGATGAATGTGCAGATGGAAGTTTCCTTGTTGTCTGGTCTTTTCGCACAGATGCAAGTTAAGCCTACGTTGAGACAGCAGATCAAGGATGCACAGCAGACAGATGATGCGGTACAGTTGATCAGATCAGAGTTCGGCAGCGACAAGCGTGATGGGTTTCTTGAGTCCGAGGATGGACTAGTTTGCTATCGTGATAGGATGGTGGTTGCAGATGCTGATAATCTGAGGAAGTTGGTGCTTGAGGAAGAACATACGTCGATGTATGCTATGCATCCAGGTGTCACCAAGATGTACCATAGTCTGAAGGACTTGTATTGGTGGCTCGGTTTGAAGAAGGATGTAGCCGAGTTCGTGGCAAGATGTGCGGTGTGTCAGCAAGTGAAGGTTGAACATCAGAAGCCGGCAGGAACGTTGCAACCTTTGCCGATACCGCAGTGGAAATGGGATCATATAACTATGGATTTCGTAGTTGGTCTACCCCGGACAACTAGGAATAATGATTCCATTTGGGTAATAGCGGACAGATTGACTAAGTCTGCCCATTTTCTACTAGTGAAGACAACGTATACAGCTGAGAAACTAGCTCGAATATATGTGGATGAGATAGTATGTTATGACCCACATTGAGGTTAACCAGTAAATACCTGAATTAGCGTGAAACACCTTGATTAGTGTTGAGTATCATATTAAACATCATGGTTAATCAGGATAAGCTAACTAGTGAATTAATAGTTGAGATTTAATCATCTGAGGTAATTAATGATGATAACAATGTTGATTATTAAGTTCATTAAGTTGAATCAAGTAATCACATATGCAATTAGAGCCTTGAATCAGTGAAACAGTCTAATTAGCATGCATTCTTGACTTGAGGTTGTAGTGGGCCTCGTTCTTGAAGTTTTGCAAAAGAAATCATGTTATTTGGGCCTACGAGGCAAAAGTTATAAGGTTTGTAAGATTCCAGGGTTGAATCTGCAATTTTCCCAGTTTTAGCTTTATATTTCTTTTCTTTTCCTTTCGTTCTTCCTTATCTTCTTTATCGAGCCTTTTCTTTAGGCGGTGTGCTATAGCGCGACCCGCAGAGAAGGGGAGGCGAACGGTAGGGCGGGCGATTTGCCTTGGCCTGATCTAGCAACGACGTTGGCCGTCTCTACCTTTTCTCCTTTTCTTCTTCCTCCTCCCCACTTCTTCTTCTTCCTCTAGCAACTAGCAGTTCGCCCTGCTGCTTGGGCGGCTAGCTTGGAGCAGCTAGCTGCTGCGTACGGCCATCAGCCAAGAGCTCGTTTGGGCATGGCCAGCACCAGGGAATGGTGCCGTGGAACTCAAACTTGAAGTCTCAGTGGGATTCACAACTAGTTCATCCATGAATCAGGTTCTTTCCGTCAATCTGACCTTAGCCGTAAGCTGTTGTTACAGCTAGATCGTGAACAGGGAAAATCAAAGGAAGAAGACAATAGAAATCCGCCCGGAAATAGGCCTCTAGATGCAATTCCGGACGAACCCGGACAGTCCAAATCGATGTGAGTAGAATTTCATTTATTTATCATTAATAAACTCAGGCGTTTGAATATTTTCTGTTTGTGCGCGAATTATGCTGATAACATGCGTTATCAGGCGTAGGGCGGCGTTTGGCGTCGCCCGACTTTTTATTTCATAAATTGCTTCTAGACGCTGTTATATGATTAAATTTAGCAATTGATCAGTGTGGATTGAATCAGTAGATTTATATGGTTCATTGGAACCTAATTTGCTCATTTGAATGTTGAAATTAGAAATTCATGTCTGAAAATGGTATGATTTGGGTATGAACCCAGAAAATGAAGATTTCTGATAAATTATCAGGTGTACGATTTTAAAGTTGATATGAATAAATAAAAATATGCAATAAAACCCTAATTGCATATATCTTTTGACGTTAATATGTGTAAATTGATATTTACATGAAATGGCACATTTCTCTGAAATATTACCAGAAATTCTCAAGTATTGTTATTAAATTGTGTTGTGATAGGTAATTAACTCTTAATTGAGATAAGTGATGCACAAACCAGGATTAGGGTTAATGTGCACGTTTTTCGAGAATTTTAGAGAATTGATAATTGTTGAGTATGATTCTCATATGTGAAGTAAATTTCTTTAATTTGTGCAATAAGATGTTCAAATGCGTAAATTCGCTATGTATGTGACAAATTGAAATAAGTTGGGTTATTTATGCATTTCTAATTTGTCTGAATGCATGGTATGAGAATTTCTCAGAAATTACAATGATTTGAAATATATTGCTCTGTCAGTTTAGAATGACAGTGTATTGTGATCTGATATGAAATCAGTAAATGTGATATTCCTTATTAAGTGTTTATATGTTAACCAGTTAATAGACTTAGATGCCCTGACACCGTAGAACCCCTTTTGGAGGTCTGTGCCTTAGGGGTGAAACGACCTACCTAGCGTGATTCTAGATGGTCGGTGGCTCGTGTTCAACAATAATCTGTGCGTGTGTCACGGTGGCACGAGGACAGAGAGGCAGTGTTCAACAATAATCCGTGCGTGTGTCACGGTGGCACTGGAGTAAATAGGGGTTATTCAACAATAATCCGTGCGTGTGTCACGGTGGTAACCCAGACTCTCCGCCTGTGTGCTCAGGTTAGAGGAGGAGTCTAGAGTACACTCTTTGAGAGTGCAGTGAGGCCCTTGAGCACCTGAGAGTCCTGACGCAGACCAGGACTGCAGTCAGACTTAGCATTTCCCGGGTGTGTCGCTAAGTCTTGTACGGTGGGTTCGTAGTTCGCTACGAGACTTTATATGCAGAGTACACTGCATATGATCAGGGCATAAGTTAAAAGATGATTACTTAGAATTAAGGTAGATTAATATGAAACTTGTGTATGTTCAGATTTAGAATTTATAATACTTGTTCTTTAAATGTTCATTATACTTTTCTGCGATAATTGCACTGTTTAATTAGAACTGCTCAGTTTGTTATTTTATTCACATATTCCTGTTAAAGGTAAAATACGGAGTTATTTAGTGATAGCTAAATGAAATGCTATTCACTGAGCGAGTAGGCTCATACCTCTACTCAAAACATTTTCAGGTCATCATCAGCAGCAGGAAATCTGAAGGATCCTTTCATCCTAACGCTTGGTCTGTAGAAGGTATACGTAGTTAGTAGTTAGAGGTCTCTTAGTCCTTTCCCCTCGGTCCTTGGGACATGGTGTGGGTGAGAGAGAGGGTGTATGTGGAATGTGTATAAAGATGTAAATTAACTATTATGTTTACTTTCTGTTAAAAAATGTTACATGTTGTAAACTCCATTTACGTACTCTAGCCAGTTTAATTGAAATGTTTCCGCAATAGTTTATTTTGTTTTAGTTTACAGCAGTAATCCGGATATCATTACGAGGTTTTAAAAAGAAAAGGTTCTCAGTGATTTGTTATGTGATAATCCCTCCGTCGCGCCCTAATCTCGTGATTAGTGGTTAGTGTGAGATCGGGGTGTGACAACTTTGGTATCAGAGCATAGGTTGAGTACATGGTTACTCTAAGTCAAGGTCAGGGGACGATAAGAGACCAATAGGATTAGGATTTAAGTGTCTTCCTTCTAACTGCAATTTTCTAACAGGAAGTGTCCTGTTATACTATTGCAGATGGCAGGAAGGTGACGTGGTCACGAGAACCAAGTAAAGAGTTTATGTTGAATCGTTAGGGATCATTAGGATCAGAAGATAAAGTTATAATTAAGATGGATAAGAAATGATGTGTCTTTAGCTCTGGGAGGTCTGAGTGTTTAGATACCCTGGCCAGGTGTCTGAGTAAGTAGATTGACCAGTATCAAGCTACTCTGTCTATTCTTCTCTGGATGCCCTAGCCAGGTATGCAGAGGAAGGATAGGCTAGAGAGAAACCCTAGAAATCTTAGGGTTAAGAGATCAGAAATTAATGTAGGAGTAAGAGATTAACTATAGGATGCGATGCAACTCTTGTTTATATTGCTTATTTGATTGAAAATCACTAGAAATGCTTTTATATGCATGAAATTAAATTTTCAGCTTGTAAAGTAGATATGATTCTTTTATGTTGTTGCGTGTTATGAAATGATTTATCTATTGTTTATATTCTCTGTATCAAGTAGACTAGATGATTGTTTAAATGGATTTTTCCTAAATGGATATTCTTTCCACATGTTTGAAATCAATAGGAGTTGGTTAATCCCGAGTAGCTCTTGGCTTCAGGACTACAGGTTCGGCCTGGTCCGGCTGGCAGGATGCGTTACTGGGATCTAACGACTCTTATTAAGAATATAATAAAGGCAGACTTTGGATAAGTTAGACCAGTATCATAGTAAGAATGTACATATGTTAAGATATTGAGATATAAGGGAAAGATTAGAGCAGCTAAGAAATAGCTGGAACTGATGTTGGAGACCCAATGATGAGGTCTCATATGAGCAATTATAATTTGGAAATAATGGAACACGATATAAGGTTCGAATTAAATTTGCTGATTTGTATTATATGAACCCTAAATATGAGAATATGGAAAAGAAATGAGAAAAGTATGTAATGGCTAAGATAGTAGGAATCAACTTTGGGTTGGATCATGGAATGGAGTAATATACTTTTATGTACTTCAAAGCAAATAGAAAATAGCACAAAAGAGTTAAGTATACACTAAGTACATAGAAACAAAGAGCCTTATGTAAATCATAAGACCATGACAAGAAATTTAGTTGAATCAAAAGAAATGTTAGAAATGATGACTTTGATTAAGGAACGAGAATTACAAGACATAATTGAGAGTATGGAATGCATATCTTTATTATAAAGTTAAATACATTCATACATACTACCTTTGGATTCGAAGTCTCTATAGACTAACAAATTAGTTTTTAAAATAAAGAACAAACACATAACTTAGGAAATGAATGCATGATATAAGAATTTCTCAGTATTTACAATTATTTTTAGTACACTGTTCTGACAGTTCTAGAATGATATCATATTGTGATTTGAACTGCAATCAAATGAATGAGGTAACGGAAACCCTAAGGATAGGGTGTTGCCATGTAATAAGTAAATGAGGTAATCGAAACCCTAAGGATAGGGTGTTCAATGAATCAAGTATTTTGATATCAAAATTCTCAGTATAAGATGTGTGATGTTTAACAGTTCAATTGCACGATTTTAGTGTATAAAGTGCCAAATTGACATGCATTCTGTTTATTTGAGAATTCCAGTCTTCCTGCATGCATATTGATATTGATTTCTCAGTAAATTACAAGTGGACATGTAATTAGATTATTTAAGAATTTGAAATCTGCATGCATGCTTATTATGTTGAATCTCTTGATATTTGCAATACCTGAATATATGGCTTGTCCAGTTTGAAATGATATTCATGTTACGTTATAAGCTTCCATTAAATTGAAGAGATATCATGGAAATACCAAAGTCCAGAACAAATAAGAGAAAGGAAATTCCAGTGATAAGATAAGGAAGAATTTAGTAAAACTTATGAGATCTAAAGTTTGAATTTCAAACTAAGGGAACATAGTCATATCACAATAACGCTATGTTATTGATAAAGACGAAACCCTAGAATGTTTAAGAGTTGTAGTAGTTCAAGGGATATCAATAGTGATTTGACCTTGAGTACTAGCATCCCTATAAAATAAGATCATGAGATTTGTTCTATGAAAGGTAAGCTAGCATTAATAAAATCTAGGGTTTAAAGGTAGATAAACAATATGAAAATGACTTGGAGAAAAGAGTAAGATATAAATTTGAAATGTAACAATAAGTAAGTAGCATAGAATGAGGAGTACTACCCGATACATGATCTGAAGTTAGTTGTTGTAGTTCATGCTCTTATGACACAACATCACTATCTTTATGATGTGACGATAGATTGTCACCTTGGGAAGGTGAATGTGGTAGATGATGCCCTAAGTAGGAAGTCTAGTTCAACAGTGGATGTATTTTCCATGGCATGTTTCAAAAGAGACATGCTAGTGGAAATGTGAAAGTTGAACTTAGACTTAGGGGTGACATAGCTAAATGGTTTGATTGCACAGATGCAAGTCAAGCCTACTTCTTATGATCAAATCAAGGAACTACAATAGGGTGATAGTGAGTTGAACCAGACCATGCATGACATGGCAGGGGGAAGAGACCAGAGTTCAAGTTTTCAGATGATGATGTGTTGTTTTAGCATGACAGATTGCATGTACCTCGAGATAATGATTTGAAAGAAAAGATTCTTGAGGAAGCACATGCATCGATGTACGCTATGCATCCACATAACACTAAGATGTACATGGATCTCAAGGAGTTGTATTGGTGGCCTAGTATGAAAAGGATGTAGATGAGTACATGACTAGGTGCAGTGTGTGTCAGCAGGTTAAGGCTGAGCACCAGAAACCTAAAGATACCTTACAATCTCTTCCTATACCAGAATGGAAATGGGAACATATCACAATGAATTTTGTGATAGGGTTGCCCTTGACACCTAGAGGTTGTGACTCGATATGAATGATTGTGGATAGACTGACTAAGTCTGCTCACTTTCTTCATATTAAGTCAACCTTTGATGTCCCAAAGTTGGCTAAGATATATGTGGATGAGATAGTCAGGTTGCATGGTATTCTGGTTTCAACTATATCAAATAGAGATCCTAAGTTCACATCCAGGTTGTGAAATTAGTTGCATCGAGCTTTGGGTACAAAGTTGAGGTGCAGTACAACCTTTCACCCGCTGACAGATGGTCAATTTGAGAGGACCATTCAGACTTTTGAGGACATGCTGAGAGCATGTGTCTTGCATTTCAGTGGAATTTGGAAAGAACACTTAAGCCTTATAGAGTTTGCATACAACAACAGTCACCATTTCAGTCTTGGTATGGCCCTGTATGAAGCTCTGTATGGTAGAAAGTGTAGATCACCCATATGTTGGTATGAGGTTGGTGAAAATCAAATTCTTGGACCCGAGATAGTGGATTTGACCACTGAAAAGATTACTGTGATCAAAGAACAGTTGAAAGTTGCACAGGACAGGCAGAAGAGTTATGCTGAGAAAAGACGTAGACCTCTTGAGTTTGAGGTTGGTGATGAAGTATACTTGAAAGTTTCACCATGGAAAGGAGTGATGAGATTTGGTAAGAGAGGCAAACTGACTCCTAGGTTTATGGGCCCGTATCCTATTATTGAGAGGATTGGACCTGTAGCCTATAGGTTAGAATTGCCATCTGAGTTGTCAAATCTACATGATGTGTTTCATGTATCTATGTTGAAGAAATGCTATCCTAGTACAGAAAAGATAATGTACCCAGAACCTGTACAACTTAGACCTGATGTGTCCTATGTTGAAGGACCAGTACAAATAGTTGATCGAAGGATCAAGAAACTCAAGAATCGTGAGATACCATTAGTGAAAATTCTGTGGAGGAATCATAATCTAGAAGAGGCCATGTGGGATCTTAAGTTTGGGATGCGTAGCAAGTTCCTTTTCTCTTTTCGGAATTTCAGGATGAAATTCTTATAAGGGAGGGAGATTGTTATGACCCACATTGAGGTTAACCAGTAAATACCTCAATTAGCGTGAAACACCTTGATTAGTGTTGAGTATCATATTAAACATCATGGTTAATCAGGATAAGCTAACTGGTGAATTAATAGTTGAGATTTAATCATCTGAGGTAATTAATGATGATAACAATGTTGATTATTAAGTTCATTAAGTTGAATCAAGTAATCACATATGCAATTAGAGCCTTGAATCAGTGAAACAGTCTAATTAGCATGCATTCTTGACTTGAGGTTGTAGTGGGCCTCGTTCTTGAAGTTTTGCAAAAGAAATCATGTTATTTGGGCCTACGAGGCAAAAGTTATAAGGTTTGCAAGATTCCAGGGTTGAATCTGCAATTTTCCCAGTTTTAGCTTTATATTTCTTTTCTTTTCCTTTCGTTCTTCCTTATCTTCTTTATCGAGCCTTTTCTTTAGGCGGTGTGCTGTAGCGCGACCCGCAGAGAAGGGGAGGCGAACGGTAGGGCGGGCAATTTGCCTTGGCCTGATCTAGCAACGACGCTGGCCGTCTCTACCTTTTCTCCTTTTCTTCTTCCTCCTCCCCACTTCTTCTTCTTCCTCTAGCAACTAGCAGTTCGCCCTGCTGCTTGGGCGGCCAGCTTGGAGCAGCTAGCTGCTGTGTACAGCCATCAGCCAAGAGCTCGTTTGGGCATGGCCAGCACCAGGGAATGGTGTCGTGGAACTCAAACTTGAAGTCTCAGTGGGATTCATAGCTAGTTCATCCATGAATCAGGTTCTTTCCGTCAATCTGACCTTAGCCGTAAGCTGTTTTTACAGCTAGATCGTGAACAGGGAAAATCAAAGGAAGAAGACAATAGAAATCCGCCCGAAAATAGGCCTCTAGACGCAATTCCGGACGAACCCGGACAGTCCAAATCGATGTGAGTAGAATTTCATTTATTTATCATTAATAAACTCAGGCGTTTGAATATTTTCTATTTGTGCGCGAATTACGCTGATAACAGGCATTATCAGGCGTAGGGCGGCGTTTGGCGTCGCCCGACTTTTTATTTCATAAATTGCTTCTAGACGCTGTTATATGATTAAATTTAGCAATTGATCAGTGTGGATTGAATCAGTAGATTTATATGGTTCATTGGAACCTAATTTGCTCATTTGAATGCTGAAATTAGAAATTCATGTCTGAAAATGGTATGATTTGGGTATGAACCCAGACAATGAAGATTTCTGATAAATTATCAGGTGTACGATTTTAAAGTTGATATGAATAAATAAAAATATGCAATAAAACCCTAAATTGCATATATCTTTTGACGTTAATATGTGTAAATTGATATTTACATGAAATGGCACATTTCTCTGAAATATTACCAGAAATTCTCAAGTATTGTTATTAAATTGTGTTGTGATAGGTAATTAACTCTTAATTGAGATAAGTGATGCACAAACCAGGATTAGGGTTAATGTGCACGTTTTTCGAGAATTTTAGAGAATTGATAATTGTTGAGTATGATTCTCATATGTGAAGTAAATTTCTTTAATTTATGCAATAAGATGTTCAAATGCGTAAATTCGCTATGTATGTGACAAATTGAAATAAGTTGGGTTATTTATGCATTTCTAATTTGTCTGAATGCATGGTATGAGAATTTCTCAGAAATTACAATGATTTGAAATATATTGCTCTGTCAGTTTAGAATGACAGTGTATTGTGATCTGATATGAAATCAGTAAATGTGATATTCCTATTTAAGTGTTTATATGTTAACCAGTTAATAGACTTAGATGCCCTGACACCGTAGAACCCCTTTTGGAGGTTTGTGCCTTAGGGGTGAAACGACCTACCTAGCGTGAGTCTAGATGGTCGGTGGCTCGTGTTCAACAATAATCCGTGCGTGTGTCACGGTGGCACGAGGACAGAGAGGCAGTGTTCAACAATAATCCGTGCGTGTGTCACGGTGGCACTGGAGTAAATAGGGGTTATTCAACAATAATCCGTGCGTGTGTCACGGTGGTAACCCAGACTCTCCGCCTGTGTGCTCAGGTTAGAGGAGGAGTCTAGAGTACACTCTTTGAGAGTGCAGTGAGGCCCTTGAGCGCCTGAGAGTCCTGACGTAGACCAGGACTGCAGTCAGACTTAGCATTTCCCGGGTGTGTCGCTAAGTCTTGTACGGTGGGTTCGTAGTTCGCTACGAGACTTTATATGCAGAGTACACTGCATATGATCAGGGCATAAGTTAAAAGATGATTACTTAGAATTAAGGTAGATTAATATGAAACTTGTGTATGTTCAGATTTAGAATTTATAATACTTGTTCTTTAAATGTTCATTATACTTTTCTGTGATAATTGCACTGTTTAATTAGAACTGCTCAGTTTGTTATTTTATTCACATATTCCTGTTAAAGGTAAAATACGGAGTTATTTAGTGATAGCTAAATGAAATGCTATTCACTAAGCGAGTAGGCTCATACCTCTACTCAAAACATTTTCAGGTCATCATCAGCAGCAGGAAATCTGAAGGATCCTTTCATCCTAACGCTTAGTCTGTAGAAGGTATACGTAGTTAGTAGTTAGAGGTCTCTTAGTCCTTTCCCCTCGGTCCTTGGGACATGGTGTGGGTGAGAGAGAGGGTGTATGTGGAATGTGTATAAAGATGTAAATTAACTGTTATGTTTACTTTCTGTTAAAAAATGTTACATGTTGTAAACTCCATTTACGTACTCTAGCCAGTTTAATTGAAATGTTTCCGCAATAGTTTATTTTGTTTTAGTTTACAGCAGTAATCCGGATATCATTACGAGGTTTTAAAAAGAAAAGGTTCTCAGTGATTTGTTATGTGATAATCCCTCCGTCGCGCCCTAATCTCGTGATTAGTGGTTAGTGTGAGATCGGGGTGTGACATAGTATGTTTGCATGGAGTGCCAGCAATGATAGTTTCTGACAGAGGTCCTCAGTTTACGAGTCGTTTTTGGGAACAGCTGCACAGAGCATTGGGAACGCATTTGAGGTTCAGTACAACTTTTCACCCGCACACAGATGGACAGTCTGAGAGGACTATACAGATTTTGGAGGATCTTCTTCGAGCTTGTGTTTTGCAGTTTCTAGGCAACTGGGATGTACATCTGAGTTTGATAGAGTTTGCCTACAACAACAGTTATCAGCGGAGCATTGACATGGCTCCTTATGAGGCTTTGTATGGAAGGAAGTGCAGATCTCCTTTATGTTGGTATGAGTCTGGTGAGTATCAGCTTTTGGGTCCTGAGTTAGTTTAGCAGACGAAATATAAGATCAAGGTGATACATCAATAGTTGAAAGTGGCACAGGACAGGCAGAAGTCTTACGCGGACAATCGTCGATGACCTTTGGAATTCTAGGTAGGAGACAAAGTATATCTTAAAGTCTCACCGTGGAAGGGTGTGCTAAGGTTTGGACGGAGGGGTAAGTTAGCTCCCAGGTATATGGGGCCTTACTCAGTCGTAGAACGTGTTGGCAAGGTAGCTTACGACTTAGAGTTGCCTCCAGAGTTGCACAGGTTGCATCTAGTGTTTCATGTCAGTATGTTGAAGAAAAGTCATCCAGATTCAGGTACAATGATATAGCCAGTTGAGGTTGATCTTGATGCAGATGTGACCTACGAGGAAGGTCCTGTGGCGATCCTTGACAGAAGAATCAAGAAGCTGAAGAGGAAGGATCTGGTTTTTGTGAAGGTTCTTTGGCAGCGTCGTGGCATTGAGGAAGCTACGTGGGAGCTTGAGGAAGAGATGAGGAGGAAGTATCCCTCACTTTTCTCTTCGGATTTCGGGGACGAAATCCCTTAAAGGGGGTTAGCTTGTAAGGACCCTGACCTGCGTTTAGGGTTTACCCTGTTTGTTTTGCTTAATCTTGATGCTTTGGTGCTTGCTAATCACCTTTAGTGGTGATTAGGGTTATGTTGTGCCTTGTTGAGAGTTTGAGGGGCTACTTGCAAATAACCCAAGTTTAGGGTTTTGTGTGCAAGTTTGCCATATTGTGAAGTGTTTTCCTCTCTTTGCTTCCTCTAGGGTTGAGAGGAAGGCTTGGGCTTGTTGTTTAAGTTCTTTCGGCCTGAGTTAATCTTGTTTGGGCCTTGAGGTGCCTTGTTTGGGCTTGGTTGAGCCTTGTGTCATCCAAGGTGAAGTTTGTGTCAACCTAGAGTGGGTTGTGTCACCCAACATGGTGGTGTGTCGCCCAGGAGCCTTGGTGTGTCGCCCAGCAGAGCTGATGTTTGTGTCGCCCATGTTGCTTGGTCTTGGTTGGTGGACACTTGGTGCATATCTTGGACAAGTGTCTCTTGGTGTGCTAGTGTGTTGGCTTGAACCCTAGAACAAGTGTCCCTTGGGTGGACGACACATAGCATAGATCTACCTTGGTTTCTTCTCCCCTTCTTTCTATATAGGTGGCTCTTTTCCTTGCCTTAGCTTCCTTTGCTCTTTTGGTCTCTCCTCCACCTTGAGTGCACGACACTCCTCTCCTTCTTGCTTGTGTTGGCCGATACACCTTCCTTGGAGTAGCTTTGGTGGACGATACACCCTCATGATCAGCTTGGTGGACAATATCCCTTGGACCTTGGAGTGCTTCTTCTTCCTTAGAGCTTGGAGCTTAAGGCGGGTTGCATAACTTCTAACCCTAACTCCTTTACTTCTAGATATAATCTTGTTACATGTTCCTTGCTTTTGTACCTTGCTTGTGTACCCTTGGTGGCCGATCCCCCCCTTAGGGTTTAGGGTTCCTTATAACCTAGTGTACCTTGTGATCTAGGGTTTGTGCTCCCTTGAGTTGGAGGTTGAAGATGACCTAGGATGGGAAATATACTCCCTTGTTTGGGTGAGTTGGACGACATGGATGTCTTATGATGGACGTCATGGTGTGTGCTCTTGAGTTGGACAATACCCCTGCCCTTGTGATGGGTGACAGGGTGAGCTAGTGTGAGTGTTGGCTGATATAACTCTTGTTGGACGATATGGTCTCCTTGTACTGAACGATATCCTCTTGTGATGAACGATAGACCCTGTATGTTATAGTGGTTTGTTGATGGTGGACGACAGGGCCAAGTATGGCATGTGCTTGGGGTAGGACGATAGGCTTATTTTAGTGAGTTGGCCGATAGGTGTTGTTGTGTATCGGGCGATACACCTTCTTGTTGTGACGGCCGACAGGGTTGAGTGGTGACGGGCGTCACGTCCTTTTTTCTTTGGTATGTGTTGGCCGTTAGACCTTGGGCGGTTGTTGCACATTTTGTGGGAATCCTTCTCTCTTTCCTTCTCTCTCTTCTGGTTGTTGTGGGGTTGTGAGCTGGACGATAGCCCTAGCATATCGGGTGTTATGGTTGAGTGGTGACGGGCGTCACACTTTGAAGTGTGTTGGCCGGCAGGGTGCAACGGGCGATGCCTGATAGTGCTGACGTGCGACACCCCCCCCCCTCCTTTTGTGACGCTGTGTCATGGGGTAGAGTGCAACGCAGCGTTGCTGCACCCCTTGTGCCTGCCGTTAAGAGATGAGTTTGAGTGAGGGTTAAGATAGGTTTTAGTAAGGGTTATGATGAGTAGTAGTGAGGGATGTGATAACAAAAATAGGCCCATGGCTCAGGATATGTGATGTGAGGAGCATGAATGCGTTCATAGCTCAGAGCACGGTGAACATCCCGTTTCTCAGTTTTACTAGCGCCAAGACATGTACCAAGGCGAGCTAGAGTGAGGGTAGCCTATGGAGCTGACCCTGTGGCTTAGACCACTTCAGGATGAGACTGCGGTCCTACTTGTGTTGTACTCGTATACTGACCACGAGGTGGGAGGTCGTGGAGTCTGGCTCTTCCATTGACCTTGTATGGCACCGGTCTTGGGCTTCGCAGCCAAAGGTTGGATTTGAATGGTACGATTCAAATCCTCAGGGCATAATAATAATATGTAATGCATCCATTTAGTATCTGATGCTTAAGATAAACACGAAACATTGGTTGAGGCCTTGTTTGTGTAATATCTCTGTTATATCTGCAGTTACTCTTATAATCATCAGGTATGTGACAATGTGTCTGATCTTGATAATCAGATTATGTGGCAAAATACCTTGTTCTAATAATCCTGTTACATAGTGATATATCTTATCTTGTCAATCATGTTCCATTGAGAGATATCTGGTTATATGCTTTTGTACAGCTGGTAAGCTTGTCGGTAAGAATAGCCTTGCTTTTTATATAGACTGCTCTTGTTATACCTGTTTATACATATTTCTAGTTACCTGCTGTAATAGTTTATCTTGTTGAGGTTCTGTAGTTTGTGGTGGGGAGTTATGTTTCCCACTGGGACAATTGTTGAATTGTCTCACCCCGCTGGTTTAACCCCTTTTTAGGTAGTCGAGGTAGACGTGGTCGTGGTCGTGGTGTCACGGCCGAGCAGCTTGAGGAGCAGTAGAAGGCAAGTGTTGGACATGTTGCTATTTTGGATGTTTTGTAGTAGAGTCTAGAGTCATCCATGTACTCTCAGGTCCTTGGCAGTGTTTTGACGATGTTTCACGATGAACGATCGATGATGTTTGTATATCCTGCTATTGGCCGGATGTGGGCCTTTCTGTATATGAACAGGTGGTGAACTCATGTGATGGATGAACAGCTGAATCTGTATGTTATAGACACGTATCAGATCTCGTGTATGTATATATATGACAGGTTTCTGTGCAGGATGAGGACTGGAATGCAATAGTCTCACAGTTTATCAGTTTTCCACAATCGGTTTTAATTAACCCGTATTTTCATAATCTGTGGTTATGGTGATTTCCACACGTTTTCGCGTAACACCTCGTTATCTATATGATAATGGGATGTGTTGCCACAAGTTTTGGTATCAGAGCTATAGGTTCGCTGAGTCTACAGGGATTTCAGACTAGGTTGAGCCTGTTCTTATGAGTTTTCCAGATTTTCTTACAATATCTCCTGCCCTCAGCAGAAGAAAAGCCAAGATGTCTAGAAACCATGAAGAGCATGCTCCTGAGCATAGTGATGCTGCATTGGTTGATGGAGCAGGTGGACGAGCACATGAAGATCGGGTGCCTGAGGTTCCCCAATTTAACCCAGCCATACTTGAACATCCTGCTTACCAACAACTTATGGGGCAGTTGATGGCTACGATGAATCTCATGGTTGAGCGATTACCAATACCTCCTCCGCGAGCATAGGTTCCCCATGGAGAAGCATCAGGTATTGGGAAGACCTTCGAGCGGCTTCGCCGAGTTGGAGCTTTGGATTATGCTGGAACGGCTGATCCAGCGGATGCAGATCTGTGGCTGACAAGTCTCGAGCAGGCTTTCCAGATCCTTGACATCCCCGAAGCAGAGAAGGTAAAGCATGTTGTCTACCTTCTGAAGGGTAGTGTTGGTCACTGGTAGACCATCGAAGAAGAGAAGCGGCCTGGTGAGGTGATCTATTGTGTCGTCCAAGGTGAAGTTTGTGTCGACCTAGAGTGGGTTGTGTCGCCCAACATGGTGGTGTGTCACCCAGTAGAGCTGATGTTTGTGTCGCCCATGTTGCTTGGTCTTGGTTGGTGGACACTTGGTGCATATCTTGGACAAGTGTCTCTTGGTGTGCTAGTGTGTTGGCTTGAACCCTAGGACAAGTGTCCCTTGGGTGGACGACACATAGCATAGATCTACCTTGGTTTCTTCTCCCCTTCTTTCTATATAGGTGGCTCTTTTCCTTGCCTTAGCTTCCTTTGCTCTTTTGGTCTCTCCTCCACCTTGAGTGCACGACACTCCTCTCCTTCTTTCTTGTGTTGGCCGATACACCTTCCTTGGAGTAGCTTTGGTGGCCGATACACCCTCTTGATCAGCTTGGTGGACGATATCCCTTGGACCTTGGAGTGCTTCTTCTTCCTTAGAGCTTGGAGCTTGGAGCTTAAGGCGGGTTGCATAACTTCTAACCCTAACTCCTTTACTTCTAGCTATAATCTTGTTACATGTTCCTTGCTTTTGTACCTTGCTTGTGTACCCTTGATGGCTGACCCCCCCCTTAGGGTTTAGGGTTCCTTGTAACCTAGTGTACCTTATGATCTAGGGTTTGTGCTCCCTTGAGTTGGAGGTTGAAGATGACCTAGGATGGGCAATATCCTCCCTTGTTTGGGTAAGTTGGACGACATGGATGTCTTGTGATGGACGTTATGGTGTGTGCTCTTGAGTTGGACGATACCCCTGCCCTTGTGATGGGTGACAGGGTGAGCTAGTGTGAGTGTTGGCTGATATAACTCTTGTTGGACGATATGGTCTCCTTGTGATGAACGATATCCTCTTGTGATGAACGATAGACCCTGTATGTTATAGTGGTTTGTTGATGGTGGACGAAAGGGCCAAGTATGGCATGTGCTTGGGGTAGGAAGATAGGCTTAGTTTAGTGAGTTGGCTGATAGGTGTTGTTGTGTATCGGGCGATACACCTTCTTGTTGTGACGGCCGACAGGGTTGAGTGGTGACGGGCGTCACGTCCCTTTTTCTTTGGTATGTGCTGGCCGTTAGACCTTGGGCGGTTGTTGCACGTTTTGTGGGAATCCTTCTCTATTTCCTTCTCTCTCTTCTGGTTGTTGTGGGGTTGTGAGCTGCACGATAGCCCTAGCATATCGGGTGTTATGGTTGAGTGGTGACGGGCGTCACACTTTGAAGTGTGTTGGTCGGCAGGGTGCAACGGGCGATGCCTGATAGTGCTGACGCGCGACACCCCCCCCTTTTGTGACGTTGTGTCGTGGGGTAGAGTGCAACGCAGCGTTGCTGCACCCCTTGTGCCTGCCGTTGAGAGCTGAGTTTGAGTGAGGGTTAAGATAGGTTTTAGTAAGGGTTATGATGAGTAGTAGTGAGGGATGGTCCCTTGTACCATGGAAGTGTTAGTTATACACAAATAACGACAATGATGCCTTGCTAGTAGTGATAACAATAACAATGTTACTGTTTGTAATGATGATGCTAAGTGACAGTTACACTAATAGCTTGCTTGATGACATAACAATAATGTTAATAGTGCTAATGATAGCAATGATGCTAATAATAATAAGTGATGGTAATAATGGTAGTAATGCTGCTGATGGTAGTATATAATGATGATGAGGAAGGTAGTGGTAATGAGTTACATGAAGTAATCCATATGCTTATCTGTTAATGACAATGTTAATTGGTAGTTACATTAATGGTTGCTTAATGATAAAGATAATAATGATGATAGTGGATGGTGACAGTAATGACATTGGTAATAATAGTGGTTGCTTTGTATTCTCATCATGACATCTTACTTGATGTGAGCATCTGGTTTATTCGTATAACTCTGAGATGAGGATAAGTATTGATATGGTTTGTTAATGATGTGCTTAATACACTTGATCACCAAATAGTGTAAGAATGATAAGATAGAGTATCTTGAATGTCATTTTATGATAGTAGCATAATCCTTATGTTGAAACTATGATTAATGTGTACCCTAACCATGCAGGTGATGTTTAGCCATGAAAGGGCTATGAGACATATGTGATGAGTAACATCACTTTGGTAATTATTCTATGAGGTTGTATGTATGATGTGTTTGTCCCATGATAATGATGCGAGCCCTGGAAAGGAAGATCCCATGGTATGTGATGATCCTTGATACGGATCTAGATGGTTGGCAAGAGGCCAAGTGGTAACATGTGATGTTGGATCCTTGAGATGGATCATATTGATGTGATTTTAATAATAATATAATGTTGTTTACTTTCTGCTATAACTTGCATGCTATACAACTTGGTTGAATCTTGCAATCCATCTAAAAGATACTAATTAAGCACAGTAAAGTATATCATGTAGTTTGCCCTGGCCATAGATCCATCATCGTCAGGATTTGGTGATGGTGAAACGGGTTCTCCTACGGGTTAACCTGGATAAGAATAGCCTTGCTTTTTATATAGACTGCTCTTGTTATACCTGTTTATACCTGTTTTTGTACAGCTGGTAAGCTTATCGGTAAGAATAGCCTTGCTTTTTATATAGACTGCTCTTGTTATACCTGTTTATACCTGTTTCTAGTTACCTGCTGTTATAGTTTATCTTGCTGAGGTTATGTAGTTTGCGGTGGGGAGTTATGTTTCCCGCTGGGACAATTGTTCAATTGTCTCACCCCGCTGGTTTAACCCCTTTTTAGGTAGTCGAGGTAGACGTGGTCGTGGTCGTGGTGTCGCGGCCGAGCAGCTTGAGGAGCAGTAGAAGGCAAGCGTTGGACATGTTGATGTTTTGGATGTTTTGTAGTAGAGTCTAGAGTCATCCATGTACTCTCAGGTCCTTGGCAGTGTTTTGACGATGTTTCACGATGAACGATCGATGATGTTTGTATATCCTACTGTTGGCCGGATGTGGGCCTTTCTGTATATGAACAGGTGGTGAACTCATGTGATGGATGAACAGCTGTTTCTGTATGATGTAGACACGTATCAGATCTCGTGTATGTATATATATGACAGGTTTCTGTGCAGGATGAGGACTGGAATGCAATAGTCTCACAGTTTATCAGTTTTTCTCAATCGGTTTTAATTAACCCGTATTTTCATAATCTGTGGTTATGGTGATTTCCGCACGTTTTCGCGTAACACCTCGTTATCTATATGATAATGGGATGTGTTGCCACAAATACTATTAACTTATTTATCACATAAAATTTTTTGGTGGATTACCAATATGCCGCCGCACATGTTTTACAATCATACTACATGACATGGCAAATTAATGATACTAGTGAACCAAAACTCGCACGGCTGAATTTATTGAACCAGGAGAAAAGATCAGAATACCCGCGGACCTTAAGAGAAAAGAGATACATGGAAGAGTGGCAAACACGGGAAAACAAGTCATTGTTTCTTCTATTCTAAACAAGCAAGAAGAGATCTAAATAGAGGTTAAAATCAAGGATACATCTATAGATTTAAGAAGCAATCAGAATATGTGGTATGTTCAGTCATGTTCCTCATGCCACATTGAAAGCGGAGAGCCAAAGGACATCCTTAGAACCACCTGTACTCCAAGAAATGTCCTCCTATAGTAACGAACAAGAATCGAAACTAGCACATGAACCACTATAGAAAATCCAGCTAGGAGAAGGTCAGGGATGAGATTGCAATTGTTGCGTGGATGCAAGGAACTAGAAAGTACTAATGAAGTGCAAATAAACCCCAAAAATAGCACTCTGGCTCAAAAATTGTGAGAAAAAAGGAAACTCAACCCTCCTATCCTAGTAAAAAATTGGTGGTGCAAAAGCTTCGAGGGGTATACTTGACGGTTTTGGAGCCTGTCTCAGGCAGAGCTACTGTGAAATCCATGTCGGCAAACTCTAGAATCTCGCACAGACCACTGGATGTAGGGGGGTATAGTTGTGTGCAAAAGAAGTGCAAAGGATGACTGTGAATAGATCCTAGGGCTTCTTCGAAGGTGGAGGGAGAGATTTTATACCCATGAGGGGTTGAAGAGGCAAAAGTAATGATGGAAAGGACATACAGGGGAAGCGGAGAAAAACCCTCGTTGAGTGAGGTGTGGAGACCACAAAATCCTAGAAATCTTAGGATCCACAGATGTTGCAAGAGGTAAGAATGGTGAGGGGTAGAAAATTGGGAAGAGATATGTTACTGGAAGAGAGAAACCATCAGTGGAAATCAAAGAGTAATGTTTATCGTTTTTCCTTGTTGGGACCAAGGTAGAAGAAAGGGGCTACGGTTCATGATCAGGATCCTATGATTGTGAAAAGGGCCAAAAATGTAAATGATCCAGGTTTCCAACCATAGCGTGACATAGGAAAAAGAAACAAAATTGCAAATCTGTTAATATTTCATATTTTTGCAATTGCCACGTTATTTCTTTCCTAATTTATTTAAGGGTTCAATTAATGTTCAAACTAGATGAAACTTGACACCTAGGATAATATAAGGGTAAAGAATCTGAATTTGTGGTTAGTTTCCTTCATTGAAAACATTCGGTGTGTTGTAGGGATGGCAATGGACCGGTTTTGGTCCATCCATTCACCACCCCACGGCTACCATGAGCGTACTGGTTCTCAGCCACCCGAACATATCTTGAACCATCAAAATTTGGAGTTCCATGATGGGGCACCACGGACACCCAAATTACCCGAAACTTTGAGCCGACCACGCAAGGTTTATGGTACGACTGGACGAGTAATTGTTTAATGTCGCTCACATTGCCATGCTCGTTCATCCCACCGCGACAACAACAGAAAAAGAAATCACTCATCGGCATCTCCAGAATCCATCGTCCATACTAAGTTCAGGTTGGATGTCTATTATAGCTTCCAAGGTCCTCATGCAGAGCCGCTGTGGCGCCGCCGCCGTCATCCTGGAGACTCACCGGAGTCAGGCCACGTCGGATGGCACGCCGCCGTCTTGGAGACTGACCCAAGCCAGGAAGCGGCGGAAAGCACGCTGCTGTTCTAAAGACTCATCGGCATTGGCAGGCCACCGTCCTGCAGACTGACTGGAGCCAGACTCTTCGGCGTCGACGCTATCCTATAGACTTACGTGCGAAGGAATGCGCTGTCCCAGCGAGGTACATGCCACATGACACGGGTGTCTCTCTTTTTGGCAGTGGTAGAGGGTTGTTGGACTTGAGGTTCTGCACGTCAGGGGCGGAACTAGGGGGGAGGCTGCCGGGGCTTTAGCCCCCCCCCCCCCCAAAAAAAATTAATACAAGTAGTTCTTTTAGTATTATATATAGATCACCTGTAATTAAATACATTAACTGTGTGGTAATTAACAAAAAAATGAGTTAGTTGGAGTGGTAAAAATTTGGTTTCCAAAAACTAGAGACTCAGGTTCCATTCTCAATGTTTGTATTTTTTCGACTTAGCCACCATTTGTGTTAAAATGCACATATATATGACTTCAGTCCCCCTCCATGTAATTTTCTGGTTCCGCATTCCCATGGTTCCCTACCATTTATTGGTTTATTTTATCATCCGTACCACTTTCTACCAAATGATACGGGTGTATGAGAAAATTGGTTTGGGTGGAAATGGAGTGGGTCGGGTGATGGTAATTGGTTTAAATTGCCATCCCTAGTACTGTGTTGTTTATTATTTTGGATTTTCACTTACATTTTATTTCCCAAATGAAATTAAGTAATCTAAAATTATTCAATTAATCTCAAACTTGGCATCCAAGCTAATTGGGATATCATGAACATGACTTTGCCATTAGATTTGGGTTTTAAATTTTACTTTTAAGAATCCTATTACATTGGGGTTTAACTCTATTTCAGTATTGAATATTATATTATCCAATTATCATATACATCGATTAAATTGACTCCTATTATCTTCACCTTGTTACCAAAAGTGTTACCTTATGTTATTATGTATAAATTTCCATATTTTACTTATTTAGCCTATTAAGTCCATTGATTCAATATTTATTTATATTATGGTACGTTATCCATATCAATGAGCACAAAAACTCCAATTATTATTCCAATTGGCGTATTAAGCATATTTTACCTCTCATTAGTCATGCATTAGCCATTATGTATGAAACTTGTGTTTATTAGGGTATAAATGAGTGTATTAAGGTGTAGGTAGCGCTCCCGAGAGTCGGTCTCCCTGGCGATCGTGGAGGCAAACTAGGGCTCCCGAGTGCTCGGTTGCGGCTCGGGGGAGGAGGTCGGCTGCCGACGCGTAGCCACCCTCTCCCCCTGGGCTTTCGTTGGTGCCCTTCCTCTCTGCAGATCGCGTGATCTCTGGGTTTCGGTCGGTTGGCTCTCTCCTCTAACGCCTTCGTCTTTCGCCCCTTTCTGGTCGACGGGTCTGGTCCCCTCGATCATAGATCTGGGCTTTAGGGTCGGCGGGTGGCTGCTTTCGTGCGGTGGCTTTGTCTCCGTCGTAGCAATTGTTTAGTGGAGTTTTGGAGGTGGCCGTGGTGACTCTTTTGGCTTAGATCTGCTGGGGGGACTGGCGTTTTTGGATGTCATGTTTGCAATGTTTTTCTTCTCAAATTTTTGCTTCCTGCTTTCGTTGTTTCTTGGTTTCTTGGCAGTTCTCTTCCAGTTACTCATCGTTCTTTGATGCGCGTCTAGTCCCTTAGGGGCTTGTTAGTCTCTCCAGTCATGAGAGTGATGAGATCTCAGGTAGGTCTCATCTTTGTCTCAGTTTATTTGTTGCTCGACTTTCCGACATTGATGGTAGAGTCATCTTTCTTTTGGAATATTGGTCTGGGTCATCCCTTCTGCCGCTGCATCATGCTCAAGTTGAAGGCATCTCTCGTAAAAAGCTGCTTAAGTCAGCATCATAGAAGAGATATCTATGCAAAATTGTGTTATTCTTGTTCCAATATGAGTTGTAGTGGTTTTAGATCTATGTCCTTGATTGTTGTTTGTTCCTTTGGAATTTTCTCTCTACATGTAGATGTCGTATGGCTTGAGTAATGAATGAATCTGTTTGCTCTAAAAAAATGAGTGTATTAAGGTTTATGTGTATACTTGTTTGACTAAATCTAGAGATCTAAACATACAAGCATCCTATCCAAGTCAAAAGGGTCAAATTTTGGTATGTTACACAACTAATGTCTCTCTATCACTCATCACTAGAATACTCAAGTGGCTGCACTCAAGTACTAAGCCACTCCATTGAATATCAAAGAGGCCCCACTCAAGTAATAGAGAATTTCTTATTGTTTGCAAAACCACTCTCTCTCTCTCATCACTCAAATAATGGAGCGGATCCACTCGAGTATGGGATCCACTCCATTTGAACACTAGAACGACTCTAGTCATTTACTACATGAGTACTCCAATGTCTACTGTAAGGCCCATGACCTTGATTAAAGTGTTGAATAAGCTTAATTACCATAATTTGAAGTCTTAGAGCATTAATCTAACCTTGTGATATGATTTGGAATCAAGCTTAAGTTTCAAGTTTGGTCCAATTTGGACACTGTTTGAGCAGGTTATGCAATTTTACATTTTGAACTTTTCTGCAATTTTCCCATATGGGAGGTTTTTCTTACAATTTGTCACATACATTATGTTTCTCATATGTTTCCTTATCATTATTGATCTTTTTGAGCTATGGGGTGCTCAATTGTACCTTGGTTTGGAGGTGATTCCTTTCTATGGTGAATTAGGGTTTACCCCCCCCCCCCCATGGATGAGCCACTTTCAAGGCTAACAACTGGTGGTTGCACAGGTTTGGTCAATATCCAATGCTCACCAACTGATGTAAAATTCATTATTCATCACTAGAAGGCTCTAGGTTGATGGTTCTTTTTGGTTTGGTTCACTTGAACTGAAGGTTCACTTAAAAGGATGATCAATCGATAGTTCAACCACCTATTGACCTAGACATGATCAAATGATGGTCACCACCCCTCAACAGCTGGTGGTAGACTTGGGAGGTCATAAACTGATGGCCTAACAGTTCTAAACAGTCGGTGGACATGCTTCTTGATCGTCCATGGAAGATCTAAGCCATGGACACATGCAGAGATTCTTAGACACGTCATGATTCTTCTCTTCCTTATCCTCAAGCTTTATATACCTATCCTTAAGCTCCCAAACAAAACTTTTGGTCTCTATCACTTCCCTCCTACTTAGAGACTTGTCTTTTCTCTATTTGGTGGAATGTGAGCTGCCCAAGGTTGAAGAATGTGATCGACCTTCTTGCTGGAGCAAGTAAAGCTTAGATCTACCCATTTCTAGGGTTTGTGAAGCAACCTTAAGGTGTTGTTGGCCAAAATGAGTAAGTTTCCCTTCTCCTTTCTTGTTTTTCCTTCTATTCTTCTTCCTCCTACCTTCCTCTAGGTCAAAACTCTGTTGTTCCATGGTAAAAGTTGCTCTAGAGCTCAATAACTTACCTTTGTTGCTTCTTCTATCTAGGGTTTGCTCCTTTTGTGGAGAAAGGTGATACTTGGTCGAGCTCAGAGCTTCTTCTTGGGTTTTCTACCTTCTAGCTTGAAGTGCTAGAAATATATTCTTCTCCCTAGAGGCGAGTTTTATAACCCTCTTCACTTATATTGCTTACTATAAGCTTGTTAGCCAATGTTCTTGCTTAAAAATGATGATCTAAGCATTTAAAAGCTATGTTTGTTTAAGATTTCGAATTCTATGGTGTTCCTTGCTTAGTTTCTAGATTTAGATGGACCTGAAATTTTGTACATGACCTTCCTAAGGTAGAAGATGACTTGGATCAGGTCTGTCTAGCAACTTATGGTGCTAAGCACCTATCAAATGATGGATCATATTAGGGTTTCTAGGCTGATTTCCTCTCTAACCCATGACCTGATGGTGTAGTCATGAAACAACCGGTGGTGTTGTCTTCATGAAAACTGATGGTTGTGACCAAGGGTGACAACCAGTGGTGTCATCCGATGTTCACACCATAGGTTAGGTTTTGACTTTGTTAGAAGCTTAATGATCATTAGTTTGGTGCCCTAATGATGATATCAACCAATGGTGACATCATGTCAACACCCGATGGTGAAAAATGATAGTAGGTATGATTCTATCAACCAATGGTGACCTAAGATGTCATAACTGATGGTAGATCAGGTCACCGCAATTGATGTTGAGTCAAAGTTTTAAATGTAGCTTCAATTCAGCCCCTAACCAATGGTTTCTTGGTTCAATTAAATCAATGGTTAGACCTATACCCAAACTGGTGGTTTTGAATGATGAACCTGATCCAACGAATGAGATTGTATGCTTCAACAACAAATGGATTAGAATGAAACCCCTAGTATTATATGTGGGCTCTAGTGATAAGAATTTTATAATACAACACCCTTGAACTTGTAGTCTTACCTTTGCCCTCGTATAATTATATTTGATAAATCACCATAATAAGTGGATGTGTCACTCTAATGTGATATGACATGTTACACCTAACACTAATGTAACTAAATGATGGTGATTGGTTATAACCATCCCTTTTGAATAATTAATATGGCAATGTATTACACTCTTCTTGTTGAAACCTCAATGTAGTACTAATTGAATATCATAGTGCCTTGACATGTTAAAATCTATCGAACACATATGTGTTGATGATCTTTTGAGCCTTGTTTAGGGCATAGAATGGTGATGGTGATCTTATAGGAATTGATGTGATGGTCTTAAGGACATTTGGGCATGTTTGATTCCTAATTAAGGTTAAATACTCTTCATGTTCCAATAAGGAGTGAAGCCATGGAACCTATGATAAGTAATGGGTACCTTATAATGGTATGATGACATATGTGGTCCATTAATTTGTAATAAATGATATCATGTGGTGATGTGATTAAGATATATACCTCAAATGTTTTATATCTTCTGAAGTTGCAACACTTATACTCTTGTTAGAGATAAATTAGGGTTTGTATGCCCATTTGTTTGATTAGGCCTTAATTTACCCAATTGGCGATAACTAATCAATTGTAACCCTAATCATGTAGTTCACTATGCCATAGAACCATCTTTAGTGTCAGAACTTGTTGGATGGTCAAATGGGTATTCCTAAGAGAAAACCGGAGCGCATATTGTTGAGTATGTGGGGTATTTGATATCCTGACCCCAGGTGTATTGGGAGGATGATTGCGGTCATACCTAGCCCTCAGTTTGAGAACGACAACGGTCATGTCTTGATGTATACATATGAGATGTAATTGAGGACAACTACAGTTGTACCTCAAATCCTAGGGTTTGCGTACCCGCCTCCTATCACTAGTGTTGTGACATGTACCAAGGATGGACTAGGCTGTTAGTAGCTTGACCTAATGTGTAATTGTGGTGGACTTGTACTGACTGAGGGCAGAGAAGAACTTAGGAATCTAGTGCTCCTAGATCTTGTATGGCACAAATTTTGACTTTGTGGTGGTCAGTTGGGACTTGAGTGGTACTCCTCAAATCCCTCAGGGCAACATGATAAAAGATGCAATGCAATCTGTGTAGTATATTTGCTAGGGTTAAATACATTTCACATTGGTTGATTATCCCTTGATTTACCTTTATGTTGCATAGTTCTAATATGATGTAATCTTATGATATCTAAGTAATTATACTTGTTGTTAAGTTACTTGTTTAACTTGCTTAGCATGTTGAAACTGTTCAGTCTACTCAATTGCTTATTTAGTACTCCAATTGCTCAATTTATTTATTATTAATTAATCTATTGTAATAAATATTTGTTGGAGAGAGTTATATCTCTCGTTGGGACCTGGGTCTCACCTGTGGGTCACCACTTCTTTTTAGGTGGCCGTGGGCAACGTGGTTGAGGTCATGCTTTTAAAGAGGATCAGTCTAATGATTAATAGATTCAGAAGGTTGGTCAGATGTAGATGTTAGAAGTAGAGTCCTAGTGTCGTCCTTGTACTCTTAGGTCTGGGTATGGGATATGTTTTATAAATGATATACTTGTATTGACACGAGCTTTTGGTGATATGCCAGTGTTTGTAAAATATGACATGTACATGTGGAATATCTTTTGTATATAGGATGTGGCTGAGGCCAGCGGACACAGACGTAAATACTTGTTATGGTATATGAAAATAGAAAAATATCGACCTTTATGTAAATATTATAGAGCTTGTTTATAATGTGAAATTTTGGTTTTAATTATTCCACATTTTTTACTATGTGATTAATTAGTAGTCGATCATGTTTTGTGTTTTGAGTAATCTCATTTAGCATGATGAGGTGTCACAGTTAAGTTGGTATTAGATCTCTAGGTTTACTAGAGTCTACAAGGACATAGGACTTAGGTTTGAGTTTGTTCTTATGTATCCAACATATCTAATCATAGATTATGGTTATGTTGATATGTCTGGAGAACATGAAGAACAAGCCGAGGGTACTTATGTTGCACTAGGAGGAGGTGCAAGAAGGTAAGAACGCAATGAGAGAGTGCCAGATATGGGTTCGGAGTAGCCGAAAATGCCTCAGATAGACCCGAAAACAATGGCCAATCCTGAGTTTTAGTCTATGTTTAGACAGATGATGGCCACAATTACACATATAGTAGACTTAACACCAACACCTCAAGCTAGGGAAACTATTTTTGATGTGGAATCCCAAGGAGTCAGGGAGGCATTTGAACGTATTAGACGTGTTCAGGAGATTGAGTATGTTAGTACTTCTGACCCAACAGACACTAACATGTGGCTGACTAAGCTCGAGAAGGCATTCAAGATTATGAACATCCCTGAAGAGGACCAAGTTAAGCATGATGTTTACTTGTTAAAGGGTAGTGTTGGCCACTGGTGTGCCAAAGAAGTGGAAAAAAGGCCAGGAGTCGTGATAAGTTGGGAGGAATTTTGATGAGAGTTTGTCATTCAATACTTCCCAAAGACATATCTAGATGAGAAAATCTCTCAGTTTGAGAAGATTCTCCAGGGGGCGATGACTATCAATGAGTATGAATCAAAGCTTTTGGAACTTCTAAGGTTTTTCCTACATATGGTAGCAACGAACAAAGAAAGGATCCATAGGTTTGAGGAGGGATTAAGTATGGAGTTGACTATAATGACATCAGCCTTGGAGAATAGGGAAAGATTTTCCACCTTTGTAGAATCTGTAAGGAGGATTGAGAGGTCTACTATAGAAAAGTGTGAGATTAACACTAAGAAGAGACCAACTCAATTTTAGGGACAATCATCAAGAGGCTTTAAGAAGCCAAGGTTTTTCCCACCACAGTCACAACCAAGATCAATCTTCACTAAACCAAGATCACATGCATCGTCATAGTGGACCCTGAGTAGAGGTAGAGGTCACATTTTTTCACCGACAGGAGCTCCCAGCTCATCATCAGTATCAGTTACATGGCTATTTAGACCACATAGTGATAATCGGATGTGTTGTTAGTGTGGACAGACAGGGCATATTAGATGGAATTGCCCTATGAAGGTTGAGGAGGTGACTCAGCATCCAAGGCAGAGTCAATAAGGTTCACAATAGCACAATTTAGCACATGTGGTGGTAGAGGATGCGGCCAGGCATCACAAGTAGGATCTTATGGATAGGCCAGCAGAGGACATGGTTGGCAGCAGGTGACGGCTAGGTTCTATGCCAAGAGCTAACCAGAAGTAGTGGTCACTCCATGGGTCATGACAGGTCAGATGGAGTTATTTCATTCTAATTTGTATGCTTCTTGTTTCGTATATGTGCTAGTAGATCCAGGTACGACACACTCCTTTATCACTAGAGAAGTAATAAGTAGTTGTTATTTATGTGTTAGTCATAGATTTGATAACCTGTAGCTAGAGACTCTGTTGATTGGTTTCGCCAAGTTGCAGGAAGTGTGCTCTTCTTACGTTCTTTATTTTTTAGGATGCAACATTCAAGTGGATCTTTTACCACTTGATATGCATGGATTCGATGTAATCTTGGGAATGGATACCTTGGAAAAGTACAAGGTAGTTTTGGATTGTAGTTCTAAGGTAGCAATGTTCCATGATGGTGATGTCTCATGGATCTTCCAAGGTGATAGGAAGATTCCTCCTATGTGTTTGATGTCAGCTATGACAGTAGAAAGGCTGCTGAGACAAGTATGTGAGACTTTCTTAGAATATGTTGTGGATACCAAGAAGGGAGGTCCTAGTATCTAGGAGGTAACCAATGGTACATGAGTTTGAGGATGTTTTTCCTGATAAATTTCTCAGAGTTCCCCTCCTAGAGAGATTGACTTTGAAATCAATGTTGTTCTTGGAACACAATAGCACAGTCACCCTACAGAATGTCACCAGTATAGATGCATGAGTTAAAGAAACAGTTGCATGAACTGTTAAAGAAGGGTTTTATCAAGGTGAGAACTTCCCCTTGGGGTGATCCCATGTTGTTTGTTAAGAAGAAAGACAGTTCAATGAGGTTATGCATAGACTACAGATAGTTGAACAATGTGACGATAAAGAATAAGTATTCATTGTCGAGGATTGATGATCTTTTTTATTAGTTGAGAGGTGCCAATGTGTTTTCAAAGATAGACCATAGGTCATCACCAATTAAGAACTAAGGCAGATGATATACCCAAGTTAGCCAAGACTAGGTATGGTCATTACGAGTTCGGGGTTATGCCATTTGGGCTAACCAATGCACTTGCAACCTTTATGGATCTGATGAATACGGTTTTTAGACCTTATCTTGATCAGTGCGTGGTCGTGTTCATAGATGACATTTTGATATATTATAAGGATATTCAGCAACATGAACAACACCTTTTCCAATCATTCACTTTGTTAAGGCAGCATAAGATTTATGTTAAGTTTAGCAAGTGTGAATTTAGCTTATCTAAAGTATCTTTTATAGGACATGTTATATCAGCTAAAGGCATTTGTATAGACCCTAAGAAGGTTGAATCTATACTAGAATGGGAACAACCCAAGTCACCTATCGAGATTTGCAGTTACCTAGGTTTGGCAGGTTACTATAGGAGGTTCATCAAGGACTTCAGTTATGTAGTGTTACCCCTAACTAGGTTAACTAGGAAGGATGTTCCTTTTGCTTGGAATGACAAGTGTCAACGTTCATTCCAGAACTTGAAAGAAAAGTTGACCAGTGCACCAATATTAGTGCTACCAAAGTAAGGGAAAGGCTATATTGTCTTTTGTGGCGCTTCAAAGAACGGGTTGGGATGTGTGTTGATGTAGGACAAGAATGTGATTTCTTTTGCTTCAAGACACCTTAAGAAACATGAGGAGAACTACCCAATACATTATTTGGAGCTTGCAGTGTTGGTCCATTCCTTAAAGATCTGGAGACACTACATTTATGGAGAAAAGTGTCAGATCTTCACTGACCACAAGAATCTACATTATATCTTCTCAAAGCATGATCTAAATATGAGGCAGGGGAGATGGATGGAGATAATTAAGGATTATGATTGCATGATATATTACCATCCAGGAAAAGAAAATGTGGTAGTTGATGCATTGAGTTGGAAGTTGTCTTCATCATCATCTGTAGACAATGCACAGTTGTATTTGTTGGTGTGTTGTAAACAAGATATGTTAGTGTCTCTTCGCCAGATGAATGTACAGCTAGAAGTTTCTTTGCTAGCTGGATTGTTAGCCCAGTTATAAATTAAACCTACTTTGAGGCAACAGATCTGTGATGCATAGCAGAGAGATACTGTGATACAGAAGATATGATCAGAGTTGGGCAGTGAGAAGCATGATGGCTTCCATGAGGCAGATGACGATACAGTTTGTTTCCATAACAAGATAGTGGTTCCTGATGTTGATGGGTTGAGGAAGGTGGTACTTTAGGAGGCTCACTCCTCGATGTATGTGATGCATCCTAAAAGTACAAAGATGTGTTACAACTTGAAGGACATGTATTAATGGCCCCATCTTAAGCGTGATGTGGCAGAGTTCGTTTCCAGATGTCTAATTTTTCAATAGGTGAAGGTTGAGTACCAGAAGCCTGTAGGGAAATTACAACCTTTTTTGATACGACAGTGGAAATAGGATCATATTACCATGGACTTTGTGGTTGGTCTTCCTAAGACAGCCAAAGGTCATGATTCCATATGGGTAATAGTTTAAATATTGACTAAGTCATCTCACTTTCTTCTAGTTAAGATGAATTTTACAACAGAGAAGTTGGCACAGGTTTATGTTAATGAGATAGTCTATCTTCATGGCATTCCAGTAACTATTTTTTCTGATAGAGGTCATAGTTCACAAGTTGGTTTTGGGAACGTCTACATTCAGCAATGGGAACACAAATGATGTTCAATACATCTTTCCATCCACAGACAGATGGCCAATTTGAAAAGACTATTCAGACTTTAGAAGGTCTTTTGAGGGCTTGTGTGTTGCAATTTCTTGATAATTGGGATGTACATCTAAGTCTGATAGAGTTTGCATATAACAACAGCTATCAGAGAGGCATAGATATGGCTCCTTATGAGGCCTTTCATGGGATACATTGTCGGTCTCCACTTTGTTGTTATGAGACATGTGAGAATCAACTCTTGGGTCCTAACCTTGTACAACATATTATAGGGAAGATTAAAGTAATACAAAAACAGTTGAAAGCGACTCCGGATAGACAAAAGTCTTACGCAGACAACCATCACAAACCATTAGAATTCCAAGTGGGAGATAGAGTGTATCTCAAGGTCTCCTTGGAAAGTTTTACTGAGGTTTGGGAAGAAGGGTAAGTTGGATCCTAGGTTTATGAGACCATACCCTATCTTATCTCATGTCAGAAAGGTGGAGCACAAGTTGGAGTTACTTCCAGAGCTACACATGTTACATAATGTTTTTCATATCTCCATGCTAAGTAATGCCATCCAGATACAGAGCAAACAATCCAACCAATAGAGGTTGAGTTAGATGAGGATATTTCCTATGTTGAGGGACATGTGTTGATCCTAGATAGAAGAGTGAAAAGACTGAAGAAGAAAGATATAGTGTTAGTGAAAGTTTTGTGGCATCACCATGGTGTATATAAAGCCACATGGGATCTAAAGTATGATATGCATATGAAGTACCCATCTCTCTTTGCGTAGGATTTTAGGGGTGAAATCCTTGTTAGGGGTTTATAGTTGTAAGTCCCCTGACCTTGCTTAAAGTGTTGAACAAACTTAATTACCATACTTTAATTATTAGGGCCTTAATATAGCCCTATTATATGCTTTGGAATCATAATACAAGCTTAAGTTTCAAATTTTGTCCAATTTGGACACTATTTGACCAAGTTATGCAATTTTATGTACATTTTGGACTTTTCTACAATTTACCCAAATGAGAGGTTCTTCTTGCAATTTTTCACATACATTATGTTTCTCATATGGTTTGTTATCATTATTGATCTTTTTGAGCCATGGGGTGCTCAATTGTACCTTGGTTTGGAGGAGATCCCTTTCTATGGTAAATTAGGGTTTACCCCCCCCCCCCACATGGATGAGCCACCTTCAACGCTAACAACCGGTGGCTCCACTAGTTTGGTCAACATCTGGCGTCCCCAACCGATGTAGCATCTGGTGGTTATCACTAGAAGGCTCTAGGTCGATGGTTCTTGCTGTTTTGGTTCACTTGAACTGATGGTTCACTTAAAAGGATGATCAATCGATGATTCAACCACCTATTGACCTAGACATGATCAAACGATGGTCACCACCCCTCAACAGCTTGTGGTGGACCTGGGAGGTCATCACTCGATGGCCTAGAAGTTACCAACAGATGGTGGACCTACTTCTTGCTCGTCCATGGAAGCTCTAAGCCATGGACACACGGAGAGTTGCTTAGATACCTCATGCTTCTTCTCTTCCTTATCCCCAAGCATTATATACCTATCCTTAAGCTCCCAAACGAAACTTTTGGTCTCTATCACTTCCCTCCTGCTTAGATCCTAGTATTTTCTATGTTTCCTAGTGGAGGATCTGCCCAAGGTTGAAGAAGGTGCCTGACCTTCTTGCTGGAGCAAGTAAAGCCTAGATCTACCCATTTCTAGGGTTTGTGAATCTACCTTAAGGTGTTCTTGACCAAAATGAGTAAGTTTCTCCTTGTCCTTTCTTATTTTTCCTACTTTTCTTCTTCCTCCTACCTTCCTCCAGGTTTTAACTCTATTGTTCCATGGTAAAAGTTTCTCTAGAGCTCAATAACCTACCTTTATTGCTTCTTCTATCTAGGGTTTGCTCCTTTTATAGAGAAAGGTGATACTTAGTCGAGTTCATAGCTTCTTCTTCGGTTTTCTACCTTCTAGCCCGAAGTTTTCTTGATTCTAGAAGTCTTTTCTTCACCCTAGAGGTGAGTTTTATAACCCTCTTCACTTATATTTCTTACTATAAGCTTGTTTGCTCATGTTCTTGCTTAAAAATAATTATCTAAGCATTTAGAAGCTATACTTGTTAAAGATTTCAATTTCTATTGTGTGTCCTTGCTTAGTTTCCAGATTTATATGGACCTGAAACTCTATACACAACCTTCCTAAGATAGAAGATGACTTGGATCAGGTCTGTCTAGCAACTTATTATGCTAAGCACCTATCAAATGATGGATCATATTAGGGTTTCTAGGCTGATTTCCTCTCTAACCCATGACCTGATGGTGTAGTCATGCAACAATCGGTGGTGTTGTCTTCATGAAAACTGATGGTTTTGACCAAGGGTGACAACCAGTGGTGTCATCCGATGTTCACACCATAGGTTAGGTTTTGACTTTGTTAGAAGCTTAATGATCATTAGTTTGGTGCCCTAATGATGATATCAACCAATGGTGACATCAGGTCAACACCCGATGGTGAAAAATGATAGTAGGTATGATCCTATCAACCAATGGTGACCTAAGATGTCATAACTGATAGTAGATCAGGTCACCGCAACTGATGTTGAGTCAAAGCTTTAAATGTCGCTTCAATTCAGCCCCTAACTAGTGGTTTCTTGGTTCAATTAATTCAATGGTTAGACCTATACCCAAACTGGTGGTTTTGAATGATGAACCCGATCCAACGAATGAGATTGTATGCTTCAACAACAAATGGATTAGAATGAAACCCCTAGTATTATATGTGGGCTCTAGTGATAAGAATTTTATAATACAACACCCTTGAACTTGTAGTCTTACCTTTGCCCTCGTATAATTATATTTGATAAATCACCATAATAAGTGGATGTGTCACTCTAATGTGATATGACATGTTACACCTAACCCTAATGTAACTAAATGATGGTGATTGGTTATAACCATCCCTTTTGAATGATTAATATGGCAATGTATTACACTCTTCTTGTTGAAACCTCAATGTAGTACTAATTGAATATCATAGTGCCTTGCCATGTTAAAATATGTGGGACACATATGTGTTGATGATCTTTTGAGCCTTGTTTAAGGCATAGAATGGTGATGGTGATCTTATAGGAATTGATTTGATGGTCTTAAGGACATTTGGGCATGTTTGATTCCTGATTAAGGTTAAATACTCTTCATGTTCCAATAAGGAGTGAAGCCATGGAACCTGTGATAAGTAATGGGTACCTTATAATGGTATGATGACATATGTGGTTCATTAATTTGTAATAAATGATATCATGTGGTGATGTGATTAAGATATATACCTCAAATGTTTTATATCTTCTGAAGTTGCAACACTTATACTCTTGTTAGAGATAAATTAGGGATTGTATGCCCATTTGTTTGATTAGGCCTTAATTTACCCAATTGGCGGTAACTAATCAATTGTAACCCTAATCATGTAGTTCACTGTGCCATAGAACCATCTTCAGTGTTAGAACTTGTTGGATGGTGAAACTAATATTCCTAAGGAAAACTCAGAGCACATATTGTTGAGTATGTGGGGTATTTGATATCCTGGCCCCAAGTGTATAGGGAGTAAGATTGCGGTCATGCCTAGCCCTTAGTTTGAGAATGACTATGGTTGTGTTTCAGTGTTTACATTTGAGATGAAATTGAGGACATTTGTGGTTGTACCTTGGATGGTAGGGCTTGCATACCCACCTCCTATTAGTAGTCTCATGACATGTACCAAGGATGGACTAGGTTGTTAGCACAGTGGCGGACTCATACTGATCGAGGGTAGAGAAGATCTTAGGAATTTGGATCTTTTAGATCTTGTATGGCACTAATTTTGACTTAGTAGTGGTCAATTAGAACTTGAGTGGTACTCCTCAAATCCCTTAGGGAAACATAATAAAAGATGTAATACAAGCAGTGTAGTATATTTTCTAGGGTTATATATGTTTCACATTGGTGGATTAGCCCTTGGTTTATCCTTATGCTACCCAGTTCTTATATGATGTAATCTTATGATATCTGAGTAATTATACTTGTTGTTAAGTTACTTGTTTAACTTGCTTAGCATGTTGAAACTGTTCAATCTACTCAATTTCTTATTTAGTACTCCGATTGCTCAGTTTATTTATTAATAATTAATCTATTGTAATCAATATTTTTTGGAGAGAGTTATATCTCTCACTGGGACCTGGGTCTCACCCGTGGGTCACCACATCTTTTTAGGTAGTTATGGGCAATGTAGTCGAGGTCATGCTTTTGAAGACGATTAGCCTGGTGATCAAAAGATTTAGAAGGTTGATCAGATGTAGATGTTAGTAGTAGAGTGTTAGTATCATCCCTGTACTCTCAGGTCTGGGTTTGGGATATGTTTTATAGATGATATACTTGTACAACATGAGATTTTGGTGGTATGCTAGTGTTTGTAAAATATGACATGTACATGTGGAATATCTTTTATATACAAGATGTAGCTGAGGCTAGTGCACACATATGTAAATACTTGTTATGGCATATGAAAATGGAAAAAGACGGACCTTTATGTAAATATTTCAGAGCTTGTTTATAATGTGAAATTTTGGTTTTAATTATTCTGCATTTTTACTATGTGATTAATTAGTAGTTGATCGTGTTTTGTGTTTTGAGTAATCTCATTTAGGTGACGAGGTGTCACAGCTACAATCTAATACTAGAGCCACTAAATTGGTATAGTGGAACACCCCCATTTAAATATCAACACGCTCTCCAGTCGAACACTAGCACACTTCCAAATTAAAATATTGGCACACACACTCTATTTGAACACTAGACATCCATCTTTATAGTTAGTGTTTCCAATGGATAAGGGTGAACATGTTTACCCTTTACCCATATAATGTAGGGTAAAGTTAAGAGTAAGGGATTTTCTTACCCTTTATTTGCCTACCTGCTACCCTATCACCCACTATCTTAGTGGGTAAGAGTAATGATAAGTCATTATCCATGCCCTCTAATCCACCACCTACCAATTTTTATGTATAATGTATTAATTCATAGTCATTGTGTTGTTAATTATATGGATTGTTTGATATTATGCGGTCATTAATTAATACAATACGTGATATTCTTATCTACATCTTATGTAGCTAATTTTATACAACATCATTTTGGTGGTTTGATCCACTTGTATGAAACAATGAGATCTTATAGTTTATGCACCATTTTATACTTTTCAGTGTGTATATTCTACTTCTTTTGAGAATTATTTGATCAGGTATGCTACAAAATCTGAAGTTTTAACACACATGGGTATCTAATAACAAGAATTAATCATTAATGTGCCATTTGTGTATATTTTTTATAGTTTTATCTACTTCTTGTGTGCTTAATATTTATGTATACAACAAAATTTTAGAGGGTATAAGATATGATATTTGCAATAAATTTTTGTGACAGATTTTCATTTAGTATGATTTTAGTTTAGTAGTATTTTTTTGGGGTGATTTTTTGTTCATACACTAATGTTAGGATTACTATATATATATATATATATATATATATATATATATATATATATATATAAGCACAAATTCTTAGAAGACACATAAATTCCCTTCTTGACCTTTACCCTTTCCATTTACCATGTAGGTAAGAGGATAGGGGTAAGGATAGGGTAAGGTTATTGATGGAGTGGGTAATTACACATACCCTTACCCGCTACACTTGATGGATAAGGGTTAAGGGTAATCCATACCCTCCCCATTGACAACCCTATGTACAGTGACACACACACCATTCTAATATTGGAACACAGTATTGGTTGTATGCCTTGAGAGTCATCATGTGATGATTGTAACGAGGATACATTTCACTTGGTTTGATTATTAATAAGAGGTAATTCCACTTATTATGTTTGTTTCAACAATGAGATAATGAGTGAACTTAATAATGTCCTAACAATGATATGACTCGATGACATATGGTTCAGGTTGAAGAATTGAAGATGGGATCATATATATAATAAGAGTGCTCATTCTTTCAATGTTCCTAGTCAATTATTATTATTGATACCATGGGACAACAATAATGCACAAGACCAGCATGTATTATGAGTGATGACTATGTCTCTTTAGTCATGATATCAGTTATCAACTCAGATTCATGGGTACTTGTTAGAGAACAAGTTGTATTAAATAGACCCACCTTGATATTGACCCATGGAAGTCATGTACTGACATGTTAGAGTCATATCTCAATGTGATAGTTTTGACTGTGATCCTTAATCATAAAGTCTCTAGAGTGATCACAAGTTATCTTGTGTGCTTTGACCACTATCCCAATGTGCTCTAAAATACAAGTTGCCAAAAAGGTAGTGATTGGGTGTATTGTGAGACTTGACGATGATTGGGATTGATGTAGATGGAATTTGTCCCTCCATTAGGAGTGATATCATGGTTGTTTGATAAGCGAGACTATGCAATGCATGGCCATGCTCATATGAGTCAATATATGATATTAAGCTCAAAATATCTTGAATAGTCTTCTCTACATCAAGGAACATAGATTGGAAGTTAAGAGGATGACATCCCATGCCTCAGTTTCAATCTGGATATTTGTTACAAAGGGATTATATGGTCATGGCAACACTGATCAGTTTTACAGGCTATGTGATCAATTTTCAATCTCTAGCTTTTTTATAGCCTTAAGCTTTCTTCTAAAGCGCGGTATAGCCTATGTGAATCTAAGACTTGTTCAACTCCTAATCCTCCTATGATGCAATAAGTCCTCTATTACTTTGATTATGGTGATTAAACTTACACAAATCGATGAAGATATCATAGATCCATGTCCAACATAAATGAAATAAATTACTAACTCATAGAATTCAAATACAATGTTGAGATACTCTCAGGTCTCATGAAACAAAGGGGTTTAGTCCTGCATGACTGTCATCATTGTACAATAAGAGGAAGAAGAGGAAAACAAGACAATAAAAAACCGATACAAAAAACCTTAGAGAAGTTGTCTCACAATCCATTTTGATGAACAACCTGATATGCAACTTTTTGGTTGCAAATCTATCCTCTAGAATGGCATGGAGTGTACAGTCAGTGGCTATCTCCTTTTGTCTCCTCTCTCGGCACTACTCTCTACAAATACATGATCCTTCATTTATATTCTCACTCCCTATGTTATAAGATATGTTTTTAGCATTGTGGCCATTGCATCTGACTTGATCTTAGGTCTTCTCTAATCATGTAGTGTTGGTACTACTGATAAGGTGTCAATGGCACTGAGTCATCAGCCAATTTGTGTATCCTTGAACTGTGGTGATACTACCGACATGTGTGTTGGTACGACCAAGTTGTTTCTCGTAGAGATCTAGATGTTGAAGTCGGTACCACTAACATGAGGGTCACTGGCACTAAGACAATTAATCTCAAGTTCTGATGCTCCCAGCATCATGGGTTGGTAGCACCGACCATCGTCTTTGGTATCATCGATGCCTTTCTCGATAGGACCAAGTGTCTTCTCGGTAGCACTGAGTTTGTCCTCCTTATGTTGTTGCAAATCATGATGTGTTAGTAATACTGACACATATGTTGGTGGCACTGAGTCTGCCTTTTTAGTGCTCTAGTCACTTGAGATGGAGGGAACATGACATGAGTATGAGATATTTCTCATAAATTCACACAATTTGATAAAAGTACTAAATAATTGATGCAATAGTCATTCATAGGCTCAAAATGGAAAACAAAGTAATAACATATCTCGAACTGAATGTATATTCTAAATAAGCCTAGAAAATAGACTGTGAAAAGTGACTGAAAATAAATGCATCAAAATCCCTTATGCTAGAATGTTACTCGTCCTTAAGCAACACTACTTTTAGATCTGTTTAAAAAAGTTAGAAAGAGGACAAATCTTATGAATTATTTTTCTCAACTACCCCCACCTTAAAGTCAAATGGTCCCTTACCAACCATTGAAAAAATAATTACTCTAAAGTGATAAAAAAAAGGTCATTAAAGATGTACACAACACTATCAATGAAATATTATTAATATGGAGAAGTTAACATAATAGTCAATAGGGCATGCACTTTGTGCACCATGTGATTTCCCTATCTACATTTCTCTGATCTACATACACAACTATGTCATAATTAGTTCCCCATATAGACATGGATGAGGGGACTAATCATATATGTGACCTACCTTGCAAAGCAATTGGTGAAAACTGAATGGGTAGTTGTAAAACAAGATATATGTAAGCTATTCCCACTATCTCCTTGGGGAAAATTCATATTGAGTTCACGTCATCCTTTTCCTCCTCATTTTATTTGTTTTTCAATGCAATTTTCTTATCACTATTTTTTCTACCCTCATATTTTAGCAAGATTCATGATTCATGCTTGGGCTTTGTTCGCTATATGTCATTTTTTCCTTTTTCTTTTTTTTTTTCTTGTCATTTGGAGGAATACAGATGTACATCCTTTCACTCTTTAATAGTGGATACAGATAAATACATAGATGTTTCACATTATGCAAAATGATGAAAAGGGAAATGCAATCTAAATGAAAGCTATTATGCAAAAATAAAATTTTTGTAACTAAACAAAATGGTATGTATATCTTTATTTTTCTTTTCTAATGTAGTTGGAAAAAAACTAACTAACATGCTACCTACTATGCCATGCAATGAAGTCAAGAGGAAACAATTTGAATTACTTGATCATCTTGTGGTGATGAATAAATTTCATAGAGGGTGGAGAACACATGACTAAGAGATAATGTGAATCTTAACTATGATATGTCCCTATCCTAGTACAAGGTGACCTTGGATTTTATTTATAAAATTCTCATTTAAGTATTGTTACCGTTTGGAAGGTTTAGGCTCAAAAATTCCGATCATACACAAGCCTTGAATAAATTAAGGTTTTCATTCATACTAGATGTCCTCAAGCTGACTGACCCAAACAATTCCTTGAGTTGGTGTTGTCTTAGACTTAGCAAGTAAGCTTAAAATATAGAGCATTCAAGCAAAAAAAATAGTTTCATTGCAAGATTATGAAGCACATTCTTTTTATTGATTTGATGCAATCATGAGAAAGGATTGTGGATCCTACTACTAGAACCACATCAAAGCCTAGAAAGGAAAATAAAACATGCAATAAAAACTAACTAAGATAGAAGGTAATGCATAGAAATCCATTCCATCACCCCTTAAGATTGAAAGTGACCATGTACTCATAGTCAAGAATCAAACTAAGAGGTTGAATGGTGGTACCAGATACTCAAAGCAGTGGTGGGTAGAATGTTCCCAAAGCATGTGTAGATCAGGTGAATTGAATGTGTCAATGAACTACGGAGGTTGGGTTGGTATGTATGGTGGTTGAGGGTAGCTAGAAAATTTCCCTTGACTCCAGTAGTGATCATAGAGAGACTGTTGGTGGTATTCAATGCACTGCATGTGAGTATGGATGTTTTCCTAGTTGACCAGGAGAAGACATTCATTATTGTAGATGACATGCTACTATTGAAGCAAACACTTTTGAATACTTTGAACTTGAGTAAGAGTGGTTGACTGCTATTGATGCCCTTGCTGGATGGATTGCAAAATCCCATACATGCCCTACATGGATAAAAAATTTCCTGGTGGTGGAAGTGTTGGAGCGGCAGAGCTTGAAGCTACACATCAATGCGGAATGTAGTTCATGCGCTGGTGTGATATATAGGGTGTTGATGTCTCCTCTTGGTCCTTTTCCTCTTCTCCTTCTACTTCTTCAACCTTGAATAGTGTGTCGATGTCCCCTCCCCTTGGTGCATCCTCTGTGTCCTATGCTAGCCACTAAAGATGGTACACTCCTCATAGACAAAATATGGGGTCAGATAGAACCCTCTCCTTTAGCTTGCCCTCTATGGTGTAGCAGGCGTACACCCTACCTCAGTACTAGAAAATGAGGTGGGATACCTTGAAGTTCTTGAAATCAAGAGGCAAAATCATTGGGAGGGCGTTGTCCCTAGAGAGGTTGAGGTGGAGATTCACAGCCATCAATGTGAGCATGCCCCCAAAATGGATGGGGGTGCTTCTCTAATTCGGCTTCTTCATGTCCATCATGTGGAGGAGGAAGAACGAGACAAGATTGATTGTCTCCCTTCCCAGGGTCAAGAAAGACCAGAGCACATATAGGTATGCCTGCTAGACCTTCTCCTACCCTTGTATCAACCTAGTGAAGTTTGGTGTTCATCAGGTAGGGACAGATAATGTGGGAAAAGAGGTGCTCAATATCCATGATGAAAGATGAATGCCAGTTGATGGTGAATCCTTGTGGTAGCACTGTCATCTACCTCAAATCCATGTCATAGTCAAATTTAGGTGGGTTTTATTATACCTCACCAATGGACCAACCATATATGGCATTAAACTCCTCCAATGCAAGCTATTACTTGAGATGCTTCAGTCCTAGATTTGTATGTATCACCATTCTTGCTTTGTTGCACAACAAGGGTGTTCTTACCTTATTAATATATTATGTGTCAATGACTCATCCCGAACTAGGCATACCTGCTTTTAATTTATTAAATTTGTACAATACATTCATCCCTATTTTCATCAAAGTTTTACATAAATGTGTATTTCCAAATGCTTATTTCTAAAACATCAAAACATAATGTTTTATGTGTACAATTAATTAGGTGGTTTGCATGTCACATATACTATACATTGGGTCATAATTCATTTCATATTTTAGGTTTATGTCCTTGAAGGACAACCAGAGTTACCTCAAAACTAAATTTGGTGCTCGATGTTGCAAAGTCTGAACTTCACCCAGTGTACTTTCCAATCTTCTTTGTGCTCATGGATGCAGTAAATGTCTAGTGTAGCAAGAAATTTGAAGAAAATGTCAGGATAGGTATGACAACCATCAAAAAGTGGGTGATCACCCACCATGCATTGCCCGATGAAGACATTTTGGAAGTTGTCAGTGAAGCCTACTTAGGCGAGGAAGGCCTAGTTCCCATATTGAGTTGGTATGAGCTCCCTCTTTTGTAGTGAATTATAGTGTTTCTTCTATGCTTCTTCTCAGAAGGCCACCCTCATTGTCTTGGGTACCATCTGATTAGGTAGATGGTGGCATATGAAACTTGTCTCTGGACTTCCATCTCTTAGAGAAGAGATTATGGATGTTAGGAAAAGAGCTCAGTGAAGATTTTCAGCATTGGGATGCAGTTGTGACCACCTAGGATCATCTTGTACCTTGTGAATGAGAGGGGAATTCTTGGGTGTGACTTGTGATCACCCCTTGCTCCCCCTTTTATAGTGAAAGGGTGCCTTACCCGCACGGTGTCGATACTACTGATGACAAATGTTGGTGGTACTGACTCTTTACTATCTTTGGCCATTTCAGTGTCAACCATTGGTACTGATGGCCTCACTCCATCGATATACTGACCCATCGATTCTTCTATTACAATGGTACGACTCATAAACTATGTGTGTAGATCGGTACCACCAATTGTTGGATGTGAATGATCTCGATTGTTGGTGTCAGTGCCACCAATAATTGGATGTAGATGGTCTTGATTGTTGGTGCCAGTGCCACAGATCTAGTCTTCTAGGTTTGTGCCACCGATGGGTGTGTCGGTGGTACTGATTTGAAAATTTTCCACCTCTAACCACTCTGTTGGTGCCACCAATTTCTTGTGTGGGTGTTATTGAGAGTAGTGTCATTGTTATTGAGAATATTAGTGATGCTACTGAGTCTCGATAACTTGTACCTTTAGAGGCGTCAGTTGGAAATATCGGTACCACCAACATGTGTGTGGATATTACCGAGATGAATTATCTTTTTCCTTCCTTGAGCTTGATGAGTTGGTACAAATAACAACATCTCTATGATATCAAAAATATTTTCCTATAGCTTTGTGATTTCTTCTTGAAAATTGTCAGTTTTACTGACAAAGACATCAGTGCTACCGACCTGAATGGCTCATGTATGTCTCTAACTGATAAGGATTTGGTGTCACCGACCCACCTGTCAGTGGTACCAAAACGTTTTTTAACTCTTCCTATTGATTCCTAGATGATGAGTTAGTTCTATCGATGGGGCCGTCAATAGTACCGACACAGTGAATTCATGCACACCACACAAAATACATGAAGGCACATTTTTCCTTAAATCAAGTCAACAACTACTTATAAGAAGTACAAATTGTAAAAAAATAGATGACTAAACAAAATAAGTGATAGAAACTAAAGTGGGTTGCCTCCCATGAGCACCCTTGCTTAGTGTCATAGGCTCAACAATCATTCAATTTTATCAAGGAAGCTCAATGAGCTTCAACTCTTCCTCCTCATGGACCACTTCTTTGCCATAATAATGTTTGAGATATTGAACATTTGGTTAAGAATGCCTTGGAACCGTCACTAATCTCTATTGCGCCATGAGGAAACACTCTAAAGCCACGTAAGGTCCACTCCATTAGGAACTCAACTTTACCGGTTGTAACTTCATCCTAGAATTGAATAGAAAAACTCGCTTCCCCAATAGGAATGTTGTTACGACCCCTCATCCTGATAACCCCCAATTAAGGGAGACCGAGAGGTCGAAGCCGCACCCATGACTTCCAGATCAAAGGTTCAACAATTAACCAAGAATAATTATCAAATTTTAACATACTATACTGAAAGATGTAAGAAAATAAATTTTTGCATACCTTTTTGAAAACTTGGATCTATAAACTTCTATTTACACAGATACTAATCTATCTAATCCTCCTTTGCACTTTAATTCTCATTTAGTACCACATGTGCCACTTTACTATTTATTCTTTTCATTGTACCTAAAATGCCGACAAACAAAACGTCGGTCAGCCGAAGCTGGTACGTGGGAGAAACAAATAATGTTCAACTAGGTTAACAATATAATCACTCAATTAATCATTTAACAATCAAGATTATGTTTTAAGCCAAACTACTCAATCCATACCTATCCACAACTCTGTGTTGTCCCTGTAAGGACTTATATGGTACCTCTATAAAGGTGACTTGATGGACCTACCCTCTAGGCAGCCAAAGTCTTTCATGACCTGATGGACCTACCCTCTAGGTAGCCATGTACTAGGTCAGCCATTACGAAATAGAGGGGACCAGGATCTAAGCTAGTAGGCACATATCTTATGTGATAATCGTAGTCACTTTATAGTTGCAAGAAATAAATAAACATCCAACAGTTTAGTTGCATTCAATGCGATTAAACATTCGGGAAACCATCGGGAAACTAAAGTGGTTATTCATAATCATAACCACATACCTGATTTGATGGTTTTAGAAGCATTAAGAAAATACAACCAAGCATGCAATCCAAGTAATTGAACAATCACATAATTCCTGAAAAGAATATGTACTCTATTTATTACACACTTTATCAAGAACCTACTTTATTATCTTGGATTCACTTTCTATGGTTTCTAATCCGCATTAAGATTTCATTAATATTCATTAGGGTCTTTTAGATCAATTTCTCAAACTTTATCCATTTTTAGGTTAACAACCCTAAAATATCCTTTTCCATTTTTTTATGAACCTTAATTGCTCATCTATTCATTTTAATAGTCTTTTATACCCAAATTGACTTAGGATCATCATATCCCTATTTATTCATGGATTTGAACAATTAAAACAATTAAAAGACATATTCATCTAAATTAGGGTTTTCAAGCTCATTAGTGCATAATCATGCATGAAACCCTAAATTAAACCAAATATATAAAAAGATCATCTTTTTAGATCCTATCCTCACTTTTATTAACATCAGATTAATTTCAACTTGAATTATGTCATTAAGACCATTTACCATCAAATCTAAGGGTTTTCCCTTAATTAAAACACTAAAGATGATAACTTTATGTACTTTTCCGATTTCAAGCATATAAACTCTAAATTAGACTAATCATGTGCAAATTTCTTCCTTTTTGAACATAATGTACCTTTTTACATTTAACAGGTTAACATCAACTCAAAAGATCCATTAAACCCTATTAAACACATTAATCATTTCAAAATAGGGTTTCTTAATCTTTAATTCATTAAAGATGATAATTTACACTAGTTTTCGAACTATGATAAGATTCAGGCTATAAAACTATTTTTAATGGGTTCCTTGCATTTTTCTGATCAAAATACATATATAACTTGTCCTAATCGGAGTTACGAATCTTTAATTAAGAATTTAACAAGATTTCACTCACCCGACCAATCAGGATGTGCCACGTCATCTAGCCCATGCAAGCGCTCGATTGAGTTTATAACCAATTTACGGTATTACCCTCACTTGAGTGGCTTGCTCCTTTCCACGCGGAGGGGCAGAAACATCAAAAGATGGCCCGGTCGTCTTCAACCTTGGGCAACAGCCGTCGTTGACCTGCAGCTTGCGTGCGGCCGTCCTCCTCTCTTCCCTGGGGCCCCACGATCACCAGCCATGGCTGCCCTGGCTCTGTTGTGCCCCTGTGCATGCGGGGAACCCCCAGGTCGCGGCTGAGGTGGCTGCCCTTAGATGTGCCACAGCTGTGGCCGGTTGCACGTTTGCAGCCCTATTGCGGCGGCTGTGCGAGGTCAAGCACTCGGGGAGGGGGTCGATCGTCCCTAGGTTGTTGGTAAAATGTTAGGCTTCCATCCTAATGACACAACAGCTCCCCATGCTCCGGGGTTTAGGACTATTCCGTAGACTAGGGTTTGTACGAAGGAAGTAGGAGAAGAGGAAAGGATATGTGGGTTTCTCTCTCTCTCTCCCCTTAACTCGAACCAAGACTTTACCCTATATATAAGGGTAAGTATCCATGCCCTAAGGCGACCACCTATGGGTCAACTTAGTCCTATTCCCATTAGGAAACCAATTCCTTCATGGAGAAGAAACTCTTCTCTCTTATTTACCATATTGATATTCATTATTGCATGGATAATTAGAAATACAAAAATTCTCTCTCTTATTCTCTTTATTCATGCCTTTTAATCCATAGCAACGAAATCATATTTTCCTTTAATTACTATCTTTTAGCAATACCACTTAATACATTAATTGTGTACTCACATTATCTCCTTATTTTGCAATTTTGGTATTTTCTCTTTCCTCTTTCTCCATTGGTATTCCTTTTACCATTAGGAATCCTTGGGATACGAAATTCCACAAAGGATCTCCTAATTACACCTTTTCCCACTTATTTCCAACATTTTAACATTATTTTCAATCTCTTTCTTATTAAAGAAATACTTAATTAAACTTTTCTCCTCTTATTGCTTTCTTTTTGCAACCTTGGACTCCTTGGTACCCAAGGAACCCAAGAGGCACGAAATCCTCTTTGGATTTGCCTTCTAGAGGTTTCTACATATTTCTTTTCTCAAATATTCAATTATTCATTCACTTATTGAATTTTCTTTATTATTTCCTTATTATTGGGCCCAATAGCCAATAAAGCCCACAACACACACATCAAGGCTATTGTAAACGAAATCCATTTATTTGAAGCAAATTACATCATTATTTGTTAAAATATCTTTAATATGAGAAATTACATTTCTCACCAATTGAACCCAAAAATTGGGGTTGTAACATCCTTCCCCTCTTATAGGAATTTTGTCCTCAAAATTCAAACAAGCAAACAAACAATCAATTCAGGATAAGACTTTTCCATGTCCATCATTGGCCCCTATGTGGCTTTACCATACTCATGGCGCTTCCACAGAACCTTTATCATCACATATTCTTTTCTCTGAGTCCTTTCATCCTGGCATCTATAAACTACACAGGTGACTCAGGCCATTTCAGCCTCCCTTGGGGCTCACTAGGTTCATTGCTCAGCACATGGTCGGGGTACCTCACATAGTGCTCTAAATTGGATACATGGAAAACATCTCCCATTACTCTATCCTGAGGGGTAGGGTCAAACCTAACCTTCTCCACCCATCCATCTCTAATGGACCCATGTATCGGGGACTCAGCTTTCTCAGCTGCAGCTCAGAGGGGTCGGATTCTCACATATTCTTCCACAGTAACTTGTAAGTCAGTCTACTTTGCATCTGCTCACGACTCTCATCGTCTCTAGGCTCCTTTCAGCCCTTGCATGATCAAAGTGACTTCATCTACACGCACTGTGGTCCCTTTTCTAACCATCATGTGGTCCTTTCACCAACATCACCTTACTGAAGTGGTGACCGACACAACCTCCCTTAAGAGCTTCTTAGAATCCCGATACTGGCTATGGTGGTCATCATCACATCTTTCCTAGGATAGGAACTGTCTTTAGCTATCACCCTGAATGAGCACATATGCTCTCATCAGACCCTTTAGTCTGGATCATACTAACCATTAGTTAGGGGTGATAAACTACACTAACATTGAGTTCATCATGTACCTACTTCCACTTTATGGAAGTGAACCTCTAGGTCAAACTCAAGATCCTATGAACTCACATCATGGTGTAGTGGGACCACCTCTCTCATGGATAGTTCAACCAGATCTGTCCCTTAATAAAACTCTTTCTTTCTCATGTCCTCTAGGTAAGGCGACCTACCATAACCCATATTGCATTTCGACCTTCCTTGGCCCAAGGGAGACCTATCACAACATCCATAGTGTTGAGCTCCCATTCTCTCTCAGGGACTCTTTATCCCTCATATCGATGCACTGTGTAACTGGTGTTCAGCCTTCACCTTCTGTCGTGTATGGCAACATACCACATGCAGCCTCATCTTAAGCATCCAAAGTGCTATCACCATTTTACCACGATGTATGGTGATCTTCAATCATGATTCTCTGTATGTCATTATTCTTCAAGATCAACACCTCAAAAACCCTAAACCATTCTTATCAGGGTTTCATCAGCTTCCTATCAAAAGAGTGCATCTGAGGTTCTACCACCATCCTTTCATCGTATCAAGGACTAGACTTGCTAACCAAACAACCTTTAACTTTTCAACGTATCTTGTTACATATGAGTGTTATCCAAGCACCTCTCCTTTTCAAACTTAGGGTTAGCCAAACAGCCTCTTCTAGCTTCTAGTCAAACAAGTCAGATGTATCTCAACCAGAGCATCCATTACCACTTCACATCCTTAGTTATTAGGTAACGTTGAAGACATACACTTCCATGTATTTCACTTATCATCTCACCTCAAACTCTATGTCTATCTTCATTAAGAACACTCTCTGATTTCGTCATCATGGTGATCAAACTCAACCTGATATAACTTGTAAGTTCCACATAGCTCATGATAAAAACATCCTCATAAGGGGACTACCTCATTCCTCTTAGTGTTTACAAACCATCCATGTATCATTCACTTTACCAGGGTAGGTTATCTTCTCTATCCCCAAATCTCATGGCAGCATTCCAACCTATATCATCTCTTATCCTTGGTGTATGGCATGCGTAATGTCCTATCTCTCACTCCCATAACAAGAGGAAATAAACATTTGGCTGCAGTCCAAATACAGAGTTCTTCCTGTTCCAAGAGTAGAGATGGTACATTCCACCTTACCAATACACCTTTACATCTAAGTTGTAACTTGCCACATATGTCTCTACATCACAACCATATCAAAGTTACCTACATGGAATACTAGTCTTGAACCTACTGAGGTTGATATCCTTGGTCATCTCCTCTAGGTCTATAGGGTACCTGCTCTTTTGGGGTCATCCCTCTTCTCTCATGCATCAAGATAGTGCCCTACTCATCTGCCTTTGGGTCCCATGAGTTCATGAAGGTGATTAATCTCCTAACCCATGGCCCTCAGACAATGATAGCTGTTACCTCCCGACCCTATGGTCATGTGCAACTGGGGAATTAGGCAACTCCTACTTTCATCGGTCTTATCCCTACCTGACCCTAGGATAGACTTAGAATTATCCATCATAGTACATGTTCACTTAGAACCTTACCCAAGTCTTCATCGTCTCTCTTTTTGCATTCATGGGATGGTTTTCATCCTTTCATAGGGATCATGGCAACCTGCCTACCTTGGTCAAGCCCCATACCGGTTACTTCCATGGTAACACATTCATATGCAATTACAGATGGATATGTATGGGTCTACAGGTTCATTCTCATACCATGTACTTTTCACTTAACTTCTCAAGATCCTGTGAGACCTCTTTAGGTTACCTTGAACCAACAAAACTGATATACACCCTACCAAAGGGGTCCCTCTCCCAATATGGGAGGAAAACTATCTCTTGACACCACGATCACAAAAGCTCTTAGGTCTAGGGTTTAAATCCACATGAGTCTACTTAACCCTATCAAGCTATTAAGGCACAAGCAGATCACCTACTGTACCATGCTAGGTCATACTTGTCCTCTTTCCTTCAGACTAGATCAAGATCATACCTTCCTTTATCATCATCCTAGCTGTGAGGGGTCCATCAAACACACCTTAAACTTAAGGGGCTTCCCCTTTTTCCTCTATACATGAGGAGTACCATGCTCTCTTCTATAGGAACTCAACTTCCCATTATGAGCATTAGGTACACCACTTCCCCTCTTAGGCCTAGGAACCCTAGGTTCACTTTTAGGTGTCAAATTGCATGCTCTATCTCTTAACTACGAACCAAGCATGCAAAAGGCATGACATGCACTTCTTGTCATCCTTCAACTCGAGCAACACTTAGGGTTGGGTCCTCCTTAAGGACAACCAACAAGGTACAAGGCCTCATAACCTGCTACTAAACCTTTCTAGGTCTAAGGAACTCTTCTTACTACCTCAGAAGGTAAACATCTATACCATAGGCACGTAGGTACCAGAAGCTTCATCTTTTCTCAAGGGTTTGGTCCCTCTAAAGGTAACCAAGGTATCATCGACTTTCAGGGATTGATCATGAGGCAACCACTATCATCCATTGTTCCTCATATCTCAGGGTTTTAGGCTTCCTACCTCCTTGCTGGGTTTCCTGCTCTCTCTAGAGATAACCCCACATCCAACCTCACCATTAGAGGTCCTTTCTTTATGAAGGATCAACCTCAAAGGCATGCTCGACATGGGTGAAGCCTAGGTTCAAACTTATAGTTGCTCAAGATAACCCTTTATGCTCCATTATGATTCCTTATCCAGGGTTTCATCCTACTGTTAGCACTATGACGTGCCCTAGGTGCCAGCTATACCCTACTTGCACAAGCCCATAGGGTTTCTAAGGTCCTTCGCTATCATCATCATCTAAGGAACTATCCTTTACCCTAACATACACGATCCTTCCCAGGGTTGGGTTGCCAAAGGTGCTAGGTCACCCATGGATCATATGGCATCCCAAAGGCATGTCCTTTCAGACACATGGTTCAACTCATCTCTCTCTAACTTTCACTTAGGGTTAGGGTTAACATCATCCTCAGAGGATGTGTCAGGTCTCTACTTGCAATGGAGATCTCTATCTCCAAGACTAACTTATCCTCCTGTCAAGAAGGTCTAGCCTCAGGTCTCTTCTGAGGACATGACAACTTATGTCATACGACCTAAGCATGTATCTATTCTTTAATTTGTGCTTAAATCTATTAAGCTTATGTCCTTGACATCTTATTTACATGCTTTTCATTAATTTGGTGGAGGATTCCTTAAACCTTATTAACCTTACCCATACCTCAAGAGGGTGAGGAGAAGAAAGAAAACCCTAATCCCTTAGGTCCTTATCAGAATTTTGTGATGAGAAGGGATGAATAAGATGAGAAGTCCTAAAGGTATCTTATTTTGATTCATACCCTAAGACTTTGGCCAGGCGGTCACACGGGTCCGGGAGTCCTCGTATTCCGACTAGCGGTGCGGAGGAAAATCTTTCCAGCCCCCAGTCGTGATCCCTTTCTAGACACCTCCATCTTTCGGATACTCCTCTAATAACTCCCTTGGGTTCTATGGAGTTTGTAAAATTTAATAATTATTAATGGTTAACTGAGGAACCCAAGCACTGATACCAAATGTTATGACCCCTCCTTCTGATAACCCCCAATTAAGGGAGACCGAGAGGTCGAAGCCTCACCCATGACTTCCAGATCAAAGGTTCGGCAATTAACCAAGAATAATTATCAAATTTTAACATACTATACTGAAAGCTGTAAGAAAATAAATTTTTGCATACCTTTTTGAAAACTTGGATCTCTAAACTTCTATCCACACAGATACTAATCTATCTAATCCTCCTTTGTGCTTTAATTCTCATTTAGTACCACATGTGCCACTTTACTGTTTGTTCTTTTCATTGTACCTAAAACGCCGACAAACAAAACGTCGGTCAGCCGAAGCTGGTATGTGGGGGAAACAAATAATGTTAAACTAGGTTAACAATATAATCACTCAATTAATCATTTAACAATCAAGATTACGTTTTAAGCCAAACTACTCAATCCATACCTATCCTCAACTCTGTGTTGTCCCTGTAAGGACTTATATGGTACCTCTATAAAGGTGACTTGATGGACCTACCCTCTAGGCAGCCAAAGTCTTTCATGACCTGATGGACCTACCTCTAGGTAGCCATATACTAGGTCAGCCATTACGACACAGAGGGGACCAGGATCTGAGCTAGTAGGCGCATATCTTATGTGATAATCGTAGTCACTTTATAGTTGCAAGAAATAAATAAACATATAACAGTTTAGTTGCATTCAATGCAATTAAACATCCGGGAAACCATCGGGAAACTAAAGCGGTTATTCATAATCATAACCACATACCTGATTTGATGGTTTCAGAAGCATTAAGAAAATCCAACCAAGCATGCAATCCAAGTAATTCACCAATCACATAATTCCTGAAAAGAATATGTACTCTATTTATTACACACTTTATCAATAACCTACTTTATTATCTTGGATTCACTTTCTATGGTTTCTAATCCGCATTAAGATTTCATTAATATTCATTAGGATCTCTTAGATCAATTTCTCAAACTTTATCCCTTTTTAGGTTAACAACCCTAAAATATCCTTTTTCCATTTTTTTATGAACCTTAATTGCTCATCTATTCATTTTAATAGTCTTTTATACCCAAATTGACTTAGGATCATCATATCCCTATTTATTCATGGATTTGAACAATTAAAACAATTAAAAGACATATTCATCTAAATTAGGGTTTTCAAGCTCATTAGTGCATAATCATGCACGAAACCCTAAATTAAACCAAATATATAAAAAGATCGTCTTTTTAGATCCTATCCTCACTTTTATTAACATCAGGTTAATTTCAACTTGAATTATGTCATTAAGACCATTTACCATCAAATATAAGGGTTATCCCTTAATTAAAACACTAAAGATGATAACTTTATGTACTTTTCCAATTTCAAGCATATAAACTCTAAATTAGACTAATCATGTGCAAAGTTCTTCCTTTTTGAACATAATGTACCTTTTTACATTTAACAGGTTAACATCAACTCAAAAGATCCATTAAACCCTATTAAACACATTAATCATTTCAAAATAGGGTTTCTTAATCTTTAATTCATTAAAGATGATAATTTACACTAGTTTTCGAACTATGATCATATTCAAGCTATATATCTATTTTTAATGGGTTCCTTGCATTTTTATGATCAAAATACATATATAACTTGTTCTAATCGGAGTTACGAATCTTTAATTACGAATTTAACAAGATTTCACTCACCCGGCCAATCAGGACGCGCCACGTCACCTAGCCCATGCAAGCGCTCGATTGAGTTTATAACCAATTTACGGTATTATCCTCACTTGAGTGGCTCGCTCCTTTCCACATGGAGGGGCAGAAACGTCAAAAGATGGCCCGATCATCTTCAACCTTGGGCAGCGGCCGCCGTCGACCTGCAGCTTGCGTGTGGCCGTCCTCCTCTCTTCCCTGGGGCCCCACGATCACCAACCATGGCTGCCCTGGCTCCGCCGTGCCCCTGCGCACGCGGGGAACCCCCAGGCTGCGGCTGAGGTGGCTGCCCTTAGATGCTCCAAAGTTGTGGCCAGCTGCACGTTTGCAGCCCTATTGCGGCGGCTGTGCGAGGTCAAGCACTCGGGGAGGGGGCCGATCGTCCCTAGGTTGTTGGTAAAACATTAGGCTTCCATCCTAATGAAACCGTAGCTCCCCATGATCTGGGGTTTAGGACTATTCTGTAGACTAGGGTTTGTATGAAGGAAGTAGGATAAGAGGAAAGGATGTGTGGGTTTCTCTCTCTCTCTCCCCTTAACTCGAACCAAGACTTTACCCTATATATAAGGGTAAGTATCCATGCCCTAAGGCGACCACCTATGGGTCAACTTAGTCCTATTCCCATTAGGAAACCAATTCCTTCATGGAGAAGAAACTCTTCTCTCTTATTTACCATATTAATATTCATTATTGCATGGATAATTAGAAATACAAAAATTCTATCTCTTATTCTCTTTATTCATGCCTTTTAGCCCATAGCAACGAAATCATATTTTCCTTTAATAGTAATTACTATCTTTTAGCAATACCACTTAATACATTAATTGTGTACTCACATTATCTCCTTATTTTTCAATTTTGGTATTTTCTCTTTCCTCTTTCTTCATTGGTATTCCTTTTATCATCAGGAATCCTTGGGATACGAAATTCCACAAAGGATCTCCTAATTACACCTTTTCCCACTTATTTCCAACATTTTAACATTATTTTGAATCTCTTTCTTATTAAAGAAATACTTAATTAAACTTTTCTTCTCTTATTGCTTTCTTTTTGCAACCTTGGACTCCTTGGTACCCAAGGAACCCAAGAGGCACGAAATCCTCTTTGGATTTGCCTTCTAGAGGTTTCTACATATTTCTTTTCTCAAATATTCAATTATTCATTCACTTATTGAATTTTCTTTGTTATTTCCTTGTTATTGGGCCCAATAGCCAATAAAGCCCACAACACACACATCAAGACTATTGTAAACGAAATCCATTTATTTGAAGCAAATTACATCATTATTTGTTCAAATATCTTTAATATGAGAAATTACATTTCTCACCAATTGAACCCAAAAATTGGGGTTGTAACAAATGTCCTATGTATGATGTGGAGGTCATGAGTCCTCTTGGTCCTATCCTTATAAATCCCTAAATTCTCATGAACATCAATTCTAATCTCATCTAATTCATTAAACTCCAACCTTTGTTTCCTACTGCACTAGACAATTCAAAATTCAACTTCATCAAGGACCACATGGCTTTATGTTGCAACTCTATGAGAAAGTGACATGCCCAACCGTAAACTAGTCTATATGATATCATGACAATGGGTGTTTTAAATGCCGTCCTATAGTCCTAAAGAGAATCCTTCAATTGCATTCTCCAGTCCATCCTACTACTCAAAATGGTCTTTTCTATCATATTAATCTCCCTAATGGACACCTCAACCTGGCCTTGCGCGTGAGGGTGGTATGGAGTTCCCATCCTATTATTCACTCTATATTTTCTCAACAAGGATCCAAACTTAATGTTCATGAAGTGAGATCATCCATTACTGAAAATCATCCTAGGTACATCAAACCTATAGAAAATATTATCTTTACAAAGCAACATACAACTTGTGCATCATAGTTCGGGTTGGAATCACTTCCACCTATTTTGACACATAGTCAACTGCAAGCCAAATATAGAGGTTAGAGTTAGAAGACACAAAGGGCCCCTTAATATATTCCCCAAAGATCAAACACCTCAACTTCCTGAAATGTACTCAGGGGCATTTCATGTCTTCTAGAAATATCACGTGAGCATTGACATGTGTCACACCTTTTCACAAAGTCATATGCATCCTTAAACAATTACGGCCAATAGAATCCACTCTCTAAAACATTGATTGTTGTCCTTGAGCTATCATGGTGTCCCACAATGCATAGAGAGTGGCAATGGGCAAGTATGCTCTTAAACTCGCACTCAAAAACAAACTTCCTCAGTATATATCATCTCTATATTGCTTAATCAAGATGGGTTCGGCCCAAACATAAAACCTCAAGAAATGGAAAATCTCTTCTTCTCTTGATATCACCATTATCTTTGTAGTTCTATTCATGCTATATAATTTACTATATTTGAATACTAGGGATCCTTGTCAATAATAGGCAAAAATTTCTTAGGGAAAATCTTCAACAATAGGTGTCTCTAACCCTGACTTGTTCACCGAGTCTAACTGAGACAAATGATCAGCCACTACATTCTCCTCTCCATCTTTATCCTTGGATTATATGTCAAATTATTGTAGTAGAAAAATCCATCAAATCAATCTTGGTTTCACATATTTTTTATGTAATAGGTATTTAATAGCTATTGGTTGTTGGCCTCTCCCTTCATTTATAGTTTTCACTATGCCAATATTGATGCTATTGTTTATTTACTCTTAGTTGTTTGCAGTTGTTATATCTTTATGCTTCCCAGTTAAAAATGTAAATTTAATATGAAATTTATCTAACAATGTATATTAGATTTCATTAACACTGGGGTCACTATTATAATTTGGTTGATTGATTCTCTCTCCATTTATACTTTTCATATGCCAATATTCATATTATTGTTTATTTACTCTTTATTGTTTGCTTCACTCATATCTTTCTACTTCTTAACTAAAAAATGTAGATTAATGTGAAATTATCTAACAATGGATATTAGATTTCATTACATTTACCTATAGACAAATATATTCTTGTGTACGAAACCATATAACATGATCTTAAAATTATAAGTAATGGGCCACTAGAGTGAATTAAGCAGTATAGTTTGAATCAGGTTAGACTTTCTCATGTATCTTGTAAGATAATAAGAAGGATTGATTGATATTATAAAAATAGATCCATGTACTCTCCATATATAGGATAAGAGAGTAGAATTATGAGCTAAGCAATATGGATAAAAAGCTAAAGAGAAAAAAATTGAAAACACAAAATATAACAAAACATAACACAAAGCACTAAAGTATAAATATATTAACACTTAACACTCCCTCAAGTTGGAGCATAGATTTCTCAAATGCCCAGCTTGTGCATCATGACAACATATCTTTTACTCAGAAGTGGCTTTGTTAAAATGTCAACAAGCTGATCCTCAGTCCTGATGTAAGGAGTAGAAATGTGTCTGGACATATTTGCCTCCCTTACAAGGTGACAATCCACCTTAATGTATTTAGTGCCTTCATGGAATGTAGGTTTTCTTGCAACGAAGATGGACACTTTATTTTCACAGAATATTGGACAATATCACATGTCAAATTCTTTCAGAAGACATTAACCCTACATTAATTCACAAGTGGAATGAGCAGTGGCTTGATACTCAGGTACAACACTAGTCCATGCAACAATGTTTTTTGCTTTTTATTGTGTCAGGTAACTAGATTATCTCCTACAAAGGTGCAATAGCCAGAAGTAGATATGTGATCGGTCCTGCTGGAAACATGGTTAGAATCAAAATAGCTAATACTTTTACGATGCATGTGTCGTCTATTTCAAAGATAGTTTCTAGGATAGATTTTAAAGTATTTGAGAATATGGTTTTGACAACCGGATGCCACAAAAGTGAGATTACTCAAAACCAAAGTGTGCAATTAACAGTGAAACAAGCACATACCACAAAATAGGGTAAATTAAATCTGATCTCAGATAACCATCTTAAGCGGAAACAAATACATCAAGATTCACAACTGGTGCCATATCACATACCATAAGTGTCACGCCCCAATCTCACATTAACCATAAACTATGAGATTAGGACGCGACAGGATGGGATTTACACATAAGCCAACCACTCTTCACTTTTAAACATTTTAAAGATATTAATAGGAAAATCTGATTTATGTTGTCAAATGAAACTAAACAAACTGCGGAAGCATCTTTGTTAACTGACTAGCAATATAAACAGAGTCTACAACATATTACATTGTTTGACATAAAAATAAAGCATAAGAGATAATTTACATCTCATACACATTCACTCTCTCACTCACACCTTGTCCCAAAGATCGAGGGGAAAGGACTAAGAGACCTCTAACTACTAACTACGAACCTTCTATCGACTAGGCGTAAGGATAAATCGATCCTTATGATTTCCTGCTGCTGATGATAACCTGAAAATGTTTTGAGTAGAGGTATGAGCCTACTCGCTCAGTGAATAGTATTTCACTTAGCTATCACTAAACAACTCGTCAGGTTTATAATATTGAAATTAAACATAAATGCAGAACTAAGCAAGGCAGTTCTAAATACATAACAAATATACAGATAATAACCACATTTCTAAGCATCAACAGGTATTTGAGGTAAATAAACAGTTACATAAATTTACTGTGATCCTACATGATTACTTATTCATATTATTATTATGCCCTAAATATATGCAGTGTACTCTGCATATAAAGATCCGTAACAAGTTCATGCTACGATCCCACCGTACAAGACTTAGCGACACACCCGGGAAATGCTAAGTCTGACTATCAGCCCTGGTCTGCTGCAGGACTCTCAGGCTCATCGGCCTTCAGGCTCATCGGCCTCACTGTACTCTCAAAAGAGTGAACTCTAGACTCCTCCTCAAACCTGAGCACACAGGCGGAGGGTCTTACCGGGTTACCACCGTGACATCGCACGCGTTGTTGTTGAATAACCCCTATTTACTCTAGTGCCACCGTGACATCGCACGCGTTGTTGTTGAACACGAGTTTCACCCCCCTGGTGCAGACCTCTCAAAGGGGTTCTACGGTGTTAGGGCAACCTAGGTCTATTAACTAATTAACAAATAAACATTAAACAGGAATATCACATTTCATGCATATTGCACAATCTAAATATCACATGAAGCAAATATATATCCTTTATCATCATTAAACATGATTCAATCTCATTTATTCACTTTCGATGCTAAACATCTATTTTTAAATCAACAAATACATTGCAAGTATATTACAGGAAATTTCATCATTTTCACTAAGCATATTAAGTATTTCAAGTTCCAATGAAACTAACAAACTCTATTGTATGTACTACACTGTTTAGAAGTTATATTAACTAATTCAGAAGCAACTTAGCATTTAGATTGAGTTAAATAATGATTACTGAATGAACTACTACTCACCCACTTCGGTGTGTTCGTATACACCGAAAAACGTCCACAACCATGCCTAATTCTTCCCTTTACAGCAGAGTGCACGCCGTGCACCTGGGCTGTACGCCGTGCACCTTCAGTGCACTTCTGTCAGCGTTTCGAATTGTTCGGGTTCGTCCGGAAATGCGTCTCAGGCCTATTTTCGGGCGTCAACTGGCCTTCTTCTACCTTGGAACATTCGTGGATTCCAACCTGTTGAAATCAAACAATAGCTTCCTTCACATACAGGTGGAGGAAATGCTCATTTGAGTGCTAAAACATGGCTAGGGCTACGGATATGTACCCTATACTCTTGGTTAAGGTCATTGCTACCTTTCCTTGGTGCCTCTTGCACCCAACTGCTCCCGATTAAGAACCTGCTACAGCAAACAGCTTCTTCCCGCACTCAGGTTGAAGAAAGGACTCGGCTAGGTGCCAATCACGGCTGGGAGCTATGGTTTCGTGCACTAGGCTCTTGGCCGAAGTCGGAATGGCGGTCTTGGTGGTGCTTGCTCGCCCAAGGCAGCTCCCTGGCCACTACTACGGCTTCCGTGCTGCTGCAGCTTGCTAGGGCGCCGCCTAGCAAGCTAGGGCTGCGATGGGGGCGAGGTAGAGGAAGGTGACGACGCTGTTGGCCGAAACTAAAGAACCAAGGGTGCCCGTCCCTTTCCCCCTTTCTCTGGTCGGTCGACCAGCTTCTGCTCCTGCAACTTGGGTGGCCAGCGCCCTAGCTGGTCCGGCACTGCTGCTGGGCCAAGATAGAGGAAGGGAGGTAGGAGGAAGAGGGGAGGAAGGAGAAGGGTAGAAGGGGGCGCCCGGATTGGAGCTTGGTGCTCCAGCAAATCGCACCCAAATCGTGGCTGGATCGACCTGCTTGCAGTGCGCCGCTTTTGCGGCTGGTTTCTGTTCTATCGGGTGAGAGTGACGGTGGAATAAGAAAGGAGGAAAAAGGGCTATAAATCAAATAAAATTGGAAAATTACAATATTGGTCCAAAAAAACTCAAAAGTATCATAACTTTCACCTCGTAGGTCAGATTTGAACGATTCTTGTTGCAACTTTACAAGCACGGAATTCTCTACAACCTCGAAGCACAAAATCACAATTAGGATCTTGTCACAACTAGTCAAATAACTAATTGCAATAGTGAGTACTTAACTCAACTTAATTAACCTAACAATCATCATTGCCATTATCATTAATTACCTCAGTTGTTTCAATCTTAACTATTGATTCACATATTAGCTCATCTTGATTAACCATGATATTTAATAAGATACCCAACACTAATCAAGGTGTTTACTGATTAATTTAGAAGTGGGTCATAACAATCTCCCTCCCTTATAAGAATTTCGTCCCGAAATTCCCAAAAGAGAAAAAGAAACTTGTTACGCACATCTAACCCCAAAACTTCCCATGTGGCTCCTTCTAGGTTGTAGTCTCTCCATAAAACCTTCTCTAAGGTATCTCACGATTCTTAAGTTTCTTGATCCTCAGATCAACTATTTGTATTGGTCCCTCAACATAGGACACATCTGATCTAATTCCAGATCAAACCACAAAACATTGTCTTAGTAGAACTGTTATAACAGTATCTCAATATATGGTAATTACTGAGAAATTATTATACTATACATGCAGACAAAGTAAAATTCTTAAATAAACCAAATGCATGTCAATTTGGTACTCAAATAAAATCATGCAATTTAACGGTTAAACATCACTACATCTCATACTGAAAATTGATACCAAAATACTTGATTCATCGTACACCCTATCCTTAGGGTTTCATTTGCCTTATTCATTCATCACATGCCAACACCCTATTCTTAGGGTTATCTCATTCACTAGTCACATGGCAACACCCTACTCTTAGGGTTTCCGTTATCTCATCTGTTTGATTGCAATTCAAGTCACAATACAGTATCATTCTAGAACTAGCAGAGCAGTATATTCAAAATCATTGTAATTACTGAGTAATCTTTATATCATGCATGCAGGCAGATTTAAAATTCATAAATATCCCAAACTCAAATCAATTTTGGCACATTCATACTGAATTCATGTAATTGAACATCTTATTACACCAATAAGAGTAATTTACTTCACCTATAAGAAACCCTCTGTAATATTTATCAATTATCTGAAATTTCTCGAAGTACGTGCATATTAACCAAATTCCTGGTTTATGCATCACATAACTCAATTAAGAGTTATTTATGTATCATATCACAAATATTTAATGGTACTTGAGAATTTATGATAATATCTCAGAGAAATGTGCCAATTCATGTAAATGTCAGTTCACACACATTAACATAACAGGAAGCATGCAACTAAGTTTATTTGCATATTTTAATGCTATCTTACTATCTTGAAATCATGCACCTAATGGTTTACCAAATTTGTATTGCCTGGGTTTATAATCAAACCGTACCATTATCAGTTGTGTATTTCTAATCTCAACATTCACATTAAGCAAACTCTATAAGACTTAAATGTTCTTCCCAACTTCCACTGAGATGCATAACACATGCTCTCAGCATGTCCTTAGGAGTCCGAATGGTCCTCTCAGACTAACCATCCGTCTGCGGATGAAAAGATTATACTGAATCTTAACTTTGTGCCCGAAGCACGATGCAACTGCTTCTACAATTCTAAATGTGAGCTTAGAATCTCAATATGATATGATTGAAACTGGATTACCAGGCAACCTAACTATTTCATCCATGTATATCTTAGTCATGTATCAAGACATCAAAGGTTGACTTAATATGAAGAAAGCGAGCAGACTAAATTAGTCTATCCACAATCATTCATATAAAATCACAACCTCTAGGTGTCCTGGGTAATCTTACCACAAAATCCATTGTGATAAATTCCCATTCCTATTCAGGCATAGAAAAAGATTACAAGGTAGCTATAGATTTTCTAGGGTTCAGCTTTAACCTACTGGTATACACTACTTTTTAACCACATACTTGGCTACATCCCTCTGCATATCTGACCATTCGTTTCAACTACTTGGAATTCATATACATCTTAGTGTTTCCTGAAAGCATAGCATACATCAATACATACACTTCCATAAGAATCTTTTCTTTCAGCCTTTTCCCCTTAAAAGAAATTTACACTATCTCATGGTACACACAACATGTCATGCTAATACAACACCTTATCATCCAAAAACTTAAACTCTAGTCTCTTTTCTTCCTATCATGACATACATGGTCTGGCTTAATTCACTATCACCCTTTTGTAGTTCCTTGATCTGATCATAAGAGTTAGGCTTAACTTACATCTATACAATCAAATTACTTTGTGTTGTCACCCCTAATCCTAAGTTCAACTCCCACATTTCTACTAGCAGGTCTCTATTGAAACCTGTCATAGAGAATGCATTGGCTGTTGAACTTGACTTTCTGCTGGAAACATCATCCACCACATTCTCTTTACCAGGGTGATAATCTATTGCCACATCATAGAGATAATGACACCATGCCTTAAAAACATGAACTACATTGGCTATCTGCAGATCATATATCGGGTAATACTCCGATTTCTATGCTACTTACTTATTGTTACATTTTAGGTTTATGTCTTACTCATTCCTCTAAATCATTTCATGTTGTTCATGTACCGATCATATTATCTACTTCAAAACCTTAGATCACTATCAAAGCCAGTTTACTTTTCATAGAACAAATCTCAAGGTCTTATATAACAAAGATACTGGTATACAAGGTTACATCACTAGTGATATCCTTTAAACTACTACAACTTTAATCATTCTAGGGTATTGGTCTATATCAGTAACATAGCTTTATTGTGTGTATGTGTGATCGATTATATAAATCAAATTGAGTTGCTTGGGTCAATAACATATTAACCCAACACTCAACTTTAATTACATTAGCTGAAAATTCAGTTTTCACAATAGTTTCTGTAATTCGTTTATTAAACTGCTAACAGAAGCTCCAAAAATTCTGAAAATTTTATATGTTGTGCCTAATAAAGTTTTAGACCTCCAGTAAAAATTTCATTTCAAGTTACCAATAATTAATTAAAAATCAAACAGTGCGCTTCTATATAGCAGTCTGCAGCAGATTCGGTCGAGTTGCAATTCGACCGACACCTTACTGTAGAGATCAAAAGTCATCCAAAAATTACGCCAAATTAATAGAGTGTCTAAAATTTGTGATTTTCAAACATAGTTAAAATTTGAGATCAATTGGACGTACCAATAAAAAGATAAAATTCAATTACCACACTTCTATATTATTCAGAAAATGTGATCGGTCGAGTTTGATACTCAGCCGATAAACTGGTCAGAACATTCTTCAAAAATTCTGATATCTTCCAATGTTGCTCACATTATATATATCCAACTCATATCCAAATTGGAGCTAAATCAAAGTTACACATAAAATACTAAAAATCATCTAGTGAGACATTCTATTTATCAAATTATGTATTCATGTGTTATTTGAATCCTAATTTTGGCCAATTAGGGTCTATGCTTCTCAAACCCTAATTTTCAAGATAAAAGAACATTTAGACTTCTATTCATATTTTACTTGTTAATAGGAGTCATTAGATCCCAGTAACGCATCCTGCCAGCCGGACCAGGCCGAACCTGTAGTCCTGAAGCCAAGAGCTACTCGAGATTAATCAACCCCTATTAATCTTAAACATGTGGAAAGAATATCCACTCAGGGTAACCTCATTTAAACACAGTTTCGGGTCTACATTAATACAAAGGAAACAAACATTAAACAATTCACTTCATGTCACAACAATATAAAAGAATCATGTTTACTTTACAAACTGGAAATTTCATTTCATGCATATAAAAGCATTTCTAGTGATCTTTAAATCAGATAAACGATAATAGACAAGAGTTGAATCGCATCTTATATGTAATCTCTTATTTCTACATTAATTTCTTATCTCATAACCCTAAGATTTGTAGGGTTTTCTCTCTAGCCTATCCTTCCTCTGTATACCTGTCCAGGGCATCCAGAGAAGAACAGACAGAGTAGCTTGATACCGGTCAATCTAAGTATTCAGACACCTGGCCAGGGTATCCAAACACTCAGATCTCCCAGAGCTAAGGACACATCATTTCTTATCCACCTTAATTATAATTCTATCATTTGATCTTAATGATCCCTGATAACTCAGCTTAAATTCTCAACTTGATTCTCATGACCACGTCCTCTTCCTACCATCTGCAAAACTATAACAGAACACTTCCTGTTATAAAATTACAGTTAGAAGGAAGACAACTAAGTCCTAATCCTATTTTTCTCTTATCATCCCCTGACCTTGACTTAGAGTAACTATGTACTCAATCTATGCTCTGATACCAAAAGTTGTCACGCCCCAATCTCACATTAACCATAAACTACGAGATTAGGACGCGACAGGATGGGATTTACACATAAGCCAACCACTCTTCACTTTTAAACATTTTAAAGATATTAATAGGAAAATCTGATTTATGTTGTCAAATGAAACTAAACAAACTGCGGAAGCATCTTTGTTAACTGACTAGCAATATAAACAGAGTCTACAACATATTACATTGTTTGACATAAAAATAAAGCATAAGAGATAATTTACATCTCATACACATTCACTCTCTCACTCACACCTTGTCCCAAAGATCGAGGGGAAAGGACTAAGAGACCTCTAACTACTAACTACGAACCTTCTATCGACTAGGCGTAAGGATAAATCGATCCTTCTGATTTCCTGCTGCTGATGATAACCTGAAAATGTTTTGAGTAGAGGTATGAGCCTACTCGCTCAGTGAATAGTATTTCACTTAGCTATCACTAAACAACTCGTCAGGTTTATAATATTGAAATTAAACATAAATGCAGAACTAAGCAAGGCAGTTCTAAATACATAACAAATATACAGATAATAACCACATTTCTAAGCATCAACAGGTATTTGAGGTAAATAAACAGTTACATAAATTTATTGTGATCCTACATGATTACTTATTCATATTATTATTATGCCCTAAATATATGCAGTGTACTCTGCATATAAAGATCCGTAACAAGTTCATGCTACGATCCCACCATACAAGACTTAGCGACACACCCGGGAAATGCTAAGTCTGACTATCAGCCCTGGTCTGCTACAGGACTCTCAGGCTCATCGGCCTTCAGGCTCATCGGCCTCACTGTACTCTCAAAAGAGTGAACTCTAGACTCCTCCTCAAACCTGAGCACACAGGCAGAGGGTCTTACCGGGTTACCACCGTGACATCGCACGTGTTGTTGTTGAATAACCCCTATTTACTCCAGTGCCACCGTGACATCGCACACGTTGTTGTTGAACACGAGTTTCACCCCCTGGTGCAGACCTCTCAAAGGGGTTCTACGGTGTTAGGGCAACCTAGGTCTATTAACTAATTAACAAATAAACATTAAACAGGAATATCACATTTCATGCATATTGCACAATCTAAATATCACATGAAGCAAATATATATCCTTTATCATCATTAAACATGATTCAATCTCATTTATTCACTTTCGATGCTAAACATCTATTTTTAAATCAGCAAATACATTGCAAGTATATTACAGGAAATTTCATCATTTTCACTAAGCATATTAAGTATTTCAAGTTCCAATGAAACTAACAAACTCTATTGTATGTACTACACTGTTTAGAAGTTATATTAACTAATTCAGAAGCAACTTAGCATTTAGATTGAGTTAAATAATGATTACTGAATGAACTACTACTCACCCACTTCGGTGTGTTCGTATACACCGAAAAACGTCCACAACCATGCCTAATTCTTCCCTTTACAGCAGAGTGCACGCCGTGCACCTGGGCTGTACGCCGTGCACCTTCAGTGCACTTCTGTCAGCGTTTCGAATTGTCCAGGTTCGTCCGGAAATGCGTCTCAGGCCTATTTTTGGGCGTCAACTGGTCTTCTTCTACCTTGGAACATTCGTGGATTCCAACCTGTTGAAATCAAACAATAGCTTCCTTCACATACAGGTGGAGGAAATGCTCATTTGAGTGCTAAAACATGGCTAGGGCTACGGATATGTACCCTATACTCTTGGTTAAGGTCATTGCTACCTTTCCTTGGTGCCTCTTGCGCCCAACTGCTCCCGATTAAGAACCTGCTACAGCAAGCAGCTTCTTCCCGCACTCAGGTTGAAGAAAGGACTCGTCTAGGTGCCAATCACGGCTGGGAACTATGGTTTCGTGCACTAGGCTCTTGGCCGAAGTCGGAATGGCGGTCTTGGTGGTGCTTGCTCGCCCAAGGCAGCTCCCTGGCCACTGCTGCGGCTTCCGTGCTGCTGCAGCTTGCTAGGGCGCCGCCTAGCAAGCTAGGGCTGCGATGGGGGCGAGGTAGAGGAAGGTGATGACGCTGCTGGCCGAAACTAAAGAACCAAGGGTGCCCGCCCCTTTCCCCCTTTCTCTGGTCGGTCGACCAGCTTCTGCTCCTGCAACTTGGGCGGCCAGCGCCCTAGCTGGTCCGGCACTGCTGCTGGGCCAAGATAGAGGAAGGGAGGTAGGAGGAAGAGGGGAGGAAGGAGAAGGGTAGAAGGGGGCGCCCGGATTGGAGCTTGGTGCTCCAGCAAATCGCACCCAAATCGTGGCTGGATCGACCTGCTTGCAGTGCGCCGCTTTTGCGGCTGGTTTCTGTTCTATCGGGTGAGAGTGACGGTGGAATAAGGAAGAAAGGAGGAAAAAGGGCTATAAATCAAATAAAATTGGAAAATTACAATATTGGTCCAAAAAAACTCAAAAGTATCATAACTTTCACCTCGTCGGTCAGATTTGAACGATTCTTGTTGCAACTTTACAAGCACGGAATTCTCTACAACCTCGAAGCACAAAATCACAATTAGGATCTTGTCACAACTAGTCAAATCACTAATTGGAATAGTGAGTACTTAACTCAACTTAATTAACCTAACAATCATCATTGCCATTATCATTAATTACCTCAGTTGTTTCAATCTTAACTATTGATTCACATATTAGCTCATCTTGATTAACCATGATATTTAATAAGATACCCAACACTAATCAAGGTGTTTACTGATTAATTTAGAAGTGGGTCATAACAATAAGGGTATTTCACTATACATTGGCCATCTTGCCACAAAACTTTTTTCAAAACATATCACGTTCACATATACAAGCCATACATGTACAACCAAGGCCTACTATCAAAAACTTCATATTGATACAACATCTACAAAACACCCCATCTAGAACATAAGAGTACGAGGACAGCACATAGGACTCTACTACAAAACACTAGCAGCATATCCAACCTTCTGATCATTGATATCCTTGTTGCTCTTCCTCAATCACACAATCTCTACCACGTTGCTAACGACCGCCTAAAAAGATGTAGAAACCATATAGACCAATGTCTCAATGAGAGATATAACTCTCCGCAACCAACTATTGTTAACACAGATAGATTATAACAAATTAAGAATTATGGGTAGATTCAGTTAAATTCACAAATAAAACTGTTTATACAAGTTAGGCAGATTAAGCAGCTACAATTGATAAGTAGAACATCATATACTTTTAGAAGGAATATGAAGAACATGTATAATTGTTAGCAACTGAACAATATAAGAAATAAGGAAAGGATAAACATCGAATGTGACTCTTGTTTAACCCTAAGCAGATATATTATAGGGTTGTATTATGTCTTTTAAGACCCATGGAGATGAGGTATACCACTCATACTCCAACTGACCACTACTAAGTCAAAATCAATGCCATATAAGATTTAGGAGCACTTGACTCCTACAATCTACTCCGTCGTCGGTCAGTAAGAGTCTGTCGTCGTGACATATAGAGTCCAACTGCATAACAACTTAGTCCGCCTTGGTATATAGGTCACAACACTAGTGAACAGGGAATCCAAACTCAATCATCTAAGGTACAACTGTAGTTATCCTCTATCACATCATATATACTGAGATACGACCACAGTAGTTCTCCTGCCAAGGCATCACCGCAGCCATCCTCTAAATCATGGAATTAATATGTCAAGGACACTTGGTCACTTGCACTCACATAATCAATAGTATGCACTCTGAGTTTCCCTTAGGAATACTCATTTCACCATCCATCAAGGTCTGACACAAGAATGTATCTATGGCACAGTGCATCTACATGATTAGGGTTTCACTTGATTAATTATTGCCAATTGGGTATCTTTTACTGCATCAATCAAGTTACAATGAAAAAACCATAAACATAATTTATAAAGATAAGGGTATAATTGCAACTTCAGAAGATATAAAATGTATTAGGCATAAATCTGATCACATACTATCTCATTGCCATACACAAGGCTATCACCATTATCACATCACTATGGAATAACAAATCCCTCATTTCATCACTAGAGGATATATCCTAAAATTAGGAACTAAGCCTCTGTCACAGTCATAAAACCTAATCACATAGTTCATGCATAAAATATTTATCTCATCATGCCTCATCAAGGCTCATAATCACCACATATGTGTCACACACATGATGCCACATCAATCATTAGCCATGATGCTCATTCAGATGTAAGTAAGGAGAGAGGAATATCACATCATTATGCTAATTACTCAAGCAAATAAGAATTAATCACCATGTACTCAAATTAGGGTTAGGGTTCCTCGTAGCTAACCAATTAGGGTTTTCATAACAGCACATAACACCCAACCCTAAAGTACACCACTTCCCACATTCTTAGAAGCCATGAGATCAAGAATCACTATCATAAGCAAACGATCATGGAAACCAGCAAAGCATCTCAACCATACAAGGAGTAAACACCTCTAGCGGCCGTAAGAATTGGTTGCCCTAGCAACCGCTAGGGTTAGGGTTATCCATTTTTACCAATAAGGTCATGGTGACCACAACACCATCAAAGAATAGTGAACTGCATCTAACCATGCATAGAGACAACAACAAGAACCTCAAAGCATAGAGACTGCAAGAGATTACTCCATGTGTAAGGACCATCGGAACCATCCCACTTTGGCCAACACATATCGGCCAAGACAATAAGAGAAACATATTGACCATGCAAAGTCAACAACCATAACGACCACAAGAAAACATGGCTCCCCAAAGAGTTAGGGTTAGGGTTATATCGACCAAACCAAAACCCAATCCTCAATGTCCATCATGGACCTAGCACCAATTGAAAATAGAAGAACATGGTGACCAAACATATGTGTAACATCAAGAATCCAAAGTGTCACCGAGGTGAAAACTCCATGAAGATAATAAAAATTGAAACTGTAAAACATGATCATCACAAGGTCAACATAAATACCATGGTAAATGAGATAAAACCAGACATTCTGCACATGCATGCAAGAATCAAATCCATCTTCAAGATAGAAACAAAATCATGATCATGGTGATAAAACCAAATGTCCAAGATGTGCATGTAAGAACCAACCACTCCACCACCCATTGGATTTCAGGTACAAGAATTAGTATTTAGGAAAGGAGTTAATATATGAAAAATAATCATAGTTATAGATATCATCATAAAGAAACTTGTAATCACATTTTAGAGATAGATAAACTTGCATGTAAGACTAAGTGAAACAATACTTGAGGAGACACTTATAGAACCCACCTTGGATTGTGAAGAATAGCTCCAAAGCCAAGAAGCTCCAAGAGAGAGAGAATAAACCCAAAGCTTGGATCAAATCCACGGCCAAGAAAGATCACCTCAAGGAAAGAATAACAAACCTAGGTCCAAATGTGCACAAAGAAGAGAGGGTACAAACCCTAGGCCGAAAGGAAAGGAAAAAGAGGAGATCTTCATCTCGCATAGGTACTACCATGGGAGAACCATGGATTTGACATCTATTAGAGAGAAGTTCCTTAAGAGAACCACCATGGAGAACCATGGATTGGCTACGAGAATAAAATAGAGCAGTATGATTGCATAAAAATGAAACCAAGAAGGACAAACTACTTACTAAGATCAAGAATAACCAAAGGATGAAAAAAAAAAGATGATCCAACCCTAGATCACCACATTCAAGGGTTCGACCTCCTAGCTCCAAGGTTGAGCACCTTCTCCACCAAGTATCAAAGAAGGACAAGATCCATAGAAGAGAGAGAAAGAGGGTGTAAAAGAGGTTACTTGCATGTGAAGAGAGGGGTATCAATACCCAAGGGTAGGAGAGAGGTGAGGGAGATGAGGTGTTAAGACACTATTGACACTTGTCCGTCCAAAACTCAGCCATGTAAGCACTCAAGACATGCATGCAACAAAGGGTGATAAAATCAAGGCACCAAGCCACTTCAGTCAAAGAGGAACCATGGTGACCAACATGGTAGCGACCACTACACCATGTCAACCAAAAGATAGCCACCAAGATCAAGAGAAAACAATCACCACAACCACGAAAACCATCCAAAACTACTTTATTCACAACAAATAAGGTCCAAAAAAGGCACATCGGTTTCTACAAAAAAGGCCAAGGCAAACACTTCAGTCACAACATACAAAGGATCAACATCAACTCAAGCATCCATGCAACCATGCAAACCCTAACCTCAGCACTCATGATGCCACCTCATCAACCAAGGTCCAACAAGGAACCCCTAAGCATCATTCTCTCTCTCATGATGCCAAAACATTAGAGGCATTTCAAACATGTAACAAATTGCAAGATAAACCCTCAACATGGGTAAATTGCAACATGGTCCAAAATAAGCACACATATAGCATAACTACATCAAACATTAGGAAAACTAGACCAAACTAAAAAACATAAACATGCCACATGTTATTAAGGTGCAGCACATGATTAGATTAAGGTTTTAATCATCTAATTATGCTAAGCAAGAAAGATCAAACATAAAGTCAGGTCAGGGGTCTTACAACCATAAACCCCTAACAAGGATTTTGCCCCAAAATCCTATGCCAAAAGAGACAGATACTTTCTATGCATATCATCCTCCAACTCCCACGTGGCTTCCTCAACACCATGGTGATGCCACAAAACCTTAACCAACATGATATCCTTCTTCAACTTCTTCACCCTTCTATCAAGGATCAACACAGGACCCTCCACATATGATACATCCTCCTCCAACTCAACATCCATTGGCTGCATCACCAACTCAGTATCTGGATGACACATCCTCAACATCGATACATGAAAGACTGAATGCAACCTATGCAACTCAGGCGGCAACTCCAACCTATAGGCCACCTTCCAAACACATGCCACCATAGAGTATGGTCCCATACACCTGGGAGCCAACTTACCCTTCCTCCCAAACCTCGGCACACCCTTCCAAGGAGAGACCTCAAGATACACCCTATCCCCCACTTGGAACTTCAAGGGCATGTGATGATTATCAGTGTAATACTTCTGCCTATCTTGGGCTGCCTTCAGTTGTTGATGTATCACTTTGATCTTCTCGATTGTCTATTATACAAGCTCAGGACCCAAAAGCTGATACTATCCCGTCTCCTACCAACACAACAGAGACTGACAACATCTCCTGTATAAAGACTCATAAGGTGCCATGTCGATACTCCTTTGATAGGTGTTGTTGTATGCAAACTCTATTAAGATTAGGTGCACATCTCAACTTCCCAAAAGCTACAAAACACAGGCTCTCAACAGATCATCCAAAATATTAATGGTCCTCTCTAACTGACCATCAGTCTACAGGTGAAATGTTGTCCTAAACCTCAACTGTGTATGGATAGCTATGTGGATATGCTCCCAAAAAGACCGGTAAACTAAGCACCTCTCTCAAACCCTATCATTGTTGGGATACCATGCAAATGGACTATCTTGTCCATGTACACCTGTGCCAACTTCTCAGTTGTATATGTCATCTTCACAAGTTGGAAGCACATTGACTTGGTCAATCTGTACACTATCACCCAAATGGAATCATGACCTTTGGTTGTCCTAGGAAGACCAGCCACAAAGTCCATTGTTATATGATCCCATTTCCACTGCAATATAGGTAATGAATGCAATGTCACTATAGGTTTTTGATGCTCAGCCTTGACCTGCTGACACATAGGTCACCTTGCCATGAAATCAGCTACGTTACACTTCAAGCCATCCCACCAATACAAGTCCTTCAGGTTATTGTTCTCTAGCTGATTTGACCCGACTAGATGCGCCCCACGAGGTCAAAACACATGTTATGGGAATTTTCTTTCAAAATTTATAAACCTAACTTAACACCTACTCACACTAAAACACTACACCCGCAAGCACATGGGGTTGTGTCGTAGTATAGGAAGGTGGAAAGTACAGGGTCGATCCATAGGGAAAAGAGGGGGTGCTAGAGCTAGGTTAGTTTAGCTAGGTTCCTACTGCGGAGACTAGGGTTAAGGGTTTAAAGGTGATTTGATTGTTAAACTACTATGAACAAATGAGGAATTAAAGACAAGAATGAAATCTATGTTAACCCTAGACTAGATTAAGACTAAGTAGGAAATAAAGGACTAAGCTAGGTATGAAAAGGCAAATTACACTAAGGCAATAAAGAGAGAAGTAAAAGAGCAATTAAAGAGCTACACTAGCATGAACAAGACAAGAGCAAAGCAAGAAGCTAACTAAGCAAGGAAAGAACTAATTAAGCTAAGCAAGCACAAAACTAGGTTTTCAAGCAGTAAAGAGATGTGTGGGCTGTTTAGGGGTATGAACTTATCACTTAAGTTGGGGGGTGACATATGAACATTATGATTCCATTTAGATTATCCAAACCAAACAACAAGTTAGAGTCTAATGAATTAACCTAATCTACTAACTGGCCATGGATATGCTAGGTTGTGCATAGGGGAACTAGTCCCTAACACCCCCTACTACCCTTATGAGGCTCAATTGGGTTAGGGATTAGGTACAATTCAATTAGAGTCTAATAAAGTCTAGGTTTCTAGATTAGGCATTCCTAGGGAAATTAAGGGTCGAGGGTAGTAATGGGGAGGTGAGATTAGGGTTTTGGACCCCAATTCCCCCACATTCTAGCCTTGAGAAGGCTCCATGCTAATTGCACCAGAATTATCTAATTTAGCTACTTACATCTCTCACTTAGGTTTAGGGAGATTGATTAGTATTTAGGAAGATGGGAGGTAGCCTAGGGATCCAAGAATTGGACCTAGGGGCAAATCCCAAAATTCACACATATAAGCAATTTGCCTAAATTCCTAGGTGATTCCATACACAAACCAACAAGCAATCCATGGAGAATGAGATGCAAATAGAATATAATCATTAACAAATGGAATTACAATGTTTACATGTCATTTTCCCCCAACATGGTATCAAAGTAACATAATTTCCCCCAAACAGCCCACCCACAGGGGCCTAGCTACTCATAGAAATGGAAAATATAAAAAGAGAGAAAAAAGAGATAGAGGTGGCCATGGAGTTTGAAGTAGTGGCTGAAATCCCCCTCTCCAATAGCTACAGATCGTCCTCCTCCCTCCTCCAGGGTGCAAGGGTGAAGAATGAAGGGTATTATGGGTAGGAACTAGTCTAAACTAGTGATTTGGTGGTGGAAATGGTGAAATGGAGTGGATTTGAGGTGGATATGGAGTGGAATGTAGTGGATGGCAATTTAGGGAGCTAGGAGGTGGTGGAAGGTAGCTAACCTCATGCCCCAGCCACCACCTAGGTATATATAGGTGTGGGGAGGAATCACTAGGTCAAGTAGGGGCAAAATGGGTAAAGCAGTGAAAACTAGGTGGGTTTGGTTAGTAGCACGGCCCTAGTAGGGCACCACAGCCGTGGTGGGTAGGGTAGGCCACGGCCGTGGTGGATGGGCATGGTCGTGGGTTTATTCCATCAAAGTTAATAGGGTTTTGGTCGATTTTGGCCTGAAATGGCCACGTTTGTGGTGGTCAGCATGACCGTGGTGGAGTCAGGGCGCTACGGCCGTGGTGATTATGCACGACCGTTCTGGTCTGCTGTAGCACGGCCATTTTGTGGTGCATGACCCGTGGTGGCTGTCACTAGCACGGCCATTCTGTTCTGCATGGTCGTGCTGCTCTCTACTTGAATTGGAGGTTGTTGATTTGTAAGTGACCTAACACGGCCGTTTTGTGGTACCACGGCCGTGCTGGGTCCTGGATCAGCACTTTGACTCTGTTCTTTAGATTTTCTTGGACATCATTGCTTCAAATGATCTTTGGCCACTAGGGGTAGGTTAAGGGAGACTCAAACTTCACTTTGGGTCTCTCTAAGGGTAGAGGAACCCTAGGATCACTCCTCTCTCTCTCTTCCATCAAGTGTGGTCCAAATGCCTGAAAAACATGCAAATAATGTCCATAAGTGAATTTTATAGAAATAAGCATATTGGGAGGAATGACATGCAATCTAATAGGTATATATGTGATTGAAGAGAAAAAAGACATAAGATTAAGCCCTAAAATAGGGCCGAATCACCACCCCAAACTTGAAACATACTTATCCTCAAGTATGCTCTAACTCAATCTACAAATTTTCCACAATCGAGAAATGACAAATGCAATATAAAAGATGATTGTTGCTGAATGGGATCAAAGATGACAAATTGCATGAATTTCACCTCTCTCCTCTCCTACTTTCACAATCCAACCATGAAAAGAGCACAAAGCATATGAACTTCAAATATAGCGCATACAATACACAAGTTATCCATACTTCTTCCATAAAGTTCTGGGTAAACCGTTTCATGATGGTGTTAATCAAGGATGACTAGGAGTCTTGTTTCACATTCATGCATTCAGTCTTATATTTCAAATCATACCAAATGACCCACGTGACTGTGGAAAAAGGCAAAGTGAGCTAAGTTTGATGCTTCTTAGCTCAACGGGTATGAAAGTGGAAGAAAGGGTTGCGGTAAGATTTTTGGAGTGTTTCTACACACTCATCTCTTCTTTATTTGAATGCTCTTAAACAGGAGCATCCTTTTATTTTATTTTTGCATTTTGTTTCTTTTCCCTTGGGGTAGGTAGGGCATATGGTGATGGGAGTGAAGCGGTGAGATGTAGATGTGGCCACCCCAAACTTTTGGAGGTGGCCACGGCTAATATGTGCACTTTGGAATCCTTTCATGAGGCGGAGGGGTAAGAAGATGGTGAGTGAAAAGTCGGTTCAAAGAGGGGTCATAGGTATGATTCTCCATATAAGACATCCTGCATGAAAATTAATCCAATACTTCATCCTAGATATCACACCACATGAATGAACAAGATGAAATTGATATATCAAACAAGTGATTCCACAAGCACTAAGCATTCAAAGCTTGCTCAACTTCACAATTCAGCCAAATCAATCACAATCATAAGAGAGGTGATATACATGTAAAAAGTCAAACATTGATACCACTTAGCAATAATTCATGACAATTCACTTGCATTTGTCAAAGGTCATCATTTTTACTCAAAACAGTAGAGATTGGGTCAAAACACACTTTTTAGACAAGAAATCTCAAATTTGGGCAAAATTGGCCAAAATGGTGCGAAGTTGCCTCCAATCACATCTAAACCTATATTATTGAACTGAAAATAGCAAACAAGCAAATCCTATCTAAAACATGCAAAAAGTACCAAAAATCTACATGATATGCAATGCATGGAAAAAAGAGCAAAATTTTTGAAAATTACGCAAAAATGACAAGAAAGTAAACTACATGGCATGCAGGTGTGCAAAGCAGTAACCTCCTAAGCTAGATAGAAAAACAAGCAAAAATGTGAAAAACAACAAACAAAGAGTAAATAGCATGTGAGATACAAAATTGAGTGAAAGTAGAATGAGGGCATACCGCCTGACCACCCCAAACTTTTAATCATGTTGTCCTCAGCATGACACTAAAGTCTAGGATGATAGGGTAGACGATCACTGTGGTGGTGGTGGAGGTGCTCCTCCCTGTCTGTAATAGGCACCCCAGTAGTCTAACTATGGAGGTGGATAGATGTCCTGAAAAGCTGATAAAGAACTCCACCAGTCTTCACCCCACTGTGGGTTCCTCTGGGCCTGGGCATTCTGAAACCGGTAAAGATGGTTGACCTGGTAATGCATATGCTGGTGGTCCAACCACATGGCATCATGTATCCTCTAAAAGCCCTCATATGCCCGTAGTATCCTCTCCAGCGTTGCCTGAATGCTCTCCAGTTGTGCATGAATGGTACCCATATCATATGCATTCACTGAAGGTTGTTGTGGCTATGACGCTCCCATCCTTTCTTATCTTTGTCTCACCCTTCATGCCGCTCTTTCCTCCACTGCCCGTCTTAGCTCAGCTGCCTGTGAAGGCTCTCCTAGACCCCCTGCAAAAACCACCTCAGGGACTGCCTCTCCTCTCGTGTTCTCCGCCTCATAACTCCTCAATTTTTCCAGAAAATCCGGCGTCGGTCCATATTGTGCCATGAGGGGTGGAGTATGGTAAGGCAACTCCAATGTCACTCATGGGTAAGGTGGGTTGATTTGGTAAATGATCCTCTGATCTGTAATTATAATCATGGACAAGCGAGCTAAGTAGTGCAAATCAACCAACTTGCCACCATCTGCCTTTGTATAGCCTGTCATGTCATGTCCTAAAGCAGTGGCTATGGATGTCACAATCCCTCCCATTACAAATGGATTTGTGCTCTTGGACGGGATTGTTCTCATATGATCTAGAAGTAATGCCCCCAGATTCACATGCCTCTCTTTTGTCATCCAACCAAGAACAAAAAGATCTTTCCTTATGCAGCTGCCTTGGTTTTTGTACCTGGCAAAGATGGTGTTTGCTAACACCTTCTGAACATAGCGGAGAAATGGGATGTGGATAGCACTTGTCTTGGACTTCCCCGCTACAAATGTACTTTGGTCGGTGAAGCATTTCCACATAGCTGGATATGTGGAACTAGAATCATTTTCTGTCCTTCCTCCGTCTAGGAGGGCTGCCACCTCCCCACTTGGGACAAAATTTTGATTTAGCATCTGTGAGGTTATCTTCCACCTCTTATCCCCAATCACCACCTTGATTGCATTCTCGCCATCATCAGTTGCTTTCTCTAGTATGGTGAAGAACTGTTGGGTTAGCTCTATGTATGACAACTGATGCAGTGTCAATACCTCAAATAGCCCCACTTTCTCCATCAATCCCTGAAAGTAGGCATAGAAACCCACCGCCGCCATTGTTGCTTGGCATGCATATCGAGTTGCTAAAACTCTACGTGTCAAGCACTCCGGGTGCTTAGGCTCCTTCTCCCTGCATGTAGTAACCTCGGGTTGTGGAAGTGGGCGATGTGGCAGACTCTCGTGCTGCTCAGAATCAGGCATGTCTATATCATCTTCATCATCTAATACGAGTCGTCGACGTGGTTGCGGCTGTGGCTGTGCCGCCGAGGAGACTGATGGTCGGGCGGCTAAAATTGATGGCCGGGAAGCGGATGGAGGTGGTTACGACGACGACGATGTCCCCCGCTATGGCTGTTTGGAGGTTTCTTCAATGATGGGATCCACTATGGCATCCAAATCGGCATCCGTCAATCGGGGGTGGTTGTTTCTTGCTTTCCTTTGGTAGGGGATGACACCCCTAGTTTTCTCTACCACTTTCCTTGCAAACTTCTTCATTCTTGCTCGAAAATGGAAGTGAAATTAGAAATTTTTAGATTTTTCCGAAGAACTGGGCTATTGGAGCGGAATGGAGAGAAAGTGGTGCATTTGTGGATGGAAATTGGTGGAATCCGGAGATTGAGGTAGTGGAAATGGTAGGGGATTGATTTGGGATGATTTGGGAGTGCTTTGGTGAGGATTCGAGGGCTATAGATGGTGGGTGGAGTGCTTCATGGGCGCTAGGGCGTGCAGCATGGTCGTTCTATTCTTCAGAGAAATGAACAACTGAATAGAAATTTTGCAAAATTTGAGTTTAAGTTGTTGGAATTGTGTTGCGGCACGGCCGTGCTACACGGAACGGCCATGCTGTCTTCAGTTACCACGGTCGTGCTGCCTTGCACAACCATTCTACTCTGGTTCCATAGTTGATTTTCTCAATTTGTGATGATTTCCCTGTTGAATGTGAATGTACGACCACGGTCGTTCTATTGTACCACAGCCTTGGTGCGTATTGTAACAGAAGTATAACACTCAAATCTTGTTCAAACATCAAAACTTTAATCTCAAGTTGATATTCTATTGATTCTTTGTCAAAATTCCATCTATTCCTTCTTCATTTCACTATGTTCTCACCTGCACATCTCAAAACTACACAAAAACTATCAAATACAAGTGTGTGTGTTTTCTTGTAAAAATGTAAAAACAAAGCAAAAGTATCAAAAATGTAGATTGGGTCAAAAATTCCCAAACCTAGGTGGGTTGCCTCCCACAAGCGCTGAGTTTCTTTCCTTCAGCTAGGCTTCTTGGTGATTCTTCAAAATTCACCCATTCGGAATCCTCATGTTCCCATTCTTGCAAAACATGCATCCTTAATTTGCACTCAATCTATTTTCCTCATCCCTTTCATCACAATAATCATCACCAATTTCTTCACCTTGGTGTCCCCTCAAATGCCCATTTGGACTTGTGAAGTGATCATGTCCAATATCCTTATCTCATACTCGCCGAGTTGGGGTCTTGTACATGTTGATGTTGATCTTCATGTCCATGAATGAGACTATCATTGTGCCACTGCGCACATGAATGTCGGCATCAGTTTTAGATAAGAACAGTCTTCCCAAGATGACGGGAATCTTCCTATCCTCTAGCTCCATATCAAGTACAATGAAATCCGTCGGGAACATTGTGCTTTTTCTTTGTCTATCATCACCAAGACATCATCCACTCTACCCCTGGACACTTTTATGGATCTATCCACCAACTGGAGAGTGCAATGTGCCGGCTTCAACTTGCCTAAGCCCAGCTCAACATAGACATGGTATGGCATCAAATTCACACTAGATCCCAAATCAAGTAAGGACATATCTATGCGATGTCCCCCTATGTAACTAGGTATGAGTGGGGCTCCTGGGTCTTTTCTCTTTACGGGAAGGGCATGTTGTATGATGGAGCTCACTTGCTTAGTCAATCTCACCCTCTTTGGAATCCTCCCCATTGACCTTCTTTTCACAGTGCATAGGTCTTTGAGACACTTGGCATATGATGGAATTTGTTTGATTGCATCCAAGAGAGGAATGTTGACCTTTACTTGTCAGAATACCTCAAGAATTTCCATATTGTGATTTTGTCTTCTTTTCACAGCCGGGTGCTCATCTAGTGCTTTGAGAAATGGTGGCTCACTAGCTATTGGCCTACTTAACTTAGCACAATCTTCCTGTAGTGTAGCATGAGGTGGAGCTCTAGGACTCCCAATATCAACATGGGGTGGAAAATGATCATCTTCGGCAACCTCAATCACAACATCACCACTCGACTACTTTTGCTTGGCTTTGTCACTCTTTCTTTGACTTGTGGGCTGCTCAAGTGTTTTCCCACTCCTTAGAACTGTCACAACACTACCTTGCTCATGATGGGGAGGGGGAGCATGATGTGGCTGTAGAGGAGGTGGGGGTGACACTTGGGGTTGAAATTGAGGTGGAGAAGAGAATTGAGGGGGAGGAGAGAATTAGGGTTGGAAGGTGAAGTTTTGGGAAAATTGAGGTGGTGAAGGTGGTGGGGGAGTATAAGGCTTAGGATAGCCTTGAAAATGGTAGATGTGTTGCACTTGCATGGGAGGTGGATTTTAGAAAAATGGGAAGAAGGCATAGGTCCACTTGTTTCATGGTAACTCAAGATGGATCTTGAACCTAACTTTTCTTCTTGAAGAGCAAGTGTAGAAGAGAGCTGCTCTATCTTTTATTTAAGCCTTGCAACATATTTTTGGACATCATCAAAGATCTTCAATCTAGAGAGAACCTCTTCCTCAAATCTTGAGTTGTAGCTTGGACTTTGCAGTTCTGAGTAGCTATAGGGGTAAGGTGTCTTCACTTCTCCCTCAAAAGAACCAATGTAGTTGACCGAATGACAAGGACCATTTCCTCCTTGACTTTTCATGAGTTTCATCATTTATTCCATAGCCTTCATCACTTGTACATTGGGATCATTAGAAATAGAAGTCTCACTAAAGACCCGACTCCCATCACAAATCATGCTAGAAGTTTGGTTCCTTGAATTTTCTGCTAATTGCTCAAACAACGACCATGACTCCTCTGGTGGCTTTATCATGAAAACACCTCCACAAGAAGAATCCACTGTAGCTTGATCCCTTGATGACAAACCAGAGTAGAATGCTTGTACAAGCTACCACAAAGGTATCTCATGATGCGGGCACTCTCTCAATAGCTTTTGCAACCTAACCCAAGCATCATGGAACTTTTCATTATCCATTTGGCTGAAACTCACTATTGACCGCCGCATTTGTGTCATCCTTGCAATAGAGTAGAACTTCCTCAAGAATGCCATCTTCATCTCACCCCAACTCATGATGTCTCTCCTTGAATCATACCATTCTTTTTCCCTATCCTTGAGTGAAAAGGGGAACAATGTGAGATGAATTGAGTCATCACTTGCCGTTGACGTTCTGAAGATGGCACACATCTCTAAGACAGCATCCACATGCTTGTAGGGGTTTTCACTCTTCAAGCTGTAGAAGGTGGGCAGGAGCCCAAGAAGACCTGGAGGAATAGAAAATTGCTCCCCTTGCATTTGGGTGACTCTAGATGCAATAGGTGACTGGTAGTTGCTCGACATGAAGTAATCTTGCAAGGACTTGCGAGGTGCATTTTGGTCTTCCATCTCGTTTCCTCCCGAATGGCTTGTCACATGCACAAAGCACAACCAAACAAAGGAAAGAAAGTTAGTAAACCAATATACACAAAGAATGCAAAGAAAAATGAATAAAGAATAGCAATGATGAGGGTAGTAGGAAAAGTCAAAGTAAAACTAACTAGCTAGGCCAAACACCTCTAATCCCCGACAACAGTGCCAAAAAGCTTGGTGCGATTCCGCTAGAGGTGCAACACACTAGCCGATTTGACCCGACTAGATACGCCCCACGAGGTTGAAACACACGTGATGGGAACTTTCTTTTGAAATTTATAAACCTAACTTAACAGCTACTCACACTATAGGAAGGTGGCTAGTATAGGGTCGATCCATAGGGAAAAGAGGGGGCGCTAGAGCTAGGTTAGTTTGGCTAGGTTCCTACTGTGGAGACTAGGGTTAAGGGCTTAAAGGTGATTTGATTGTTAAAATACTATGAACAAATGAGGAATTAAAGACAAGAATGAAATCTATGTTAATCCTAGACTAGATTAAGACTAAGCAGGAAAGAAAGGACTAAACTAGGTATGAAAAGGAAAATTACACTAAGGCAAGATGAGAGAAGTAAAAGAGAAATTAAAGAGCTACACTAGCATGAACAAGACAAGAGCAAAGCAAGAAGCTAACTAAGCAAGGAAAGAACTAATTAAGCTAAGCAAGCACAAAACTAGGGTTTCAAGTAGTAAAGAGATGTGTGGGTTGTTTATGGGTATGAACTTATCACTTAAGATGGGGGTGACATATGAACATTATGATTCCATTTAGATTATCCAAACCAAACAACAAGTTAGAGTCTAATGAATTAACCTAAGCTACTAACTGGCCATGGATATGCTAGGTTGTGCATAGGGGAACTAGTCCCTAACACCCCCTACTACCCTTACGAGGCTCAATTGGGTTCGGGATTAAGTATAATTCAATTAGAGTCTAATCAAGTCTAGCTTTCTAGATTAGGCATTCCAAGGGCAATTAGGGACCGAGGGTAGTAATGGGGAGGTGAGATTAGAGTTTTGGACCCCAATTCCCCCACATTCTAGCCTTGAGAAGGTTCCATGCTAATTGCACCAGAATTATCTAATCTAGATACTTATATCTCTCACTTAGGTTTAGGTAGATTGATTAGGATGTAGGAAGATGGGAGGTAGCCTAGGGATCCAAGAATTAGACCTAGGGGCAAATCCCAAAATTCACACATATAAGCAATTTGCCTAAATTCCTAGGTGATTCCACACACAAACTAACAAGAAATCCATGGAGAATGAGATGCAAATAGAATATAATCATTAACAAATGGAATTACAACATTTACATGTCATTTTCCCCCAACATGGTATCAAAGTAACATAATTTCCCCCAAACAGCCCACCCACAGGGGCCTAGCTACTCATATAAATGGAAAATATAAAAAGAGAGAAGAAAGAGATAGAGGTGGCCATGGAGCTTGAAGTAGTGGCTGAAATCCCCCTCTCCAGTAGCTACAGGTCGTCCTCCTCCCTCCTCCAGGGTGTAAGGGTGAAGAATGAAGGGGATTATGGGTAGGAACTAGTCTAAACTAGTGATTTGGTGGTGGAAATGGTGAAATGGAGTGGATTTGAGGTGGATATGGAGTGGAATGTAGTGGATGGAAATTTGAGGAGCTAGGAGGTGGTGGAAGGTATCTAACCTCATACCCCAGCCACCACCTAGGTATATATAGGTGTGGGGAGGAAGCACTAGGTCAAGTAGGGGCAAAATAGGTAAAGTAGTGAAAACTAGGTGGGATTGGTGAGTAGCATGGACGTTGTAGGGCACCACGTCCGTGGTGGGTTGGGTAGGCCACGACCAAGGTGGATGGGCATGGTCGTGGGTTTATTCCATCAAAGTTAATAGGGTTTTGGTCGATTTTGGGCTGAAATGGCCACAGTCGTGGTGATTTTGCACAGTTGTTCTAGTCTGCTGTAGCACGACCGTTTTGTGGTGCACGGCCGTGGTGGCTATCACTGGAATGGTCGTTCTGTTCTGCACGGATTTGATGCTCTCTACTTGACTTGGAGGTTGTTGATTTGTAAGTGACCTAGCACGGCCGTTTTGTGGTACTACGGTCGTGCTAGGTCCTGGATCAGCACTTTGACTCTATTCTTTAGATTTTCTTGGACATCTTTGCTTCAAATGATCTTTGGCCACTAGGGGTAGGTTGAGGGAGCCTCAGAATTCACTTTGGGTCTCTCTAAGGGTAGAGGAACCCTAGGATCACTCCTCTCTCTCTTCCATCAAGTGTGGTCCAAATGCCTGAAAAACATGCAAATGATGTCCATAAGTGCATTTTATAGAAATAAGCATATTGGGACGAATGACATGCAATCTAACAGGTGTATATGTGATTAAAGAGAAAAAAGACACAAGATTAAGCCCTAAAATAGGGTTGAATCAGTTATGACACATCTTGGTGCTTCCTAAATGCATAGCATACATCGAGGAGTGAGCCTCTTCTAAAACCATCTTCCTTAGACCATTAGCATCAGGAACCATTGCCCTACCATTGAAACACATTGTGTCATCATTTGTCTCATGGAACCCATCATGCTATGTTTCCCAACTCTGATCAAATTTGTTGTATCACAGTATCATCACATTGTGCATCTTTGATCTATTGTCCCAATGAGGGTTTCACATGTAACTATGCTAGCAAGCCTGCCAATAGAGATACCTCCATCTTCACATTCATCTGACGCAATGACACAAGCATTTCTCTCATGTGGCACACCAAGGAACACAAATGTTCCTTATCAGTAGATGATGGTGAAGAATAATTCCTACTAAGCACATCTACCACCACATTTTCCTTCCCTAGATGGTATCTATAGTACAATCATAGTCTTTGATCAACTCCATCCAGCATCATTGCCTCGTATTCAACTCCTACTTCGAGAAGATGTACTAAAGGTTCTTATGGTCGGTGAAGATCTGACACTTCTCACCATAAAGGTAGTGCTCCAACATCTTCAAAGCATGGACCATAGTTGCAAGCTCCATATCATGAGTCGAGTAGTTCTCCTTGTGTTTTTTAAGCTATAGTGAAGCAAAAGAAATCATGTTCTTATCTTGCATCAACATGAAACCCAAACCATTCTTCGACACATCACAGAAGATGGTATAACCTTTCCCTTGCAGAGGAAACATTAACACTAGTACATTGGTTAGCTTCTCCTTCAAGAGAGAAAGAATGCTAACACTTGTCATCCTAGAAAAACAGCACACCTTTCCTCGTTATCTTAGTTAGGGGTAACACCACAACACTAAAGTTCTTAATAAACCTCTAGTAGTAATCGGCCAAGCCTAGGATACTACAAACTTCCATTGGCATCTTAGGTTGCTCCCATTCTAACACTAACTACACTTTCTTTGGGTCCACATAGATGCCTCTTACAGATATCACGTATCCAAGAAAACACACTTCCTTCAACCAAAATTCACACTTGCTAAACTTAGCATACAAGTTGTGTTGCCTCAATAATATCAAATCTTATCATAGATGTTGCTCATGTTGTTGGTTGTCTTTGGAGTATATCAGGATGTCATCGATGAACACAACCACAAATTGATCAAGATAAGGTCATAACACCCTATTCATCAGGTCCATGAACAATGTTGGTGCATTAGTTAGCCCAAACGGCATTAACCACAAACTCATAGTGACCATACCTTGTCCTAAAATATGACTTGGGTATGTCATCCTGCTTGATCCACAATTGATGGTATCATGACCTCAAATCTATCTTAGAGAGCATTATAGCTCCTCTCAACTGATCAAACGGATCATCCATATGCGAAAAAGGGTACTTGTTCTTGATCATCACCCTAATCAACTGTCGGTAGTCAATGGACAACCTCATGAAACCATTCTTCTTCTTAACAAACAACAAGAGAGAACCCCAAGGGGAAGTGCTCAGTTTGATAAAGCCCTTCTCTAGTGTCTCCTGCAACTACTTCTTCAACTCTTGCATCTCAGTTGGTGCCATCTTGTATGGAAGTTGTGCTATCGGCTATGTACTATGAACTAGATTGATCTCAAAGTCAATCTTACTAGGAGGTGGAACACCAAGAAACTCATCAACAAACACATCCTCATACTCTCAAACAATAGGAACCTCATGGATAATAGGACTCCTCACCCTGGTATCCACCACATGTGCCAAGAAAGCCTCACACCCTTGTCTCATCAGCCTCTCTGTTGTCATTGTTGACACCAAGCACATTGGGTTAGGGCTATCATATAATGGGTCATATATCTTATGTTCATAAGTTCATAGCCATATAAGTATGACAAATCAAGCATGATATCATACAAGAACAATCATTTCATCCAATACCATATGCCAAGTATTTGTACACACATAATACAACCATACTATATAGTAGGCCAAGTAATAGGTAAGGGCATACCTTGATCAAGATATTCTAGTCATCACATATTCATGGGTTCAAATACCAATCTTGCTCAAACCCTGATTAAGACAAGATCATGCACTATCATTAGATTCTCATCATCTTAACCCTAGTTGATTTATTAGGGTTTTCTTAGTTCATTAGGATATTCCCATCATTACTCATCTTATCTTCTTGTAATTAGTTACTGGTCTTATATTCTAAATTAGATACATACTTGATTATTTGATTACATATGATTATGTGGACATATTAACCCTAGGTTACATGTATTAATCATGTTAAGGTTTTCTCACAATATGTTATGAGACGTTATCGTATAATCATCAATTATGTTTATCATCATGATCTCAAAATTACATATTAGTTTCCACTTATTAATATGAGCTTATTCAGTAATTTTTGGGTTTTCTTGAACATATTTGTGATTATTACACATTAATTAGGGTTATCAGCCCTAATTAGTCACATTGAGCAAATTACATGATTTAATGTTCAATCATCATCATATCTGACATCAGATGGATTATACACAACATTTAGGAGTTACTAGCACATTATCATAATTTTAGATCATCATTTGATATTTATTACTCATGAAACTAGTGCAAAACATCTTACATGATATCATCTATATTTATACATAAAAACTATGATAATATGGTTCCACATGTTTATACTCATTTTTTTGAGAATTTAGGCACCTTATTTGTACTTTTCTGACAATAGATCTGATTACTATGAATTATTGAAGTTATGCAAATTACTGAAGACTATTACCATATGGGCCAATGACAAACAACCATGTGGCTTCTCAGGGTGGAACTGTTTCTCACTTGGGCCGACTGACTCAGTTATTTGGCATCTAGTTTACTTGTTGGTTCAACAACTGGACCAACTAGACGCTCTCCTCCCATCCCTCACATTCTTGTGCAAGCGAACACGTTCTCAGTTGCGTCCATGAACTGTCGCCATGAGGAAATTGCTCTGACAAGGAATAGGTGCCCATAAAGATCATCACCATCACTCCAAATGCCGTAATGAAGAAGAGGAGCCTCTCAATAACCTCTTATAGCTGATTGGAAGGCCTTCTTCACTTCTGGGAAGCCGCCACAGTAGGCTCGCCGCTACCCACAGTTGATGTGACAGAGCCAAAAAGGGGGAAAGGGTCTCACGGGTCCAAACCCCCTCCTAGATAACTTCAGGAGCTTTGTCAAGGCCTATTTAACTCATCTTGGTCGGTAATAAAAATAGTAAAAGCTCAACACTATGCCTTCCCAAGCCATCTTCATCCCCAAAAACCTTTAGTTCATCAGTCATGGAAAACGTCGAAGAAGATTTGGATGACTACTAGGAACATTTTTCCCTCCTCACCTTCTTCCAATGATCCCTGGACTTGACTCCTTAGATCCATATTATAGACAGTACTATGACTAGGAGAGGAGATGCTAAGGAGAAAGGTAATTGGTTCTCCCTCACACTCTTAACCACACACTATGAGTAGAGGGTCATAAGACAATTTACAATTTGATGAGAACAACTGCTCGGTTACCAACTTCCCTTATTCCACTATCTTGATGATTGGAGGTGGTAAGATTGTGGCAACAACTATTATCTCTACTATGTTCTAACCATAAGGTTGAAGATGAAATAGTAACCATCATATCACATTCAAGGGTAACTATCATACCACACACATACTCAATTTCCGGCTCAATTGAGTCAAACGTTACAACCACTAGATTAGATATCTATGGTTGTCACCAGTCCACGTAGGATACATAGCCTGCTCAAACAGAAGGGGGTGTGTGACACCAGATAAAACCACAAACTTAGGTCTATGAGTCCTCAATATACACATTATTTCACCAATTTCAAACCTAAATAACTTCCTCTGGGATCCTCCATTTGCCACCAAATTTTAACCATAGCTTTATAACAACTCCAACTACATTCTATTCGAAGTGCAAAAAATCAACTGTCTTATTAGTCAAATAATTTCTTCAAAAATACATAAACTTTGGGATCTTAATCAAGATATTGACATCAATCAACATTTCAAACTGAACCAAAATATTTGGAAATCTCCAGTATATCTCAAACACATGAAATACTTATGTTAGTAGGAGTTTAAAGAATCCAAAAGTTCACTCCATCACAATAGAAAAGCAATAGATTCAGGCCAGAAAAAGACCCAGGTGGTAAACCTTATGAATCACCAAGATAAATAGAGATATGTTGAAGAGATATAATCATATCAAATCATTAGTAAGGTTGGACTCTATATGTCACTGTGGTGGTCTCACACTAACCAAGGGCAGAGGAGACCATAGGAGTCCATCTCTCCTAGTTATTGTATGGCATTGATTTGGACTTAGAGTGCTCAGTTGGAATATGAGTGGTATAACCCATGTCCATGTGGCTTAAAAGACATAATACACCCATGTTGTATATCTACTTAGGGTTAAACATGACTCACATTGGATGTTTACCCTTGCCTTGTTTCTTACATTGTTTAATTGCTAATAGTTATACATGTTCTTCATATTCCTTCTAAAAGTATATGATGTTCTACTTGTTAGTTGTAGTTGCTTAATCTGCCTAACTTGTATAAACAATTTTATTTGTGCATTTAGCTGAATCAACTCATATTTTAATCTATTACAATCTATCTATTTTAACAATAGTTGTTGGTAGAGAGTTATATCTCTCACTGGGACATTGGTTTCACCATGTGGGTTTCCACATCTTTTTAGGCAGTAGTCAATGACATGGTAGAGATCGTGTGGTTGAGGAAGAGAAATAAGGAGATCAGTGATCAGGAGGTTGGATTTGCTGCTAGTGTTTTGTAGTAGAGTCCTATGTGTCATCTCTATACTCTCAGGTTCTGGATGGGGTGTTTTATAGATGTTGTATCGATATGAGGTTTTTGGCAGTAGGCCTTGGTTGTACATGTATGGCTTGTATATGTGAACATGATATCTTTTGTAATAGGTTTGTGGCAAGATGGTCACTGTATAATGATGTGAATACCTTTATGGCATGTGATATGGTACTGCTTGTTAACCTTGATGTATATGTTTCCTCTTAAGTTGGTTATCTGAGGTCATTTTTAATTTTCCCCATTTTGTGATATGTGCTTTTTTAGCTATCAATCACACACTTTGGTTTTGAGTAATCTCACTTTTGTGGCATTGAGTTGTCAAAATTTGGTGGTATCATAGCTCTAGGTTCACTAAGACTACATAGACATAGGACTATGATTTTGTTTGTTCTTGCATTATCCAATATATCTAATTTGTAGTTTCTTATTATGTAGAAGAAGAAGATGAAGAAGATATGTCTAGAAAGCATGAAGAACATTCTAAGAGTAGTGTAGCTACACCAAGAAGTGGTGCCAAGAGGTAGACAAGAGTAGATGGAGTGCCTGAAGTGCCTCATTTTGACCCAGATACCATGGCCAATCCCACTTTTCATTCCATGTAAGGACAACTAATGGCCATGATTTCACACATGGCAGATAGAGCTCCCGCATTACAACCAAGGGTTGCCATTCCCAATGCGGAATCCCAGGGTTCTAGGAAGACCTTTGAGAGGTTACGACACATTGGAGAGTTGGATAATATGGGTACAATAGACATGACCTTTGCAAATATGTGGTTGACAGAGCTGGAGAAGGCCTTTAAGATCCTCAATATCCCTGAGGAGGATAAGGTGAAGCATGCGGTCTACCTATTAAAGGGTAGTTCTAGACATTGGTGGGCCATTGAGGAAGAGAAGAGACCCGATGTAAAGATCAGTTGGGAGGATTTTTGGGGGATTTTGTGAGATGATACTTCTTAGAGACATACCTGGATGAGAAGATCTCACAGTTTGAGAAGATCCAATAGGGATCTATGACGGTAAATGAGTACGAGGCCAAGTTCATGGACTTGTTGAGATGTCATCCTCACATGGCTACGATAGATAAGGAGAGGATCTGATGTTTTGAGAAGGGTTTGAGCATAGAGTTGACAAGAACAATGTTAGCTTTGGAGAATAGGGAGAAGTTTGCGATGTTTGTGGAGTCTGTGAGAAGGATAGAGCGGTTGGAAGTAGAGAAGCATGAAGCGAATGCCAAGAAGAGACTGACTCAATATCAGGAGCTGTCTTACGGAGTCTTCAAGAAGCCTAGATTTTCTTCACCTCAGACATAACAAAGATTAGTTGTTCAGTCTCAGTGGTCACCAAGCAAAGGCAGAGGCCATATCTTTCCACCAAAAGGAGCTCGCAGTGTGGCATCAGTATCAGTGACAGGATCGTCTAGGCCACAATATGACTCAAGGAATTGCCACAAGTATGGATAGGTAGGGCACATTAGATGGTCTTTCCCTATGAAGGATGATGAGGTGACACATCAGTTGAGATAAAGTCAGCAAGGGTTACAACAACGATAGCAATTCAATAGTGGTGGAGACAGAGGACGCGGTCATGCGTCATATGTAGGATCTTCTAGGTGGGCCAGTAGAAGACGGGGGTGACAATGAGCAACAACTTGATTCTACGCCATGAGTCACTTAGAGGGAGTGGTCAATCCATGGGTCATTACATGTCAAATGGATTTATTTCATTATAATTTATATCTTCCTTTGTATCTATTTTGGTTGACCTGGGTGCAACACACTCTTTTGTCACCCGAGAGGTGATTTGTAGTTGTTCCTTGCTTGTTAGTCATAGATATGATAGTCTTTGCTTAGAAACCCGTTTGGTTGGTTTCATCGAGTTGCGAGAGGTGTGTCCATCATGCGTTCTTTCTTTCTCAAGACACAACATTTGAGTTTACCTTAAATGTTTGAACATTAAATCCTGTAATTTGCTCAATGTGACTAATTAGGGCTGATAACCCTAATTAATGTGTAATAATCACAAATATGTTCAAGAAAACCCAAAAATTACTGAATAAGCTCATATTAATAAGTGGAAACTAATATGTAATTTTGAGATCATGATGATAAACATAATTGATAATTATACGATAACGTCTCATAACATATTGTGAGAAAACCCTAACATGATTAATACATGTAACTAGGGTTAATATGTCCACATAATCATATGTAATCAAATAATCAGGTATGTATCTTAATTTAGAATATAAGACCAGTAACTAATTACAAGAAGATAAGATGAGTAATGATGGGAATATCCTAATGAACTAAGAAAACCCTAATAAATTAACTAGGGTTAAGATGATGAGAATCTAATGATAGTACATGATCTTGTCTTAATCAGGGTTTGAGCAAGATTGGTATTTGAACCCAAGAATATGTGATGACTAGAATATCTTGATCAAGGTATGCCCTTACCTATTACTTGGCCTACTATATAGTATGGTTGTATTATGTGTGTACAAATACTTTTTTTTTGGTCGGCCGGTGTGTACAAATACTTGGCATATGGTATTGGATGAAATGATTGTTCTTGTATGATATCATGCTTGATTTGTCATACTTATATGGCTATGAACTTATGAACATAAGATATATGACCCATTATATGATAGCCCTAAATCTCTTTGGTAGAATAGTGCATTAATGAAAGTACTAAATCTCTTTGGCAGAATAGTACATGTGAATACTAAATCTCTTTGGCAGAATAGTGCATTTATGAAGGTACCAAATCTCTTTAGCAGAATGGTACATGTAAGCACTAAATCTCTTTGGTAGAATAGTTCATGTGGTTGATCAACTTTACATATAATTGAAAATGAGCTTAAAATATGAGTTCTCTTTTGTTAATGAGCATCTTTGTGCAAGTATATGCTTTTTCTTATATTTCTTTATAACTATCAAGTATTAGTTTTATCTTATTTCCAATCTTAGTAATGAGAGGAATATAAAAATATGTAGATGTACTCAATATAATATTCTTGAATATTGTGCTGACGTGTACCACATGTAATCTTTTGTTTAGGTTATGTGTGTATATGTTGTTGAAGAACTAGTATAGTTGAGAGTTGTGCGGCAAGCTAATATATAGGTGGACCTATTATCTTAAGATCTTGTTGTAGATGTAGTACATGCATATGTAAAAGTTTGTTGTTCAATATGTAATATCAAATGTTGTAACAATTCATTATGTAATTATATGTTGAATGGTGAACATGTGTTGTGGTTTGTTTATTGTTCATGTGCATGAGCTACTTTTGTTTCCTTCTGAATTCCTCTGATTTTATTCTTATTAGCCTAGTGTGTGGTGTTTAAATTTGGATTCTCACTGAGGTGATGTTTCGATTTGGACGTCACACATCAGATTATGCTTAAGAAAATATGGGGACGTCACATCTATCAACAAGGCATGTCTCTGATCCGACATAGTGTGTTGTCATCCGCTATTGTAGGACTCGCTTCTTGTGACTTCTACTACACTCAAGATGACATGTTAGTGACTTTCTGACATGTTGCTACTTCAAATCTACTGCTCAATTATTCCTTGTGTTGTATACTATGGGTTCATCATCTACTTCTATTGAGATCCCTGAGAACATTTTCAAGTGTGTAAATTCTGTGAAGTTTAATGACTACAAATATGTCCTATGGGAATGCTCTTTTCATATCTATGTGCATTCTTCAAGAAAGCTAGAGCATATGATTGATCCACCTCCACCTAGAGAAGAAAGACCTGACAAAATAAAGAAACGGAAGCATCTAACAAAAGGAAGATAGATTATAAGAAGTGGGCTGAACAATGACTCACTAGTTCTCTCTTAGATTTTGAATGGTTGTGAATCACATATCTCTACTAATATACACCAACACATCCAGGGAGGCATGGGGTCACTTTCTCAGGTTTACTACAGCAAAGGAAATGCATCTCGATTATCTGATCTGTAAAAATGATTGCACTCTCTTTAACTTGAAGATAACTCATCCTTTGCTTCACACTTTGACAACTTAAAAGGAATTTGGGATGAGTTCAAGCTTCATCACCCCTTATCATCTTATCTTTACAAAATGCAAGTAGCAAGAGGAGATACAACTATGTTAGGTTTTTGGAATCTCTACCTCCAAGTTATGAAGTTGTTTGTCAACAAATTCTTGCATCTAAAATGTTGCCAATGTTACATCATGTCTATCTTTGACTATCTCATTATGTGTCTTCTACTAGTGTTGCCTAGGAGCCTGCTTCCCTTGTCATTGTAGGATGTGGATAGGGAAAAAGTCTCAACAATAGTGGGAGAGGATAATCTTCTGCCCAATCTAGATTCTACAATTTTTGCAAGTGTAGTAATCAGAATGAAGACAAATGCTAGACAAAAAGCATGGGAAACCAGAATGGGAAAATGAAGTGTCAAATATTGATGTTGATGGGGCATGTACTTCTGTCCCTAGTTGTACCAATCATCAGGTGGTAAACAAAGTCTTCTGAACTTGAGAAATTGACCAAGGCTATTTTTTTCTATTATTACACCTCAAGCAAATATTTCCCAACACTCAAGTGACCCTTCATGTTTTCAAGGATCTTCATCTTTGTTAATAGATGATTGAGTAATTGATTCGGGTGCTACAACCCATATGACTGGTGATAAGAATGTCTTTACTTACCTAGATAAATCTACTTGTCATCCTCCTATGTGTCTACCAGATGGATCCACTTCTCTTGTTATTGGTAGAGGATCTATGAATAGAAATTTTCTTAAATCTATTTTGTTTGTGTCCAAATTTCCACTAAACTTGATGTATATTAGGAAAATTACCAAAATTGAAATTGTAGTGTAACCTTATTTCCTTTCACTATCCCCATATAGGATCTCAGGATGAAGAAGATGGTTGGTGGGGATATGAAGGTGGAGATGGTATGTAGTACCTACAGACATCATCAATGCCTCCTACTATTCACTTGTGGCTCATTCTAGCACTCTTCATCAATGACACCTGAGGCTCGATCACCCTTATGATTTTAAATATAAGTCTTTATTTCCAACTCTATCTTCTAAAAATTATTTATGTCAGTCTTTTCAGCTTGGAAACCACTATTAGAGAGTGTTCCTCCTCAACATAACAATACAAGTCCAAGTTTGTTTTACTTAGTTCGCTCTAATATTTGGAGTCATTTCATATTGGTAATCATACTAGTGTGTGGTATTCTGTAACTTTCATTAATGTTTGGTGTCATTCTACTTGGATCTATTTGTTAAAAGATTGTTCTGAATCTTTAGAAGTTTTTTCTAAATTTCTAAATGAAACAGACTCAATATTCTACTACTTCTAAATTTGTATGCACTAATAATGCTTTTGAATATATGCAACATTGCTTTCAAAAGACTTGTATTTCCAAGAGGATTAGTAATCAAACTTCTTGTCCCTATATCCCATAATGAAATGGAGTTGTTGAAAGGAAAAACATGCATATCCTTGATGTAGCTCGCGCTCTCCTCATTGAAATGAAAGTCCCTAGGTTTTATCGGGCAGATGCCATCCTTTTCGCAAATTATCTCATGAATTGGATGTCTTCTTCTATTTTCAAAATAATATTCCTTATCAACTTCTCTACCCCCATAAATCAATTTTTGGTTTACCACCAAAAGTTTTTGGCTGCCAATGTTTTGTTCATAATCAATAACCTGGGAGTGATAAACTATTGACTTGTGATTTTTGCTGTTGTTTCCTTGTTTACTCCCATACACAAAAAAGGATATAAATATTTTGATCCTATTGCGTGTCATTTGTATGTTAGTGCATATGTCACTTTTTTTAAGATACATCTTTGTTTTCTGAACCTAGTAAACATGTGCCACTTCCAACTATGACCATTCATGATCCTACTGTAATTACAACTCTTACTTAAAGTATCCCCTACTTTGGCATCTTCTGAGACTGATGATCCACCTTAAGAAAATGGTAATATAATTGATATCATTATAATTTCTATTCTAAATTCCTATTGCATTACAGAAGGCGTTACAGTCTGGTACCAAATATTATATCTCTTAGCATGATTCTACAACTCATATGAATTCTTCCATGGCTCAATTTACTACTGCTTTATATGCAATTTCTATTCCAAAGAATGTTAGGGAGGCACTAATACACTCTGGGTGGAACAAGTTGTAGATTAGGAGATGGATGCAATTCATTCTATAGGGACATGGGACCAGTGGTTTCTGTACATGTAGTAATCATGTCGGCTGTAGATGTGTTTTTATTGTGAAAACTTGCATAATGGTACAATTAAATGTTTAAATGCTAGAATTGTTTCTAAGGGATAAACACAAGAATTTGGGGTTTATTACTTCAAAACTTTAGCTCTTGTCGCTCGTCTTCATTCTATCTGTATTGATTTCTGTTATTATTAATAAAGGATGGAACTTGCATCAATTGGATGTCAAGAACACCTTTCTATATGAAGATTTATAGGAGATTATCTATATAGAACAACCTTCAAGTGATGTTACTTAGGGGGGGTATTCTGAGAAGTTTGTCTTCTAAAAAAAGTGATTTATGGATATAGTAGAGCCTCGAACATGGTTTGATAAGTTATATCTTGTATTTCACAAATTTGGTTTCGCACAGTGTCAATGTGACCATTCTATGTTTAACAAAACCACTACTTTTGGTATAATTTTTCTCATTATTTACGTGGATGACATCATCTTATATGCCAGTGATGATGCAAGGATTGTTAATAAAAAGAAATATCTTGTGAAGTATTTTGTAACCTAAGACTATGGGTATCTATGGTATTTTCTTCACATTAAGTTAGCACATAACAAGTATGAGGTATACTTATCCCATAGAAATTATACTCCAGACTTACTTACTAACAAGAATGCTTGGTTGTTGGCATGCAGTATCCCCTATGGGTCAAGCGCTTGATATATGGTAGAATCTACTCAGCCCTTACAAGATAAATTTAGCTATAAAATTTTGGTTGGCAAACTTTTAGATCTTATAGTTACTAGGCCTAATATATACTTTGTTGTTGTTGTTCTTAGCCAAATTATGGATTGTCTTGGGCCGTGTCATTGGGAGGCAACATGTCAAGTATTGAGATATTTGAAAAATGCACTTAGACAAGGATTGTTTTATAAAACAAATGGACATATATATGTGACTGGATATCCTAATGTTGATTATGCGGGGTGTAAATCTGATAGGAGATCTACCTCTGGTTATTATACCTTTGTAGGGGGTAATTTGGTTACTTTAAGAAGTAAGAAACAAAATGTTGTTGCTAGATCCAATGCAAAATATGAGTATTTTGCAATGACACATACTACTTGTAGGAAATTATGGATCAAATATGTTGTTTCTAACTTTGGGATTCCTATCACTTATGCTATTTTGATATAATGTGACAATTTTACTTCTACCTTCATTATTAGTAATCCTATTTTTCATGAAAGAAATAAGCATATTGAAGTGGACTATCATTTTCTCTTAGATGATGTGCTGACCAAGAAGATCACTACCCCTTTTATGCCTACACATGAGCAAACTTTAGATATATTTACAAAGTCTATCTATTACAAGAGAGTTGAGGAGCTATGTTGTAAGCTGGGCATGATTGATATATGTGCTCCAACTTGAGGGGGCATTTTGAGATATATTTATATCTATCCATTGTATTTTCTTTATTTTTTTTTCTTTTTACTTAAGTCTCATGTAATATGGGCCCACTACTACAGAATGGAGATATGGTGTTGGTTATTTTAGGCATTCAACATCGGTTTCAAATTGATGACTGAGTGGACGGTGCTAAAACTGAATCATTCTTTGTCAGCTAAAACAACTACCGATAAAACTTTTTGTCGTTGGTTCTTTGTTACAGAGGAATCGATGACATAACTCACAATGAGTGTTGCTTTGACATTTCCTCGTTGGTTGTTTAATGACATATATCTGATGTTGAATAACTTGATTTTGATTTTATTAGTGATTGAATGGTGAAAATTTTAACTAAATATCGGTTGGTTTTTTTGTATATAAACAACGTAGAATCCTTATGTAGTCGGTTATCTACAAATAGCCAATGAGAAATGTATATGTTTTTTGTATAGTAGGTCTACAGACCTACTATCTAGCTTGCTAGCCTGTCTAGAGATTGTTGTAAAAATTGTGAGTAGAGGGGTGAGCCTACTCTCTCAGTGAATGAGTACTTCAAAGAAACAATTTAAAGCACTTATATAATTATTGATATATTGTCGAGCAACTGATATCAATTATAATAGCAGTAAGCTTTAAAGATACTAGTCATTCACAAACATAAATATGGCACAATACTCTAGGCATCTACAAGAGTGAATCAATATACAAACATGCTTGATTGATCATAAAGAGAACTAATAATTCAAAAACATATAAAGATTAATTGAATAACTGTGCACACTTGTTTAACATCTCATTCATCTTATTATGCCCTGAACCCACATGAGGTGTACCACAACATGTGAAATAATCGCAACAAGCTATGATCTCACCGTACAAGGCTTAGAAGCATGCCTCGGTTCCTAAGCCTATCTCTTAAGTAAGACCCCATCTACAGCGGGCCTCGGCACGCCTGCCTCTCGACGGATAATGGGAGTGGTCGGATATCTCAGACTCCACCTCTCAACCTGGGTACTTAGGCAGTGAGTCAAATCCCTCAGGATAATTGTCCATGAGTGGACCTACTGACCACTGATCACTCAACATGTAACACAGGTACCACCAGCATCCCCAGTTGGTGTTGGGTACCACACAACTGTAAGGAGTCTAGCCTACTGGTCAAGACCCCCACACCCTACTGGTGTGCTCTGGCTTACCTCGATCTGGACTACCTCCAGTTGGGAATTGTTTCCTCCTTACAGCATAGACCTCATCCTGTGAGGATTCTACTGTGTTCAGGGCATCTACATGTCTAATTCACTCTTTAAATTAACAATTCAATCATCACATCAACATATCTTAGTTCATCTTTGTAAACCATTCATTTCATAAACCATCTAATAACATTTACCACAATGAAACTATTAAGTATCATCACATCTCAAACTGAAAAACATTGATATCACAAAACTTGTTTCACTGAACACCCTTTCATTAGGGTTTCATTTAACTCATTCACTTATCACATGACTCACATAGAATTTAATACATCATAAAATCATTGAATAAAGATTGCTCTTAGCAGTTCATGTATAATTGAATATATATACGAAACCCTATAATGAACTGAACTAGGGTTTCCACACCATTTACTAAAACATCATACATCAAGAATAACATTGAATCAAGATGTCTATTTGCAAACCTCCAACTTTCCATTCATTTAGGCTTTCACCCTCTTACTGATATATCAAGCAAACATTGATATCATTAAATGAAATCCAAGATCTTATCTGACATATATGTAATACCCACACAAATAAAACAATTATTCGTAACCAAGGAGATTCAACTAGGAAAACTTCTTTATTTAATTATACAACAATTTCAGTCATAGCCGAAAACCCTAAATTTTAGTATATTCATGTAACATCTAGAATTACTTTAATAATTTTCATTTAAATGAATTGCAATCATTTCTAATTAGATTTCATAATCAAAAATTCATCACAACAGAGAAATAATCCATTTCATATCATCTTGCAAAAGCTAGATCAAAAAGGCAACTTAGGCTTTGTACTCGCATACTAAGAAATTGAAGATTTTTGATGATTTAACTCATTTTTTTGGAATCTATTATTTATAGAAAGTACCCACTCACCCTAAGGTGTGAAAACACCTTAAAATGTAGTCCATCTCTGAAAATCTCGAATCCATATCAAAACTCTAGCAAATCACCGGTTTCTTCTTCATTTCAACCCTAAAGATGATCTGCTATAGGTAGAAGATGAAACTTAGAGGTTAAGCCAAACCTAAGATTCATTGGATTAGGGATTCCGAGCAAGGGAAAATGAAGAGAAGGATGAATCATGGTTAAAACTACTTACCAAGTCAAATCTATGGCAACCCTTTTGGATTCTTGTCATTCTTCAAGTTCTTCCCCAAAAATCACCCTAGAAATCATCTTCTAGTCACCCTCTCATAGATAAGGTTGTCTAAGATGATAGAGGATCGAATCATGGTTCCAACGCAGTTTGTTTTGTTGAAAACGGATAAGTATAGCTCGAGATATGATCATTTTACGATTGGTTTTCCTGGACAGAATTCATCACGGTCGCGACACATGACACAGCATTGTGGTCATAGAATAGCATCGTGGTCGTGCACACGATGCAACGTCACGGTCGTGGTCACAGTCACGGCACACGATGTAGCGTCGTGGTCACGACACTCTGTACATATTTACTAAAAAGGGCATAACTCTCTCATTTTAACTCCAATTTGGTTCATTCTTTTGTTGTTGGATTCATAATTGAATTCTATACAATCCTACAATATTATTTTTACAATATTCTAAAATGAAAAATTATTTATTATTTATTTCCTCCAATATCATTAATTCTCTTCTTACATACATGTATGGGTTAATGTTATATTAACTCCAACTCGGATCTTTATAGTATGCTTAAGTCATGATTATGAGTTGCCCAAACTAGTATTTAATGTTTATAAAGTTAAAATAAAGCACAACATAGAATGTTACTAACAAAAGCATGATAAGCATTAAGATTATCTTAAATCTCTAGGATTACCAGCAAAGCTAGGAACAGGTTGTAACAATTCTCCCCCTCTAACAAAAATTTCATCTCAAAATTTCTAAAAGAGGAAAGGATACTTGTTAGCTTCTTATACACATGATTCCTCCAAAGAACTTTTACTAGGGGTATCTCTCTCTTTTTAAGCTTTCAAATTCTATGGTCTAGAATTTTATTTTCAACATCGAGTCATTTGTTCCTCTTCTAATCACAGCAGATTTTAAGCAAGCCTTCTGAATGATAACAGAAGAATTCTCTATGCCACAATCAATCATAGGAAAGAAAAAGAGAAACAACCATTTTCAATATTTTCATACTCTTGAAGTGTTACCTCAACATTGATAATCTGATCCAACTACTTCAATTCATACGGCTCAATATGTACTATTGTTATGTATTACCTATGAGTCACAAAAGAGAGTTCACCATGTTGTTTTGAATTTTACTATTATGATACTCAAATGGCAAGGCACTCATGAGTTGGAAGACTATTTTCAACAACAATTGTACAACTGAAATCATATGTAAAACAAATTTACATCCCTTAATATACCTTCAACAAATTATACTTCTAAAAACAAATTCACAATTACTAAAAGCCATTTTTTTATCTTATTTCTCCCTCATTCATTACTCCTTAATTCTTGTTACTTATCCGTCTCATTTTTATCATATAGAATAAACATCCCTAACATTGAATCATTCAAGGTAAGAATATATTATTCTTCATTCTTGATATCACTTCATGAATTTATTTCATACTCACTTTACTCATGTGTATTTCACCTTTTATTCAAAACACACTTGTTACATTTCAAATATATTTCTTATCCTTTGCTCTGAATCATTTCCATATTGTTTATCTACCTTTCATATTAGCTACCTTTAAACCTGGATTACTATCAGTGTTAGTTTACTTCTCATAGTGGAAATCTCATGATCTTGCTTTATAGAGATGCTAGTATTCAAGGTCAAATCACTAGTGACATCCCTTGAACTACTACAAGTCCAAACATTATAGGGTTTATTCCTTATCAGTAGCATTGTGTTATTGTTATGTGCCTTTGCTCCCTTAATTTGAAATTCAAACTTTGGATCTCACAAGTTTTACTAAAGTCTTCCTTATCTTATCAATTAAATTTCATTTCTCTTACTTGTCCATTTAGATAGATTACATTCTCAATTTACCCTTCTAGGGTTTCGTCATCATATTGTGTGTCATTATAACATTCACTAGATGTCTCTACCATGGTGGTTATGCATCATATATGATTCATTTTCTTATCACTTCATTCCCACATTGCTCTCATTAAATAATATATGAAAGAGAAGATGATTTGGACACTTAGAATTCTTATCTTCAAACATTCCCTTAATACATTTCTCATATGTAAGTTTAATTAGTTATCAAAAAGGATACTTGACTAATTATCACTTGCTTGAATCTCGCAACCTCTTTCTTTTATAATCTATATTACTCCATCATGTTTCAAACCCTTCCTTACTTTTCATAATCCTCTTACCATATACGACTATTCCACCTGTCATCTTTAACTTCTAGTTTTCTCTTATGATCATGTTACTTATTCATGTATATGATCATGTACACCATGTAGTATATATTTCTTTTTATCCTTCTACTAATGTGAAGTTGAAATTATAAATCAATAATCTCTCTACTATTTTTGTATCATATTTAATGCATAACATATCCTTCATTTTGAATCAAATAGCTCATGCATGGGTCAAACTTACTTTCTCTTTCAATCAAGTTTTTGCTTACTGAATACAGTCTACCTTTATATGACTTATTCATTTGTGTAGCTACACTTTTGTTCTTCCTTTAGAAACTGGTTTGTTGTTCTATAGAGACTTAGAACCCAAAGGTAGTAAGGATGCATGTATTAAACATCATAATAAAGGTATACACTCCATGCTCTCCATTATATCATAACCCTCATTCCTTAATCAAGCTCATAATTTATAACATTTCTCTTTGTTTCAACTAAGTTTGTTATCCTAGTCTTATGATTTACATGTTCATCTAATTCTCTTTACTTTAACTCTTCTTAAGACTCTTCACTTATATGTACTTATTGTATACTTAACTCTTTTCTTCTATTTTCCCTTTGCTTTGGAGTACATAAAAGCATTTTACTCAATTATATGATCCATTCCTTATAATTGATACTTACTATCTTGGCCCTTACATATTTTTCTCATATCTTTTCCATATTTCATACTTATAGTTCATATAATACAAATCATTAAACTTAATCTGAACCTTATGTCGTGTTTGTGAGAACCCATTACACCAAACGAGATTACTCAAAACATAAAACACAATCAAACACCAATTAACTACATACCCAAAAATATGGGTAAATTAAAACTGATTTGAATGTCAGCACCTACTCAGAAGCATTTTCATAAGAGCCCAACATCTTTCTTTTATCCATACTATGACAAGAATTTGATACAAATTGTTTTATCACCTTACCCACAACATATATACACAGGATAATAATATTTGCATATGCCAATAAACAAGCATTAACATGCTAAGAAAATTTTGATTCATTTGAAACACCATATACAAACTTTTCCTACCCAGACCTAAGAGTACAGGTAAGACTCTAGAACACACTATACATCTAATCAACTTTCTCAAAGATTCATTACTATAGCTCCTCTTTGCTGTCACGGGTTTGTTTTTGTCACTTTTGATTACCTAAAAAAATGTGGTGAACCACAAGGGTGAGACTCATGTCCCAGCACGAGATATAACCTCCAACAATGTTTATTGATTCCAACATTTTTAGGTAATGAGATAGTTTAAGTAGTTTAATCATATATAACAAATAAGCTCAACAGTACTGATGATTAACAAAATACATAAAGGAGTAGTTAATAACTATCTTCATTAGCCAGACTATTCTCATATCCCTATTAACAATATAAGGAGTCTAGTAGCATGAGCATCTCTAACATCATGAATAAATCTAGTATCATATACATAGCTAACAACATCATCATGTCTAACAGGTTGAACATATCAACATCATAAGAAGAGCTAACAACATAAGCACAACTATCTAGATAAGCATGATTATCTGTATATGCATCTCTAGTTACAAAGGCATGGCTTGCATGATAAACATAATTAACATTATGAGATAGCTAGCATCATGATTATAATCAGCAATAGCAGTATAGTTATCAACACAGGCATAGCTATTGTATGTGCGCATCTACAATCTTAAGAATATCTACAACCTAAGTATATCTACTATCTCTTAATTGCGCTAAGCATCATCTTTATGTAAAGATAACAAACAAGGTTATCATCCAATGTGAAACGTCGTGTATAACCCTAAACAAAAATGCTACATGGTTGTATTACATCTTTTATTATGCCATGGGGAGTTTGAGTCGTACACTCAAAGTCCGACTGACCACCGCTTGGTCACAATCAGTTCCATATAGGATCTAGGAAGAGTCGGACTCCAAGATCTTCTCCATACTCGGTCAGTTGAGTGTGCACCGCAATGACATATAGTCAAACTACAAAATAGTGACATATAGTCTTGTAAGTAGCCCACCTCGATACAGGTCACAATGCTAGCATCTAGGGTATTCAAACCCAATCACTGAGGTACAATCATAGTTGTCCTCTAATCACATCATGTTATAATCACCGAGACCTGACCCAAAGTCATTCTCAAAAAGTGGGTTAGGTATGACCGCAACCATCCTCCCAAAACACTTGGTGTCAGGATGACAAGCACCCCACATACTCAATAGTATGTGCTCCAAGTTTACCTTAAGAATACTCATTTCACCATCCAGCAAGTTCTGACACTAAAGATGGTTCTATAGCACAGGGGACTACATGATTAGAGTTTCACTTGATTAGTTATCTCCAATTGGGTGAATTAAGGCATCATCAAACAAGTGGATGTACAAACCCTAATTCACTTCTAGCAATCATATAAGTATCACAACTTCAAAAGATATAAAATGTGTGAAACATAATTTCTCATCTCATCATCACATGGTACTATTCACTTACCATTCATGAGACTACACTAGTCATCATACTATCACAAGATATTAATCCTTTCACAATATCACAGGGTATCAACCCTTATCAACACAAGAGGATTACACCTCATTTAGGGCTCAACCATGCCCAAAGGTCATTAAGACCATCATACTATCACAAAATATAAATCCTTTTCACAATATCACAGGGTATCAACCCTTATCAACTCAAGAGGATTACACCTCATTCAGGGCTCAACCATGCCCAAAGGTCATTAAGACCATCATACTATTCTCTACAAGATCGTCATTATCTTTCCATGCCTTATAACAAGGCTCAACAACATCACTTACATATAATACACCAGATCAACACAATATTGCATTAATGAGCTAGGAGATATTCATAAAAAATCATAGTAGGGTTATATTAACATTAAGAACATTCCTTTATTACATCAACATCCAAGGAATCAAGATATGATTAACCCTCATCATATTCATAATGCACATGTTTAGCATAAGAAAGTATTAACCATGTGGCTATGATAACCACCAATTAACACATTAAGGTAATGATCATATTAAGGAGGTTATTTCACCATCATGCCATCATATAAGAAGGTTAAACATGAATACTCATCTTTATCTATTTGCATTAGAGTTAGGCTCAACAAGATAAATTATATTAATTTTACTAATCAACACTCATACCCAAACCCTAACTCACAGCATCCCCATTGGATCATGGATGCATAAGATGAAGCATCACCGTCACATTCCATACTATTCTCAAGTATGAACCCACACATAAATAAAGGTGTAACCATCGAGTTATAGCATACTAGGGTTTCAACAACAATAAGAGAGTACTCCATGATTATATTAATCATTCAAGGACTATTCATACCCAATTACCATCATTTAGTTATATTAACTCTAGGTCCAACAAGCTATACCTCATTAGGGTAATTGGGAGAGGATATGTGTTACATATCAACACAATACAGTTATAGATGATTGAGTTATTGATTCGGGTTATTCATACCCAATTACCATCATTTAGTTATATTAACGCTAGGTCCAACAAGCTATACCTCATTAGGTTTATTGAGAGAGGATCTTCATCTTTGTTAATAGATGGTTGAGTTACTGATTCGGGTGCTACAACACATATGACTGGTAATAAGAATGTCTTTACTTACCTAGATAAATCTACTTGTCATCCTCCTATGTGTCTACCAGATGGATCCACTTCTCTTGTTATTGGGAGAGGATATGTGAATAGAAATTTTCTTAAATCTATTTTTTTTGTGTCCAAATTTTCACTAAACTTGATGTATATTAGTAAAATTAATCATTCAATGACTATTTTAGGTCAAGATCACTAGAAGGAAGCTTTTCAAACCATAAAAGGAAGTCAATTGCAACCCTAGATTCTTTTTCCAAGAAGATCCCCTCTTTCTTCTTCCTTGGATAGGAAATTCACGTATCAAAGAGGGAGAACTAGGTTCATAGAAGGAGGGAAGTGGTGGAGATAAAATGACTCGTTTTTGTGCTTAGGGATAAGTATACGAAACTTTAAGATAAAGAAAAAGAAAAAGTTGAAGTTCTAGTATCTTTCCAGTGTCCATGGCCTTAAACTATTAAGAATATACAAGCACACACACAAGAATCTCCCCCATAGTCCATAGAGACATTCTTATCCCTTGTTTCTTGAATTTCCAAGCAAATCAAACAATTCATTAGTTGATAGCTACTAAAGGTAGCTCATCCATGAAGGGGTAAACCCTAAAATACCCTTGGAGAAAACACCTTCAAACCAAGGATTAAATAGGTTCCCCATGTATCAAAAAGCTCAAGAATTATGAGAGAATATCCAAGTAACATAATGCAAGTGATAAATTGTAAAGAAAACCTCTCAATTGGGTAAATTGCATAAAAGTCCAAAATGTACATAAAATTGCATAACTTGCTCAAACAGTGTCCAAATTGGACCAAATTTGAAACTTAAGCTTATATTATGATTTCAAATCATATAAAAAGGTTATATTAGGGTTTGAGAATTAAATTATGATAATTAATCTTATTCAACTCATTGAGCAAGTTTAGGGGCCTTACAACTATAAACCCCTAATAGGGATTTCGCCCCCAAAATCCAAGGTAAACAAAGATGGGTACTTCCTTTGCACCTCATCCTATTACATTCATATGGTTACTTTCATATCATAATGATGTCATATCATTCATACATATCTCATCTTGGGTCTGCACAAAAACCCCCACATAAGAAGACATTTGCAAATACGGAACATAGAAACTTGTTGTGCCACATGTACAAATCTAATAGTAACTTTCAACTTTAAATTCTAGCCATCATCCTGAAATTATATCTATTGTAATAACAAACCATCTATCCTTGATAGTGGTCTTGCCCATCTATCACTAGACCATACACAACATTATCGAGTCACTTTTATTTTTCCTTCCAAACAACATTTATAGGATCATCATCAACTCTCTATCTCTCTACGGGAGAGGAATACTTGGAATTTTCATATAATAAACATCTCCAACCTTCACATATTTCTCATATTGTTGATACATCTTGGATACTAGGATTCATTACCTTGGTATCCACCTCATGCTCTATAAGGAACTCACATCATTATCTCATCCACTTTTACCAACATAACAAATATCAAGAAATATAAGAGGAGTCTTCCTAATTATTGGAAGGCTCAAAAGCAAACTCATCATAAACTTTATGATCTTAGAACCATAGTCCAAGAAACCTTATGCTATAATAAGCTATTTGCCCTCATGTTTGCAGTGAATCCACACGTACCAAGTGGCAAAGATCCGCTTGAAAGTTGTGCCCTAGAAAGGAAAGACACAAAGGGAAACACACTTCCCATACCATAGCAACATTGTTCAAGGGTCACTAGTAAAAAGCTAACCAATTCTATTTTCATTATGTGAGTTACAGCTTCTTATGTATCATTTTACCCTTTTCATTTTGGGTTCCTTGCCATTAGCATAGGAATCATCATGATTAATATATCTCATTACTCCTTCCTTGATGACTATTTATCACACTTGGGTATGTTCTCTTATTTTATTATGTTTTTCAACCACTTATCAACAGGTAAATCATCATATTCCACATTTTCTTCATTAAACATGGATAATCTGCCTTAATTTCTTTCACATGCTATGCTGATTTTACATTAACACTTTCTTACACACATAGGTTGGTCTGAGATTAACTCAGGTTCCACCTTATTCCTTTGTCATAGTTCCCATTTATCTTCTCATTTTGTACTTGTTATAGGAGTTCTTTCCATCTTATGTGGATTTCATACCTTGATTCACTTTATAAGCGTAGACTTATCTGTCTTTTACTTTATTATCTTCTTGAATCACATCTTCAAGAACTCCTCTTTTTCTAATTTGTATTCGGATTTAGATTTCATGATGTTATATCTTTCTCTTATAGTTACCAAACATTCAAGTTTGGATAGATTATGATGCAATTCTCATCTTCTTTAAGGTAGGATTGAGATATTCATACCATGATTTCTTATTCATTATGCTCTTTAGATTGTCTCAAAATGACTACTTGATCAGAGTAATCAGAAATATAACAATCAAAGAGTTCCATACTTACCTTTTCTTCAATAATTGAATACCTGGCCAGGGCACCCAAATACTGAGATTAGGTAGTATGCACCATATTTTTATGTCATATTCCTAATTTTGACATCATCCTAGTCCTAAGTCCTAATATCCCCATAGAATCAGTGAACCTAAAGATCTGATACCAACTTGTGAGAACCTGTTACACTAAATGAGATTACTCAAAACATAAAACACAATCAATCACCAATTAACCACATACCCAAAAATATGGGTAAATTAAAACCGATTTCAACGTCAGCACCTGCTCAGAAACATTTGCATAAGAGCCCAACATCTTTATTTTATCCATACTATGACAAGAATTTGATACAAATTGTTCTATCACCTTAGTCACAACATATATACACAGGATAACAATATTTGTATATGCCACACAAATAAGCATTAACATGCTAACATCATTCTGATTCATTTGAAACACCATATACAAGCTTTTCCTGCCCAGACTTGAGAGTATAGGGACATCTCTAGAACACACTAGACATCTAATCAACTTTCTCAAAGATTCATTACTATAGCTCCTCTTTGCTGTCATAGGTTTGTTTTCATCACTTTTGATTACCTAAAAAAATGTGGCGAACCACAAGGGTGAGACCCATGTCCCAGTAAGAAATATAACCTCCAACAACGTTTATTGATTCCAACATTTTTAGGTAATGAGATAGTTTAAGAAATTTAATCATATATAACAAATAAGCTCAATAGTACTGATAATTAACAAAATGCATAATGGAGTAGTTAATAACTATCTTCATTAGCCAGACTATTCTCATATCCCTATCAACCATATAAGGAGTCTAGCAGCATGAACATCTCTAACATCATGAATAAATCTAATATCATATACATAGCTAACAACATCAGCATGTCTAACAGGTTGAACATATCAACATCATAAGAAGAGCTAACAACTTGGCACAAGTATCTGAATAAGCATGATTAGCAGTATATGCATCTCTAGTTACAAAGGCATGGCTAGCATGATAAACATAACTAACAACATGAGATAGCTAGCATCATGATTATAATCAGAAGTAGTCGTATAGTTATCAACACAAACATAGCTATTGTATGTACGCATCTACAATCTTAAGCATATCCACAACCTAAGTATATCTATTATCTCTTAATTGCACTAAGCATCATCTTTATGTAAAGATAACAAATAAGGGTTATCATCCAATGTGAAATGTCGTGTATAACCCTAAACAACTATGCTACATTGTTGTATTACATCTTTTATTACATCCTAGGGAGTTTGAGTCATACCACTCAAAGTCCAACTGACCACCACTTGGTCACAATCAGTTCCATATAGGATCTAGGAAGAGCCAGACTCTAAGATCTTCTCCATACTAGGTCAGTACGAGTCTGTACCACGGTGACATATAGTCAAATTGCAAAATAGTGACATATAGTCATGTAACTAGGCCACCTTGGTACAGGTCACGATGCTAGCATATAGGGTTTACAAACCCAATCACAGAGGTATAATCACAGTTGTCCTCCAATCACATCATGTTATAATCACTGAGACCTGACCCAAAGTCATTCTCAAAAAGCAGGCTAGGTATGACCGCAGCCATCCACCAGAATCACATGGTGTCAGGATGACAAGCACCCCACATACTCAATATTATGCGCTATGAGTTTCCCTTAGGAATACTCGTTTCACCATCTAGCAAGTTCTGACACTGAATATCGTTATATGGCACAAGGCACTACATGATTAGAGTTTCACTTGATTAGTTATCTCCAATTGGGTGATTTAAGGCAGCATCAAACAAGTGGACATACAAAACCTAATTCACTTCTAGCAATCATATAAGTATCACAATTTCAAAAGATATAAAACATGTGAAACATAATTTCTCATCTCATCATCACATGGTACTATTCACTTGCCATTCATGAGACTACACTAGTCATCATACTAACACAAAATATAAATACTTTTCACAATATCACATGGTATCAACCGTTATCAACATAAGAGGATTACACCTCATTCAGGTTTCAACCATGCCCAGAGGTCATTAAGACCATCATATGATCATAATATATAAATCCTTTTCACAATATCACAGGGTATCAACCCTTATCAATACAAGAGAATTACACCTCATTCAGAGCTCAACCATGCCCAAAGGTCATTAAGACCATCATACTATTCCCTATAAGATCACTATTATCTTTCCATGCCTTATAACAAGGATCAACAACATCACTTACATATAATACACCAGATCAACACAATATTGCATTAATGAGCTTGGAGATATTCATAAACAATCATAGCAAGTTTATATTAACATTAAGAACATTCCTTTAGTACATCAACATGCAAGGAATCTAGATATGATTAACCCTCATCATATTCATAATGCACATGTTTAGCATAAGAAAGTATCAACCATGTGGCTATGATAACCACCAATTAACACATTAAGGTTATGATCATATTAAGGAGGTTATTTCACCATCATGTCATCATATAAGAAGGTTAAACACGAATACTCACCTTTATCTATTTGCATTAGAGTTAGGCTCAACAAGATAAATTATATTAATGTTACTAATCAGCACTCATACCCAAACCCTAACTCAAGACATCCCCATTGGATCATGGATGCATAAGGTGAAGCATCACCATCACATTCCATACTATTTTCAAGTATGAATCCACACATAAATCAAGGTGTAACCATCAGGTTATAGCATACTAGGATTTCAACAACAATAAGAGAGTTCTCCATGATTTTATTAATCATTAAAGGACTATTCATACCCAATTACCATCATTTAGTTATATTAAAGCTAGGTATAACAAGCTATACATCAATAGGGTTACATATCAACACAATATGATTATCATCCCTTCTATTCATGTGAGTGAATAGGTAAGACTACTTTATTAAGGGTAACCCTCCATTTGTTCCATCATCATTCAACCCATATCACCATACCACAATGTCACCTAGAACCATTGGATGTTTAAAAGGTAAGACCATTCGTTGCTATGATGAATCATCTATGATGTTACGGAGTTGTGATCTATAAAATTCACCATTTAACCCTAGACATCCTTTGGTTAACAACAATAAGGGTTCTGTTGAGAGTAGGGTAAAACCCACAATCGACTGTTCATTTAAAACAAGCCTTCCATTGTCAACAAGTAAGCTCCTTAAGTTGATCATATAAAGGAAACCATCTAAATCACATTATTAGGACCAACATATTACATTAGCCATCATTCCACTTTATTGGAGGAATAAACATTAGATCTTGACCATTGAGTCAAGTTCATATGTTAAAACCATCAATTACATTATAGATCTGACCATTGCATCAAGTGACCCAAGAAACCATTGGTCTAAGGCTTAATTGATGCTAAAACTATATGATTAACTCACCATAGGTTTTGGAGACCTGATCCACCATCATTAGTGACCATTAAGTCACCATAGGTTGTTAGATCAGCACTATATTCATTAATCAACATCAAATATCAAACTAATATCACCATTGATTAATAGCATCATTAGGGTACTTAGTTGTTAATCACAAGGCTTCTAATTAGGCCAAAACATGACCTAAGGGGTGAACGTCAGTTGACACCCTTGGTTACTACCATCAATTGTCATGAAGACAATACCATAGGGTTGTTGCAATGGTACCATCATCGGGTCATGGGTTTATAGAAGAAATCAGCTTAAAACCCTAAAATTGACCATTGGTTGATAGGTGCTCAGAACCATAGGTTGTCAAAACAACCTGATCAAAGTGATATTATACCTTAGTAATAATGTACACATGATCACAGGTTCATCTATAACTGAAATCTGAACAGGGAACATTATAAAAATTGAAATCCAAGTCAAGCATAGCTTTTCAGTGCATGGATCATCATTTTCAAGCAAGAACATGAGCTAACAAGCTTATGGTAAGCAATAAATGTGGAGTAAGTTATAAAAATTGCCTCTAATTAGAATATAAACTCCCAAACATAAGAAAACATGAGCAGTTAGGGTAGGAAATCCAAGCATAAGTTGTGAACTCGTCCATCTAGCACCTTTCTTCATCAAATGAACAAACCATAAGAATAAGGAGCAAGAGAGGTAGGGTTTTAGAGATTTAGAGCAATTTCTACCATGGAACAGAAAGGTTCCGACCTGGAGAAAGGTAGGAGGAAGGATAAAAAAGAAATAAATGGATGAAAGAAGGGGATTCTTACTCTTTTAGGTCAAGATCACTAGAAGGAAGCTTTTCCAACCCTAAAAGGAAGTCAATTGCAACCCTAGATTCTTTTTCCAAGAAGAACCCCTCGTTCTTCTTCCTGTGATAGGAAATTCACAGCAGCACAGAGGAAGAATGAGGTTCATATAAGGAGAGAAGTGGTGGAGAGAAAATGGCTCATTTTGGTTTTTAGGGATAAATATATGAAACTTTAAGATAAAGAAAAAGAAAAAGTTGAAGTTCTAGTATCTTTCCAAGTGTCCATTGCCTTAAACTATTAAGAATATACAAGAATACACACAAGCAGCTCCCCCACAGTCCATAGAGACATTCTTATCCCTCGTTTCTTGAATTTCCAAGCAAATCAAATAATTTTTTAATAATAGCTACTAAAGGTAGCTCATCCATGAAGGGGTAAACCCTAAAATACCCTTGGAGAAAACACCTTCAAACCAAGAATTAAATAGGTTCCCCATGGATAAAAAAGCTCAGGAATGATGAGAGAATATCCAAGGAACATAATTCAAGTGATAAATAAAACCTCTCAATTGGGTAAATTGCATAAAAGTCCAAAATGTGCATAAAATTACATAACTTGCTCAAACAGTGTCCAAATTGGACCAAATTTGAAACTTAAGCTTATCTTATGATTTCAAAGCATATAAAAAGGTTATATTAGGCTCATAAGAATTAAATTATTATAATTAAGCTTATTCAACTCATTAAACAAGTTTAGGGGCCCTATAGTGTTCCTTTTTTCCCAATCAAGGGTTTCTCATGTGAGGCCCCAAAGTTGGATCTCAGATATCAATTCCAACTAATTCTTAGTTATTCCAATCTTTCCCATATGTTTCAATCTCCAGTGTATGTACATACTCATTACTGTGGCGTCCGACTCGATAAATCACGAGGTAAACTTAGCGGAAGTGATTAACTAGCAGTGGAATTATGAAAAATCACTAAAAATTAAAAAAAAAACTTTTTAGAAAGAGATCTTTAAAACATAAAACTCTTTTTATAAGAAAACAAGATAAACTATTTACAACATGGTTAAACATTACATCTCTGTGGAATCACCTCTCGAGTGATTACATACATCCATTGCCCTGTTAATTGTACAAGGCAAGATACAAAAAGAAATCTCGAGGCTTAAAGCCAAAAACCTCAGACCTACTGACTCCTAGGACCTGAGAGTACAAATACGACATAAGACATGCTATCTACAAGACTGGACAGTCAGTATCTCCACCTGAGATTCACTGCTGCCCCTAGTGTTGCTGCTGCTGATACTGCTCACCCTCATATTGGTTTCTCCGTCCTCGACGTCCACCTAAAAAGTCGAAACCTACGGGGTGAGACAATTGAATAATTGTCCCAGCGAGAGTTATAACTCTCTGCCAAAAGCTTTGTTATAACAAAGAAAGAACAACATAAGCAATATAACTTTAAAACATTCAACAGTAGGCTTAGGATTAAGTAAAGCAACTATTACTCAAGAAATCATTACAATATTATGATATGAAGAACATGTATACGAGTTACTGGACTAGAATATTATAAACAATGTAATATCAATCATTGTTTCTCGTAGTTCAATCTAAGCAGATATGCTACACGGCTGATTATGTTTTACAAACATTATTATGCCATGCGTAGATGAGGTATACCGCTCATACTCCAACCAATCATTACTAAATCACGTCGGTATCATACATAGGTCATCAAAAGAGCCGGATTCTTATGACCTCATCTTCCTCAGTCAGTGTGAGGATCAACATGCAGGACAACTCGTGTCTCTGCTAAAATAGCTTTCCAGGGTATTCTGGCAACTTCGCTATCAGAGTCATAGTGGCATTCTGTACTCTCTTCGTCATCGAAAGATCTCTTGTTTATCTCTCATCGATGCAGCATTAGGAATTCCCTCGGGAGATTAGTGAAACATCACCCCAGCATAAACATATAGTGAAGGGTTGATGGATTAAAGTACATCTTACATCATTTCCTACACTAGGACGTAAGGATATTCACGTCCATAATCCCCCACATACTCAAAAGTACGTGATCCAGGAGTTCCCTTAGGAAAACCTGTTTCACCATCATTTGGCTTCTGACAATGATGGATCTATGATCAGAGCTCTACATGGTATGATTATACTTGATTATTTAGGTACATTTCAGCATTCTTTTAACATCAAGCATGTTTCCAAGCATTTAATTATTAAAACATTGCTATAAAAGAAGAATACTAAATGTATCAAGTTTAACTCACATCAGTTATCATATGGATATCATTTCTTAATCATCTTATCACTATGATTCAAGAACATGGGTGTTCAAACCCTTAGATCATCATAAGTCACCTAACAGCATGACCTTGATATTGTTCATGGCTCTTACAGTCCATCAATCTCATATGTTGCCACTTAAACATAGGCAATCATAGCATATATCACTATTCATAAAGCCTATAGCATGCTTTCAGTGAATATAATATCATAACCCTTACCTGGTTATGATCATTCTCTTATGAGAACCTGCATGGTCAATTTAATTGATAATAATAAACAATTCATTTCCAGATCAGCAATTTATAAAGCAAAATAACCTTTCAAATCAAGGGGTGTACCTTCATGCCTTCACTAAGGCTAGGTTCCCTCATTAATATCAATTAGGGTTATTCAATCCCTTTCATTATGATTAGGAATAATGATTCCTCATCTCATACTTTAATCATGAAGATTCATGCTTGAAAGCATGACCTGGAATTAAGGTTTATTGTACATTTCATCATATCACCCTCAATTAGGGTTTACTATTCATATTACATGGTATTACCCTAGAATTAGGGTTTACTATTCACTTCATAGTAAATTGAGCTCATAGCCTCATCATGTATGAAAATTATCATCATTGATGCCCTCAAATTAGGTCAAGATTCATTAATCACCATAATTAGGGTTTCCATGATCTCACTTTGGTGGATCATACTCTAATCATGTACATTCTTACATATTGAAGGTATATTACTTGATTCTCATTCATATTAGGAGCCTTCTCTCTCCTCTCACTACTAAATGATGTTTACATCACTCTAGATTAGGTTAGGTCAAGTCAACTTTGATTAACATAGGTCAAGTCATCACCATTATGGTCATTAGGGTTTGCTTGATCAAGGGGTGTTGTCTACTTGAACCCTTCAAGGGTACCTTGGTAATTTTCACCATTGGTCACAACCTACATCAATCAACTCATCACTTGTTCCCTTATTGTCTTTAGGCATCATTAGGGTTTACGTTAATCAACCATTGAACCATCTAAGCCTTCAAGGCATTAGGCATTCTTAACCCTAAAAGTCCCCAAACGGTTTCACACTTCAACCCCCAATTGGTTTTGAAACTGCATAGAGGAGTTGACCGTTTGGTACCTTTGACCTTCAAGACCGCATGACACTTAAACGGTCTTGAAACCATTTGATCATGTTGACCGTTTGGGCAAGGTTGACTTTTGAAACCGTTTAATCAAACCGCATGACCAAACTGCATGAGTTGAAATGGTTTTGAAACGGTTTGAGCCCAAACGGTCTTGAGACCGTTTGGTCCAAATGTCTCAAAACCGCATGGACCTAGAAAGTGCATCAACACTTGCAATTGATTAGGGTTTTCAATGTTGAAACCCTTAATTGATTTCATCCTTGTTAACCACTTATCAATTGAGCCAATTAGGTTAACCCTCTACTAATTTAACACTCAATTGACCCTCAATTAGTCACCAATTAGAGTTGGGACCACTTGAATTAGGGTTTGTAACCAATCAACCATCAACATTGATCAACATGAGTCTAATTGAAGTTGAACCCATCAATTGTCATCCAATTGGGCCATGAATTGACTCAAACGGTCTTGAGATCATTTGGACATCCTCAAAACGGTCTTGAGACCGTTTGCCCAAAGTCTCATCAAAATCTAAGTCCATTTGTTAAGGGTTGAACCCTAATTAAGTCACAAATCAGCACTTTTGATTAATTCAACAACCTATTGTGATTGGACCTTCAATTAATCAAATTACCTTAACCCTGGACCTCCAAACGGTCTTGGGTGATCACCAAACGGTCTTGAGACCGTTTGGGTGATCCCCAAATGGTTTTGAAACCGTTTGGGCCACTCAACCCAAACTTCAACATGATTGGTCCTTGAAATCAGCAATTGAACCTGATTAGGGTTTAAGTGATTAAAGTGCCTTCAACTTGGGATTTACTTGCAATTAGATAATGATTCTTTGTAGATGATTAATTCATAATGTTTCCAGCAGACCCTCAAATGGTCAACGCCTGGTCAAACCTCCCAAATGGTCTTGGAGACCATTTGAATCTTAAACGGTCTTGCAAACCGCATGAATCCAAACAGTTTTGAAACCGTTTGGTTTCAAACGATTTTGCAAACCGTTTAGACCAAAGGTGCAAGATCATTTGGTAAAGTAGGATAAGGATTAACATTGTAATCAATGCCCATCTTCTTCTACCTCAATAATAAGGCCTGTTCTTTACGGTTTTGCTTGCAAGAGTGCAAGGGAGTAGAGGGAAGAAGAAGAACTAGCAACTATCACATAGAAAAGAGATGCATAACAAATCATGAGGGTTTAGAGTTATAAAACCCGCCTTAAAGTCGGTCCTAGAGCTCCAAGCTTCCAAGCTTTTAATGGCATCTTGAGCTCCATAGGTTGGCCAAGGTCATTTCTCCAAGAATTGGTTGGGAAAAGTCGGCAAGAAAGAGGAACTAAGTAAGAAAAGCTAGTCTACCAACCTTGTATCATGAATTCCTCCATGAATCCGAGCAAGATGAGGATCAAAGATTACCTAGAACTCCTTAGCCATTCTCCTCTGCTCCAGAGCTCTGCCTTAGTCGGTCCAAGCAAGAAGATAAGAAGGGAAGTGAAGGAAACGATCCCTGCTAAGTAAAGAAATGTGTATATATACTTTGGGTGAAAATTCAAGGTAAGGACACTTGTTTCCTCATTTCTCAACTAGGTCCTTCTCTCCTTTTTGGGCACGTCCCTCCTTCTCTATACTTAAGCAAAACTATATCTTAAACCAAGGTCTAAAGGATAAGAAGCCAAACCTCCTACTAAGTTGTACACATCAAAAGGGTCATTATACTTACAACTTGGTTATTTAGTTACAAGGGTTATCCTTCTCATTTGATTATTCAAATGAAGTGCCCTCTTCATCATTTTTATTCTAATTGATGCCAAAAGTTATAAAAGATAATCTAGAAGGTATATTTTACATGTTTCACCCCAGGTTTTGGGTAAATTGCACTTTATACCAAAAACTAGGGTTTAAAGCACAAGGATTGCTTCACAAGCTGCATCTTGGTGCCCAAGCTTGGAGAACCCATAACACTTCATCATATTCATTCTTATGATGTCTCATCATCAGAGGAACATCTAAACATGTGAAATTTGTAAGTTAACTCTTCTAATTGGGTAATTTGCACACATGTCCCTGTATTACAAAACAATATTACAACATTGTTTAAAAAGGACAGAAATAGAAACATATGTTCCTCAGGAGCTTTAATTACATACCAAAAGATAATCACAAGCATCTATTTACAGAATTAGGCAAAAACACCTAGGGTTAGCTCATAACCCAGGTCAGGGATGTTACAAATTATCCACCCCTTACAAGGATTTTGTCCCCGAAATCAACAAAACATATTAAGAGAAAAGAGTAGGGTATTTCCTTCTCATCTCTTCCTCTAGTTCCCAAGTGGCTTCTTCGGCACCATGATGATTCCAGAGGACTTTCACAAGACTTATATCTTTCTTTTTCAGCTTTTTAATTCTTTTATCAAGGATTGACACTGGTCCTTCCTCATAAGATATATCATCATTCAATTCTACCTCCATAGGTTGTAGAACTGACTCAGTATCAGGGTGGCATTTCCTCAGCATAGAAATGTGAAACACAGGGTGTAACCTCTGTAACTCTGGTGGCAACTCTAGTTTATAGGCTACCTTTCCAATCCGTTCAATGATTGAATAAGGCCCCATAAATCTAGGAGCTAACTTACCTTTCCTTCCAAAACGAAGGACTCCTTTCCAAGGAGAGACTTTGAGATACACTCTGTCTCCAACCTAGAATTCTAAGGGTCTACGACGTCTATCATCATATGACTTCTGTCTATTCTGTGCAGTCTTAATATGTTGATGTATTACTTTGATCTTTTCTGTGGTCTGCTACATGAGATCAGGACCTAACAGTTGATATTCACCGGTTTCATACCAACATAGGGGTGATCTACAATGTCTACCATATAAAGCTTCATAAGGTGCCATGTCAATGCTATGTTGATAGCTATTGTTGTAGGCAAACTCTATCAAGCTTAGGTGCAGATCCCAACTCCCTGAAAACTAAAGAATGCATGCTCTAAGCAAGTCTTCTAAGGTCTGTATAGTCCTTTCTGACTGTCCATCAGTCTGTGGATGAAAGGCTATACTAAACCTTAACTGGGTGCCTAAAGCTTTATGAAGTCGTTCCCAAAAACGACTCGTAAACTGGGGACCCCTGTCTGAAACTATAGTGACTGGAACTCCGTGCAGTCGCACTATCTCCTGAACATACAACTGTGCTAGCCTCTCAGTAGAATAGGTTGTTTTTACAGGTAGGAAATGTGTTGTCTTTGTCAACCTATCAACTATTACTCAAACGGAACCATGTCCTTTGTTTGTCCTGGGTAGGCCAACAAAACATTCCATGGTTACGTGATCCCACTTACATTGTGGTATGGGTAAAGGTTGCATTGTTCCTGCAGGTTTCTGGTGTTCGGCTTTAACCTGCTGACACACAGGACACCTCAGAACAAATTCAGCAACATCCTTCTTCATCCCAGGCCACCAATACATATCTTTTAAGTTTCAATACATCTTGGTGCTTCCTGGATGCATAGCATACATCGAAGAATGAGCTTCTTCCAGGACTAACTTTCTTAAGTTATCCACATCTGGCACTATCATCCTCCCATGATAACAGGCTACTTGATCATCAGAGTCTTGGAAACCATCTCGCTTCTCGTCACCATACTCCGATCTAATCTGCTGAACTGCAGCATCAACTTGATGTGCCTCCTTAATCTGCTCTCTTAGGGTAGGTTTTATATGCATCTCATCCAACAACCCGGCTAACAATGACACCTTCAACTGTACATTGTCTTGCCTTAAGGAGATGAGCATATCTCTCCTAGAGTATACTAAGGAGTTTAGTTGTGCTCTATCTACCGTTGGTGTTGTGGATTTCCTACTCAGAGCATCTGCAACCACATTGGCCTTCCCTGGATGGTAATCAATTGTACAATTGTAGTCTTTGATTAACTCCATCCAGCGACGTTGCCTCATGTTAAGTTCGTGCTGAGAGAAGATGTACTTAAGGTTCTTATGATCAGTGAAAATTTGGAATGTTTCTCCATAGAGATAATGTCTCCAGGTCTTCAAGGCATGAACCACGGTAGCTAATTCCAGATCGTGTGTCGGATAATTATCCTCGTGTTTCTTAAGCTGTCGAGAAGCAAAAGAAATCACTTGTTTATCCTGCATCAACACGCATCTGAGTCCATTCTTGGAGGCATCACAGAAAACCATGTATCATTTGCCTTGCTCAGGTAACACTAGTATAGGTGCACTTGTTAACCTCTCCTTCAGCAGTTGGAAAGATTGCTGACTCTTATCACTCCAAACAAAAGGAACATCCTTCCGGGTCAACTTCGTTAGGGGTAAGGCTATGGAACTGAAGGTCTTAATGAACCTTCGGTAATAGCCAGCCAACCCTAAGAAACTACGGATCTACATCGGTGTCTTCGGTTGTTCCCATTGTAGAACAGATTCTACCTTTTTAGGGTCAAAATGAATACCCGAGGCAGATATCACGTGTCTAAGGAAAGATACTTCCGGTAACCAGAACTCACACTTGCTAAACTTAGCATATAGCTTATGTTCTCTTAGCAAAGTTAGAGCCTGACGAAGATGTTGTTCATGCTGCTGAGCATCTCTACTATAGATCAGAATGTCATCTATAAAGACAACAACACACTGATCGAGAAAAGGTCAGAAAATTCTATGTATGAGTTCCATAAATGCAGTTGGTGCATTAGTTAATCCAAACGACATAACTATGAACTCATAGTGACCATACCTTGTCCTAAAGGCAGACTTGGGTATGTCACTATCCTTAATACGAAGTTGACGATATCCTGACCTCAAGTCTATCTTTGAGAAGACGGTTGCACCTCGCAATTGGTCAAAGAGATCATCAATCCTCAGCAGAGGGTACTTATTCTTTATTGTTACTTTGTTTAGTTGTCTGTAATCAATGCACAACCGCATTGACCCGTCTTTCTTTTTAACGAAAAGGATCGGAACACCCCAAGGTGAAGTACTCAGTCGGATAAAACCTTTCTCAAGCAACTCTTGCAGTTGTTTCTTGAGTTCTTCCATCTCAGCAGGCGCCATCTTATAAGGTGTTTGTGCTATAGGTTGTGTATCTGGGATCAAATTGATTTCAAAATCAATTTCTTGAGGCGGTGGCACACCTAGAAGTTCTTCAGGAAATACATCTTCAAATTCCCTGACTATAGGAACTTCAGGATGGTTAGGACTCTCCATGGTGGTATCTACCACATGGGCCAAGAATGCATAACATCCTTGCCTCATCAGCTTCTCAGCAACCATAGCTGACACAAGACAGGTGGGTAGAATCTTTCTCTCACCTTGAAAGATCCATGTGTCGCTTTCATCAGCAAACACAGCCTACTTGGATTCACAATCCAAGACAACCCTATACCTTTCCAAGGTATCCATCCCAAGGATTATGTCAAATCCTTGCATCTCAAGTGGTATAAGATCCACTTGAATGTGGTGTTCAGAAAAGAAAAGGATGCAGGAAGACCATACCTCCTGCAACACAGTAGACCCTCTCAATAGAGTCTCAAGCAACAGGCTATCTGCCCTATGACTAACTGTCATATTGCAGTTACGAATCATCCTTCGAGTGATAAAGGAGTGCGTAGCACCTGGATCAATCAAAACAGATACAATGCAGGATGTAGACATATCAGAATATAACAACTCCATCTGACCTGCCACAACCCGAGGGTTGATCACTGCAATAGGTGGATTCATTGCATAGAATCTTGTTGTTGCTTGTGGTTGATTCGATGCTGACGATCCAGCTTGGGACGCTTGTCCACATCCTCTAGCTTCTCCTGGAAACTATCTCCTCTGTGATCCTTGCTGACTCTTCCTCTGTGGTTGTTTCACACTTGCTGGTCTAGCTTTGCAGTCTTTCATCAAATGCCCCATCTTCCCACATATATAACAACTTCTATCCAGTTGTTGTGGTCTTGGTGGTCCTATAACTGACATAGATGTTGAACTGTGAGCTCCTTGTAGTGGTAGGCTTCGTCCTCTACCTCTACTCGGTGTCCACTGTGTCTGAGCACTAGGTCTAGGTGGTGGTGGTGTAGGCGCAGAAAACCTAGGCTTCTTGAAGTCTCTGGATGAAGACCCCTGGAACTGGGGATACGTCCTCTTATGGGTTTGCCTCTTCTCAGCTACAGACCTTTCAATCCTTCTGACAGACTCTACGAAGGTAGCAAACCTTTCCCAATTCTCTAGGGCAGACACGGGAGTAGTCAACTCAGCGTTTAACCCCTTCTCGAAACGCCTGATCCTTTCTTCCTCTGTAGCAGCCATATGCAGACAAAACCGCAGAAGTCCATGAACTTAGCCTCGTATTCGCTAATGTTCATCGGACCTTGCCTTAACCTCTCGAACTGAGAGATTTTCTCGTCCAGGAACGTCTTAGGGAAATATCTATTGATAAATTCCCGTCGGAAGACTTCCCATGCAACCTCCACACCAGGCCTCATCTTCTCTTCCATGGTCCACCAATGCCCAGCACTCCCTTTGAGAAGATAGACAACATGTCTAACCTTCTCAGCTTCTGGGATGTTTAGGATTCTAAAGGCCTTCTCTAGTTCGGTTAACCATAGGTCGACATCTGCAGGATCAGCTATTCCAAAGTATTCAGTTGCTCCCACTTGGCAAAGTCGTTCGAACGTCTTGCCGATTCCTTGTCCTTCTGGTTGGGTAGGTGCCCTAGGTGCAGGCATAGGCATCCTATCTGTTATGTGTGTCATGGTAGTCATAAACTACCCGAACATGGTCTGAACAGCTGGTTTCCCCATGTCAGTTGGATTGAACTGGGGTGGCTCAGGTACAGGTTGCTCTATCTCCGGGTTCCTTGCACCTTCTCGGGGTGTAGCAATGCTACTCTCTACCGCATACTCCTCGTGTGGTCCAGACATCCTTAACTTATCTTCTTCTCCTGAGGAGCAGAAGACACTATTAGATATACTGGAAGACACTAAGAATAGACTCGACATCCTAAGTCCTATGTCTCTGTAGACTCAGCGAACCTAGAGCTCTGGTACCACTAAATTGTGGCGTCCGACTCGATAAATCATGAGGTAAACTTAGCAGAAGCGATTAACTAGCAGCGGAATTATGAAAAATCACTAAAAATAAAAATAAAAACTTTTTAGAAAGAGATCTTTAAAATACAAAACTCTTTTTATAAGAAAACAAGATAAACTATTTACAACATGGTTAAACATTACATCTTTGTGGAATCACCTCTCGAGTGATTACATACATCCATTGTCCTGTTAACTATACAAGGAAAGATACAAAAAGAAATCTCGAGGCTTAAAGCCAAAAACCTCAGACCTACTGACTCCTAGGACCTGAGAGTACAGAGACGACATAAGACATGCTATCTACAAGACTGGCCAGTCAGTATCTCCACCTGAGATTCACTACTGCTCCTGGTGTTGCTGCTGCTGATACTGCTCACCCTCGGATTGGTTTCTCCGTCCTCGACGTCCACCTAAAAAGTCGAAACCTACGGGGTGAGACAATTGAATAATTGTCCCAGCGAGAGTTATAACTCTCCGCCAGAAGCTTTGTTATAGCAAAGAAAGAACAACATAAGCAATATAACTTTAAAACATTCAACAACAGGTGTAGGATTAAGTAAAGCAACTATTACTCAAGAAATCATTACAATATTAGGATATGAAGAACATGTATATGAGTTACTGGTCTAGAATATTATAAACAATGTAATATCAATCATTGTTTCTCGTAGTTCAATCTAAGCAGATATGATACACGGCTGATTATGTTTTACAAACATTATTATGCCCTGCGGAGATGAGGTATACCGCTCATACTCCAATCGACCATTACTAAATTGTGTCGGTATCATACATAGGTCATCAAAAGAGCCGGATTCTTATGACCTCATCTTCCTCAGTCAATGTGAGGATCAACATGTAGGACAACTCGTGTCTCTGCTAAGATAGCTTTCTAGGGTATTCTGGCAACTTCGCTATCAGAGTCACAGTGGCATTCTATACTCTCTTCATCGTCGAAAGATCTCTTGTTTATCTCTCATCGATGCGGAATCAGGAATTCCCTTGGGAGATTAGTGAAACATCACCCCGGCATAAACATATAGTGAAGGGTTCATGGATTAAAGTACATCTTACATCAATTCCTACACTAGGACGTAAGGATATCCACGTCCATAATCCCCCACATACTCAAAAGTATGTGATCCAGGAGTTCCCTTAGGAAAACCTGTTTCACCATCATTTGGCTTCTGACAATGATGGATCTATGATCAGGGCTCTACATGGTATGATTATACTTGATTATTTAGGTACATTTCAGCATTCTTTTAACATCAAGCATGTTTCCAAGCATTTAATTATTAAAACACTGCTATAAAAGAAGAATACTAAATGTATCAAGTTTAACTCACGTCAGTTATCATATGGATATCATTTCTTAATAATCTTATCACTATGATTCAAGAACATGGGTGTTCAAACCCTTAGATCATCATAAGTCACCTAACAGCATGACCTTGATATTTTTCATGGCTCTTACAGCCCATCAATCTCATATGTTGCCACTTAAACATAGGAAATCATAGCATATATCACTATTCATAAAGCCTATAGCATGCTTTCAGTGAATATAATATCATAACCCTTACCTGGTTATGATCATTCTCTTATGAGAACCTGCATGGTCAATTTAATTGATAATAATAAACAATTCATTTCCAGATCAGCAATTTATAAAGCAGAATAACTTTTCAAATCAAGGGGTGTACCTTCATGCCTTCACTAAGGCTAGGTTCCCTCATTAATATCAATTAGGGTTATTCAATACCTTTCATTATGATTAGGAATAATGATTCCTCATCTCATACTTTAATCATGAAGATTCATGCTTGAAAGCATGACCTGGAATTAAGGTTTATTGTACATTTCATCATATCACCCTCAATTAGGGTTTACTATTCATATTACATGGTATTACCCTAGAATTAGGGTTTACTATTCACTTCATAGTAAATTGAGCTCATAGCCTCATCATGTATGAAAATTATCATCATTGATGCCCTCAAATTAGGTCAAGATTCATTAATCACCATAATTAGGGTTTCCATGATCTCACTTTGGTGGATCATACTCTAATCATGTACATTCTTACATATTGAAGGTATATTACTTGATTCTCATTCATATGAGGAGCCTTCTCTCTCCTCTCACTACTAGATGATGTTTACATCACTCTAGATTAGGTTAGGTCAAGTCAACTTTGATTAACATAGGTCAAGTCATCACCATTATGGTCATTAGGGTTTGCTTGATCAAGGGGTGTTGTCTACTAGAACCCTTCAAGGGTACCTTGGTAATGTTCACCATTGGTGTGACGACCGTCTCGTGAAAACAAGATTAACTAATGCGGAAGCGTTCACTAAGCAGAGGATTATAGAAAATCACTAAAAATTTAAAACCTTTTTCAAAGAGACCCAATCATAGGAAAACTCTTTCAACAAGAACCAATGTATTACATTTACATCATGGTTCATAAGTATATATCTTATACCATCTCTTTTCAAGGGTTACAACATCAACTGCCTTGTTAAAAGCTAAACACAGACAACATAATAACCTCGAGGCATCAAGCCAAAATCTCAAAATGATACATTAAAAGCACTAAGTACTAACTCCGAGGACCTGAGAGTACAGAGACGACACATAGGACTTCTATCTACCAAACACGATAGACAGCACACTAAACCTGAGTTGTCACTGCTGTCCTTGTAGCTGCTGATGTTCTTCATCCGAAAGATATTATCAGTCTCTTTCACACTCGTCCACCTAAAAATGTTGGTTCCCACGGGGGTGAGACAATTGAAAATTGCCCCAGCGAGAGATATAACTCTCCGCCAGAAACATCATTATTGTAGTTTAATTAATATAAAACTGAGCAGAGGATAAGCAGTTTAGATCATTCTCATCTTTTAAAGTATTACACCTATCTATGATTGAACAGTAATTCATCTATTCTCTTTATAAGAAATAGAAAGAACATGTATAACATTTATCTACCATACATTTTCAACATCTCAAGCTTTGCTCATGTCATTCATTATTCTGATGTGTCACCCATGATTCATTCTTGCTTCTATTTGTTGGCCTTAGCCAATCTGCTAAACAAGTATTCACTTATGCCAGACATGTGATTATATAAATCATCATGTATTATTCAAGCATTAAACTATATCAATCAGGTATAAATGTTTCAGGCATTGGACTATACCAATCCTGATTACACATCCAGGCATTGGACTTTAACCAAACCTAATTACAGGTATTAAGCCTCTGTCAGGTATTTCTAATTATAGAGGCATGGATAGCATGCGAAACATAACTATCAACATGAGATATCTAGAATCATGATTATAATCAACAGTAGCAGTAAATTATCAACATAAGCATGACTATTATATGTACACATTTACAGTCTTATGCATATCCACAACATAAGTATAATTACTATCTCTTAATTGCACTAAGCATCATCTTTATGTAAAGAGAATAAACAAGGGTTATCATCCAATGTGAAGCGTCATGTATAACCCTAAACAGATATGCTATACGGCTGTATTATATCTTTTATTATGCCCTGGGGAATTTGAATCGTACCATTCAAAGTCCAACCGACCCCTGCGAAGGGCTATTCGGTTCCGTACAAGATCTAGGAGTACCGGCATCCTAAGATCTCTTCCCCTCGGTCAGTACGAGTAAACTGTAGTGACATACCAGTCAAACTGCCAACAGTGACATATAGTCAACTGATAACAACTAGTCCGTACTTGGTACAAGTTACGACACTAGAAAACAGGGTATACAAAACCCTCTAATCCGAGGTACAACCGCAGCTGTCCTCAATCACATCAAATATTTGAGGCATGACCATAGCCATCCTCCGTAACCTGCAATTGTGGATGACAAGTATATATATATCCTCAACCTGCCACCCCCGCATATTCAACAATATGCACTCCGAGTTTCCCTTAGGAATACTCGTTTCACCATCCAGCAAGTTCTGACACTGAAGATGGTTCTACGGCACAGGGCACTACATGATTAGAGTTGCACTTAATTAGTTATGCCAATTGGGTGAATTAAGGCTGCATCAAACAAGTGGACATACAAACCCTAATTCATTTCTAGCAAGCATATAAATATCAAAACCTGAAAAGATATAAAACATATGAAACATAATTTCTCATCTCATCATCACATGGTAATATTCACTTGCCATTCATTAGATTACACCAATTATCATAATCACAGGATATAAATCCTCTTCACAATAGCACAGGGTATCAACCCTTATCAACATAAGAGGAATACACCTCATTCAGGGCTCAATCATGCCCATGAAACATCTTGTTACTTCTTACCAGGTAACATCTAACCATATGGCTCACAAGGCCATTAAACATCTTGTCACCTCTCACTAGGCAACAATAACATATTAACTCATGTAATATAATAGTAACACCACTATTTCCTACACAGGGTTAGGGTTTACTATTCACATCAATTAGGGTTTCATGTTCATTTTATCAATCCAACCCTAATATATTGTTCCATACATCTAGGAGCATCCATCGACATTCCAAGTATTTAATATTCTTATCATTTATCATTAAATGATCATCAACACAAGGGATGAGTTTATCTCTCATCCTTATCATGGTATGATTACCTCATACTCATTTTAGCTTACTTATCAAGTATGTTAAACTCATTAAATTTCATTGTAACAATTTACATAACACTCTCCTTGTGTATCTTATCCAAAAATATTGGATTTGAGATGCATCAAGGTATATCAACCCTAAAATTCTAAATGTGATATCTATCATGTCTCAATATATCACTTCCCTCATCACTTCTATCTTACTTGAGTTTATTAACTTATCTTATAATAAGGAATCTCACATCTTAATACTTTCATCCACTAACCTATCACCTTTACCATGATGTGCATAGATCACACACAAGGATTGTCCAACTATCTTCAATGATATGGACTCATCTCAAATTAAGGCATTTCTTATTATAAGGTTGCCTATAGTCAACCACTTGAGATATTTCATCATTATAGGGTATTACTCATTATTTCATCATTAAGGTTTACTCATATCATTACCCAGACATTAGGGTTATGATTTATCATGATATTGCCTATGATTATAATTCCATGCACTATAGCCCAAATTTAGGGTTTTACATAGCTTTACTCTGTGTTAGGTTTAAGATTTCATATGACATCGCCCTCAATTAGGGTTTCACATGGAATCATCCTCAATTAGAGTTTCTCAGGGAATCACCCTCAATTAGGGTTTCACTAATCATCCCAATTAGGGTTTCATTCAATTACCCATAAATTAGGGATTCATTATTCCTCCAATTAGGGTTTGGTATTTCATTACCTTAAATTAGAGTTACCCAAGTCATTACCCTTAATTAGGGTTACACTATTACCCTAGATTAGGGTTTCACTCAGAATTTCCCTAAATCAGGGTCAAGGTTCATTAACCTTCTCAATTAGGGTTTCTTGATCTCTTTACTAAGGATCATACCCTAAATAACCATATGAATCATACTCATGTATGAATTCATTTATATCATTCTCTCCACTTGATTTGGTTACATCAACCATCCGATCAAATACAAACAACTATGTTTGACATAGTTATTGCTTCCATAAACAATTAGGGTTTGCTTAATTGAATAGCCTTCAACTCACGATTCCTTGGGCGTTAATCACTAAAATTTGGTGAGTCATTAGAACACATCATTAGGAACAGTAATCCCAAACATTCAACCCTTGGTCAATGTATTCAAACGGTCTTGAGACCGTTTACTCAAAAAGGTCAATTAAATCAGATTGAAAATCAGCACTTAATTCAATTAGGTTTCCCTAATTGATTAGGCTTCAACTCACGATTCCTTGGGAGTTAATCCCTCAAATTTGGAGGGTCATCAACCGACATCATTATAAACAGGAATCCCAAACGGTCAATGCTTGGTCAACACACTCAAACGGTCTTGAAACCGTTTTCCCAAACAGGTCAAGTTGATCAGGTTGAAAATCAGCATTTAATTCAATTCGATTTATCTAATTGATTGGCCTTCAACTCACGATTCCTTGGGAGTTAACCCCTAAAATTTGGAGGGTCATTAGACTAAATAATTAGGAACAAGATTCCCAAACGGTCAACGCTTGTTCAACCATATCAAATGGTCTTGAAACCGTTTTCCCTAAAACGGTTTGCTGAAACCGCATAGCCAATCAATTTAAAACGATTTGGAATAGATATCAAGACCATTTGGCTTGGTACTTTTCTTTGGATAAGCATCTAGGATGATGTCATCATCTACTTCCTTCGAACAACCAAGAACAGCAACCGTTCTTGATGGGAATTGCAGCAAATAAACAAGTATGTATCAAATTGAAGAAAACAATCAACAAAGCATAATTGATTGATGCAATAGCAATGATTAAGGGTTTGAGTTATAAAACCCGCCTCCAATTGAGATCCAAAGCTTCAAGCTCACGCCATTAATGGTGGATGAAGCTCTAGCAACTCCCCCTAAACTCGTCCTCAAGCTTTTGGATGAAAAAGTTGCCTAGGGTTGAAGAGGAGATCAAAATAAGAAGAAATCAATGATTTATTTTTTATTTCCACCATGGAATCAAGGAGAACGAAGGTCAAGGACCTTACCAACAGGTTGGGGTCGTCCTCCTGCTCCTCCACAGCTCCTTAGTCGTTTTCCAAGCAAGAGGAAAGAAAAGAATCCGAAATAGCCTTTGTTTTGGCTTGGTAAAGGTACTTTTATAAGAAAATTGATGAGAGAGAAAATGCATTATTAAAATGCATTAAATTCCAAAAATATGGCCGCCTCTTCCCCCTCAAATTCCCCTCAAAATCCTTAAGGACGAGGCTATCTTCATTGCCTCTTATTCCTCTTCATTATCCATCAATTTAAAGAAAAGCAAATTAAGCACCTTAGATCATATTATAATAATATTCCAATTTGAGTGGATATTGCTTTTCTTTATAATAATGGTGAGTGGGTTATCCACTTGCTTGAGATATTTTCGTGGCCTAGCAAAGTCACAAATGTGTTCACACTTGAGCAAATTCAACCATCTCGTTTTTGGTTGATGGCCTTTCAATTATTATATTTGTTTTTACACTAAATAGAATTAGGGTTTCAATTAGGATTAAATCTTGATTATTTTAATATCAAGATTCTCTCTCCTCCAACTTAATTCAAATGAGGCGCCCCTCTCATTTTATTTTCTCTACTTGATGCCAAGAAACATTAGGGACCTTATTGAAGTGGTAATTTACATATTACACCCTGGGTTTTGGGTAAATTGCACATTACACCAAAACTAGGTTTTCATGCACATACATTGCTTTATCAGCTCTTTCTTGGTATTTAGGATTCCATAAGCCATACCTCAGCATCATATTTACTCTCATGATGCTTCAACACATGAGGAACATATTATCATGCACAATTTGCACTTAAACCCCTCAACTTGGGTAATTTGCACTTTAGTCCAAAACAGGCAAAACATTGATTTCAACAATGTTCAAAAAGGATAAGAATTGTAATATAAGTTCCTCTTGAACCATAATTACCTTTCACAAGATGAGATTAAGCATTTAATCATCTTTCTTAATCAAAACACCTAGGGTTAAGGTATAACCCAGGTCAGGGGTGTTACAATTGGTCACAACCTACATCAATCAACTCATCACTTGTTCCCTTATTGTCTTTAGGTATCATTAGGGTTTAGGTTAATCAACCATTGAACCATCTAAGCCTTCAAGGCATTAGGCATTCTTAACCCTAAAAGTCCCCAAACGGTTTCACACTTCAACCCCCAATTGGTTTTGAAACTACATAGAGGCGTTGACCGTTTGGTACCTTTGACCTTCAAGACCGCATGACTCTCAAGACTGTTTGACCTTAAACGGTCTTGAAACCGTTTGATAATGTTGACCGTTTGGGCAAGGTTGACTTTTGAAACTGTTTAATCAAACCGCATGACCAAACCGCATGAGCAAACCGCATGAGTTGAAACGGTTTTGAAACCATTTGAGCCCAAACAGTCTTGAGACCGTTTGGCCCCAAATGGTCTTGAGACCGTTTGGTCCAAATGTCTCAAAACCGCATGGACCTAGAAAGTGCATCAACACTTGCAATTGATTAGGGTTTTCAATGTTGAAACCCTTAATTGATCTCATCCTTGTTAACCACTTATCAATTGAGCCAATTAGGTTAACCCTCTACTAATTTGACACTCAATTGACCCTCAATTGGTCACCAATTAGAGTTGGGACCACTTGAATTAGGGTTTGTAACCGATCAACCATCAACATTGATCAACATGAGTCTAATTGAAGTTGAACCCATCAATTGTCATCCAATTGGGCTATGACTTGACTCAAACGGTCTTGAGATCGTTTGGACATCCTCCAAACGGTCTTGAGACCGTTTTCCCAAAGTCTCATCAAAATCTAAGTCCATTTGTTAAGGGTTGAACCCTAATTAAGTCACAAATTAGCACTTTTGATTAATTCAACAACCTATTGTGATTGGACCTTCAATTAATCAAATTACCTTAACCATAGAACTCCAAATGGTCTTGGGGGATCACCAAACGGTCTTGAGACCGTTTGGGTGATCCCCAAATGGTTTTGAAACCGTTTGGGCCACTCAACCCAAACTTCAACATGATTGGTCCTTGAAATTAGCAATTGAACCCGATTAGGGTTTAAGTGATTAAAGTACCTTCAACTTGGGATTTACTTGAAATTAGATAATGATTCTTTGTAGATGATTAATTCATAATGTGTCCAGCAGACCCTCAAATGGTCAATGCCTGGTCAAACCTCCCAAATGGTCTTGGAGACCGTTTGAATCTTAAACGGTCGTGCAAACCGCATGAATCCAAACGGTTTTGAAACCGTTTGGTTTCAAACTATTTTGCAAACCGTTTAGACCAAAGGTGCAAGATCGTTTGGTAAAGTAGGATAAGGATTAACATTGGAATTAATGTCCATCTTCTTCTACCTCAAGATTAAGGCCTGTTCTTTACGATTTTGCTTGCAAGAGTGAAAGGGAGTAGAGGGAAGAAGAAGAACTAGCAACTATCACATAGAAAAGAGAAGCATAACAAAGCATGAGGGTTTAGAGTTATAAAACCCGCCTTAAAGTCGGTCCTAGATCTCCAAGATTCCACTCTTTTAATGGCATCTTGAGCTCCACAGGTTGGCCAAGGTCATTTCTCCAGGAATTGGTTGGGAAAAGTCGGCTAGAAAGAGAAACTAAGTAAGAAAAGCTAGTCTACCAACCTTGTATCATGAATTCCTCCATGAATCCGAGCAAGATGAGGATCAAAGATTACCTAGAACTCCTTAGACGTTCTCCTCTGCTCCAGAGCTCTGCCTTAGTCGGTCCAAGCAAGAAGATAAGAAGGGAAGTGAAGGAAACGATCCCTGCTAAGTAAAGAAAGGTGTATATATACTTTGGGTGAAAATTCAAGGTAAGGACACTTGTTTCCTCATTTCTCAACTAGGTCCTTCTCTCCTTTTTGGGAACGTCCCTCCTTATCTATAATTAAGCAAAACTCTATCTTAAACCAAGCTCTAAAGTATAAGAAGCCAAACCTCCTACTAAGTTGTACACATCAAAAGGGTCATTATACTTACAACTTGGTTATTTAGTTACAAGGGTTATCCTTCTCATTTGATTATTCAAATGAAGTGCCCTCTTCATAATTTTTATTCTATTTGATGCCAAAAGTTATAAAAGATAATATAGAAGGTATAATTTACATGTTGCACCCCAGGTTTTGGGTAAATTGCACTTTATACAAAAAACTAGGGTTTAAAGCACAAGGATTGCTTCACAAGCTGCATCTTGGTGCCCAAGCTTGGAGAACCCATAACACTTCATCATATTCATTCTTATGATGTCACATCATCAGAGGAACATCTAAAAATGTGAAATTTGCAATTTAACCCTTCTAATTGGGTAATTTGCACATAGGTCACTGTATTACAAAACAATATTACAACATTGTTTAAAAAGGACAGAAATGGAAACATATGTTCCTCAGGAGCTTTAATTACATACCAAAAGATAATCACAAGCATCTAATTACATAATTAGGAAAAAACACCTAGGGTTAGCTCATAACCCAGGTAAGGGATGTTACAACTACATTCTGAGTTTGCCTCCCTATAGTTTAATTACTCTCATTAAATTAATTATTAGGACTCATTAGATCCCAGTAATGCAACCTGCCAGTTAGACCAAGATGAACCTGTAGTCCTAAAGCCAAGAGCTACTCATGATTAATTGACTTCTATATATATCAAACATATATAAATAATATATGCTTAGGGTAAACCCATTTAAGGATAACTTTTGGTCTACTTGATACAAAGAATGTAAGCAATAACTGAACTAACTTCATAGTATACAAGAATCTTAAAGAATCACATATATTTCTAAAATTTTAATATTTGAATTCAAATATATAAGAGAATTTTCATTGATACCTCATCAAAGCAACAATATAAAACAAGAGTTACATCACATTCTATTCTTATGCTCAATCCATTCATTTCTTTTTAGTCTTCTAACCCTAATATTACTAAGGTTTCTCTCTAGCCCATCCTCCCACTACATGCCTGGTCAGGGCATTCAGAGAAGAATAGACAGAGTAGTTTGATATTGGTCAACCTAAGTATTCAGATACTGGGCCAGGGTATCTAAATACTCAGACCTCCCAGAGCTATAGACACATCATCTCCTATTTGCCACACTTATAACTCTAACTTTCTATCCTAATGGTCCCTGACAACTCAGCCTAAGCTTTGATACCAAGCTATTACACCCACATCCCACAATTACCACTAATCATGAGATTAGGGCATAAGTTTGAGGATTATACTTAATACAAAGTTCACTGCCAATTTTTTTCTCTTCTTTTATTTCAAACTCTTTGTTTGCTTGCATTCAATCACATAAACAAACTTTACAAGAGAATTAAACTTTGATCACTCTAATATGATCTCAACATTAATGATACACACCATACATTCATTATGTTCCTCACTCTTCCATGTACATACTACATGATAACCAGATTTATACTCTATTATTAAAGAAACAAAGTTACACATTATCATTTACAACTCTCTCTCTCTCAACTCTATACAAGGACCTAGAGTGGCAGGGACTAACTGAACTCATCTTTGATACTTAGCTCTTGTGGCATATCTACTCTGGCATTAACATTCTTCAAGTCCATGTGGTCATCCCTAAATATTGTGAGTAGAGGGTGAGCCTACTCGCTCAGTGAATGAGTACTTCAAAGAAACAGTTTGAAGGACTTATATATTTATAGATATATTTCCGAGCAACTAATATCAATTATAACATCAGTAAGCTTTAAAGGGACTAATCATTCACAAACATAAATATGGCACAATACTCTAGACATCTACAAGAGTGAATCAATATATGAACATGCATGATTGATCATAAATAGAACTAATAATTCAGAAACATACAAAGAATAATTGAATAATTGTGCACACTTGTTTAACATCTCATTCATCTTATTATGCCATGAGCCCACATGAGGTGTACCACTGATAACCTCCCATTTTGCGATGTTATCTTACTAGTTTTCCTCAGTTTTCCATACTCTTTCTTAGTTCAATTAGATAGAATCTTTAACTTTCCACCTTTTTGTAAATATACCATTAGATTAACTTCTCCTTTTCACTTCTTACAGAAAAACACAAAAAAATTACAAAACCCCCAAACGGTTCCAAGACCGAATGGAAGCCAAACGGTCCCAAGACCGAATGGAAGTTGAACGGTCCTAGGACCGAATAAAGATCAAACAGTCCCAAGACTGTGTGAAGCCACACGATCTCGAGACCGTATGAAGCCAAACGGTCCCAAGACCGAATGGAGATCAACCAGTTCCGAGACTGTATGAAGCCACACGGTCCCAAGACCGAATAAAGGTCAAACGGACCTGAGACCGTATGAAGCCACACGGTCCCAAGATCGAATGAAGCCAAACGGTCCCAAGACGAAATGGAGATAAAATGGTCCCAAGACCGTATGAAGCCAAACGGTCCCAAGACCGAATGGAGATCAACCGGTCCCGAGACCGTATGAAGCCACATGGTCCAAAGACCGAATAAAGGTCAAACGGTCCCAAGACCGAATGGAGATCAATCGGTCCCGAGACCGTATGAAGCCACACGACCCCAAGATCAAATGAAAGCAAACAGTTTCATAGCGAGATGACTCAAACGGTCTCCAGACCGAGAGAGTCCAAACAGTCTCCAAACTGTGTGAAAATCCAAACGGTCTCCAAGACCATTTGGACCCACATACCCCAAGTCATTTAAGGCTCACTCAAAATCCTATAAATAGAACCCAAAGGGGTCCTCACAAATTATCAAGTCTGAGACATCCAAAGGCTGCCTCTATTGTTCCAGAGCCATTCCATCCTTCACTCACTGCCCTGAGACTGTCAGTCTGAGATCCATACTCCATCTCCAAGCTACTTTCTCTCTCATCGACAAAGAAGGTGGGAAGAGGAGGATTCATCATCAAGCAAGCTACGAAGTGTGAAGATCGTTTCTCTCTCTCCTCCAAGGGGTCAACTTTCCTCCCTCCTTCGTGGAGTTGACTCTCTCTCTCTCTCTTCTCACCCCCTTCTTTGTTCTTACCATGAGCGAGTAGTCTCATACACTAGGGTGCAGAGAGTAGCCCCGCTACCCATGTTTTCATTTCATGCAATGTAATTCATGAGTTTGCAATAGAGATATACTTTCTTTTCAATTCAACATCAATCATTTAATGAATGCTTGTTGCTTGATCACCAACTTGTGTTACTTATTATCTATTAGTATGAATTGTCTACGTTTTTACTATTATATTCGAATCTTGATTGAATGTTGGTTCTTGATGTATGTAGTCACCATGCATCTATTTTGGTATCTAGGAGTGTTTTTCAAGGAGTGGAGTAAACTCACTTCCATCGTTGTACTTTCATACTATGAAATGGAATCAGTGACGTATAAAAGTACAACCTTGATAAGTCGAGGAACACACTTTGCGAAGGGAATGATGCAAAGTAATTGACCATTCGTTTGGGGATGGATGGCTTTGCAACATTCCCACACTCCTCATAGTTAGTTCTCTGAAAGGAAACTAAATCTACAAAGATACTAACTGTTTAGACTCTTATTGCAGGCTATGTTACTATGTTACATGTTTTGATCCATGTGTAGTGGTGGTGAAAGTCGATCACATCCTAGTGGTTTCTTAACATTGTTTACGACCTTAAATTTACTTTCTTTCTTTTACTTTACTTGCACTTAGTTTAAACAACCAAACCAACTCTTTGATCTAAATACCAACTGTTAAGGAGTTAAATGAAATTCTAGCATTTTCTATCTTGTTGATCTTAATAAGACTGTTGTCATGTGGATTCGACCCTTAACTATACTACGATAAGACTTCCACGTATCCTAGCATACGTGGGTGGAGTTTTTAATCTAGTATAAGCAAGTCTAAACCTAAAGAGTTACTATCTTTAGGATTTTTAGTGGTGCACGCAACTCTACGCAAGTGGAAGCTCCATCAAAAATTGGTGTCGTTACCGGGGATAACGGAACGTTTTAATTTCATTTATATTCTTTGAAGTTGGTTAGGGTTTTACACTTTTTCTTTAAACATTACCCCATATTCTCTTGATTTCATCATATCTCCTATATCATCTGAAAAGTGTGTTTCTTCCTCTACTCAGGTAGAAGACGTGTATGCAACCATCGCATAATCTCAGATTCTCCCCTGATCCAGAGTACGATTCTGAGGTAGAGATAAGCTTCCACCACCGCATTAGACTTAATCATCAAAGAGCCAAAAAATGGTCGAAGATCAACGCCAAGTTGTACTAGTGATGGAAAGGGTCAATGCTACCATAGCAGCCCAGTGAGCGCAACTCATTGCCGACACATGTGCCCAAGTTCACGCTGAAGTATGGGCTGAAGAGCAATCATGCATCCGTGTTGAGAATGAAGCAGCCACGACTACTGCTCAACTTTTGGTAAGAAGCAAGCAATTACGGGATTACGATGATCCCAAGAACTACGAAGACAACCATTCAGTCCAACCACCACTCATCAACACTCGTAATTTTGAGATTAGGACACAATGGATCCAAATAATGCAGGGCATCTCATTCTCTGGAAGTGCCAGAGATGACTGCATGGACCATTTGAAGAGGTTCAAAGCTCTTTGCAGGTTGGTACCAAAAGCTGGAACAACCATGGACGCAGTCATGCTCAGACTCTTCAACTTCACCTTGTCTGTAAGAGCACTAAGCTGGTACAATTCTTTGGATGGGGAGCCAATCACCACCTGGGCTCCCTTGGAAAATATCATTTTCTTTTTATAGCTTTTATAAAAAAGGGAAAATATCATTAATCTATGTTTCTATGTCCTCCAAGAAAGGTATCAAAAAGATAAAAAAATATATATGACATAAGTTTTGAGTGGGTAATAAGTGCTCACCTCAAAATTTTACTTAAAGGGTCACAAAGGAAAGTCTTTTCACATTATCTCATCCTTTCATGCATAAAAATCAAGTTAAATGGCCATGATATGAATTATGGACAAAATATACAAAAAATATCAAATTCTATTGTCTAGGAAGGATCTAGAGTACTTAATTAACATATGATGATACATTTTTGGTTTTGTTTTGACCTAGTTTGACCCCCTCAAGCATATTGGTAATTAACTAAAGACTTAATGTCAAATTCAATTAATGCAATTATTAACCCTAATGCCCCATATTTATTGATTTGTCATGTGTTATATGAATCTTCCTTCCTTTGCGCATGCACCATATAACAACCAAAAATTTGATCCTAGTGATCTAACAGCCTTATATTCATCACCTTCCTCTACTTCTTTCGTGGATAGGAGCCAAAAAAATTGGTTTCCTTTTGAGGATCCGTTCTCTCTTGCCTCTTAGTCATTTCACGATATTTTTCCTCCTACATTCATATCTCACTGTCCTATTTCCATCGAGGTATGATTCACTTTCTTGTTTGGTCTGTGTGAGAAGTGCCCATTTAGGGTGCTCACTCCTTCGTCAATGTGGGGTCACAGACATCACTACAATGTCTCACACCTATACATAGCAATTTTGATAGCGATGTCTCCCCCTCACCCTCCACTCCTCCATGTTCAATTGATTCTCTTGCACTCCCAAATGCTCTTCCCTACTTGGTTTTTAGTCTTGATGACCTCAACCATGCCTCAATATACTATGCTTGTTTCTTTGCAATTGTTGTACCCATATGACTCACCTATAATCCTTCCTTTTTTATGTTGTTGGTTTGCCCGAAAGTTGCCCTAGATGCCACACCCTATATATGAGTTTATGGTTCTCATCAACATTCATCTCCAAGCCACCTTTGTGCCTCTCTGACCATAGAAATTCTTCCTTTGGGTAGTCCTGGCCTTCGTGATGGCTATCTGATCATTGGTTCAATGATTTGCAGATGTTTCAACTGAGTACAAACTCCAAGATTTCTCCCTCTATTTTCTAGTTTATCGATGAATACCAGGACCATGACAATCCTTTCCTCATCGTGATTGATTGCTTGACTCTACTTTGTTCCTGCAAACTCCCTTGTATTATTGGACTCAACAATTTGTAACAATCCCTCATTTTCAATTTTTTAGTAGCTCCTCATCCTATTGACACTTTGAGCTCTGATACTCCATCAAGTATGATCACTGGCTCATTGTCTTTGTCCTGTTAAGATGGAGCCTTTGGTGACCTTTGTGCCCTTAGTGGATCATAGCCTCTTGAGATCTAGTCAAAGTTTACACCTCCAGGTCTGCTCGTCGGGGCCATGGCTCACGAAACCCTGAATAATTAACTTGGGCAAGAAGTTTTCCTTTTCTTTTTATAGCTTTTAAAATAAAAGGAAAATATCATTAATCTATGTTTCTATGTCCTCCAAGAAAGGTATCAAAAAGAAAAAAAAGATATATGACATAAGTTTTGAGTGGGTAATAAGTGTTCACCTCAAAATTTTACTTAAAGGATCACAAAGGAAAGTCTTTTCACATTATCTCATCCTTTCATGCATAAAAATCAAGTTAAATGGCCATGATATGAATTATGGACAAAATATACAAAAAAATCAAATTCTATTGTCTAGGAAGGATCTAGAGTACTTAATTAACATATGATACATTTTTGGTTTTGTTTTGACCTAGTTTGACCCCCTCAAGCATATTGGTAATTAACTAAAGACTTCTATCTTCACAGAACATACACCTTCAAAAGGATGCCCTTCGGGCTATGCAACGCACCTGCAACCTGCCAAAGGTGCATGACTTCTATCTTCGCGGGATTAACTGAAACCATTATGGAGGTGTTCATGGATGATTTTTTAGTATACAAAGACTCTTTTGACAACTGTATGCTCAACCTAAGTAAAGTCTTATAGAGATGTGAGGAAACAAACCTTATCCTAAACTGGGGAAAATGTCACTTTATGGTGACCGAAGGTGTTGTCCTCAAACATCGAGTGAGTGAAAGAGGAATTGAAGTAGACAAGGCAAAAATCGATGTCATCTCAAAGTTGTCACCGCCCAAAGACATAAGGGGAGTGTGAGATTTCTTGGGTCATGTCGGATTCTACCGGAGATTTATCAAAGACTTCTCAAAAATAGCAAAACCTATGACTTACCTATTGACCAAGGATGTTGATTTCAACATTGACCATGAATGCCTGCATAGCTTTACAACCTTAAAGAATGCTCTAATCTCTGCACCCATTCTGAGAGAGCCTGACTAGTCACAACCTTTTGAAATAATGTGTGACGCCAGTGACTATGCTATAGGGGCGGTGCTGGGGCAGAGAATAGACAAAAAGCCATATGTAATATACTATACATCCAAGACGTTAGATGAGGTGCAAAAGAATTATACTGCTACTGAAAAGAAATTTTTAGCCGTCATCTACGCCTTCGAAAAATTTCATTCTTATCTAATTGGATCAAAGGTCATAGTATATACAGACCACTCCACCATCAAATATCTTATTCAGAAACAGGATGCAAAACCTAGACTCATCCGCTGGGTATTGATGCTGCAAGAATTTGATCTTGAAATAAAAGACAAGAACGGAGTGGAAAATGTCGTCACTGACCACCTAAGTCGCATCGAGTGTCAAGAGGACGACAATGTACCTATCCGAGACTCCCTCCCTGACGACTAGCTTATGAAAATTACCACTGGATTTCCCTGGTACGTCGACATAGTGAACTATCTGGCTATATGAATCATCCACCCTTCCGCCTCTCACCACGATAAAAAGAAATTTCTCCATGATGTTAAGCAATTCTTCTGGGATGAACCCTATCTTTTTCGTCTATGTGCAGACGGACTTTTTCGTCGCTGCCTACCAGAAGAGGAAATTACCCCTGTCTTAGAGCACTGTCATTCTGGCCCCACTAAGGGGCACATGAGTTCGAAGAAGACCGCTCTCAAAGTTCTACACTCGGGTTTCTTTTGGCCAACAATAGCAAGATATTCCTATGATTTTGTAAGATCCTGCAATAAATGTCAGCTTTCTGGCGGTATAACTAAACAGAATGAAATGCCTCTCACTTTGTGGCAAGAAATTGAACTTTTTGATGTTTGGGGAATAGACTACATGGGTCCATTCCCCTCATCTTATGGATTCTCTTACATATTGGTCATTGTGGATTATGTTTCGAAATGGGTAGAAGTTATACCCACTGTATCCTGCGATTCCAAGCCAGTCATCAAGATGTTCAAAGATATCATCTTCCCTAGATTCAGAGTCCCCCGAATTATCATATCAGATGGAGGAACCCATTTTCTGGAAAGAAGCTTCGAAGCCCTCCTGAGAAAATATGGGGTCAACCATAAGGTCGCCACACCTTACCATCCATAAACAAGTGGCCAAGTTGAAGTTTCAAATAGACAATTTAAAGCTATCTTAGAAAAAAAATAGTCAATAGACATCATACTGATTGGTCTACCAAGCTCCCCAATGCCCTTTGGGCATACCGCACAGCTTACAAAACACTGATAGGAACAACCTCGTTCCATCTGGTGTATGGAAAGTTGTGTCATCTACCGGTTGAACTAGAACATAAAGCTTGGTGGGCTATCAAACAGCTGAACTTTGATCTCAAAACTGTTGGTGAATATAGACAACTTCAACTACAAGAACTTGAGGAGCTTAGAATGATAGCTTACCAAAGTGACAGAATCTATAAAGAACAAACAAAGATGTGGCACGACGGCCACCTCAAAAGAAAAGACATCGCCGTCGAAGATAAGGTCCTCCTCTTCAATTCTAGACTTAAGATGTTTCCTAGAAAGCTCCGCACGAAATGGTCTGGACCTTTCACAATTAAACATATCTACCCCACCAGAGCAGTCATCATCCTTGATAATAATGGGGGAGAACGGACTATTATTGGCCACAGATTGAAGAGATATTACACACCAGCAGACAAAATACCAAGACAAACTATCGAGATCCACGATCCCTCAGCATCGACATAACCAAATCAGATTTTTGTCGAGCCAGCGACGTAAAACCCAGGCGCTACTTGGGAGGCAACCCAAGATCTGAGTACCACCATTTTATTTTGCCTAGTTTTGCTAATTTTCTAATCTCTTCATTTGATTTAGACTTATCATCTTTAATCTAAAAATATAAAAATTCACATAAATAACCAAAACAAACATAAAAATATAAAATCCAAAAACCTAATTAAATCTTAACCTAACAATTTCGAAACCGTTTGGACTCAAACGGTCTTAAAACCGATTGGTCCATTCGGTCTCGAAACCATTTGGAACTGTTTGGACACCAAACAGTCTCAAGACAGTTTGCCCTTGGGAATTTGTAGTGACACCCAATGTTTTCTATAAATATTGCTCGACCCCCTCCCTTTTTTCTTTCCTTCGCTTCCTAAGACTCTGCTCATGCGCAAAACCCTATTCTATTCACTCTGACTCTCTGCTCTTGCGACCGTTATCCTTTTCCTCTCATCTCTAGTTCATTTCAACCTACTCTGTCCTCTCCTCCGACGATACCACCACCGCGACGCACCCTTCACCTCTGCCATCATCGCCTAAGAAGCAAGGTAGAACACTGCTATCACAACCGCCATTCCCACTGACGCCGACGCCATTTCTGCCATTTCTACCATGAATGAACTTCCCGATTTCCACCACCATTACCACTGCCATTAACACCTTCATCGACGTCGTCGTTTTCACCTTCTTCGCCGCCACTAGTCGTCCATTCCGTTTCATCTTCTTTGCGGTTTCGGACCAAACGGTCATGCAAATGTATGGAGACATACGGTCTTGAAACCGTTTGGAGCCATACGGTCTTGAAACCGTTTGGAGACATACAGTCTTGAAACCATTTGGAGTCAAAACAGTTTTGGAAAACATGTTTTTCACCCTTAAAACGATTTGATTTTTCAATATTGCAATTCTTTCAACATTTTTCTTTTCTTTTATTAACATATATAATTTTCTGATTACAGAATGGCCTCACCTGCAAAACAAGCCACAGGAACTGCTGACGCTCCCTTCTAGACAAGGGAGCAACTATTGGAGGATCGCACAAAGCTTCAGCACATCATGGACACTTACGAAAAGACCGAAAAGGTCCCACCAAAAGTTGACCTAATTAAAGTCATGAACGAAATTGACTGAATCAACATGTGCCTAGCCGAAGACCCTATTGAAGAAGTGGAGGAGATTTCCTCCAGTGATGACCATTCAGAGTACGCACCAAACTCTGAGGACGAATCCCCAGTCCTTAAGTCCAAAGGTAAAAGACAGACTGAAGAAGCTTCCAAAGGACAACCATCCAAGAAAAGGGCAAGGAAGTAGGTACATCCCGTCACTACAAGGGAACAAACCCTGGTGGGATATGTTCCATCAACCACTATCGATCCCGCCACCACCATAGCACCTACTTTTACCACCATCGCCACCAGCAGCAAATCTTTTCATCCACACCCTGCCATCTATTGACAAGACCCTGAAGCCAACAAAGTATGTTTGCTCCATCGTACTACTAAAGATGTGGATATATGACAGAATCCTCACTCTGCTCGATAACACCAACCTTTCAAGACTCTGCTTTGTCCCTGAGATTTCTTATGTTGAGCCCACAACTGAATTCTTCACATATCTCAACAAAGATGTTCTGGACATTACAGATAGATCAAGGGACAAAGGTGACCGCAGGTTGGTCACCAAACTCTTTGGTAACAAGGTTGTCATAATAGAAAACCTGCTGGATGAAATATTTATAGACAACCAGGAGAAGCTGAAGAAGGCCAAAGTTGTAGGCGCCGAAAGCTCCGATTTCAACAAACATATCTTATGGAAATTCCTGATAGGGATCCCGACCTACGAGGCAAAAACCTGCAAGGCCTCCAATATTCAATCTGGCCTGGTGCGCACATTGCACAGAATTCTTACAGGTGCACTTTTCCCCAGGACAGAGGGGAGAAATGTTAGCATTTCCGATCTTTTTGTCCTCTGGTCCATTCTAAAAGGGTAGCCGGTCAACATCAGACGGTAATTGATACACAAGCACACATATTACGCCCTCGGGAAATAAATATGTATGGGAGGTCACATAACATCCATCCTAAAATATCTCAAGATGGACAGACTACTCCCCATGTGCACAAAGATCAAGGGTGACATCCTTACCAACGAGCAGACCTTAAAAAACTCATACATCATCAAAGAAAAGGATGCAAAGCTGCACTATATCTTTTTCCCTACAGTAAAATCCTCAAGGACTCTGTTGTCGCTTCCAGAGCTTGCAGACTATGACAAGGAAAAGCTTCTCTTCACCAAAGAGAAGCTTGCAAACCTCCTAGCTTCGGTCAAAATACAAGAAAATAAATCCAAAGTGGGGCAGACAGAGCACAACATCACCACCCCGGCAGCAAGAATAACAAAAATACCAGTGAAACGACCATCCAAAGGGCATTTTCAGACACAACAGCTGTGAGGAATGCCGACATCAAAACCAAATCCAAAGGAAGAACCCCCCTCCCTGAAGAAAATATCATCAACTCATCACTAGACTCCTTCATCATGAGTCTAAATGTTGAACTTACCTCCACCACCACCCCCACCACGCTACCATCCTCCACTATTCCACAATCCACAACTCTCCCATCATTCTCCACAATGATGTCCACCACATTTCCTTTCTCTACAACCACACCACCACCCGCATCTTCCCCTCCACCCTTTTTCTCTTCGGGCATCCCATTCCCTACTTCAACGCCCGACTTCACCTCCTTCGCCTCCACCTCCACCACTTTTCCCTCAACATTCTCGGTTCTACCCTTCTCTCCCAGAATGTCACCACCCTTCCCATCCACCACCCCAACATCATTGGTGACTCCATCTACAGTCACCACGTAGTTCAAGGGACCATCCACAACGTCTTTTTCACAAGGCACTACCGCCCTTCCACCCCGACCCCAGCCACCACACCCATCCATAACTGGGGTCCCTTTTACAAATGTTGGTGAGGAATTCGGACGTAAATTTGACGCCATCTGAAACCTCCTCACCAACCCTTCTAACATAATTCAATCTATTTTCTCTTGTGTGCATGGTCTTACTAAACAAGTCGCCAAGATCGACGAGCAAAACTGTGCCTTACCAGGCATCCTCTCAAGTATCCACCAATGGCAGGAAGCAGTGGCCACGCAAGTCGAACACATCAACGACCACCTACAACAACTGCCACAGTTGGTGCTTGAGGTGGAAAGCCAGCAAGCAGCGTTGGCTCAGGAAGTTGACAGGATCTCTATGCAGACTCAACCTCTGCCTGAGAGCCTGTGCGAGATTAAGCAGTAACAAATTGCTTTTAGCACGCGCCTGGATGACATCAACAACACCCTTGCACAGCTCCATAGCTGCCAAGAGGAGTCATCACATAATGAAATCAACCAATTATGAGCTCAGGTGACCGATCTTACTGCACGACTCCTCTCCGCCGAGGCTAGATATAGAAACCCACAACACACTACTTGAAACACATGAGCATGTGCAAGTGGCTTTCGACGAACTACAAGCCCTTCACCAGCAGTGCAAGAAGACTACAATGATGAAAACAAAAGATAAAGTGGCATACGGTGATGAAGTAGACGAAGACGAAGATGAAGAAGATTTTAACTCCTCTACTGACTTCAACGATGATACTTCCTCTTCAGATGACAAACCTGATGCCCCAGGACATGCTGGGGAGGGAACCAGCCGAGGAGCAGAACCTTCAAAGAAAGCATATGACAAAGACCACCACGAAGGTGGAAACGATCCCAAATCCCATGATCACAATGAAAACGTTAACATGTCATATGGGGATCAATTCCTTGACTACTCATCCATGGGATCTCTGGGGGAAACCGTCAAAGAAGCAGCCTTTGTTGAGTTCCAGTAATGTATATTGGGAACTAGCACAAGTCAACCACCAGCAAACCCTCCACAACACTCTGCCCCAGAGCAATCTTCACCTTTTCCACCAGACCATGAAGAGGAAGACAGAGTGAGTCTATACATAGATAATGGACTTGGCTCTGATTCTGAATCAGGAAATGATGAAGATCTACAACATTATATGGACAGCTTAGTGCAGACTTCTCTTCCACCTCCACAAGAGCTTCCCCCGCTGCCACCTCTACCTAAGATGATGCATGACCTATACATGGAGGCCATATCTACCCTAGATGTCCAGGATATCTTCATCCTGAACACTATCATAGACGATGCCAAAGAGGGGGGGGGGACATCACCTACACGAATATAAAAACTAAGCGTAAATTGACACGCGAAGATTTCTGCACCATCCTTTGACCGCAATCAACAGTGAAGATGGCAATCTTCCATGTCCTTCTTGCCAACTCTATCGAAATATACAGAAGCTCAAAGCGACCACAGCCAGTTTTCAATGCTTCACCAGCTCTGGCTATGAGCCTATTATACAAAGACTTACACAATAAGACTGTAGAGAGATTGCGCGTTGGGATCACTCGAAATGTGTGATATCTCACGGTCCCCTTTTAAGTTTTTGACCACTGTCTACTCATGATTGTTGACACCATGGCCCGTGATGCCAAGGTGTACAACTTTTATGCCAGTGAACTAAAGGCCGGAACAATCAACTTTGCTAGAGAAGAAGTCGGAGAAGCAAGATGCATCCCCTTTCAGCTTCTCAAACTAATTTGGGCTGCCTGCCCTTCTCTCAAGAATGGTTGGAACCAACCTTGGTTCCAAATCATCGCTCCACCAGTCCAAACCACTGATGGATCTGGGGATTGTGCTTTCTGCACTATACGTCACACACAAGTGCTTAATCAACAAACCCCCATCATCAAGCTGGCCACAGAAGATTTTCACTCGCTACATGGGCATTACGTCATGGAGCTCATATGTGACAGAAGGTTCTTCAAGAACCCGACTATGGCGCCATACGATGTCCCTCGGTATCTTTTCTTGGCCATCCAATGTCCACAAAGGCGACCTTTCTGACAAACATTAACGGAGTTGGAGAAAGAACAACAACCCACCACGGTCCCTGAACAAAGACAATGGGACCCTTACACTTTTGATTTGGCGGAAGACACAGGGGACATCGACTTGATATCAAGGGCCACCATCAACAGACCTTCCACACAAATGGTGCCCCTACCTGCCATAGAACCAACGTTTCCTAACTTTGACCTTGCAGCTTGCAAGAGTCTTTCTGAAAATGAACTCTGACTCATCATGTCTAGGCTATATGCTGAGAAAGATGAGATCGTTTTTCTAGCCGGAGATATCCTAGTCATGGCAGATACCCTCCGTGAAACTGTACAATTACAAGGATTTCTATCCGTGAGCCTAATGACTACTTATAAATATCTCCTCGGATGGAACCATCCTACGGTTTACATGGTGTCATCTTACATGAAGGACGGCCTACTAAAGTTAAAGAACTTCAAAACTACGGAGGCACTTATCTCTTGCCTCCAGCATACAACTCTGAAGTTCATTATGCTTCCTTTTCTTCACTCAGAGCACTGGATGTTACTGGCGACAAACCTTCCTGAAGGAACAACAATCATCTATAACAGTTCTGACAGCCAATTTGATCCTAACCAGAACAAGTATGATGTGACAGCTAACACACCCATGGAGGAGGTGGCAAAGGAATGTGTTGACAAAATACAAGATCTTTTAAGCAAGCACACAAGGGCGTTCGATAAAGAACACTTTCATCACCCAGCCTTCAGCCACAGATGCCCCCAATAGCTCCGAGAATCAAACGACTGTAGTTTCCATGTCTTCTACTGGATGTACACCCTCGCTATTCTTGGAAGACCAGTAGAGGACATGACGGACGTGGATTACCATGCTCTACATGGAAAGTTCACAGCTAATCTTCTCCGAACGCATGGAGCTAACAAAGGACTAACAGAAGCCTAATTCCCTTGTCCATGTACTTCTCAACCTATCACTTTGACACTCTGATAACAGAGTGAGTGATAAGTTAGGGGGAGGTACACCGGACAAGGGCGAGGTATCATTTTTCAATCCTTCTCCCTTTTCTCTTTTTATTCACTTCTATTTTTCTATGCATTGTTTTTTATCTTTCTTTTCACATTTAGACTTTTTCAGTAATTTCTTTGATAGAATAATTCTTGTATATAAGTATAACATCACTCTCGGAAAAGGTCACCCCCAGCTAAATTTAGAATCAAAGTAGTCCTCAAAACAAAAAGGCAATAATAGAAAAAGCATTTAGGCATGTAATGGTGAATTAATAAATTACTTTCACACTCGATTTCCATGCTTTTGCTTCAACTCTGCTCCAGACACTAGACTAGTTAACATCATAGCTGAAGCCAGCCAAAACTCTCTCAAGAACGGGAGGGAACCAGGTGAAATCCAAATCAAGGAACCTCGCAAGTGGACCACCAAGTATGAAACCGAAATAAGTGCATGTCAGGAGACTCCAAGAATAGTTTTCTTCTTTTCAAAAAAAGAGGCATGGAAGCCCAAACAAAATCCCTAAATATCCAACTCCTAAGCATGTGAGTATAAGAGTAAAAGCCAGAGTGTTGAATAAAAACATGACAGTTGTGCCACGCCTAAGAACCTATATGAAGGACCAATAAAGGTCTCACCCAGCCAGTACATTCAGCTGCCCTCACAAAGGTAGATGTGTCGTGCACGGTAATAAGATCCTAAGGTCTCTAAATATATGAAAAAAGCTGATAAAGGACTCGCCCGACCGGTACATTTAGCTGCCCTCATAAAGGAAGATGTGTCATGACCAGTAGTGAGATCCTAAAAGTTTAGATAAACCCTCCCCCACTAAAAGGGGGAAGTTACACATCAACCTTTAGCCAACCCTCATGCCCATCTTAGTTTCCAGTAGGTTTTTCAAAGAAGTATAAAACTGATTGGAGTTGAAAACATGCACATAATGCGATCAAGGAAAAGGTGGTCCCAATGCGAGCTATGCGATACGGAAGAAATCTGAGATCCACGCAACTCCCAATACCTGAAAGAGTTAGTGCGAGCAGAAGCCCGATAAAACTCTAAGAGATCTTTGGTTTAGAACTGAAGCAAGAGTATGGAAATCTTCACTAAATAACATCGCCTCGCCACTACATGCCTTAGCTCTATCTAGCTTGAGGATAAGCTAGACCCTAAGTTAGGGGGTGATAACCTCTCATTTTGTGATGTTGTCTTACTAGTTTTCCTCAGTTTTCCATACTCTTTCTTAGTTAAATTAGACAGAATCTTTAACTTTCCACCTTTTTGTAAATATACCATTAGATTAACTTCTCCTTTTCACTTCTTACAGAAAAGCAAAAAAAATTACAAAACACCCAAACGGTCCCAAGACCGAATGGAAGCCAAACGGTCCCAAGACCGAATGGAGACCAAACAGTCCCAAGACCAAATGGAGACCAAACGGTCCCAAGACCGAATGGAAGCTGAACGGTCCCAGGACTGAATAAAGATCAAACGGTCCCAATACCGTGTGAAGCCAAACGGTCCCAAGACCGAATGGAGATCAACCGGTTCCGAGACCGTATGAAGCCACATGGTACTAAGACCGAATAAAGGTAAAATGGTCCTGAGACCGTATGAAGCCACACGGTCCCAAGACCGAATGAAGCCAAACGGTCCAAAGACTGAATGGAGATCAAACGGTCTCGAGACCGTATGAAGCCAAATAGTCCCAAGACTGAATGGAGATCAACCAATCCCGAGACCGTATGAAGCCACACGGTCCCAAGACCGAATGAAGGTCAAATGGTCCCGATACCGTATGAAGCCAAACGGTCCCAAGACCGAATGGAGATCAACCGGTCCTGAGACTGTATGAAGCCACACGACCCCAAGATCGAATGAAAGCAAACAATTTCATACCGAGAGGACTCAAACGGTCTCCAAACTGAGAGAGTCCAAATGGTCTCCAAACTATGTGAAAATCCAAACGATCTCCAAGACCGTTTGGACCCACATACCCCAAACCATTTAAGGCTCACTCAAAATCCTATAAATAGAACCCAAAGGGGTCCTCACAAATTATCAAGTCTGAGATGTCCAAAGGCTGCCTCTATTGTTCCAGAGCCATTCCATCCTTCACCCACTGCCCTAAGGCTGCCAATCTGAGATCCATACTCCATCTCCAAGCTACTTTCTATCTCATCGACAAAGAAGGTGGGAAGAGGAGGATTCATCATCAAGCAAGCTATGAAGTGTGAAGACCATTGCTCTCTCTCTCCTCCAAGGGGTCGACTTTCCTCCCTCCTTCGTGGAGATGATGCTCTCTCTCTTCTCGCCCCCTTCTTTGTTCTTTCCATGAGCGAGTAGTCTCATACACTAGGGTGCGGGGAGTAGCCCCGCTACCCATGTTTTCATTTCATGCAATGTAATTCATGAGTTTGCAATAGAGATATACTTTCTTTTCAGTTCAACATCAATCATTTAATGAATGCGTGTTGCTTGATCACCAACTTATGTTACTTATTATCTATTAGTATGAATTGTCTATGTTTGTACTATTAGATTCGAATCTCGATTGAATGTTGGTTATTGATGTATGTAGTCACCATGCATTTGTTTTGGTATCTAGGAGTGTTTTTCAAGGAGTGGAAGAAACTCACTTCCATCGTTGTACTTTCATACTATGAAATGGAATCAGTTGACATATAAAATTACAACCTTGATAAGTCGAGGAACACACTTTGTGAAGGGAATGATGCAAAGTAAGTGACCATTCATTTGGGGATGGCTGGATTTGCAACATTCCCACACTCCTCAAAGTTAGTTCTCCAAAAGGAAACTAAATCTACAAAGATACTAACTGTTTAGACTCTTATTGCAGGCTATGTTACTATGTTGCATGTTTTGATCCATGTGTAGTGGTGGTGAAAGCCGATCACATCCTAGTGGTTTCTTAACATTGTTTACAACCTTAAATTTACTTTCTTGCTTTTACTTTACTTACACTTAGTTTAAACAACCAAACCAACTCTTTGATCTAAATACCAACTGTTAAGGAGTTAAATGAAATTCTAGCATTTTCTATCTTGTTGATCTTAACAAGACCGTTGTCCTGTGGATTCGACCCTTAACTATACTACGATAAGACTTCCACGTATCCTAGCATACGTGGGTGGAGTTTTTAATCTAGTATAAGCAAGGCTAAACCTAAAGACTTACTATCTTTAGGATTTTTAGTGGTGCACACAACTCCACACAAGTGGAAGCTCCATCAACCACAACATGTGAAAGAATTACAGCAAGCTATGATCTCACTGCACAAGGCTTAGAAGCATGCTTGGGTTCCTAAGTCTATCTCTTAAGTAAGACCCTATCTGCAGCGGGCCTCAACACGTCTGCCTCTCAACGGCTAATGGGAGTGACTGGATATCTTAGACTCCACCTCTCAACTTGGGTACTCAGGCAATGAGTCAAAGCCCTCATGCTTATTTGCATCAATGGACCTACTGACCACTGATCACTCAACATGTAACATAGGTACCACCGGCATCCCTGGTTGGTGTTGGGTACCACACAGTTATAAGGAGTCTAGCCTACTGGTCAAGACCCCCACACCCTACTAGTGTGCTTTGGCTTACCTCAATCTAGACTACCTCCATTCAAGAAACCATTTCCTCCTCACAACACAAGCCTCATCCTAAGAGGATTCTATAGTGTTTAGGACATCTACATGTCTAATTTACTCTTTAAATTCACAATTCAATCATCACATCAACATATTTTAGTTCAGATTTATAAACCATTCATTTCATAAGCCATATGATAACATTTACCACAACTGAACTGTTAAGTATCACCACATCTCAAACTAAAAAACATTGATATCACAATACTTGTTTCACTGAACACCCTATCATTAGGGTTTCATTTACCTCATTCACTTATCATATAACTCACATAAGAATTTAATACATCATAACATTATTGAGTAAAGATTTCTCTCAGTAGTTCACATATAATCAAATATATATATATATATATATATATATATATATATATATATATAATGAAACCTTGTAATGAACTGAACTAGGGTTTCCATGCCATTTACTAAAACATCATACATCAAGAATAACATTGAATCAAGATGTATATTTGCAAACCTCCAAATTTCCGTTCATTTAGGGTTTCACCCTCTTACTGATATATCAAGCAAACATTGATATCATCAAATGAAATCCAAGATCTTATTTGACATACGTGTAATACGCACACAAATATTACAATCATTTGTAACTAAGGAGATTCAACTAGGCAAACTTCTTTATTCAATTATACAACAATTTTAGTCATAGTTGAAAACTCTAAATTTTAGTATATTCATGTAACCTCTACAATTACTTTAAGAATTTTCATTTAGATGGACTGGAATCATTTCTAATTTGGTTCCATAATCTGAAATTTATCACAACAGAGAAATAATTCATTTCATATCATCTTGCAAAAGCTTGATCAAAAAGGCAACTTAGGGTTTGTACTCACATACTAAGAAATTAAAATTTTTTTATTATTTAACTCATTTTCGTGCAATCTACTATTCAAAGGAAATACCCACTCACCCTAAGTGTAAAAACACCTTAAAACGTAGCCCATCTCTGAAAATCTCGAATTCATATCAAAACTCTAGCAAATCACCAGTTTCTTCTTCCTTTCAACCCTAAAGATGATCTGTTGTAGGTAGAAGATGAAAATCAGAGGTTAAGCCAAACCTCAGATTCATTGGATTAGGGATTCCGAGCAAGGGAAAATGAAGAGAAGGCAGAATCATGGTTAAAACTACTTACCAAGTAGAATCTATGGCAACCCTTTTGGATTTTCACCATTCTTCACATTCTTCCCCAAATATTGCCCCAGCAATCACCTTCCAGGTCGCCCTCTCATAGATCAAGGTATCTAAGATGATATAGGATCGAATTGTGGTTCCAACACACTATGTTTCATTGAAAACGGATAAGTATAGCTCGAGATATGATCGTTTTACGATTGTCTATCCTGGGAGGCATCCGTCATGGTCGTGGCACACGACGTAGCGTCGCGGTTGCGGCATACGACGCATCGTCGTGGTCGTGGCACACGGCACAATGTCACAGTCGTAGCACTCTGTACATGTTTACTAAAAAGGGCATAACTCTCTCATTTTAACTCTGATTTGGTTCATTCTTTTTTGTTGGATTCATAATTGAATTCCCTACAATCTTAAAGTAATTTTTTGATAATATACTCAAATGAAAAAAAAATTTGTTAATTATTTCCTCCAATGTCATTAACTCTCTTCTTGTATACATGTATGGGTTAATGCTATATTAACTCAAACTCAGATCTTTATAGTATGCATAAGTCATGATTATGAGTTGCCCAAACTAGTATTTAATGTTACTAAAGTTAAAATAAAGCACAATATAGAATATTACTAACAAAAGCTTGACAAGCATTAAGATTATCTTATATCTCTAGGTTTACCAGCAAAGCTAGGAATAGGTTGTAACATTTTGTGTGACACATAACAACTGAATCAAGGATCTAATTATTAGAATATCTACATAAAAAATGGGAAACCATATGCTTCGGACAAGATAATCAACATAAGCATCAGCATTGTCAATTCAAGTTAATTTAGAGTCATTTTCATGCAAGCATAATCATTAGAGCATATATGAGATCCACTTGAAGGTGATTTATTTGTACTAAAATAAGCTAACATTATCCACCATACTAACATAATGTTAATAATTAACATCATTTTATATCAATCTCCATCTCCCTTCCCCCTCTCATCCTTCCTCCTCTCTCTTCCTTCCCCTATCCTTCATAAGGGTAGGGGAAGGAGGAGAGAGGAGGACGGAAGAAAGGGGAAAGAGAGATGGAGAACTGAAGTAGGAGAGAGGAGCAACTTGTGGCTAGCATCAAAGCACATCTGGAGGAGGAAGTTGTGGCGTCAGAGAAGTACGGTTAGAGGAGGTGAATGTAGTGGCATCATCACCAGAGGAGCACAGCACAGATGGAGCAATGGTTGGAGGAGCATGGCTAGAGAAGTGGTTGGACATGATGGTGGATGCTTGTCGGCAAAGTAGAAATTGTCGATGGACATACCAAAAGCAGCAACAATGGAGACGGAAGAGAAGGGAAATTGCCAAAAAATCATCAGAGGCAGAAATCCATAGAAATGTGGATAGGGGGACAGAGGGGGGAGGGGTTTCTTATAGGGTTAAGTAAGACATATCCTATCACTTATTAACAAAACTGACAATCTAGGATTTAGATCCTCGGTTGTAGACTAACAACCGCTGACAAAAACAAAAGTTTTTTCTAAGTTGTCTATGACAAACCTTCGCCTAACCTCGCAACCCTGCAATACCTATGCCATCGGTCATGGTTAGAGAAACCAACGAGAAACATCAAGTGGGGGTGGGAAAATTTTCATGGGACACATGGCGTGAACATCTTTGTCGTCGGTCATTGTAGGAACAACCGACGAGAAATGCCAATTGTTTTCTACAGGACAGATGGCATGTGCAGCTCCTTATCCTGTTGATTATTAAGAAAAGAATTGACAACTTAGATTTTTTAGAGGCAAATGAAATGCTCGCAAAAATTTTGAGCAAAATTCTATTTTCACAGCCGATATATGTCATCAGTTGCTTTGTGAAGAAATTGACAACAAAATCAAAGCAAATTCCATGTTTTCTCAGCTGGTCAAACTGTGGAGGTTGTCTACACAGAACTGATGCTATATATAACACCGCCAGTGTGTCTTGAAAAAACAAATGATGCAATATGTCATATATGCAATAGTGGCCTATGTATAATGGGCCCATAGGGTTTATTGTTTGTTTCTTTGCTCTGCCTCCTCTTATTTAGAGGAGAGGGTTTTACCTTTCTAAGTAATAGAAAGATGGATGCTTTCGACATTAGTCTTTTTTATGAACACCAAATGGTTAAAATGAGAGCATCTAAAGTCAAATTTAGCAAGAATATGACTTAGTTTATGAAATCATGCTCTGAGGCTTTGTTTCAAGCCATAAATAGCTTTTCAAAGTCAGAAAACCTTAGAAAACTCCCCATGAACAACAAACCCAAGAGGTTTCTCCATATATACTTCTTCATTCAGATCGACGTATAAGAAAGCATTCTTCATATCCAATTGCATTATTGGATTAATAACCAGTCATGATTGACAGTAAAATAATTAAGCACATGAACTGAGTTAAAATGGGGAATGAGAGAAAAGGTTTCAATCTATTCAACTCCATAAGTGTGTGTGTATTCTTATGTAGCTAGGCAAGCTTTTACTTGCTTGACTATAGCATTGGGATGGTATTCACAATAAATACCTAGATACATGATAAAGGAGAGACATAAATAGGGGAATCAACCAGATCCTAAGTATGTTGATCATTAAGGGTGTTCATATAAGCTTCCATTGTGTGACTCCATAAAGGATGTTGTAGAGCTTCAATTGTTGTTTTAGGAACAAAGACAATATAAAGAGTGGAAGTGAAGTCAGAAAAGTTGGTGACATTAGATTAGAAATTTTCAATAGGGTGTAAAGTACATGATCACACTCCTTTCCACAAACCAATCGGTAAGGTCCAAGTCAAAAGTTGCTTAAGTTGTGCCTTGATCAGACAACAAAAGGAGAGGATTGGATGATGGATGGGCCATGGAAGGAGTTGTAGATTTGTTACCATGCCGATATACCTTGAGTGATGCAGAAGAAATCCTAGGATGGTCATGTGATTCTTGTTCAAAAGAAATAGGTAAGGGTAGAAACTAGTAACTCTGTATATCACGACGAGCCCATCATAGAACAGGGATGTTTCCAAAAAAGACCATGCATGCACTTACAAATCATTGTTTGACAGTTTGGTCCTCGCATCTCTACCCTTTCTAAGTTCTTGAGAATCCCAAGAAGATACATTTGGTAGAGTGTGGGTCAAGCCTTATCAATCCATGATAGAGGTTGTGAACAAAGCATGTACCACCAAAAATTTTGGAAGAAATAGAAAACGAGGTGCATCTACGTACATAAAATTGTATTCTACTTGGTTGTTCAACACCAAAGAAGTCATTCATTTTATTCGAAACCTTGTTATCCCAAAAAATATTAGGAACATGAGAATGAAACATAATCACATGGGCTACCTCTAGAAGATGGAAATATTTCCTTTTAATGTCATTATTTTGTTGTGGTGTGTTAGAACATGAGGTTTGATGAATGGTGTCCAAATATTTATAGAACTTATTTGTAGAATGTTGTATGAATTGAAAGGCATCATCAGTCCTAGTTTTAATGGGCTTATCAAATTGTGTTTTGATTTAAGCTAAGAAAGTTTATAGTATCTAAAATATGTGCCCTATCTTTAGGAAAAAACAACTGAAAATATGTTCCATGTCTTTAAGAAAAACAACCAAGTAGGTCCATAAAAATCATATGTGAAGCTAAAAAAATGTGTAAATCCTGAAAGACTAGGCACAACACACGCCCCTCAGCTATGAACATGAACAATATCATACGTATATTTGGAAGCAATAGTCTTTTTACAATGAAGAATGGAACTAATATGTTTGCCAAGGTGGAATGGTTCACAATGAAAATTAGTATCTGAGATAGTACGAAGTATTTTTTTTAGATTTGAGGTAGATGGGTGTTATAACCTCAAATTTCTTAAGTATGTAATGAAAGGTGTAATTCTCTTATAAAGAATAAATGAAATCTATTTTTGATTTTTGATGGATTTCGTGTGAAATGGCCTTGATTGATTGATAATGGGCTTTGTTGGCCATTGAGCCCAATTGTAAAGAAAGGAGAAATAAAAAGGAAAAGGATTTAATTAATAAAAGGAGAATATGTGAAATAGACTTTTATAAGAGGACAAAGGCAAATAGATATTTTCCAAGGTGGAAATTCGTGCCTTTAGGTTCTTTTGAGGTCCAAGGGACCCAAAACAACAAGATAATGGCAAAGGGAAAAGAAATACTAATTAAATTTGGATTAAATGATGGATAACTTGGGAGGGAAGGAAACCTTCCCATCCGTTGGAATTTGTTTCTTTAATTTGATAAATAGTTAGATAATGCCAAGACGAAATTTCCCATAAAATTTGAGACAAAAAGGAGTTATGATTTAGGAGATATGAATTTCTCAAGTTATCTCTAAAATATGGAATTATTTCACAAATAGGAAAATGTTTTTCCTTTTGGATGATCGCGTGCAATGAGAACCATTCGATCTCGATCCAACGCTAGATGCTCATCATCTAAGTCCCACACAGACTGGGACTCTGCCGAGTTGTAGAGGGACTTTCCCTCTCAAATTCCTCATAATCCAGAGCGTTTGCAAGCTAGTTATTGTTTCCTTTGAGTTCAGGAGAGCAAACCGAGGAGAACCATCCCTACTTGGTAGGGGTTTGGTCATCATTTTTGGAAATACCCAAATCTCACAAACATGTCTTCAACCCTATATATAGGGGAGGGTGAGGGAGGGTACCAGTACGCCTACTTGCTACCCTAAACGTTGTGGCAGGCTGCAAGGAGTGTTCCTGTGCAATCAATTTGAAGATCAACCCCGACCTTTCCACTTGTACACCCAGGTTGCCTCACCGGAGTCCGGCGATTTGGAGGCGGTGCTAGCACGGCCGCGAACAGAAATTGAAGGCCCGACCGTGTTCGGTGGAGGGAGACGGAGCTCCCTGACCCTTTGGCATGCTCGCAGGTGGGTAGGATTAAGAAGTCAACAACCGAGTTGACCATCAGAGCAGCAGAGAGGTGTCGCGAGGTTGAAGAAAGGACCCCGCAGAATTACCAAAGTGCCCCTCACCTCCTTCTGTCGAGTTAAGGTTAGTTTAGTCTTTCGTAACTCCGGATCAAAGAATAGGCATGTGCATCCTAGGTCGTTGGATCCTCAGTGGACCCACAGACCATGGATCGAGTGATCCTCATTTTTCTAAGGATTAACAAATAAATCAAAAAAAAGATTTTCTTTGCAAAAATCATATCTCTTACCAGAAAACTCAGATGAGAAAAGTTTATACATGAAAATTGATCAGAAAAATAAAAATGGTTTGGAAGCCTAAATCAGTATCTTTTTGCAAATTGTATAATTTTGATGGAAAAGGTATTAATTTGTGTTTAGAAACCCTAATTGATGATAAAAGGTAGATTTAATAGTACAAATAAGTTAATTCAAGCATGGCTAACTTGTTTAATGATAAAGATGAATATTAACCTGTTTTGAAGATGAATTTGCAATATTTAGGGTTTTTAACCTAATATGATGGTTAATATACTTTGAAACCCTAAATAGGAGAAAAAGGAAAGAAAAGTGCTTGTAATCCGAAATTAGGGTTTCATGATGCTAAAAGATGATCTTAGGATCTATTGTGAAAGAAAGATGAGATAATTAGGGTTTGTGAGTAATTTTATAAAATTAGGGTTTAAAATAATAAAAATGAGGTGAAACCCTAATTGTAATCGAAACCCTAAAAAGGACTAGTAACCTTAGGAAACAACTAGGATTAATAGACCATGATGGCATGATTAATGACAGAAAAATTTGATGCCTATTTCAGGATCAACTTGGGTGTGCTTGCTTGGTTTCTTGATTGGTTGAATTATTTCTACATTCAAGTCATCTTGACAGGTATGTGGTTAATTATGATTAATCGCATTAGTTTCCCGAAGGTTTTCTGAATGATTAATCGCATTGAATGCAACCTATCAGTTTGGATGTTCATACTTGCAAATTATAAAGTCACTATGATTATCACAATTGTAATAGAAATGGGTATTCTCGCACCTACATGCCACCCTGATGGATGATGCAAAAGGGTCAAGCCCAGGAGGAAAGACCAATGGGCACCATGAGAGGTGACCCCAGACACCAAGCTCGGGAATGAGAAGGTGGTCTATGTTGCATGACTAATGGGCACCGTGAGAGGTGACCCCAGGCACCAAGCTCGGGATTGAGAAGGTGGCCTTAAGTCAAGCCCTAGAGAGGGTATTCCAGGGAGGGAAAAAGCAGTGGAGATTGACACATTGAAAACATAAATTGACTTGTTAATTACCTTGGTTGTGATAATTAGTTTGTTAGCCATATTTGTGAACTTTTGGTTATCCCCACATACCGACATATTTCGATATGCTGAACGACGTTTTGTTTTTTGACGTTTTAGCTGCAACCTTGAAAGAAACAAATAGTAAAGTGACACATTGCAAAAATAAGAAATAAAGTGAAAGGAGGATTAGATAGAATAGATCCAAGTTGTGGATAGAAGTAGATTTCCAAAGTTTTTAAAAGGTATGCAAAATTTTATTTTATACCAGATTTCAGTTTAGTTGGTAGAATTTCATAATTATTATTGATTAATTGTCGAACATTTGATCCAGTTTATTGGGATAATGACTCTGACCTCTTGGTCTCCCTTAATTGGGGGTTACCGGGAGGCGGGGTCATTACATTTGGTATCAGAGCATAGGTTCCTCATTTAATCTTTAATAATTATTAAATTTTACAAATTCTATAGAACTGAGGGAGTTATTAGAGGATTTTTCGAAAGACGGAGGTGTCTAGAAAAGGATCACATCTGGGGGCTGGCAATATTTTCCTCTGCACCGCTATTCGGAATACAAGGACTCCCGAATTGTGTGACTGCCTGGTCGATGTCTTAGGATTTGACTCGAAATAAGATACCTTTGGGACTCTCTCATCTTGTTCATCTCTTCTCAACTCAAATGTTGTTAAGGATTTTAAGGATTAGGATTTTCTCTCTCTTCCTCACCCTCTTGAGGTATGGGTAAAGTGATAAGGTTTAAGGAATCCTCCACCAAATTAATAAAAGATACATAATTAAGATGTCATCGACAGAAGTATAATTAGTTAAGTATAGACTAAAGGTATGTTTGTATGCTTATGTAGATGGCTCATACAAAGATTGTGGCTATCCCGGTTGCCACCAACAGTGGTGGGCCTCCCCGCAAAGAGAATGGGTCTTCTAAGAAGAGGAAGTGGAACCATGGTGGTGAAATCTCAAAGAAGAGAAAGAGACCTGAAGAAACTACACATGAGGCCCCCAACCCTGAACCAATACCCTTCAGCAACCTTGAACAAGAGGAGGGACCGGGATATGAGGAACAACATGTATATGAGGAGGTAGCCCAGATGGAGGAGGACCAGGTTGGTGGTCCGGAACTGGCTATGGTAGTCCACACTACGGAAGCGGTGTGGATGGAGCAACAAAATGGCTGACTGAGGCTATCCATGCCTTAGCCCTCAGGGCTAGAGATGAGAATGGTGATCCACTACCTGTTCGTCCTCAACTGGGAGCCACCATCTTGGACTTCGTCAAGTTGAACATCGAGAAGTTCTGGGGAGAAGTTAAGTTTGAAGTGGTCGACAAGGTGGAGGCTTGGCTGCTTGCAATCGAGAATGGATTTTGTATGCTCGAGGTGCAGCCCAGTAAGAAGGTTCTCTTTGCTGCTCACCTATTGGAAGGTGCAGGAAAGATATGGTGGGAGAACCATATCACAGGAAGAGACTTGAGTGAAGAACCTATGGTGTGGACCGATTTCAAGACCATCTTCACCACCATATTCATCCCCGTCTCAGCCAAGAAGGAGAAGGAAAGAGAGTTTACTAACATGACTCAGGGAAGCTCGTCAGTTGTGGACTTTGGTCACAAGTTCCACATCCTAGAATGTTTCGGTCACTTGATGGATGAAGAGAGGAGGGTGGACCACTTTATAGAGCGGCTGCACCCTGCCATCAAGCCTCATGTGATGGCTAGTAAGCCGAAGACCTTCTCTGAAGCCTACAACACTGCCTTGGACATGGAAAGGACGGTGATGCCTGTACAGAATCCCTCCAAGGGATACCTGGGTTTCACTGAAGGAGCTTAAGGGTAGAGGAATAAACACAAGAAGGGGCAAGGATGCAACCACAAAAAACAAGCATGGGCACAAAGGCAAGCCCCGTGGTCGCCTCTAGTAGTGTCGCACCTACAGACGGACACATCCTGGGAAATGCCACTTTGAGAAGAAGGTGTGTTTTAGATGTCAGCAAGAGGGACACTTCATCGCCAATTGCCCTCAGCTCGACCCAAGAGGACCTTTGGGGTCACAACCTATGGCAGCACAATCGGTGGCTGCAGCACCTCCAGCAAGAGCACCAGCCAGAGCACCCCCAGCTGGAGAGCGGAGGCAAGCTAGAGTGTTCGCCATCGACAATGAAGAAGCTCAAGCAAATGCTAATAGGTTGATCGGGGGTAATAACACCTAGAGTTTTCCTTTTAGTTCAGTAGATAATGTAGTAGTTTTCTGATATGGCATAAACTATGTAGGCCTATTGGAAGTCATGGGACAAAATGTAAAAGCACTCTTTGATTCTGGTTCTACAAATACTTTTATTTCAAGAAATCTGGAAACTATGCTTTGTTTGGATATTAAGGATTTGGGCTATGTTTTGGATGTAACAACCCCGAGTGGTCATATTTATACATCTCTTTTGAAAACCCCCATCTTGCCAGTAAAGTATCTGAACCATGAGCTTCCCACTAACTTCATCCTTCTCGATATGAATGATTTTGATGTAATCATCGGTATGGATTGGCTTTCCACCTACAGATCCCAGATTGACTGTAGAGAGAAGAAGATTCTTATTAGGAAAATTGGCCATCCAAACTTCACCATTCGAGGAAGGAAGGATGTGATAACCAGCCTTTATGTGTCTGCCTTAAAGGCTGAATGGATGCTATTCAAAGGTTGTCGAGCCTACCTAGCCATAGTTACCATACCTGAGGTTAAGGGGAGATCCTTATAAGAGATAGAGGTGGTTCGGGAGTACGCAGATGTGTTTCTGGATGATCTACCAGGGATTCCCCCTGAGAGGGAGGTAGATTTCTCCATCGAATTAGCTCCTGGGACTAACCCTATATCTAAGGCACCCTATAGAATGCCCCCTGTAGAGTTTCTTGAGTTGAAAACACAGTTGCAGGAGTTGTTGGATAAAGGCTTTATCCGGCCCAGTACATCACCCTGGGGAGCACCGGTCCTCTTTGTGAAAAATAAGGATGGGTCACTTCGGATGTGTATTGACTATCGGATGATCAACCAGGCAACCATTAAGAACAAGTATCCTTTGTCTAGAATAGATGACCTATTTGACCAACTCAAATCAGCTCGAGTCTTTTCCAAGATCGATTTGAGGTCAGGATACCACCAGGTGAGAGTAAGGAGTGAGGATATACCTAAAATGGCTTTCTGGACCCGATATGGCCACTATGAGTTTGTGGTCATGTCGTTTGGATTATCTAATGCACCTAGTGTCTTTATGAACCTCATGAACAGTGTGTTCCAGCCTTTCCTTGACTCTTTTGTGATAGTGTTCATAGATGACATCTTGGTGTACTCGGATGACCTAGCCCAACACTGTGACCACCTGGGTAGAGTCTTTGATATCCTGAGAAAGCATAAGTTTTTTGGAAAGTTGTCGAAATGTGAGTTTTGGTTGGACCAAGTCATGTTTCTTGGACACATCATCTCAGGAGGAACAATCGCCATAGATCCAGCCAAAGTATCGACACTTTGAGACTGTTCGGCACCAAAGAACCCCTCCGAGATTCGTAGCTTCTTGGGGTTGTCTGGATACTACCATCGCTTCATCAAGGATTTCTCAAGGACTGCGTTGTCGCTGACCATGTTGACCCATAAGGATGTGAAGTTTGTGTGGTCTGACTTATGTGAAGCTTGCTTCCAGGAGTTGAAGGAGAAGCTGACCACCGCCCCTGTGTTGACTCTACCTTCTGGCAATGAGGGTTTCATGATATTCATCGATGCTTCCAAGATGGGACTTGGTTGTGTGTTGGAACAAAATCAGCACGTGGTTGCATATGCTTCCCGATAGCTCAAGCCCAATGAGGTGAATTATCTGACACATGACCTAAAGCTAGCTGCTATTATCCATGCCTTGAAGATATGGTGGCATTACCTATATGGTGCTACCTTTGAGATTTTCACTGACCATAAGAGCTTAAAGTACTCGCTGACACAGAGGACTTGAACCTACGATAGTGATGATGGATGGTGTATATGAAGGATTATGACTTCACCATCTCCTATCATCCTGGTAAGGTGAATGTCGTAATAGATGCTTTGAGTCAGAAATAGCTTAAGTGTGCAGCTATTTTATCCAGTCAGCGGAAGAGTTTGGAGGAGCTGGTGGAGTGGACTCCACAACCATTAGAGGATCGGGTTCGTTTGGCTAACATCTAGATTCAATCTGAGTTGGTAAGTGAGATCATAGTAGCACCGTTGACCAGTGAAGAGCTAGACAAGATGAAAGGTTTGATGATGAAACCACAGACTCGTCTATTCATGGGAGTAGACGGAGGAATCAGGTTTGAGAATCGCATATGGGTTCTGGAGGATTCATTGATAAAGGAACGTATCTTGCAAGAAGCTCATGGATCCAAATACACAGTGCACCTAGGAACTACTAAGATGTTCAAGGACCTGCAGTGGTTTTTCTGGTGGCCAGGAATGAAGAAAGACATTGTGGCATGTGTGGCCAACTGTCTTATGTGCCATATGGTGAAGGTTGAACACCAACGACCCGGTGGGCTTTTACAGTCGATAGAGATTCTAGAATGGAAATGGGAGCAGATCACCATGGATTTTATGGTAGGTCTACCCCAAACCAGGAAAGCTCATGATGCGATATGGGTCGTGGTAGATCGTCTTACCAAGTCAGCACACTTCCTTTCCTTAAAGACCACTACTAAAGTGTCAGACCTAGCTGAGCATTATATCTGAGAGATAGTGTGTTTGCATGGCATGCCCAGTTCCATCATCTCAGATAGAGACCCAAAGTTTACTTCCAAGTTGTGGAAGCAAGTTCAAGAGGAATTTGGTACCAGGTTGAAGTTTAGTACCACTTATCACCCCCATATGGATGGTCAGTCAGAAAGGATGATCCAGACATTAGAAGATCTGTTGAGAGCTTGTGTGCTCGATTGGGATGGCTCATTGGACCAGTACTTACCTTTAGCTGAGTTTGCCTACAACAACAGTTACCAAACCAGTATCGAGATGCCTCCGTCTCAAGCTCTGTACGGGAGACCGTGTCGGTCCCCACTTCACTGGGATGATGTGGATGAGAGGACCCTGTTGAGGTCATATGAGATCCAAGTGTATGCTGATAAAGTTGCTTTGATCAAGCAAAGGCTGAAGAGAGCCCGTAATCGACAGAAGTCGTATGTTGATGCAAAGCAGATTGATGTGCATTTCACTATTGGAGAGCATGTGTTTTTTAAAATCCGACCGCTCTGAGCTATAGCTAAGAACAGAGGAAAGTTGAGTCCTCGATACGAGGGTCCATTTGAGGTGTTAGAATGGATTGGTGAAGATGCATATCATTTGGCATTACCCCCTCAGTATAGCATGATGCATGATGTGTTTCACATGTCCAACCTAAAGTGATATGTGCAAGATCCGAGCCATGTGTCGAGCATTGAACCTATTGAGCTTCAAGGGAAGCTGACTTATCCTGAGACACCTTTGCGGATTCTAGATACCAAGGTGAAAGAGCTCAGATGCAAGAATATAGAGATGGTAATGGTTTTTTGGAGGCACCATGGAGTGGATGAGGCCACATGGGAGCTGAAGGCGGACATGGAAAAAGCATACCCTGATTTGTTTGTTTGATTGTTTGAATTTTGAGGGCAAAATTCCTATAAGGAAGGGAGGATGTTATAACCTCAAATTTCCTAAGTATGTAATGAAAGGTGTAATTCTATTATAAAGAATAAATGAAATCTATTTTTGATTTGTGATGGATTTTGTGTGAAATGACCTTGATTGGTTTATAATGGGCTTTGTTGGCCATTGAGCCCAATTGTAAAGAAAGGAGAAATAAAAAGGAAAAGGATTTAATTAATAAAAGGAGAATATGTGAAATAGACTTTTATAAGAGGATAAAGGCAAATAGATATTTCCCAAGGTGGGAATTCATGCCTTTAGGTTTTTTTGAGGTCCAAGGGACCCAAAATACCAAGATAATGGGAAACGGAAAAGAAATACTAATTAAATATGGATTAAATGATGGATAACTTGGGGGGAAGGAAACCTTCCCATCCATTGGAATTTGTTTCTTAAATTTGATAAATATAGATAATGCCAAGACGAAATTTCCCTTAAAATTTGAGACAAAAAAGAGTTATGGTTTAGGAGATATGAATTTCTCAAGTTATCTCCAAAATATGGAATTATTTCACAAATAGGAAAATGTTTGTCCTTTTGGATGATCGCGTGCAATGAAAACCGTTGGATCTCGATCCAATGCTAGATGCTCATCGTCTAAGTCCCACATGGACTGGGACTCTTCCGAGTTGCAGAGGGACTTTACCTCTCAAATTCTTCGTAATCCAGAGCATTTGCAAGCCGGTTATTATTTCCTTCGAGTTTAGGAGAGCAAACCGAGGAGAACCATCCCTATTTGGTAGGGGTTTGGTCATCATTTTTGGAAATACCCAAATCTCACGAACCTGCCTTCAACCCTATATATAGGGGAGGCTGAGGGAGGGTACCAGCACGCCTACTTGCCACCCTAAATGTTGCGGCAGGCTGCAAGGAGTGTTCCCATGCAATCAATTTGAAGATCGACCCCGACCTTTCCACTCGTCCACCCAGGTTGCCTCGCTGGAGTCCGGCAAGTTGGAGGTAGTGCTAGAACGGCCATGACAAGAAATTCAAGCCTCGATCGTGTTTGGTGGAGGGAGATGGAGCTCCCTGGCCCTTTGGCATGCTCGCAGGTGGGCAGGATCAAGAAGTCAACAACCGAGTTGACCATCAGAGCAGCAGAGAGGTGTCGCGAGGTTGAAGAAAGGACCGTGTAGAATTACCAAAGTGCCCCTCGCCTCCTTCTGTCGAGTTAAGGTTAGTTTAGTCTTTCGTAACTCCGAATCAAAGAATAGGTGTGTGCATCCTAGGTCGTTGTATCCTCAGTGGACCCGCGGACCATGGATCGAGCGATCCTCATTTTTCTAAGGATTAACAAATAAATTAGAAAAAGGATTTTCTTTACAAAAATCATATCTTTTACTAGAAAACTAGGATGAGAAAATTTTATACATGAAAATTGATCAAAACAATATGAGGGATAAGTTAAAAATTGTTTGGAAGCCTAAATCAATATCTTTTTGCACAAGTGTATAATTTTGATGGAAAAAATATTCATTTGTGTTTAGAAACCCTAATTGATGATAAAGGGTAGATTTAATAGTACAAATAAGTTAATTCGAGCATGGCTAACTTGTTTAATGATAAGATGAATATTAACATGTTTTGAAGATGAAATTGCAAGATTTAGGGTTTTTAACCTAATATGATGGTTAATATACTTAGAAACCCTAAATAGGAGAAAAAGGAAAGAAAAGTTCTTGTAATCCTAAATTATGGTTTCATGATGCTAAAAGATGATCTTAGGAAATTTTGTGAAAGAAAGATGAGATAATTAGGGTTTGTGAGCACTTTTATAAAATTAGGGTTTAAAATAATAAAAATAAGGTGAAACCCTAATTGTAATCGAAACCCTAAAAAGGACTAGTAACGCTAGGAAACAACTAGGATTAATAGACCACGATGGTATGATTAATGAAAAAAAATTGGATGCCTATTTTAGGATCAACTTGGGTGTGTTTGCTTGGTTTCTTGATTGGTTGAATTATTTCTGCATTCAAGTCAACTTGACAGGTATGTGGTTAATTATGATTAATCGCATTAGTTTCCCGAAGGTTTTTCAAATGATTAATCACATTGAATGCAACCTATTAGTTTGGATGTTCATACTTGCAAATTATAAAGTCACTATGACTATCACAATTGTAATATAAATGTGTATTCTTGCACATACATGCCTCCCTGATGGATGATGCAAAAAGGTCAAGCCCAGGAGGGAAGACCAATGGGCACCATGAGAGGTGACCCAAGACACCAAGCTCAGGAATGAGAAGGTGGTCTATGTTGCATGACTAATGGGCACCGTGAGATGTGACCCCAGGCACCAAGCTCGGGATTGAGAAGGTGGCCTTAAGTCAAACCCTAGAGAGGGTATTCTAGGGTTAGGGCAAAAGCGGTGGAGATTGACACATTTAAAACATAAATTGACTTGTTAATTACCTTGGTTGTGATAATTAGTTTGTTAGCCATATTTGTGAACTTTTGGTTGTCCCCACATACCGGCATATTTCGATATGCTGACCAACATTTTGTTTGTCAGTGTTTTAGGTCCAACCTTGAAAGAAACAAACAGTAAAGTGACACATTGCAAAAATAAGAAATAAAGTGCAAGGATGATTAGATAGAATAGATCCAAGTTGTGGATAGAAGTAAATTTCCAAAGTTTTTAAAAGGTATGCAAACTTTTATTTTATACCAGATTTCAGTTTCGTTGGTAGAATTTCATAATTATTATTGATTAATTGTCGAACCATTGATCCGGTTTATTGGGATAAGGGCTCTGACCTCTTGGTCTCCCTTAATTGGGGGTTACCGGGAGGCGGGGTCGTTACATTTGGTATCTGAGCCCAGATTCATCAACTAATACTAATAGTTTATAATTTCAAATCATCCTTAGAAACATTAAGAGAAAATTAATAAAGCCTAATGTGTCTTTCAGGTTTCTCATCTCACTTTTCGTTGACTTCTCATCTCTTGCTTAAAAAGCATTGAAAAGAAATTGTTAATTAGAGAGTAAAATGTGAAAAAGTATAACCTTTTGTGTAGGTCCCTCTAGAGAGGGTAAACACTAGAAAGATACAAGTATGGGTAAGCCCTTTCTTAGAGGAAGGACTTGGTTTAGGGTATGTAAAACTCTAGAGATTCAAGGGATATGAAAACTCTAAGAGGTAGAATATAGTCCCTAACCCTAACCATAAAACCCTTAATCCTAAATTAATCAGTAATAATTTGACCATGATTGTTTTCTTTTAGGATCTCCACAAATAAATGAGGATTGGTTTGGGTCATGATGGACCAGATGGTTTAAATTATCTTCATACCCAATGTGCTACTACCAGTGCTCTGCCATCTTTGTTGTCTATGTGTAGATTCTAATGGCATTATTTTCTTGGACACCCATCTAAGTAAGGCGACCACACCCATGACCACAACCATGCCCTCATCTGTGTCTATGTTCCTTTGATTGCACGAGCATAGAAGAGACATTAGAGGAGGTGGTGAGTAGAGAAGAGACTTATGGAAGGTGTTGGAGTCTTTTCAAGACCTCTCAAAGTGTAGGAAAATTGGACAAAATTTGGACCTCAGTGATGTCAGTAGGGAGGGGTTGGTCAACCTCAAATTCAACCCAAAGCCACAATATTGATTATAGTAATCTCTAAACCATCAGTAGAGAACTCTTTGACTAGGTTATCAAAAAAACTGAACACTTTCTTGGGATTATGTTGACGAGAATAGACATGAGAAAGTTGGCCCCACATTGCTTTGTAGTCTGAACGTGAAGAAGAGACTAATGTGATTTTGGGTTCAACGCTATTCACCATCCAAGTCGTGACTCCCAAAATATTCCTTATCCCAAAGATCATATGCTTGGTTGGTATTCTCATCTACAGTTTCAGTGGGTTTAGGTGGGGCACAATAATAAGTTGGGAATAGTGTCCTTGAGCCTCGACATAAAACTCAAAGGAACAACTTGACCGTCATGACATAATGATTGAAAGGCATCAATACTACCATTACGAAAAAGCCACACGACTGTATATGTATACATATGCATATATATATATATATATATATATATATATATATATATATATATATATATATATATATATATATATGTATGTATGTATATATATATGTATGTATATATATATGTATATATATGTATGTATATATATATGTATATATATATATTCTTATGTATTTATTTATTTATTTATTTATATTTTTATATATATATAGATAGATAGATATATATAGATATATATATATACACACACACACATATATATGGATATAAATAAATATAAATATATATATATGCATATATATACATGTTTATACACACACACACATACATATATATATATATATATATATATATATATCACACTGAGTGGTGCGTTTTGGACTTCCTTGGGTTACAACTAGCCTTAGATTTGATTAGATGCAACTTATGCAAACACACATGGTATCTTTCACATTTATATATAGGACCTATTCTAACACACCAGCTCAGACTATTCGCACTTCGCTCGCAAGCACATGGGGTCATGTTGTAGTATAGGCAAGTGGAAAAAGAAGGGTCGATCCTCAGGGAGAGGGGGCACCAGAGCTAGATTAATGTGAGCTATGATCCTAAAAAGGAGTGTAGGGTTTTAGGGTTTAAATGTTGGTTTTGGTTGATTACACTAAAATTGAGAGAAATTAACAACAAGAAGGAAACTAGATTACCAAAAACCCTAGATTACCCTAAGCAAGTTAGGACTAAGAAGCTAGGCTAAACAAGTAACTAAGCAAGAGCAAACGGAACTACACTACACTAGCAAGGCAACTAACAACTAAGAGAAAAGTTAAGCACTAAAGCAAGAAAGAACCTAGGTTATCACTAGCTAACCAGATTAATACAAGCAAGCTCAAAAGAGCCCTAACTACTTAAGCAAGACCTAACTATCAAGGACTAAGAAATTGGCTAAGGATGTAACAAAGGCAATTAACTAAAATAGCATTAGCAATCTAAGATGACAAGGTGGGTTTTAAGCAATAAGATGGATAGGTGGTCCATTTGGGAACAAAACTTTGATATTAGTTGGGGGAGGTTACATAACAAGCAAGTTTTATATCTTCAATCTAGATTGCCAAATCAAACAATAGGGTATGTGCTATTGGAATATACCCTATGCTACTAGTTGGGGAACTAGGGCTAGGTGTAACTCTAATAGGAATTGGCAAGTCTAGGTTTCTAGAGTAAGTGGTATTAGGGAAATTGAGAGCCAAGGGTAGGAATGGGAGTAGAGATGAGAGTGTTTCACCTCATGTTACTTACCATCTAGCCTTTATAAAACTCTAGGCAATTGCACTAATAACACTTACACTAGCTACTTAGATCTCACACCTACTTGTAGGAGAAGGAAGTTATAGTGCGAACAAAGGGTGCTAGCTAAGGATCTACAATTTGGACCTAGGAGCAATTCCTAAGATAGACACATACATTCCATTTTCACCTAGAAGTTAGGTGTCATCAAGCATCATATAACAAGCAAACTATGTTAAAAAGAAAAAACCACAAGCATGATAATGGGAAATGAGATAGAAGCAAGAGACAATCATCATAGAATGGAAATATGTTCATTGTAAGTTACTTCCCCCAACATGGTATCAAAGTGACATTTTAACCCCAGACATCCCACCCCTTGGGGCTTAACTAGACATGATCATACAAAAGAGCAAAAAGGAAAAAAGAAAGAGATAGAAGGCCATGGAGCTCGTGGAAGCTTCTTCTCCTTCACCTCCTAGTTGTTGTAGAACGACCTCCCTCCTCCAAGATGGGTGAAGAGCATGGGAATATAAGGGTTTATGGTATAAAACCTAGAAATTAGGTTTCTATGGTAGAAATGGAGTGCAAATGGTAGGTGGAGTTCTTGAATGCAAGGGGGATAACAATGAATGCTCTAGAGTAACTAGGAGGGTGCTAAGGCATCTAACCTAGTGATGTGGTGGAAATATAGGTGGTGGTGGAAGCACTAGGGTAAGTAGGGGCATAGTTGGAAAATTAGTGCAAAAAAACCTAGGTTTAGGGTGGTAGAAAGAACGGCCATAGTGGGTGATGGTTGGAACGGCCATGGTGGTCGGGAACGGTCATGGTGAAAAATGAAAAATGTCAGAGTGGAACTGGTGAAATGTAGGATGGTATCACAGCTATGTTGGACAGCACAAACATGGTGGGGGCTAGGTAGAATGGTCATTCTAGGTAGCACGGTCGTGGTGGGTGAGGTGGAGTGGAGGTCTTTCTCGTCAGCAGACCCGTTCTGATCATTGGCAGCACGGTCATGTTGGCTGGCAAGGCGGTTTTAGGGGCTTCTCAACTAGCACGGTCTTTTTGGCAGTGTTGTTGTATCTTGACAAAATGAATATCAACTATGTAACTTTTGCATTGGCTAGCACAGCCGTTTCTTTGCACCACAATCGTGTTGGGGTCTTCAGTAGCACTTTGAACTTGAAACTTCATGATCCATGGACTTCTTTGCTTGATCTTGACCCTTGGCCATTGGGGTAGGTTGAGGGAGCTTTGGGGCCTTATTTGGACCCCCTCCATGGGTGGAGGAATCCTAGAACTCCTTCCTTCTCTCTCATACATTCAAGGCATGGTCCAAGTACTTGAAAAACATGCAAAGAACGTCCATAAGTGCATTTGACAGTAATATGCATATTGGGGGAATTAACTTTCATTATACTATGTTTAGATGTGATTGAGATGCAAAAAGACATAATATGAAGCCATAAAATATGGCGGCATCACCACCCCAAACTTAAAACATACTTGTCCTCATGTATGCTCCAACTTAATCTCTCTTTCAATTCAATCAAGTAGCAAAGATAATGCAATATTGTGATGTTTATTGGATCAAATGAGTTCACATGAGGAATTACGCATGCAATCCACTACTCTCTACTCATTTTCATTCTTTTCAAGTGTGAATCAAGCACAGAGAACAAGAAATACATATGTAAGCAATGAAATTTTCATAATGCTCCAGGTAAATCATATCATGCATGAAATACATTCAAAATTCTAAGATTATTCTTTCACTTGCTAGAGATACCTCATACACTTCATTTCACTGCTCATGACCCACTTGGCTTGTGTAGGGGTATGAGGTCTAGAGTTGATTTAACCTAGACCTACTAGGCATAAAAAGAGAAGAAATGGTTATGAAAGGGACTGGAGTGCTACTGCACCCATCTTTTCTTTGTTTGAATGCTCTTAAACAGGAGCACCATTTATTTTCTTTTTTCTTTTCTTTTTATTTTCTTTGCCCTTGGTGTAGGTAGGGAATATGATGATAAGAGTGAAGTAGGGAGGTAAAGGTATGACCACCCCAAATTTTTGCAGGTAGTCAAGGATGATATGTACACTTTGGCATCCTTTTATGAGGCAGAGAGGAAGAAGATGGTGGAAGAAATGTCAGATCAAAGAGGGGTCACAAGCAGTGGAAATTCATGTATAATCTCACTCAAGAAAGTTAGTCCATGTATCATTCACCAATCAAACAAGTCATGCATAAAGTGAAAAATATAGTAGATTGCATCCTTTTTCATAAAGAACAATAAAACCCACACGTTCAAGACTTGCAAGAATCACCCTTTTATTCAAAATAGCAAATCATTTCAAGAGGCTTGGAGCGCATGCAAAATTCCTGCATAGGACTCATTTCATCCACAAACAACAAAAGCAAGTTGCATTATCCAAGATTTAATAAATTCACATCATGAAATATAGAGATTCAGTTGAAACACACTTTTGGGCAAGAACATTCAAATTTGCATAAAATTGGCCAAAATGGTGGCAATTTGCATTCAATCACATCTAAATCTACACTCAGGGAAATTAGAACATAAAGTAGAAAATCCTAGTTAAAACACATAAATATTACCAAAATCTACATGGAAATGCAATGCATGACATGGAAGAGCAAAAAGAACATTTTTTTTAAAATTACGTAAAATTATATGAAATTGAACTACATGTATGCATGAATGCTAACAGCAAGAAATCTACACTAGAAATAATAATGTCAATCAAATAGAGATCAAGAGAGACAATCATCAATAAAATAATCTAATAAAGAGGGCATACCGCCCTACCACACCAAACTTTTGAATCATGTCATCCTCAACATGAAATTAAAGCTTAGGAATGATAGGGTAGGTGTCACTACTTTGGTGGTCATAGATCCTATGGTGGGCCAGCCTGTGGAGGTGGGTGTTGGTAGTAGTGGCCTCAGTAGTGTTACACCCCGATCTCACAATTACTATTAATCGTGAGATTAGGGTATAAATTGAGAATTTAACGTAATACAAAGATCACCCTTAACTTTTTCTTCTTTTTCAAACTATTTTCTAGCATTGAACCACATAAACTAACTTTACAAGGGAATCTAAACATTGATTTCTCTAATCTGATTTCAACAGTAAAAATGCATGTATAAACATTCATTATATTTCACATACTTTTAAGCACATAAGACTTATTGATTCGCATATATTGCTAAAAGAGGAATAATGTTATACATTATCGTCTACAACTCTCTCTTATTTCTTTACAAGGACCTAGAGTGATAAGGACCGACTGAACTTAACTATACTCAGACTTAACTCTTGTGGCAGATCTACTCTGATGCAATGACCTTCTTCAAGTCCATGTGATATCCCTAAAAATTGTGAGTAGAGGGGTGAGCCTACTCGCTTAGTGAATGAGTACTTCAAAGCAACAGTCTAAAGCACTGATATAATTACAGATATACTTTTGAGCAACTGATATCAAGTATAACAACAATAAGCTTTAAAGAGATTGATCATTGACAATCATACATATGGCAGGATACTCTAGATATCAACAAGAGCAAATCAATATATGAGCATGCTTGATTAATTTCAAAGAGAAATAATAATTTAGAAACATACAAAGAATAATTGTTGGAAAACTATACTCGAATCTTTCTTAGCCTTTCTTACTTATAAGAAATTCTTTAAAACTTATATTATCATATTTTATCTTATGCCCTGATCATATGCAGTGTACTCTACATATGAAGACTCGTAGCGAACTACGATCTCACCGTACAAGACTTAGCTGACACCCCGAGATTGCTAAGCCTGACTACGTCGCTGGTATGTAATAGGAAAATGGCTCTCTCGCCTCGGCACAGATATTATGCCATAAAAACTGGACTCCTCCTCTAACCTGAGCACACAGGCGGAGAGTCAAGCCACCTATTGGCTTTATTGTACTCTAGTGCCACTAGGATCTCTGGTTGATGTTGGACACTACATTCTATATTTTAAGGAGACTTCCACTAGGGCTTCGTCCCCCGTACCACCTGTTAGTACGTTCCGACCCCTGTATACTAGAAACTGCCAGGGTTAGGTCATTTCATCCCTACGGCGCACTCATAGGGAATCTACAGTGTTCAGGGCTCTTAAGTCTATTGTTTTATTATTCTTGGAAAGCTTTTATTATATTGTATCTTTTCCCTTACTTATACTTGACTCTGGTATCTCTATGGTACCGTGTCTATTTATTTGAATTTTATAACACAACATGTATATCATTCTAAACTTGGCAGAGAAATATACTCAAACACTGTAATATACTGAGAAATCAACATTTTAAGCCTGCAGGCAGACTAAAATTCTTAAATAACAGAATACATGTCCACTTGATACTTTATACACTAGAATCATGCAATTGAACTTCTTAATACACTGATAAGAGTTAATTACTTGACATATGAGTAATCGTCATTTGCACCTATAAATTATTTGTACTTTCTTGGAAAACGTGCACCTCAACCCAAATCTTGAGTTGTGCATCACATTACATATCTTAGTTCAGCTTTGTAAACCATTCATTTCATAGACCGTCTGATAACATTTACCACAACTAAACTATTAAACAGCACCACATCTCATACTGAGAACATTGATATCAAAATACTTGATTCATTGAACATCCTATCCTTAGGGTTTCATTTACCCCATTCACATATCACATGGCTCTCATAAGGATTTCATGTGACAAACATTTACTGATTAAAGACTACTATCAACAAATCATATAAAATCAATATATGTATGAAACCTTGGAACTGAGTTGAATTTGGGTTTCTATGCCATTCACTGAGATAACATGCATCAATAATAAAATTGAATAAATAAAGTCTATCATGTCAAGAAAATTCGTTCAAATGGATTTCACGATATCTATTCACAAATATCTAACTTTCCTCACATCTAGGGTTTCACCCTCTTTACTGAGATATCAAACAAACATTATTCACCTTAAATGAAATCCAAGATAGTATTTGACATATATGTACTATGAATTCAAATAAACAATCATTCATAACCCAGGGAATCCAGATAAACAAATTTCTCTATTTAATTATACAGCAATTTTAGTCATAGACAAATTCCCTATATTTTAGTTTACTCTTATAACCTCTGCGAATACTTAGGGAAATCTCATTAGGATGTATTGTATACATTTCTAATATGATTTTATCATCTGAAATTCATCCAAATAGAGGAAGAATCTATTTCATATCATTTTGTAACAACTTAGATCAAACACACAATTCAGGGTTTGTAGTCGCATACTAAGCAATTAAAGATTATGGATGATTTAACCAATTTTTGTGCAATATATTGTTTAAAGGAAGTTCCCACTCACCCTAAGGTGTGAAAACACCTTAAAAATGCAGTTCATCCTTGAAAATCTCGATCTCATATCAAAACCCTAGCAATTGCCACTTTCTTCTTCCTTTCAACTCAGAAACCCTAGAATTGAGGAATTATGAAGAAAGAGTGAGAAAAGGACTTGATTTGATATTATTTCAAATCCAATCAGGGGAGGGACAGAATCTTGACATCTGAGAGAAGGTTCACCATGAAACTATATCCAAAGAAGCTAAACTTACATGATTTTATCATTCCTCGGACCGCAAAACCCTAGGTCAGCATCTCCATCACTTTCTCCTATCAAACCCTAACTCTCCCTCTCTCTCTAGGATTTCATTTCTCTGGATTGAATCACGAATTATGAGAGCTCCTTGTGTGTTAGGTTGACCATATAGAGCAATTGAGCTTCTTGGGTCAATTGCACATTGACCCCTCACTATACTTTCTCTTATTTTAGTTGAATTTTATGTCATAAAAATATTACTGTAATTCATCTACTGATAAGGTCTAAACGCATCAAAAAATTATGAAAATTTTACATGTTGTTTATGATTTAGTTTTAGATCTCCAGTTAAAATTTCAGATCATTTGGAGTTACCAATAAATAACTAAAAATAAAACATTAAACTGCTGAAAAGCACTCTGTCAGCATTTTGGTCAAAGTATAGTTTGACCGAGAACCACATTCAAAGAACACTCAAATATTCTGAAATTTTTCTAAAATATGCATGATTGAGTTATCCATATCATATCCAAAATTAAATTAAATACAAAATTTTTAGAAAATATGAAAAATCATTTACAACACTGCTATCCTGATCAAATTCCATATTCATGTACTATCAAAACCCTAATTTTTTCTGACTAGGGTTTACATTTCTCAAACCCTAATTCTTCAAACTAAAATCATAGTTAGAGTTTTGTCTTAGGTTTGAAACATCACAATTGATCTACTATCATTAATCAAGTCTAAATGATGTTCAATCTAATCAAGCATGTAATCATTCAGGTAAACCTTAGTTTACCAATTAAGCACAAATGTGGTCATTACAAGTAGTCTGCTTGTAGAGGTGGGTATGTCTCCTAATATCTAGATAGGGCTCCCTAGAAATCCTCCCCCCATTGGGGGTTTCTCTACACCTGCGCATGCTAATACTGGTACATGTGGTTGATCTGATGGTGCATCTTCTGTTGATCTAACCACATGGCATGTTGTATATGCAGAATCGCCTCCAACTGTGCATGAATGGCTGACATGTCATATGCTTTTATTGGAGGTGGATGCACATCAAAGTCCTTTTGTCTTTGTCTTGTGCGATACGGCTTCTCAAGGATGCATTGTTTCTCTGGCACATTTGTCTCTCCTCCTCCCTTAAGTAATTCCACTGGTATAAGTCTGTGGTCTTCTCTAGGATACTAGCTTTCCCACTTGGAAACTAGTATTGGAAATTTTCCAACGACCTGATATCACCAACAATAATAGTAGCATGGTAAGGCAACTCTAAAGTGGTGTTAGGGTACCTGGGGTTCATGTTGTAAATGATCTTTTTGTCTCTTATGGATATCAACTGGGACCTAGCAAGATAATTCAAATCAACCAACTTGGTTCCTTCTACCTTTGTGAGGTTCTGGAGATAACAATCAAGTGCTTTTGCTATGGTGGATACAATCCCCCCCCATAATGAAATGATTCTTGCTCTTGGAGGGGATTGTTTTTAGGTGATCTATCATCATCATTCCCAGATTCACATGTGTTGGGTTTTAGGGGAATCAGAGAAGGCAGCGGAAACAAAAAATTTCTTCTCCCAAAACCCAGAACAAAGGAAACGTGTCAACGTCTATACAATAGGAAGGATGGTTTGTAGAGGCGTGCCTTGTCCTGAAGCTTGCTCGGTGATGTTACCTTGTGGCTAGCGTGGTCTTCACCTCCGGTCTTGGATGGTGTCTATGCAGCTCCTGGTCGCACAGGGACTGGCACCTCCTGGTCTCATCGGGACAATCAGGATTGACAGTTGTCCTCCGAGTGGTAGAAGTCTCCCACCTCTATAGTAGTCCACACGGACCACCTGGAACTCTGATCTCCTTGTCCCATAAGGAATCGGAAGGAGTCACACCCTCCTGTCAGCGTACTAGTCACCGACACACTCTCCTGCCACCAGTCACTTTGTGTAGTTGTCTTTCCCTTACCGTGCCTCCCTTATTGGGTAACACTTGCTCAGGCTCTCTCTTGGTTACCAAAACCAGAGAGAACGACAACTTTATAGAGCAACTGGTGCACTGAGTTGTTGTCCTGAGAAGCCCCCACTACCGCTATATATATAGGAGGGTCATGGGATAGGATTCTCTACCCCGGGTAATGTGAGATTAAAGCAGGAGTAGAAGGGTTCAAAATTTTCCACAAAAACAACCAACTGTGCCACCTGAACCGATCGTTTCAACCCTAAAATGATCGTTTGGTGAGTTGAGCTGATCGGTTCAACCTCAACCGATCGGTTGGGACCCCTAAGCCGATCGGTTCATCCCATGAGCCGATTAGTTCGATGAACCGATCGGTTCGTGGTCCTGGTCCAACTCAAATTGACTTTCAAACATGTTTCTGATTAATCAAATATTAATCCTTGTTCAAATTGAATTTGTACAAGTGAAACAAATTGTATTTGCAAAATAGTCTTCTCACTTTTCCAACGGTCTCGGTTAGACCAGTTGAGCCGATCGGTTCAACTCTTGAATTGGTCATCTCATCCTATCTTGAGCCGATCGGTTCATCACATGAGCCGATCGGTTCACCAACCTGAGCCGGTCGGTTGGGGCAGCAGACTTGTGCAAATCAGTCAATTGTAGTTTCAATCAATCTGATACTCTAATCAATCGATCCAACACCTTGAATACTATGATTTTGAGCTATCAATTAATTGAGTGTTTAATTGAACTACTAAACTCCTTTAGTAATTAATCTAAACATGGTTTGTGGATAATATCCTATTCCAGGTTAAATCCTATGTGTGTGACCCTGCAGGTCCATTTCACGTTGGCAGTGAAAGTCCAGAACACTTATGACTTCACAAGCAAAGAGCGGTGCCTAGTCATACATCAATGCTACCCAAGTGAAATAGAAAGTTGGAGAACAACTTTCAATCCTACAATCTGTGAATGGTGTTACAACGAATGTATAATCCCTTTGTCACTGATATCCCGAATGAACTCAAGGCATGGAACAGTCATCCTGTCAACGTTCATTCACTTTCTTGATCTCAGAGTAGATTGGAGGAGATATGTATGACATCAATATCACATACTGATTCACACATGCGTGTGCACGCCTATCTCAATCCTACTCATCAAGTGGCCATGGATATCAAACACCCTTAGGAGGGACAAATCCTATATCTATCACTCACCCCTCAAAAGCCCCATGTGTCAAAGCCACCCAATCATCACCTTTATAACAACCCATGTTTCAGGACTGCGTTTGATGATGTCAAAGTGTACCCAACGACATTGTTGAGTGTAGTGATTTCAGGTCTAAGAATCACACTCACCACCATCACTGTGAGAACTGACTGTGACTACCATGTCATGGTTCCATGTGTCAAACTCACGGTGGGTCTGTCCGGTTAACTTGTTCTCTAACAAGTACATGTGTGTTTGGTTTGATATCTCCATATCATGACTAACGAGATTCTGTCATCAACCAACACCACAATATAGTCATGTGTGTCATTGCTGTGTATCTACCTTCCACAATGACATCCGACTAGGGACATAATAAGAATGTACAAACTCTTAGCATCCATATGATCTCATCATTTAGGTCCTCAACCTGAAAGCATACGTCATTGAGTACTGTCATTCTCTAGACATTCAATCTGTTCTATCACTATCTCATATGATTGAACCAGAAAGAATTGGAAGCTTGCCTTTGATGTTAATCAAATCAATCTTAATGTATCCCACCAATCATCTCATGATATGCTCTCAGAGCATACATACCAACAGACTCCCACTTGCACTGTGAGCCAATTACCCTTGAATCATATTCATAGTGATCTTCAAACATGTCCCACATGTTATTGTGCTCTAGTGCTAACATACTGAGTTATGGCAACACCTTGCCAAAGTCAGTATTAACTGCATGTCTCTCATCTCTTCGTTGTACGTCATACGTATGAGATGGAGTAGTCGTAATATGTGATCTTGTATTCCTTTGCTAACCTTTAGCCACATAGCATGACCAAGTACTCCTAACTTGTCATCAATGACCAGAATATCTATAAGTTCATCTCATGAACTTCCAGATCCATATAGTATCCACTGTTGTTCTCTAACACACGGATACTCAGCCTTTCCTTTTAAACTTCTTTATTGGAATGTTTCCAATTATCAACAAACATTCACTTTTATATATCTCATATATATATATATATATATATATATATATATATATATATATATATATATATATATATATATTGCGATTAATTTTCTATCCTTTTCTGGAAGTTCGCATCAGTGTAACTCTTTACAGTGAACCCTTCTTTATTTCCATATAACTAGTACTTATCAAGTTCTTATGGTATTCAGTAACCCTTACTGGAACTAGACAAACATCCACTCGTCATGTCCCACATACGAGTTATCAGGATGAGCATATCATATTGTTATGTCCTACATACAAGATGATGAATGCATTTTGTTCTTGCCATGTCCATACATCCAAGATGATGGGATGATTACATACATGATAGATCCATATCTATTCTTAGTGATCCTATTCTTCCTAAGAATTGGACACTTGGCCTTGGTATACCAGCTCCATGTAACATGGACAAGTTTTCTCCCACTGAATATGTGCATACTGAACCCTTCATTATAGATTGCCAATGTATGCTCTCTTTTTTCAGGTTAAGAGGTTTTCGAGAACTATCTCTATAGATCTCTATTCCTATCACATAGGAAACGTCTCTATATTCCTTAAAGATAATTTCCACTTTGGATTTCCATTCTAGAACATTTCCATTTCACATCAACATGTGGAATGTGAATACGCTCCCACTAAATCACAGATCTCTTCTTTATCTTTGACATATCAGCCAAATCCTTTGACTATATTATCAAAGTAAAGATCCAGTTCTGAGTTGCATGTACTCAATCAATCACATTTATTAGTCCATTGTAACTTATAGACTTCATTTGCAGTAATGGATTCATAAACCCTTATAGGTTGTATCACGTAACATCCTTGTTTTATTCCTCATAGGAATGCGGTTTTAGTATCCATATGCAAATCTCTTAGTCATTAAGTTGCAATCAACAAGTATCATCCTTCTCAAAATGTTATTCATGTGTCTTAATGCTTAAGACTCATTCGTAGTTATGGATTTCATCCCAATGGGTGCTACCATCCAGGTCATACCTTATGGTTCACATGGAAGTCATTTAGGATGTAATGGTCATAAACCATAACTCAAAATCCGGTTCCTCATATTTATCTAGATAGTTGACTCATTACATGGCCAACTAATCACATAGATAATTGAGGTGTATCTGTCAAGGATATAAGAACTCACAACTGCTTGTGATTCTTAATGTCCTCTATTAGTGTAGGGTATTCTAAGAAGAATTTAGTTATTTGATAGTCATCCTCTAACTCCTTAGAGTATGACTCCTTCTGGATTTAAAAATCACCATGCCTTAATCATGAGTTCACTATGATACACTATCATAATCACTCATAAGGATCTCAAACACTTGGTTCAAGTATTTCATTCATTGATCCCATCAAGAATTAACACTTTACCAAATTCATAATTCATTTATGATATTCTTGAACACTTCAAGATATTCATATTGGTATTTCTCTAAACACCATTTGAAGTATTAGCATTAGCTCCAATAGGTATGTAAATACATCACATGTATTATACCTAATATGATAATCATTCTTCCACTACCACTAGTGAAGATTGATTAATCATGTTTAAGAGATTCATGGCTCTTACTGGTTCTCTAACCAAAAGAGTCTAGACTTATCCATCATATGGAAACTAGAAATGAATTTCTCATGATTTATGTTAATTTGATTGTTTGAGTTATCAATAACTTTTAGGTATCATTTTATCTTATGCATAACAAGTACCACAAGATAAACAAGGCATTGCCATAAAGATCATATCTTTTGAGATTGAAACATCAACTTTATTAATTGCTATCATTGCCATACAATATGTAAAAATAAAGTGTTTCTATCTATTGGAAAATATGAAATAGCAGTTCATAACTCTATTACATGCCTTTAAGGCTGAAAATAAACTAAAGTACTCCTATCTATGGTGACAACATTTTCCCCATTTATTGAGTGCTTTACATTTTATATCTTGGTATCATATACCTTAAAAAAATGTTACAAGTTTATTTCATGACACCTTCAGGTGGCGACGTCTGTCGCCTCCTTCTTTAGTTCTTCCAGATAGAGTGGGCAATTCCTTTTCCAATGTCCTGGCTTTTGATAATGGTGGCAATTCCCTCTCATGGTCATGCCTCCCTTGGCCTTGAGAGCTGAAGACGCCTTGGGCTCCTGGCTAGCATAAGAACCCTTCTTAGCTTTGCCCTTGCCCTTGCGCTTGGACTTGCCTTTCTTACTACTGATCATCATCATAGACTTAGGCTTGTCCTTCTTCATTTGTGTCTCAACTTTTCTCAACATGCCCAATAACTCTATCTATGGCTTGTCAAAGTTGTTCCTGTTATAGTTCATCACAAACTGACTGTAGGATTCTGGCAATGATTGTAGTATCACGTCAGTAGCCAACTCTTGGCTCATAGGAAATCCCAGTCTCATCAGGTTCTCCACATACCCAATCATCTTGAGAGTGTGAGGACCAACTGGATCTCCTTCTATCATGACACATTTGAACAGCACCCTGGAGACATCATATCTCTCTTGCCATGCTTGATCTTCATACATGTTCTTGAGATGTTGAATCAACTCAATGACACCCATGTTCTCATGTTGTCTCTGCAACTCGTGGTTCATGGAGAACAACATCAAGCACTTTGCATCAATGGCATCATCAGAATGCTTCTTATAAGCATCCCTTTCTGCCTTTGGTGCGGTAGGAGTAGGTTCCTCTAGAACCGGAGTATCCAGGACATAGAGCTTTCTCTCTTGAGTGAGAACAATTCTCAATGTCCTAAACCAGTCATGGAAGTTAGTCCCATTCAGCTTGTCCTTCTCAAGGATCAATCACAATGAAAAGTGATTGTTGTTTGTTGTCATTTGTAATACAAAAGGAAATATATGCAATTTAGTCCAAAACTCAATTTTGATTTATTTGATTGATTTGAAAGATTGACGATATAATTAGGACTTTAATTAATTATCGCTCCCACTATTTTATTCAAATTGATATCCCCCACCATCAATTCGGAAGATTGCAGTGAACAATCTTCTAGTAGGTCAAGATCTTAAAATCCTCTAAGTCATGGACTGGCTATCACCCACAACTTAGATCTTCCAGGTAGGCAACTTTTGCCAATTGCATCATATGCAACTCTTGAAAGATGTCATATGCAACTCCTTGCCATGATCACCTTCATGCCTCAAGGTGCTAGATCCTATCTAGGTCACCTTCTTAAGTCCGACACAAAGCCAACACGATGAATATACACCCTGCTAGGGCAGACCCACATATCCATCCTTCACACTTCCACGAGATAGATGGTGCACCATGCTAGGGTGTGCCCACACTTGGCTGATCAAGCTTTTCACGTGTGTTGCATTTGGAAGGCATCTAAAACTTTAATATTTAATGAGGTATTTGGTTTTTATAGGTACATATACATATCCAATCACCACAATATATAGTATGTATCATATACATGCTATATCCCACAGAAAACATGCAAAATGATAAAAGTAATGATTATGGCCATCCTAATGTGATTCCTCGAGCCAAGAGGAATCACGGTCATCTAGGTCTACATCACATGCAACTTGTCCATGATGAAGTGCTATAGTCGCCCGAGTTGATCAACTCATCACATGAATGACCTTCTCATCCTAGTCAGTCATCTAGGTGCCACCAACCGATCGGTTGGCTCCTCCAACCGATCAGTTTGCCTGGTCGTCGTGCATCTCCTCATGGCCGCCACCCGATCGTCTCGCTCCTTGAACCGATCATCTGGATCACCAACTGATCGATTCACTCCTTGAACCGATTGTCTCAATCGTTGTTAGATTGTCCTCCGTTCTTTGACATAATAGGAAATAAAAGATCTATCCTATTTACATTTGAAAAGGGAAACCCCGAGTTACATTCGGGGGGAGCAAAGGTAGGAAAGAAATCTCGAATTATCTCGAGTTACATCAGGAATAGGAGACAGGGAATTGGTGCATAGACTGAGATGCAAGCAACCACATACAACCAAGCACACATACATAGGGTTAATTGGCCATAACCACGCTATACATCCACCACAAAACCCGTTTAAGGGCGACGCGTATCGAGTGCATTCATATTACATATCATATATGAATATTGGGATTTGTGGATTTGGGATTGGACATGCAAAAAGCCAATTTTATTTGCATCGTATGCAATAAATAAAGGTGACAAACCAAAATCAATCATATCGATAATCCTAAAGTATAGAGCAGTTGACGTGGCTCTGATACCACTGTTGGGTTTTAGGGGAATCAGAGAAGGCAGCGGAAACAAAAATTTTCTTCTCCCAAAACAAAGGAAATGCGTCAACGTCTATACAATAGGAAGGATGGTTTGTAGAGGCATACCTTGTCCCGAGGCTTGCTCGGAGACGTTACCTCACAGCTAGCGTGGTCTTCACCTCCGGTCTTGGACGGTGTCTGTGCAGCTCATGGTCGCACCGGGACTGGCACCTCCTGGTCTCACCGGGACTGTCGTGATTGACAGTTGTCCTCCGAGCGGAAGAAGTCTCCCGCCTCTATAGTAGTCCACATGGACCACCTGGAACTCCGATCTCCTTGTCCCACAAGGAATCAAAAGGAGTCACACCCTCCTGTCAGTGTACTAGTCACCGACCCACTCTCCTGCCACCAATCGGTTTCTGTAGTTGTCTTTCCCTTGTTGTGCCTCCTTTATCGGGTAGCACTTGCTCGGGCTCTCTCTCGGTTACCAAAACCAGAGAGAACGACAACTTTACAGAGCAACTGGTGCACTGAGTTGTTGTCCTGAGAAGCCCCCACTACCCCTATATATATAGGAGGGTCATGGGACAAGGTTCTCTACCTAGGGCAATGCAGGATTAAAGTAGGAGTAGAAGTGTTTGGAATTTTCCACAAAAACAACTAACTACACCACCTGAAACGATCGTTTGGTGAGTTGAGCCGATTGGTTCAACCTCAACCGATCAGTTGGGACCCCTGAGCCGATCGGTTCATCCCATGAGCCGATCGGTTCATCCCATGAGCCGATCGGTTCATGGTCCTGGTCCAACTCAAATTGACTTTCAAATATGTTTCCGATTAATCAAATATTAATCCTTGTCCAAATCAAATTTGTACAAGTGAAACAAATTGTATTTGCAAAATAGACTTCTTACTTTTCCAATAGTCTCGGTTAGACCAGTTGAGCCGATCAGTTCGACCCTTGAACCGGTCATCTCAGCCTTTCTTGAGCCGATCGGTTCATCACATGAGTCGATCGGTTCACCAACCTGAGCCGATCAGTTCATCACATGAGCCGATCAGTTGGGGCAGCAGACTTGTGCAAATCAATCAATCATAGTTTCAATCAATCTGATAATCTAATCAATCGATCCAACACCTTGAATACTATGATTTTGAGCTATCAATTAATTGAGTGTTTAATTGAAGTACTAAACTCCTTTAGTAATCAATCTAAACATGGTTTGTGGATAATCTCCTCTTCCAAGTTAAATCCTATGTGTGTGACCCTGTAGGTCCATTTCACGTTGGCAGTGAAAGTCCATAACACTTATGACTTCACAAGCAAAGAGCGGTGCCTAGTTGCACATCAGTGCTACCCAAGTGAAATAGAAAGTTGGAGAACAACTTTCAATCCTACAATCCATGAATGGTGTTACAGCGAATGTATAATCCCTTTGTCACTGATATCCCAAATGAACTCAAGGCATGGAACAGTCATCCTATCAACGTTCATTCACTTTCTTGATCTCAGAGTAGATTGAAGGAGATATGTATGACATCAATATCACATATTGATTCACACATGTGTGTGCACGCCTATCTCAATCCTACTCATCAAGTGGCCATGGATATCAAACTCCCTTAGGAGGGACAAATCCCATATCTATCACTCACCCCTCAAAAGCCCCATGTGTCAAAGTCACCCAATCATCACCTTTATAACAACCCATGTTTCAGGACTGTGTTTGTTGATGTCAAAGTGTACCCAACGACATGTGTTGAGTGTAGTAATTTTAGGTCTAAGAATCACACTCACCAACATCACTATGAGAACTGACTGTGACTACCATGTCATGGTTCCATGTGTCAAACTCACGGTGGGTTTGTCCAGTAAACTTGTTCTCTAACAAGTACCTATGTGTTTGGTTTGATAACTCCATATCATGACTAATGATATTCTATCATCAACCAACACCACAATCTAGTCTTGTATGTCATTGTTGTCTATCTACCTTCCACAATGACATCTGACTAGGGACATAATAAGAATGTACAAACTCTTAGCATCTGTATGATCTCATCGTTTAGGTCCTCAACCTGAAAGCATATGCCATTGAGTATTGTCATTCTCTAGACATTCAATCTATTCTATCACTATCTCATATGACTGAACCAGAAAGAATTGGAAGCTTGTATTTGATGTTAATCAAATGAATCTTAATGTATCCCATCAATCATCCCATGATTGGCTCTCAAGGCATACATACCAACAACATGGCCACAACTTACCATTACTGACATCACAAACAAGTCCTTTTAAGAGCAGCCACCTTGGTTGTCTTACCAGACAAAGACAATGTTGGGTAGAACCTTCTGAATATATCTCAAAGCGGGGTTGAAAATTTTGCTTGTTTTTTACTTTCCCGCTATAAAGGTGCCTTGGAAAGTGAATGTACACGTCTTAGAATAGTTGCATTTTCCATTTTCATCATACATGCCCCATCAAATTTTTGTGTCATCTCTGGTGTTGGTGCTAAGATCTTGTTGATGTGGGAGGACTTTAGTATATGTGTGGAGTCATTGAGCCTGAAACGAATTGCATTCTCCCCTTAATAGTGCACCTTCTCCAGAGACCCGAAGAATTCATGAGTTGTCTCTAACTATGTTTCTTCTATAGTGGTCAACAAGTGATACAACCCACATGATTCTAAGAAATCCTTGGTGATAGCATGCATCCCTAGGGCTTGTATGGTGTTGGGGAAAGCATATCTTGTGGGAATCACCCTCCTGGTAGTGCACTCAGGGTGGAGGGGCCTTGTGAACACTCTTCTTGATGTGCCTCTCCCATATGTGGCTTCCTCAGGCTGCTTTCCAACCCACTTCATTTTGTCCTACTCTAGCTTAGACAAGAAGTCCACTGGCTCATCCTCCATATCCTCACTCTCAGTCTCATCTACCTCCTCCTCCTCATAAGTGTGTGACCCCAAACTTATGTCCAGGTTCAAGGGCACCATATCCATGGGTGCATCCTCATCTTCTTATTTAGCCAACAACTGGCATCTACTAGGTTGTTGAGCAGTGCGAGGCTGAGCTGATGAAGTAGAGTGCCTCACTGGAGTCAGTCATAGAGGAAGGTGTGAAGACAATGTGGCAGCTACTTTCTTAGCCCTCCTTTCTCGGGTCGGTGCAACAACATCAACAGAATCAACAATGTTTTCCAACTCTTCTTCTTCCTCCTCCTCCTCTTCGGCATTGTTGTAGCTCGGATCCGATGTGTGGTGGCTTGAGGAGGATCGGATTCGGGAAGCACTTGTTGATGTTAACCTTTGTAGAGATTGAGAAATGGAGTTGGACGGCGATGTAGGGTTGTGTGATGGTGGTGTGACGTTGGAGGCCCGTTTGGTGCGGCTTTTGCCTCGAGTGAGGATACTCATAGTCTTCTCTACCCCTTTCTTGATTGCTTTGCCCATGTCCTTCATTTTTGTAAGGATTTGGCGAAGAAATGAAGAACCACAACAATTTTTTGCACTTTTAGCATGTAGGGGCAAAATCTCCTTGGAGATGGATAAATAGATGTTAATGTAGGGTGGAAAGTGGAACTTGAGGTACGGGAAAGTGATTGGAAGGGTACCATGTACCAGTGAGGGAGGTACAAAATTTTGAAAATTCTAACTCAATTTCTTTATGCTTTTGTCTTAAATTCATTATTCATTTGTCTTTGTGTACATATATATGTTCATACCAAAGTTTCAAAAATTCTTTTTGTTTATATATCATCTCTATGCATATGTACAAAGTTGCTATAATAGTGAAAACATGTTGCAGCTTCTTGCAAAGTCTGTTTTCTATGTGCTTAATGAGATACAAGTTTTGTTATATCTTTCTGATAATGCTGCTTCAAACAAATGAGAAGATTACATTTTTCAATGCCAAAAATTTTGAAAAATATAATAATCTCGCAAACAGCTAAGAGATGAGTATGGAGGAGGAAAAAGCTACCCAAATAGTAGAAATCTCTTTTTGTTCCCCTTACCCAACAAAATCCCAAAAAGAGAGAGAAGCCTTATGAGAGTGAATAAAAGCATGAGATTTGTGCCCAATAAAAGAAAAGAAAAAAATATATATACCCACTTGCTTTCCAAAAGTACCCATCTTTAGGCATGGTATATCCGGGGCAGTGGTACGTAGGATGTGAAATCACTGCTCTAAAGCCAACTGGCTTGGACTGCAGGGACCACTTGCCCATTAACGGACCCTTACCTGGATGGACTGATGGGAAATAAGAAAAACCCTAAAAAAGCCTTAGCCTACCCGATACACAACTTTCTGCCCCAAAAATAAAGCGGTTTGGTGTGTAAGCTAACTTCGGAATCATACAACAAAGTCTCGCCGAAGCTGTAGAGAAGAATCTTACTTAAACAATAAGGCAGGAAAAACTAAGTCTTTTGTTCGTAATGAGACAGCATTATCTTTAAGGCATTACGATTCTTGTTTCACCTTTTGAACAGAATGCTTTTCCGAGAAGAAGAAGCATCGCTAAATATAGTTTAAATATTGATTGAGGACAATCAAAATGCTAAGTTTGGGGGAGTTGATAACACCAAATTTTGTGATGTTTTTGCCTTGTCCCCGGCAACGGCGCCAAAAAGTTGACCGGCCTAAATCGTGCGTCCAAAAGTGGAGGCGGATTTGAGGTAGTCGAGCTTTTACATTTATAAACCTGAATCCTTCTAGGCCCCCGCAACTTTGCTTACGGGGTCGAGGTAGATATACGGGGTCGAACACAGGGACAAGGGGGTAGTGTTGAGAACCCAGAATCGTCACGCTACACTCCGGCAGGTATAAAGAGATAATAAATTCCCCAAAAGGGAAACAGCAAGATGTCACAAACAAAGCAAGAAAACTATCTCCAACTGGAGCTACTAGAGAGATTTAAGGTTTTTAGTCATTTACAATTTTTAGGGGTTTTCATGCAATAGAAACAGAAAGATAAAACTAGAGCTAGAGCAAGGTACGAAGGATAAGACTTCAGTAAAACAAGTGGTAGCAGTAACATCATGCACCCCTCCTCTCAAAGCGGGTACCTCTAACCAAGCATCAACACCCCTCTCGAGGTTGCTGGACTTAAGTTAGAGTGGAATGTTACTGAAACAACTCCGTTCCAGGCACTCTCGTACTCCAGAATCGGACCAAACACTAGAGCCACAACACAACTCTCGAAGTTGTTGCGACGGGAAAACACGATTCGGTAGCTAAGCAAAATGTGATCCAAACATGCAAGCTAGAGTTCAGATATCAAACATAGCAGTCATCCAACATTTTGCACCAAGCATAGAGCAGCAAGTAATTGAGCCTTTCTATTTCTATAAACATATAAAGGTTTGATTACAATGCAGGAATTAAAGAATTAAATGACAGAAATAAAGATAGATGTCGCCTTCTTGATGTAGAAGGACGACAGGCTACAGCGGCTCTCCAGCCCGATACCGGTCAGGATCCTAGCCCGATACAGCAGTGTCGGGCGGCACGCCCTCTCGGGCGGCATGCTTGACGATCGTCTGTATCGCTCAAGGACCCTGGCCGATACACTTATGTCGGGCGGCACGTGTGACGGGCGAAGCGTATCGGGTTCGATATTGTGTCGGGCATGGAGCGACGCGTTCTACTGTCGGGCACTTGTGTCGCTCATCCACGTCAGCCGATATCGGCCCGCAGTGTCGCCCGGGACGGTCCTAAGTGAATCATCCCCTCCCTCTCGGGATGAGGAAGAGCTCACCTAGAGATGCCCGGTACGAGAACTGGGGCACGATACTCTTGCTCTCGCAGTTTTCCTCCAAAGATCGCTCAAAGTTCCCAACTGTCCGAACTGTCTTTTCGACTTCCTGTAGCTGCTATTTATAGGAAGCTGGTTGGGAGAAGTTATGGTGCTCGAAGTGCCACGTGTCCTCCTTATGTGCGGGTCGTTGGACGGCCGATACAGGTATCGCTCAGCGCAGGGGTGTCGGCTATCGGTCACGTGACGGGAGGCACGCTTGTCGGTGGGTGGCTGTGTCGGGCGACAAGCTGGGTTGTCGTGGCGAGCTTGGCTCCCTGTCGGGTAGAAGGTGTGTCGTCCTTCAGCTTCATCTTGCACGGCGTCCCTTTGTCGTACGTCATGGTGTCGCTCCACCCTATCGGGCAGAGGTTGTATCGGGCGTCAGGAAGGCCGAAACAGACTTGGACTTATTTGGGGGCCGGGACGACCTTATTGTACCGAAATGAGGAAAAACTCTACAAAAGATGGAAATATTGTATTAAGAGCATTGCTTGGCCAATTATTGTGAAAGTACTAATAAAAGAGAGGAAAATAGCAGAAAAGGGCAGTTTTGACAACAGAATAAAGGGCAAAAACATCACAAAATTTGGTGTTATCATAGCCAAAGGGAACTCAAATCTAGAGTTTGGGAGGAAGAGGAGGTGATTTGGGGGTGAAAAGGGGTCGCCCTAATCACCTAAGGTCGTAGAACGGGCGTGTTGGGTCGAGCAAATAAAAAACAAATGTTGGGTCATGAAAATGTGGGGAACTTAAGTGTTGGGCTTGGGCCAGCACGGCTGTTCATGGTCGTGTTGGTCATAACGGTCATGTTGATCGAGCCCAAAACTTGGGTTTTTCCTATTGAAAGTGACAATGCCAGCACGATCGTTCCATGCCAACACGACCGTGCTAGTACCTCCAAGTTGACAAAACTTCAAAAATTCTCAAAACACTCAATCATTCATAATCCAATCAGCAAATTCGATCCAATTAATGTTCCATCACTACTTTTTACTAAAACATACCCCATTCCTCAGACTTTCACCTGTTTCACCTGTCTCATCATCAAAACTAAAGCAAAATTGTTAAACACAAGTGTGTGTGTGTGTGTATTCTTGGAATCATGTAAAAAAAAAGCAAAAGTATCACAAAGTGAAGGTTGGGTGCAAAAGTTCCCAAACCTAGGTGGGTTTCCTCCCACTATTGCTAAATTTTATGTCTTTAGTTGGGCTTATTGATTCTTGACTCTCATCCTCACAGAACTTTCAAAGCACCCTTGTAGTAAATGTCCCTCTCATGTGCATTTAACCACATCTCTTCATCAAGATGGTGTTCCTCAACTAACATCACAATGTCAAAACTTTGGTTGGCTTTATCTGAACCTACTTCAACAACTTCTTTCAAACTTTCTTGTTGACCATGAACTCTCTTACTCCATCCTTTTCACATATCACAACAACCACAGATGGATATACATTTTTTATTAGATGAGGCCCTTACCATCTAGACCTAAGCTTTCTGAGAAAGAACTTCATCCTAGAGTTGTACAGCCATACCCATTGTCTGGGCTCAAAGTCCTTCTTCTTGATCAGCTCCTTCTTCTTGATCAGCTTATCATGGAGAAACTGTGTCTTTTCCTTTAGCTTTTGGACAATTCATAAGCCTCATGTCTCATCTCCTCAAGCTCATGTAGTTGCAATTTTCTTTTCAATCCAACAGTGTCTCCATCCATGTCCATGGCTTTCAATGCCCACAAAACCTTGTGTTGCATTTCCACAGGTAGATGGAAACTTTTTCCATACACAAGTTTGAATGGTGTGGTGCCAATCTGGGCCTTAAATGCAGTCATATATGCCCAAAAATCTTCATTGAGACATAAAGACCAATCATTGCGGTTTGGTCTCACCGTCTTCTCAAGAATGAGCTTTATCTCCCGATTAGCTAACTCAACTTGACCAATCATTTGAGGGTGGTAAGGAGTAGCCACATGATTATTCACTCCATGCTTTTTTAGCAGCCCTTCAAATGTCATATGGATGAAATAGCTTCTGCCATTACTAATCATTGCCCGTGATACATCGAATCAGCTGAAGATGTTCAACTTTACAAAATCAAAAACCATTTTATGATCATTCGTTCTAGTAGAAATCACTTCAGTCTACTTGGATACATAATCAACGGACACCAAGATGTACACATATTCAAAGGAGGGAGGAAACAGACCCATGAAGTCAATTCCCCAAACGGCAAACACCTCAACCACAAGAATGGGTGATAGAGGCATCATGTCCCTCTTAGAGATAGTGCCCACCTTTTAGCACTTCAAACAACATTTGCAATATTCATGAGCATCTTTGAACAAGGTTGGCCAACAAAATCCACTTTGAAGAATCTTAGTGGTTGTGTGTTTTTCGTCAAAATGACCTCCACACACGCTGTAATGGCACATGGATAGAATATCTTTCTGCTCAGTTTCTAGAACACGCCTTCTAATGAGTTGGTCGGGACAATATTTGAATAGATGTGGGTCATCCCAAGCATAGTTTTTCACCATAGCAAACAGCATCTTGCTCTCTTCCCCTGTCCAAGTACTTGGTATCCTCCCACTAGATAAGAAGTTAGCTATGTGCTTGTATGATGGTTTTTGGGTGGATGAAAGTAATACAAGTTGCTCATGTGGCATTGTTTCCTTGATTCAATTTATGTCATCATAGGGTGCCTCAATGCGGGAGAGATGGTCAGTTGTAGAATTTTCTATTCCCTTCTTGTCAACAATCTCTAGATCAAATTCTTTAACCAACATAATCTAACGGATCAACCTTGGTTTAGAATCTTTCTTCACCATGAGATATTGCAATGTTGCATGATTTTTGTATACCACCACCTTGTTTTGTAAAAGATAAGAACGGAACTTGTCAAGAGCAAAGATCATAGCGAGCAACTCTTTTTTCCATCGTAGTGTAGTTCCTTTGAGCTTCATCAAGGGTTTTGCTTGCATAATAAATGGCATGTAGAACCCGACCAATCCTTTATCCCAACACAGCCCCCATTGCCATATTTGATGCATCCGTCATAATTTAGAATGGCAAGGAGAAATTTGGGGGCTGAAAAACACTAGAGGGGAGGTTAATAGAGTTTTAAAACAATTTTAACAATTATTGAACTCAAACAACCACAATTGAAATTGGAAGAAGGAGACAGGTGTTTAGAGTGGTTCCAACTTTAGCAAATACTAAAGTTGTCAGTCCACTACCTGGTTGCTTACCCAACCGGGATTTTGAAAGTATATATTTTATTACCTTCACAAGGATTTATACAAAATACAATACTTTCCTTTACACCCCTTGAACAGCCTTCACTCGAAGTAGATGCACCAACTTGAGGTAGCCTTCTTGAAGTAACTCCAAGCTCCCCCTTGAAGTAGCCTTCCTCTCTAGAAGTAACCTCCCGTTGCACCAACCTTCTTGAAGTAGCTCAAGGTCTCCTTCTTCACCAAGAAGATCTCCACCCTCTCCAATTCGCAGCCTCCAACCTAGGAGTAGCAAGGAGAGTACAAACAATAATAGAGAACAAGAAAGGAAAAGGAAATTACAACTTATCCTTTTGTAGCACAAGGCTTGATTTGCCTAGATCAAGCGTATAGATCTCCTAACCAAAGTGTATGGAATTGTAATTGTAGTGGATAGGAGATGCTAGCCTATAGGACACGAAATATGAGCTAAGGAAGGAAGTAGCCAATTGTCACAATGCTCAATTTTCTCACAAACAGATTGCTCAAAGTATGCTCAAGGATTTCTCAAGTGTAACAAGTGAGTTTGAGTGTCCTATGGCTTGTCCTATTTATAGGAATGGCCTAAGGATGCTTAAGGATGTTCTAGACAACTTCTAGGGGTTTCTAAGTGCTTAACTAGCCGTTAGGTACAAGTTTGTTTCTTTAGCAACGGCTAATTAATTTACTCTGCAGTTGCTGTCAGAGTTCATCTCGGTCGAGGAATGGTCGACCGAGACACCTACTCGGTCGAACTCTTGTCGACCGACAGGCTCTCTGAATCAAGTGTTTTGTAATGTTTATCTCCAACTGCCAACTACCTTGTCAGTTGTGTCTAACGGCTACTTTGGATCTTTCTCGGTCGAGAAGATTGTCGACCGAGAGTGTCTCGGTCAAGGAGTTAGTCGACCGAGATTGATCATGTTTCAATTTAGGCACTAATTATATGTATGAGTGTGCATATGTGATCCTATTTGAAGGGGATGACTTATCTAAATGTGGTGTTTATCTAGGGAAGATCTAACGCTTGATTTACATGAAATCTAAGTACTTGTACATTATATATTTGTACAAGTTTTTACAAAGCGATTACATTTCATAAATATGTAAGCATATGGATTTCCCTAGTACTTTGTCATCCACTTTGATCCTGCACACTCAAGTAGCTCGTTAGATCAATAAGAATGAAATGTTTGTCATAATCAAAACAAAGGGATTTATAGATGTCCATTTAGCCAACAATCTCCCCCTTTTTTAAGATGACAAACATTTCCAAAGTATAAATGAAGGAATTATAAAACAAATGAGTTTCATACCTAAAGATTTCCTTTTGTAGCCATTCTTGTTTTGCAAGTGAGTGTTTGGCCTTTTTCATTATGAAACTTAGTTATTATAGTTTTGATCTTTAGTTTATTTTTATATTCTTTTCTCCCCCTTTGTCATTTCAAAAAGATATCCATGTTGAATATTTGATATTACTTCTCCCCCTTAATTTTATACTATGCTCCCCTTTAGATAGATATCCCAAGGTATAAATGCTTTGCAATAGATGTCAATTTAGCCATAACTTTAAATTTTAGGTATTTGCAAAGATTTCATCCTTTTTGATTTATTTTTATTTATTACTCCCCTTATTTTGTATGCTCTACAATAGTCTTATAATCCATATTCAAATGATGCCAAAAAGATATCCATTATAGGAAATAAAGATAACCAATTTCATTACAAGCATGAAAAGATAGCCAAATCATGTAGAGATAACCCTTTTATTACAATTATGCAAAGATTCCATTACAACTAATACAACTCCAAATCTCACTGGAAAGACTTAAGAATTACATAAACATCAGGGTCTTTCCCAAGAAAAGGCTCAGCTCCATAATACTGGACCAAAGTTTGCCACTCCAGAGCACCTGTCTTGGTTAAGGCATACGCTTCCAAGAAGGTAGGAACCCGATCAAATCGGAAATGAGCAGCAATATCTTGTAGTTGTATTGATGAAAACTGAGTATGCGTGAGATCTGTAGATGGTGGAGGTGGAGGTTGATAGTAGTTGTAAGATGGATTATATGGATTGAGCATGCCAGGATTTAAAGAATAAGGATATTCATCTGGTTGGTTTGGAGAAAGGGTTTGCATTCTTTGGTTTAGATAAGTCATGGCATGATGGTTATAATCTAGTTGTTTACTAAGATGATATTGTGACCCAGCAACATAGGTTAGAGTGTTTTGGATGGGATCATAGGGTAGGTTGGTAGGAGGAGGTGGTGGTGGTATATCTTGGGTAGATGTCTCACCATCCGTCCTAGCCCTCTTGTGACCAAAATCAATACTCATTTTCTCTACTGTGTTTTTGCTTATTTTTTGTGGTCTTCTTTCCCATGTGTATCCCATATCCTCAATTTGTGTCTTAAGAAAGTGTTGAGTAATTTGGCATACAAAATCAGCATATGGGGGATTGCCAGAAAACTCAAGCATGTTCTTAAGAATGATGCGGATAAAATTTGTGGGAATATGTTGGATAATGGCATAGATTAGACACATACGAAAAATTGGAACTTCAGACTTATTGGCTCTAGGATGTATATTTGTAGAAACAATAAGATTGACAATCCTACATGCAGGTTTAAGATTTATGGCATAGTAGGTTCCCCTATCTTCGTGACAAGTAGTATTTGATTGAAAAATAGCTCTTTTGATGTCACTAAGACTAACGGTATGGTCACCTTGGGAAAATTGATTAAGTGGGTTTCCAGTGGTAAGGTCAAGGGTGTCTTGATATTCATCTAGGTCAATATTTAGTATGTCAAGAATATCCTCTTCAGTAAATCGAAAGTTATGCCCATTGACCATTGAATAGAAGAAGTTGATTTCATTTTCAGAATGGGAGATGAGATTAGCATAGAATTCATTCACTACCTTGGAGGAGTAGGAAGGGAAAGAAGGGTTGAGGAATTCTTTCAACTTTTGCACCTCAAAAAGATCCTCCAATTCGACGATGTTGAGGAAGTCCAGAACTTCAACTGGTATTCGTGGGAGAGGAGCTTTGGAGGAGAGCCGTAGATAGCGATCACCAGCATCTCCGTCGACGAAGTGAATTTCGTTGATGATCGTCAATGGTGGAGTAGCCTCCCTTCCTTTCCTGCCAGCAACCTTCTTCTTTCCACGAGCATAGGATGATGCCATTGCATTGCTTGAAGGTGGAGAAGAAGCAAGGAAGTCTTGGGGATGAAGATACTAAAGATTTGCACAAGAATGCACTAGAGAGAACCTATGGAAGCAAGAATGTGAGAGTGTGAAGAAATGACCCATTTTTGGTCCCTTTTATAGCAATCCAGTGACCGGGTCGGTCGACAATTTGTCGACCGAGCGTCCGCAACGGTCATATTCCAGACACGCCACTCGGCCGTCCAACGGTCGACTTGCAACGGTCGGCCGCCCAACGGTAACGGTCGGATTTCAACGGTTATATCCAAACGGTTGATTCTCGGTCGAGCATTTGTCGACCGACTCTGTCTCGGTCGAACAATTGCCGATCGGAAGTGTGTCCGGTGTTAATTCTTCTTGGGCTCTGTCGGTCGAGAGAGGTAGGCTGACCGAGATGTTTTCGGTCGAAGAATATGTCGACCGACAGACTTACTGGGTACGAATTTTTGAAGCTGATTAATGCAAATGATAGACTAAATTTGTAGAGCATATATATATATTTTCTAAGGGAGTAATATTGTGAATATTACTACCAATATTTGGACAATTTTGTGATCATAAATTTATGGTTCTTTTAATCACAATAGAAAATAATATTCAAATAAGTATTGTGTCAAACTTATTTTAGGTCGACTTTGACTACGACCATAGCGCCCCTTGATCGAATTTGATTTCAACCAAGAGGCAAAAATTGCAGATTTTCAATTTAAGCACTCATATGTGAAGTATCAATTTTGAAGCATGTTAAGTGATACTCAATATGAAAACATCTTCTTAAAAATGAAAGCGCGGTTAAAAATGTCAATTGAGAAATTTTTACCTTATATGTTGCTAGCATTCTTAAGAGATATATCATTGTTGAATCATTTTGCTTGCCTATGTAGCATCAAGGATCCATGCATACAATTATCATTATTTATTCGTGCTAACACATCATTATCTTAATGAGCTGAACAATGTAATGATAAAGCAATAAGGCATATAATGATAATTCCATGATTGTAATCACATGATTTCTATATGGATAGACCAGAAAATACTTTTTAAAAAAAATCATGTGAATAATGATAAAACAAAAATTTCCTTTTATTAAACTAAGCATAATTTCAGTTTTAACTTAAATCATTTAGAGAATAAGCCAAATTAATCTCATATAAGTTTTCAGGGATGATTTCCGAATTGTATACAGTCATTAATCATTAAGTAGATAGCAATTTTGATCAATTTAAAAGGAATTTAGCAATTTTACATCAGACTGGAAATCAGTGACCTGCTCGGTCGACAACTTCTCGACCGAAGGTCCTCTCGGTCGACAGTTTCTCGACCGACAAGATTTCTGAAATGTTTACTGTTTCCAAGTAAAACATGATTAAGCAAGCTAGATGTTTAGGAATTTGAATTGAATTTTGTTATCCCATTTTGTTGAGTCGAGATAGACATAGAAATATGCAACTAAGGTCCTTGGTCATATCTCAACTTAATTCCGGTCATTTAGTTTGGAGGTTTTGGAACCCAAACTAACTCGACATCCTTTCTCTTGTAAGGACATGAAAAGGAATAGTGACCAAGGCGCAAACAATAATGACAACATATCGAGTCAACTTCATATCTTTTTCTATGGTTGTGTTCTGAGTTGTTCTTGGGTGAAGATGTTCCTTTAGGTACATATATGGATTGATGAGCTTGTGTCTTTCTCCAACTAGGTTGTTGATAGGATTTCCCCTTGGGCTTGTAACCTAGTCCTCTTCTCCCAATTTGATGGTAGGGATTATCTAAGATTTGATCAAGAATGCCATTATTATTTAAACTACTAACTTTTTGTTGTAACTTGGCAATCTCATCCATTCTCTTCTTGATATCTAGTTTTGCTTGATCTAGGTTAGATGATAACGAATTTCTTTCTTTGACAATAGAATCATAATCTAGATGGTTGCATAAGATGGGTTGTTTTTTAAGATCATTCACTTGAGTTTGCAAATTAATCTTTTCTAAAGAAAGTAGTTTGCAATTTGCCTCTATAGACTTTATCTCAATATCATGATCTTCAATGATCTTTTTAAGATCTTCATTTTCGGATGTAATAGCAAGAATCTTAGCATGTAATTCATCATTTTCTTTATTAGATTTCTTTAATTTCTTCTTACACTCAACATATTTATTATGTGTCTCTTCAAGACTAGCAACTAGTTCTTCTTTAGATAAATCAAAAAGACTTACCTCTTCTTCTTCTTCACTAGTTGTAGCAATAAGACAATCCTTGTGTTCATCTTCCTTCTTTGATCTCCATGGGAAGCAAGTTGTTGTGTGGCTTGTTCCTAAGCACCAATTGCAACATGTTGTAGATTTTTCCAAGCTACACCTTTTGTTGCGATTGTAATCACCATTACCCTTCATTCTTCAAGACCTGGTTAGGGTTCCTTGAAGCCTGCTCTGATACCAAATGAAAAACACTAGAGGGGGGTGAATAGAGTTTTAAAACAATTTTAATAATTATTGAACTCAAACAACCACAATTGAAATTGGAAGAAGGAGACAGGTGTTTAGAGTGGTTCCAACTTTAGCAAATACTAAAGTTGTCAGTCCACTACCCGGTTGCTTACCCAACCAGGATTTTGAAAGTATATATTTTATTACCTTCACAAGGATTTATACAAAATACAATACTTTCCTTTACACCCCTTGAACAGCCTTCACTCGAAGTAGATGCACCAACTTGAGGTAGCCTTCTTGAAGTAACTCCAAGCTCCCCCTTGAAGTAGCCTTCCTCTCTAGAAGTAACCTCCCGTTGCACCAGCCTTCTTGAAGTAGCTCAAGGTCTCCTTCTTCACCAAGAAGATCTCCACCCTCTCCAATTCGCAGCCTCCAACCTAGGAGTAGCAAGGAGAGTACAAACAATAATAGAGAACAAGAAAGGAAAAGGAAATTACAACTTATCCTTTTGTAGAACAAGGCTTGATTTGCCTAGATCAAGCGTATAGATCTCCTAACCAAAGTGTATGGAATTGTAATTGCAGTGGATAGGAGATGTTAGCCTATAGGACACGAAATATGCGCTAAGGAAGGAGGTAGCCAATTGTCACAATGCTCAATTTGCTCACAAACAGATTGCTCAAAGTATGCTCAAGGATTTCTCAAGTGTAACAAGTGAGTTTGAGTGTCCTATGGCTTGTCCTATTTATAGGAATGGCCTAAGGATGCTTAAGGACATTCTAGACAACTTCTAGGGGTTTCTAAGTGCTTAACTAGCCGTTAGGTACAAGTTTGTTGCTTTAGCAACGGCTAATTAATTTACTCTGCAGTTGCTGTCAGAGTTCATCTCGATCGAGGAATGGTCGACCGACAGGCTCTCTGAATCAAGTGTTTTGCAACGTTTATCTCCAATTGCCAACTACCTTGTCAGTTGTGTCTAACGGCTACTTTGGATCTTTCTCGGTCGAGAAGATTGTCGACCGAGAGTGTCTCGGTCGAGGAGTTAGTCGACCGAGATTGATCTTGTTTCAATGTTTCAATTTAGGCACTAATTATATGTATGAGTGTGCATATGTGATCCTATTTGAAGGGGATGACTTATCTAAATGTGGTGTTTAGCTAGGGAAGATCTAACGCTTGATTTACATGAAATCTAAGTACTTGTACATTATATATTTGTACAAGTTTTTACAAAGTGATTACATTTCATAAATATGTAAGCATATGGATTTCCCTAGTACTTTGTCATCCACTTTGTTCCTGCACACTCAAGTAGCTCGTTAGATCAATAAGAATGAAATGTTTGTCATAATCAAAACAAAGGGATTTATAGATGTCCATTTAGCCAACAGGGGCTGCATAATAGGAGCAGAGATGAGTTTATGCTTCAAGTGGTTGAAGGCTTCAACACACTTGTCATCAAAGTTGAATTCCACATCTTTTTCAAGCAAGTGACAAATCGACCTTGAGATTTTGCTAAAGTCTTTAATAAAATGGTGATAGAAACATGCATGCCCCAAGAAAGATCATACATGTCATATGGTGGAAGGAATAGTGAGAGTATAAATCAGGCCCACTTTGGCCTTATCAACCTCAATGCCTACCTTAGAAATTCAGTGACCCAGAATAATGCCTTCGGGAATCATGAAGTGACTCTTCTCCCAAGATAGCACTAAATGAACCTTGACTCACCTTTCAAGCATGACTTCTAGGTGGAGCAAACATTCATCAAATGTCTTACCAAACACTGAAAATCATCCATGAAAATTTCAAATGACAAATCAAGCATATCAGCAAAGACGGATGTCACACATCTTTGAAAAGTAGAAGGAGAATTGCACGGCCCAAATGGCATTCTCCTATAAGAAAAAAGTACCACTAGGACAAGTGAATGTCATCTTCTCTTGATCCACACGATGAAAATCTATTTGGAAGTAACCAGAATACCCATCAAGAAAACAGTAGAAACTTTTTCCTACTAATCCCTTCAAGATCTGATCGAGGAATGGGAGAGGGTAATGGTCTTTCTTAGTCTTCTCATTCAACTTTCTATAGTCCACACACATCCTCCACTTGGATTGCTCTCTTATGGGCATCAACTCTCCATCCTCATTCTCAGCAACTGTGATCCCACCCTTCTTGGGAACAACCTGGATGCGACTCATCCATGGGCTATCAGAAATGGGATATATGATTTTAGTATCTAGTAGCTTCACGAATTCTTGCATTACAACTTATTTCAATTTTGGATTCAACCTTCTTTGCATTTGATGGGTTGGTCTAGCATCATCCTCAAGGTAGATTCTAATGACACAAATGGATGGGTCAATACCCCTCAAATCAGCAATGGACCATCCGATTTCCTGAATGTTTTTCTTCAAAAATGCCATCGAGGTATCTTCTTGTTTTAGAGAAAGGATAAAGGAAATGATCACCGTGAGGGTGTAATTTGAGCCTAGGAAAGCATACTTCAGCCCTTCAGGAAGAAACTTGAGCTCAAGAATTGGAGGCCCTTCAAGGGAATTCTATAACGGTTCAGAAATGGATGGGAGGTCCTCACTTGCTGCCACTAGGGCTAGATATTCTTCCTCATCCTCATCCTCATCATCATCATCAAGAGATTCCACAATAGGATCCATACCTCTACCTTGTATGATAGTTTAAATCCATCCAGGTAGACATTCTTCTACAATCTCATCAAGGCACTAAATAAGATAATAATCTTCCTCTGTAGCACCTATCACCTCGGCCTTAGAAGAAGACTTGAAAATGTTTAACCGGATCTTCATGTGCATGAAGGTCACATACATGGTGTCGGTCCTCACATGATTCATTGCATTGGTTGTAGTTAAGAAGGGTCTCCCCAAGATAATAGGCACTTTCCTCGAGTATTTTTCCATGTCCAACACAATGAAATCAGTAGGGAAGAATACAAAGGTCTCATCATCAAGTTTGACCAACACATTAGCAACATGCCCTCTAGGCATTTTCACAAATTGGTTGGCCAATTGCAAAGTGTGGTGTGATGGACCCAGTTGTCCCATTTGCAGTTCAGCAAACACATTGTATGGCATCAGATTTACACTAGAACCCAAGTCAAGAAGAGGTTGGTCTATGTGGTGTGCTCCAATGTATCAAGAGATGATGGGAGCATCGGGGTCTTTCCTTTTCCTTAGCACGGTGTGTTGTAGAATTTATCTCACTTGCTTAGTGAGCTTGACTTTCCTTTGTGTCCTTCCTGCCGTCCTCCTCTTGAATGTGAACAAGTCTTTCAAGAACTTAGCATAAAATAGGATTTGCTTGACTGCATCAATCAAAGGAATATTGATCTTCACCTGCTTAAAAGTTTTCATGATGTCTTCGGTGTGCTTCTTCTTCCTTCTTTCAGTGGATGGTTCCTCAAGTGCATATGGGAATGGAGGGAGTTGTGCTCCCAACCAGCTCAAATCAACATAATCATCAATCGTATCACACGAATCATAGTATCATCTATCTATATCACAGTATCGACCTGGGTGTCTGTCACAGTATCCTCAACCTGAATCTCAGTATCACCATCTCTCATCATAGTATCAACTCTATCATCACTGATTTCTCTATCAATAGAGGTGTCTTGTGGCTGCTCTAAGGTCCTACCACTCCTCAACATTGTCATTGCCTTCACATACTCATGGGTAGTAGAAGAGGAAGTCTGTGGAGGTGGTTGTGGCTATTGAGGTGGTGGTGGTCTTGGGTGTGGTGGATTTGGGTTTTGGAGGATGAATTATGGCTGAGGTTGTGGTTGTGGTGGATAGGGGTAATATTGTTGAGGGGTTGTTGGTATGAGTGAGGTAGAGGTGGAGGGTATTGGTAGTTGAATGGGGGTTTTTGAGGTGGAGGAGAATAAGGATTGGGTGGTCCTTGGTACTGGGGTGGAGCATAGGTACTTTGAGGAGTGCTCATAAAACTACCATCATTATTTGGGTTAGGCATAGGTTAGATGGGAGCCTCCCTTTTTTATGATGAGCAAGAGAAAGAGAAATTTGATCAAGTCTTTGCTCAAGGCGGCTAATCATTTTCCCACGAGATGACACATCTTTCTTCACTTCATAAAGGCTCCTTATCCCCCCAAGCACTTCCTCTTCAAAGTTTGAGCTATACTTAGGGCCTTGATGTTTCCTGGGTTGTCCTTGCCCCTCCTCATTTTGTTGTTTCCATGATAAGTTAGGATAATTTCTCCACTTTGGAGTATAAGAGTTGGACATCGGGTCTTGGTTGTTGTAATTGCCAAAATTATGAAAAGCATTCACTTCTTCATCAATGACATCAATGGTCATTGTAGATTGGCTAGCAGAACCTCTAGCTTGGTTCTTCATCATGCTCATCATATCAGCCATCATCTTCATCATTTGGGGATTGGCTTCTATTTTGACTGGAGCTACAGGAGGGGGAGGAGGAATGTATTTCTGGTCACAGTGCTCCCCTTTACTTGAAGCTCGGTGGCAAGAGTTCTCCGCAAGATTCTCAAATAGGGGCCAAGACTCCTCTGGTGGATTTTCCATGAATGTACCTCCACAAGAGGAATCAATAGTAGTCTGGCTCAGCTCAACTAGCCCGGTGTAGGATGTCTGAACAAGTTGCCATAGAGGAACTTCATGATGCGGGCAGTCACAAAGGAGCTTCTAAAATCATTCCCAAGCTTCACGAAATGGTTCATTCTCTTTTTGTGTGAAGGAGGTAATGCATCTCTGCATCTAAGTCAACTTGGTGATGGGGTAGAACTTCTTAAGGAACTCATTCTTCACCACATTCATGTCACTAACTCAGGCTTGGACATGTACCACTCCTTAGCTTTTTCTTTTAGGGGAAAGGGGAAGAGGGTTCTTCGGATTGAGTCATTGGTGGCGGTGGGTGTTCATAAAGTAGATCAAGTTTCAATAAAAGCATCTATGTGGTGGTAAGGGTTGTCGTTATCCATCCCATAGTAAGTAGGAAGGATTCTGAGAAGGGCTGGTGGAATGGAGAATTGTTGGCTTAGCATTTGGTCAACAAGGGTGGAGATTGGGAGTTGTAGTTCCCTAGGGTGAAGTAATCATGGAGAGGGTGGTTGGGTTGTGGTTGAGCTTCACCATTAGGACCAGGGCCTTCCATTTCAGTTGATTGGTGTTGTTTGCGGTGGCTTTGGCGTCTTCTTGTTCTATCTCGGGGTTGTATGGCACCAAGTTGGTACAAGTCAAATGTGTACTGCTCAGGCACAATTGTCACCTGAACAATACTCAAACAAGCAACAAGAGTCTAGTTAGATGGCTAATTCACAAAAGTAAAAAATGAATAAAGAATAGTAATGGTGAGGTCAGTAGGAAAAGCTAAGATACACTAACTAGCTAGGCCAAGTGCCTCTACTCCCCAGCAATGGCGCCAGAAATCTTGGTGCGTTTTGGACTGCCTTGGGTTACAACTAGCCAATTAGATTTGATTAGATGCAACTTAAGCAAATACACATGGGATCTTTCAAATTTATATATGGGACCTAGTCTAATACACCGTCTCAGATTATTCTCAATTCACCTGCAAGTGCATGGGGTTGTGTTGTAGTATAGGTAAGTGGCAAGAGAAGGGTTGATCCTCAGGGAGAGAGGGGGCACTAGAGCTAGATTAATGTGAGATATGTTCCTAAAGTGGAGTGTACGGTTAGGTTAAAAGGTTAGTTTTGGTTGATTACACTATAATTGCAAGCAATTAACAACAAGAAGAAAACTAGATTATCAAAAACCCTATATTACCGTAAGCAAGTTAGGACTAAGAAGCTAGGCTAAACAAGTAACTAAGCAAGAGCAAAAGGAACTACACTACACTAGCAAGGCAATTCACAACAAAGAAAAAGTTAAGCACTAAGCAAGAAAGAACCTAGGTTATCACTAGATAAAAAGATTAACACAAGCAAGCTTAAAAGAGCCCTAGCTACTTAAGCAATACCTAACTATCAAGGACTAAGAAATTAGCTAAGAATGTAACAAAGGCAAATAACTAAACTAGCATTAACAAGCTAAGATGACAAGGTGGGTTTAAAGCAATAATATGGATAGGTGGGTCGTTTGGGAATGAAACTTTGATATTAGTTGGGGGAGGTTATATAACAAGTAAGTTTTATATCTTAAATCTAGATTGCTAAACCAAACAACAAGGCAAGTTCTATTGGAATATACCCTATGCTACTAGTTGGGGAACTAGGTCTAGGTGTAACTCTAATAGGAATTGGCAAGTCTAGGTTTCTAGGGTAAGTGGTATTAGAGAAATTGAGAGCCAAGGGTAGGAATGGGAGTAGAGATGAGGGTGTTTCACCTCATGTTACCTACCATCTAGCCTTTAGAAAACTCTAGACAATTGCACTAATCACACTTACACTAGCTACTTAGATCTCACACCTACTTGTAGGAGAAGGGAGTTGTATGTGGGAACAAAGGGTGCTAGCTAGGGATCCACAATTTGGACCTAGGAGCAATTCCTAAGATAGCCACATACATTCCATTTTCCCCTAGAAGTTAGGTGTCATCAAGCATCATATAACAAGTAAACTATGTTAAAAAGCACAAACCACAAGCAAGATAATGGGAAATGAGATAGAAGTAAGAGACAATCATTATAGAATGAAAATATGTTCATTTCAAATTATTTTCCCCCAACATGGTATCAAAGTGACATTTTAACCCCAGACATCCCACCCCTAGGGGCTTAACTAGACATTATCATATAAAAGAGCAAAAAGGAAAAAATAAAGAGATAGAAGGCCATGGAGATCATGGAAGCTTCTTCTCCTTCACCTCCTAGCTATTATAGAACAACCTCCCTCCTCCAAGAAGTGTGAAGAGCATGGGAATGTAGGGGTTTATGGTATAAAACCTAGAAATTAGGTTTCTATGGTAGAAATGGAGTGAAAATGGTAGGTGGAGTTCTTGAATGCAAAGGGGGTAGCAATGAATGTTCTAGAGTAACTAGGAGGGTGCTAAGGTAGCTAACATAGTGAGGTGGCTGCCACCCATGTATATATAGGTGGTGGTGGAAGCACTAGGGTAAGTAGGGGCATAGTTGGAAAATTAGTGTGGAAAAATCTAGGTTTTGGGTGGTATCACAGACGCTCTAGGAAGAACGACCATGGTGGGTGATGGTTGGAACGGCCATGGTGGTAGGGAACGGTCGTGGTGAAAAATGAAAAATGTCAGAGTGGAAGTGGTAAAATGTAGGATGGTATTGCAGCTGTGCAGGGCAGCACGGCCATGGTGGGGGCTAGGTAGAATGGTCGTTCTAGGTAGCACGGCCGTGGTGGGTGAGGTGGAGTGGAGGTCTTTCTTGTCAGTAGGCCCTTTCTGATCATTGGCAGCACGATCATGCTGGCTGGCAAGGCAGTTTTGGGGGCTTCTTAGCAGCACAGTCATTTTGGCAGTGTTGTTGTAGCTTGAAAAAATGAAGATCAACTTTGTGACTTTTGCATTGGCTAGCACGATTGTTCCTTGGCACCACAGACGTGTTGGGGTCTTCAGTAGCACTTTGAACATGAAACTTCATCATCGATGGACTTCTTTGCTTGATCTTGACCCTTGGCCACTAGGGGTAGGTTGAAGGAGCTTTGGGGCCTTCTTTGGACCCCTCCATGGGTGGAGGAATCCTATAACTCCTTCCTTCTCTCTCGTCCATCTAAGGCATGGTCCAAGTACCTGAAAAAACATGCAAAGAATGTCCATAAGTGCATTTTACAATAATATGCATATTGAGGGAATTAACTTGCATTCCACTATGTTTAGATGTGATTAAGATACAAAAAGACACAAGTTGAAGCCCTAAAATAGGGCTGCATCACTGAGTAACAACAAGAAAGAGAGGTAGCATGACAATTAAACGTGAAGTAGTAGCAAATAACCAACAAAAGCAGAAGTGTTATAGATCACTAGTAGGGCAGACAAACCCAATATATGGGTAACAATAGTAAATAGGGAACCCATGTCATAATATCAATTTATAAAAACATGTGGCATAGGTAGGGGGCAAGACCCCCAAGGAGAAACAATGTATTGGTGTGATGGAGAGTGGTTTTAGTACAACTACAAGATGAGGGAAGGGGAGCCAACCCAATGTAGTAAGTTTTTGATGGGAAAGAATTAGGAGAGGGGACTCTTCTGGAAGAAGCATTTGTAAGGGAAAGGGATAAGGGAAAAGGAATAAGGGATAAGGGAGGGATAAGTGGTAGGATGGGTTGCATGACATGGAGGGAATATTATGGAAGAGGGGTTGTGTTGGGGAGAGAAGTGGTGGTTGGCTAGGGGGAAGAGGTAGCACGATGACAAATGGTTGGAGGGGCGGACAATGAAAACTAAGTGGAATAGGGGGTACTGGCCACAATAGTAGTAGGAATAAGAGGTGACGACAGCAACAAGGGGTGAATGAGGGGAGGGTGGCAACAAGGGGTGAAGGAGGGGAGACTGGTGGTGGTGAGATGTGTTGGAGGGTGTTTTGGCGGCAGTGGACGGGGCTGTAAAAGGGACTGGTGAGTGCAAGGGTGAGTAGTGCAGGGGCTTGGCATTATCTAGGGTGTGTAGGGTAGGGTGATGGTGGCGACAAGGGTGGGTAGGTGACGTGGTTTTTACTGCACTAACAAATCCACCTACGGCTAAAATCCCAAAGTTTTTACCAAAACCTTGTGCAATAGTACCACCCGCAAGCGGACAGGTCTTATCACATTATAGTTAAGGATCAAATCCCAAGGGACAATGTTTTTAAGAATCTTTCTAGTCAAATTTAGATCAACTAAGACTAATATTTAGAACAAGAGTTGATTTGGGTTTAGTTAAACTAATTGCAAGGAAAGTAAAAGAGCGGGATTAAAACTGAGTTTAGATCAATGATGGGAATCACTAGGGTGGAATCAGGTTTCACCACCACTACACATCCAAACACATCCAAACACATATAGGCAAGATACAACTATCCAAATGGAGTAGAAAACCATCTGTTAGGAAATAGAGTTTGTGTAAGCATCTTTGTAGGCTCGATGTCTCATTACCCACAGATCACACACTTACTACTTCAAAGATATCCCTTCAAAAGTTCTCGTTCGGGCATCAACCATGTTAATCGATATTCAAATCCTAAGTATTGAAGTTCTCGCAACAAAGGAATATAATAGATCATGCAAGGCAGGTGATCAATCCACAAATCATGCATTAAATTATTAACAACAACATGGAATGTTATAAGATGAACATGTAAGCACGGGCAGCGGGGCTAGTCCTTGTACCCCAACAAAATGGACTACTCACTCCTCATGATAGAAACAAGAAGAAGAATATAGAGGGAAGATTTTTCCATGGTCATGCTGAAGAAAATGGTTGCGGCTCAGTGGAGAAATGGTCTTCTACATGATGGTGGGGAAAATCTAGATGAGGAGGGGAAGAACACCAAGATGGATGAGGATGATCTTCTCTCTCCTTCTTCCTTCTCTTTTCATGCTCTTGCTCACAGGAGATGGGAACAGTGGATGGTTAACGGCAGAGGGTGCTATAAATCTAAACTCCCACCACTCTCAATGCTAGAAGATAGATCTGGATGGAGTGGAGATGGTGGAGTAGAAAGGATACCACAGAGGTAGTCTTTGGCGGCAGTTGATCGTCTTCCTTGGCTGGGCATAGAGTGGTAGCCTCTCGACATCATGGAGCGGAAGCAATGCCTCAAATGAAGGAGTGGGTCATCTATTTATATGTACAGATCTGGAGAGCCCCGACTTAACTGTCATGGTTGCGGCCTTCAGTAGCAGTCATGGTACTCCTCGACACGACCATGCCGAGTGTGTGACTGATCATGTTGAGGTGATGTGGTCATGGTCGTGTGTCGTGGTCGAACAATTTTGTAGCGGTTGAGATGGTTGTTTCGTTCGCGACACCTTGGCCTTGGTCACGCCGGTGTGCCACAGTTGAGACGGTGTGTCGGTCGCAACACCTTGGCCTCGGCCCGGCCATCCCGAGCTGGGCCCGACTGTGCCGAGTGTCACTCAACACGACGTCTTAGCCGCGTTCATGGCATTGTCTTCTTAGCCGCGGTCATAGCATCCTTCTTGGTCGATGTTACACCCCGATCTCACAATTACCATCAATCATGAGATTAGGGCATAAAATTGAGGATTTATCATAATACAAAGATCACCCTTAACTTTTTCTTCTTTTTCAAACTCTTTGTTTTCTCGCATTGAATCACATAAACAAACTTTACAAGAGAATTAAACCTTGATTACTCTAATATGATCTCAAAATTATTGATACACATCCATACATTCATTCTGTTTCTCACACTTCCATGTACATATGACATGATAATCAAATGCATTCTCTCTTATTAAATAAACAAAGATACAAACATCATTTACAACTCTCTCACATCTATACAAGGACCTAGAGTGACAAGGACCGACTAAACTTAACTATACTCAGATTGAACTCTTATGGCAGATCTACTCTGATGCAATGACCTTCTTCAAGTCCATGTAATATCCCTAAAAATTGTGAGTAGAGGGGTGAGCCTACTCGCTCAGTGATTGAGCACTTCAAAGAAACAGTCTAAAGCACTGATATAATTACAGATATACTTTTGAGCAACTGATATCAATTATAACAGCAGTAAGCTTTAAAGAGATTGATCTTTGACAATCATAAATATGGCAGGATACTCTAGATATCAACAAGAGCAAATCAATATATGAGCATGCTTGATTAATTTCAAAGAGAACTAATAATTCAGAAACATATAAAGAATAATTTCTAGGAAACTGTACTCAAATCTTTCTTAGCCTTTCATACTTATAAGAAACTCTTTAAACCTATATGAACATATTTTAGCTTATGCCCTGATCATATGCAGTGTACTCTACATATGAAGACTCGTAGAGAACACGATCTCACCGTACAAGACTTAGCTTAAAACCCAGGAAGCTAAGCCTAGAACTGAATCTAGGTCTGCTTGACTCAAACTGTCACGTCTGACTAAGGTGGCTAAACTGCTGGCCTTTAACTGGACCTCTCCTTCTAGGCTGAGTACACAGGTGGGAGGTCTGAGACGCTCTGTGGGCCTCATCTTAGTATGCTCTGTGGGTACCTCTGAGTTACCACAGGGATCTCTGGTTCATGTTGGGTAACCTATCTTCTCTTAGGAGACTTCCTCAAGGGCTTCATCTCCCTGCACGCTCTGTGGGTGCGATCTGATCCCCGTATACTGGTCGTTGCCAGGGTGGATCGTTTCCTCCCTACAGTGTAGACATATGTAGGGAATCTACGGTGTTTAGGGCACCTATGTCTATTATTTTATTATTCTTAGAAAGCTCTTTCTACATTGTATCTTTTCCCTTACTTATAATTGACTCTGGTATCTCTATGGTACCGTGTCTATTTATTTGAAGTTTATAACACAACATGTATATCATCCTTAACTTGGCAGAGCAGTATATTCAAATATTGTAATATATTGAGAAATCAGCATACTATACATGCAGGCAGACTAAAATACTTAAATAAACATAATACATGTCCATTTGGCACTTATACACTAGAATCATGCAATTAAACATCTTCATATACTTATAAGAGCTAATTACTTGGCATACAAGTAATCGTCATTTGCACCCATAAATTATTTGCACTTTCTTGGAAAACATGCACATCGACCCAAATCCTAGGTTGTGCATCTCATACTGAGAAAATGGTAATCAAAATTCTTAATTCATTGAACACCCTATCCTTAGGGTTTCATTTACCTCATTCACTTATCACATGGCTCTCATAAGGATTTAATATGTCATAAACATCCACTAAATACAGATTGCTTTAAACAAGTCATATACAATCAACATATGTATGAAATCCTCGAATTGAGCTAAATTAGGGTTTTCCATGCCATTCATTGAGATATTATGAATCAAGAATAACATTGCATAAATAGATTCTATGATGCCAAGAAAAACACTTCAAATGGAATTCACCATATTTATTCACAAATTTCCAACTTTCCACTCATATAGGGATTCACCCTCTTTACGAAGATATCAAGCAAACACTATTCACATCACATGAAATATAAAATAGTATCTGACATATATGTACTACATATTCAGATAAACAATCATTCATAACCAAGGGGATCTAGATAAACAAAATTTTCTATTTAATTATACAGCAATTTCAGTCACAGACAAATTCCCTATATTTCAGTTTACTCTTATAACCTTTGCGAATACTTAGGGAATTCTCATTAGGATGTATTGTGTACATTTCTAATATGAATTTATCATCTGAAATTCAAACAAAGAGAGGAATAATCCATTTCATATCATTTTGCAACAACTTAGTTCAAACAAACAATTCAGGGTTTGTAGTCGCATACTAAGCAATTAAAGATTATGGATGATTCAACCAATTTTCGTGAAATATATTATTTAAAGGAAGTTCCCACTCACCCTAAGGTGTGAAAACACCTTAAAAACACAGTTCATCCCTAAAAATCTTGATCTCATATCAAATCCCTAGCAATTCACCTGATTCTTCTTCCTTTCAACTCGGAAACCCTAAAAATGAAGGATTGTGAAGAAAGAGTGAGAAAAGGGGAAGTTTTGACACCATTTCGGATCAAATCAAAGGAGGGACGGAATCTTGACATGTGAGAGAAGATTCACCATGAAACTATATCCAAAGAGGCTAAACTTACATGATTTCATCATTCCTCGGACCGCAAAACCCTAGGTCAGCATCTCCATCACTTTCTCCTCTCAAACCCTAACTCTTCCTCTCTCTCTAGGATTTTGTTTCTCTAGATTGAATCACGAATTATGAGATATCCTTGTGTGTTAGTTTTAACATATAGAACAATTGAGATTCTGGGTCAATTGCACATTGACCCCTCACTATACTTTCTCTTATTTCAGCTAAATTTTCTCATAAAAATATTACTGTAATTTGTCTACTGATAAGGTCTAAACACATCCAAAAATTATTAAATTTTATATGTTGTTTATTATTTAGTTTCATATCTCCAGTTAGAATTTCAGATCATTTGGAGTTACCAATAAATAAATAAAAATAAAACAATACACTACTAAAAAG